>NW_024121432.1:2835897-3488397 GCF_016745375.1 Pimephales promelas
CGACCCGAAAAAAAAACGACAGTGTTACCCCTTTCGTTTTTTTTCATTTTCGGGCGAAAAATTAAGTTTCTCCAATCTTCTCAAAACTCTGGATTCTGATAGAGGGGCGCGAGACTTTGACCTGAGTGCAAAAATGGAGGCTCTAGACCCTTCCAGAGCTGAGATATCGAAATTCAAAATTTCGACCCGAAAAAAAAAACGACAGTGTTACCCCTTTCGTTTTTTTTCATTTTCGGGCGAAAAATTAAGTTTCTCCAATCTTCTCAAAACTCTGGATTCTGATAGAGGGCCGCGAGACTTTGACCTGAGTGCAAAAATGGAGGATCTAGACCCTTCCAGAGTTGAGATATCGAAATTCAAAATTTCGACCCGGAAAAAAAAACGACAGTGTTGACCCTTTCGTTTTTTTTTCATTTTCGGGCGAAAAATGAAGTTTCTCCAATCTTCTCAAAACTCTGGATTCTGATAGAGGGGCGCGAGACTTTGACCTGAGTGCAAAAATGGAGGCTCTAGACCCTTCCAGAGCTGAGATATCGAAATTCAAAATTTCGACCCGAAAAAAAAACGACAGTGTTACCCTTTCGTTTTTTTTCATTTTCGGCGAAAAATGAAGTTTCTCCAATCTTCTCAAAACTCTGGATTCTGATAGAGGGCGCGAGACTTTGACCTGAGTGCAAAAATGGAGGCTCTAGACCCTTCCAGAGCTGAGATATCGAAATTCAAAATTTCGACCCGAAAAAAAAACGACAGTGTTACCCCTTTCGTTTTTTTTTCATTTTCGGGCGAAAATGAAGTTTCTCCAATCTTCTCAAAACTCTGGATTCTGATAGAGGGGCGCGAGACTTTGACCTGAGTGCAAAAATGGAGGCTCTAGACCCTTCCAGAGCTGAGATATCGAAATTCAAAATTTCGACCCGAAAAAAAAACGACAGTGTTACCCCTTTCGTTTTTTTTCATTTCGGGCGAAAAATGAAGTTTCTCCAATCTTCTCAAAACTCTGGATTCTGATAGAGGGGCGCGAGACTTTGACCTGAGTGCAAAAATGGAGGCTCTAGACCCTTCCAGAGCTGAGATATCGAAATTCAAAATTTCGACCCGAAAAAAAAAACGACAGTGTTACCCCTTTCGTTTTTTTTCATTTTCGGGCGAAAAATGAAGTTTCTCCAATCTTCTCAAAACTCTGGATTCTGATAGAGGGCTGTGAGACTTTGACCTGAGTGCAAAAATGGAGGCTCTAGACCCTTCCAGAGCTGAGATATCGAAATTCAAAATTTCGACCCGAAAAAAAAACGACAGTGTTACCCCTTTCGTTTTTTTTCATTTCGGGCGAAAAATGAAGTTTCTCCAATCTTCTCAAAACTCTGGATTCTGATAGAGGGGCGCGAGACTTTGACCTGAGTGCAAAAATGGAGGCTCTAGACCCTTCCAGAGCTGAGATATCGAAATTCAAAATTTCGACCCGAAAAAAAAACGACAGTGTTACCCCTTTCGTTTTTTTTCATTTTCGGGCGAAAAAATGAAGTTTCTCCAATCTTCTCAAAACTCTGGATTCTGATAGAGGGGCGCGAGACTTTGACCTGAGTGCAAAAATGGAGGCTCTAGACCCTTCCAGAGCTGAGATATCGAAATTCAAATTTCGACCCGAAAAAAAAACGACAGTGTTACCCCTTTCGTTTTTTTTTTCATTTTCGGGCGAAAAATGAAGTTTCTCCAATCTTCTCAAAACTCTGGATTCTGATAGAGGGCCGCGAGACTTTGACCTGAGTGCAAAAATGGAGGCTCTAGACCCTTCCAGAGCTGAGATATCGAAATTCAAAATTTCGACCCGAAAAAAAACGACAGTGTTACCCTTTCGTTTTTTTTCATTTTCGGGCGAAAAAATGAGTTTCTCCAATCTTCTCAAAACTCTGGATTCTGATAGAGGGGCGCGAGACTTTGACCTGAGTGCAAAAATGGAGGCTCTAGACCCTTCCAGAGCTGAGATATCGAAATTCAAAATTTCGACCCGAAAAAAAAACGACAGTGTTACCCCTTTCGTTTTTTTTTCATTTTCGGCGAAAAATGAAGTTTCTCCAATCTTCTCAAAACTCTGGATTCTGATAGAGGGGCGCGAGACTTTGACCTGAGTGCAAAAATGGAGGCTCTAGACCCTTCCAGAGCTGAGATATCGAAATTCAAAATTTCGACCCGAAAAAAAAACGACAGTGTTACCCCTTTCGTTTTTTTTTCATTTTCGGGCGAAAAATGAAGTTTCTCCAATCTTCTCAAAACTCTGGATTCTGATAGAGGGCCGCGAGACTTTGACCTGAGTGCAAAAATGGAGGCTCTAGACCCTCCCAGAGCTGAGATATCGAAATTCAAAATTTCGACCCGAAAAAAAAACGACAGTGTTACCCCTTTCGTTTTTTTTCATTTTCGGGCGAAAAATGAAGTTTCTCCAATCTTCTCAAAACTCTGGATTCTGATAGAGGGGCGCGAGACTTTGACCTGAGTGCAAAAATGGAGGCTCTAGACCCTTCCAGAGCTGAGATATCGAAATTCAAAATTTCGACCCGAAAAAAAAAACGACAGTGTTACCCCTTCGTTTTTTTTTCATTTTCGGGCGAAAAATTAAGTTTCTCCAATCTTCTCAAAACTCTGGATTCTGATAGAGGGGCGCGAGACTTTGACCTGAGTGCAAAAATGGAGGCTCTAGACCCTTCCAGAGCTGAGATATCGAAATTCAAAATTTCGACCCGAAAAAAAAACGACAGTGTTACCCCTTTCGTTTTTTTTCATTTTCGGCGAAAAATTAAGTTTCTCCAATCTTCTCAAAACTCTGGATTCTGATAGAGGGCCACGAGACTTTGACCTGAGTGCAAAAATGGAGGCTCTAGACCCTTCCAGAGCTGAGATATCGAAATTCAAAATTTCGACCCGAAAAAAAAACGACAGTGTTACCCCTTTCGTTTTTTTCATTTTCGGGCGAAAAATGAAGTTTCTCCAATCTTCTCAAAACTCTGGATTCTGATAGAGGGGCGCGAGACTTTGACCTGAGTGCAAAAATGGAGGCTCTAGACCCTTCCAGAGCTGAGATATCGAAATTCAAAATTTCGACCCGAAAAAAAAACGACAGTGTTACCCCTTTCGTTTTTTTTCATTTCGGGCGAAAAATGAAGTTTCTCCAATCTTCTCAAAACTCTGGATTCTGATAGAGGGGCGCGAGACTTTGACCTGAGTGCAAAAATGGAGGCTCTAGACCCTTCCAGAGCTGAGATATCGAAATTCAAAATTTCGACCCGAAAAAAAAACGACAGTGTTACCCCTTTCGTTTTTTTTTCATTTTCGGGCGAAAAATGAAGTTTCTCCAATCTTCTCAAAACTCTGGATTCTGATAGAGGGGCGCGAGACTTTGACCTGAGTGCAAAAATGGAGGCTCTAGACCCTTCCAGAGCTGAGATATCGAAATTCAAAATTTCGACCCGAAAAAAAAACGACAGTGTTACCCCTTTCGTTTTTTTTCATTTTCGGGCGAAAAATGAAGTTTCTCCAATCTTCTCAAAACTCTGGATTCTGATAGAGGGCTGTGAGACTTTGACCTGAGTGCAAAAATGGAGGCTCTAGACCCTCCCAGAGCTGAGATATCGAAATTCAAAATTTCGACCCGAAAAAAAAACGACAGTGTTACCCCTTTCGTTTTTTTTTCATTTTCGGGCGAAAAAATGAAGTTTCTCCAATCTTCTCAAAACTCTGGATTCTGATAGAGGGGCGCGAGACTTTGACCTGAGTGCAAAAATGGAGGCTCTAGACCCTTCCAGAGCTGAGATATCGAAATTCAAAATTTCGACCCGAAAAAAAAAACGACAGTGTTACCCCTTTCGTTTTTTTTTCATTTTCGGGCGAAAAATTGAAGTTTCTCCAATCTTCTCAAAACTCTGGATTCTGATAGAGGGGCGCGAGACTTTGACCTGAGTGCAAAAATGGAGGCTCTAGACCCTTCCAGAGCTGAGATATCGAAATTCAAAATTTCGACCCGAAAAAAAAACGACAGTGTTACCCCTTTCGTTTTTTTTTCATTTCGGGCGAAAAATGAAGTTTCTCCAATCTTCTCAAAACTCTGGATTCTGATAGAGGGGCGCGAGACTTTGACCTGAGTGCAAAAATGGAGGCTCTAGACCCTTCCAGAGCTGAGATATCGAAATTCAAAATTTCGACCCGAAAAAAAAACGACAGTGTTACCCTTTCGTTTTTTTTCATTTTCGGGCGAAAAATGAAGTTTCTCCAATCTTCTCAAAACTCTGGATTCTGATAGAGGGGCGCGAGACTTTGACCTGAGTGCAAAAATGGAGGCTCTAGACCCTCCAGAGCTGAGATATCGAAATTCAAAATTTCGACCCAAAAAAAAAACGACAGTGTTACCCTTCTTTCGTTTTTTTTCATTTTTGGGCGAAAAATGAAGTTTCTCCAATCTTCTCAAAACTCTGGATTCTGATAGAGGGCCACGAGACTTTGACCTGAGTGCAAAAATGGAGGCTCTAGACCCTTCCAGAGCTGAGATATCGAAAATTCAAAATTTCGACCCGAAAAAAAAACGACAGTGTTACCCCTTTCGTTTTTTTTTCATTTTTGGGCGAAAAATTAAGTTTCTCCAATCTTCTCAAAACTCTGGATTATGATAGAGGGCCACGAGACTTTGACCTGAGTGCAAAAATGGAGGCTCTAGACCCTCCCAGAGCTGAGATATCGAAATTCAAAATTTCGACCCGAAAAAAAAACGACAGTGTTACCCCTTTCGTTTTTTTTCATTTTTGGGCGAAAAATGAAGTTTCTCCAATCTTCTCAAAACTCTGGATTATGATAGAGGGCCACGAGACTTTGACCTGAGTGCAAAAATGGAGGCTCTAGACCCTTCCAGAGCTGAGATATCGAAATTCAAAATTTCGACCCGAAAAAAAAAACGACAGTGTTACCCCTTTCGTTTTTTTTCATTTTCGGGCGAAAAATGAAGTTTCTCCAATCTTCTCAAAACTCTGGATTCTGATAGAGGGGCGCGAGACTTTGACCTGAGTGCAAAAATGGAGGCTCTAGACCCTTCCAGAGCTGAGATATCGAAATTCAAAATTTCGACCCGAAAAAAAAACGACAGTGTTACCCCTTTCGTTTTTTTTTTTCATTTTCGGGCGAAAAATCAAGTTTCTCCAATCTTCTCAAAACTCTGGATTCTGATAGAGGGGGCGAGACTTTGACCTGAGTGCAAAAATGGAGGCTCTAGACCCTTCCAGAGCTGAGATATCGAAATTCAAAATTTCGACCCGAAAAAAAAAACGACAGTGTTACCCCTTTCGTTTTTTTTTTTTTCGGCGAAAAATTAAGTTTCTCCAATCTTCTCAAAACTCTGGATTCTGATAGAGGGACGCGAGACTTTGACCTGAGTGCAAAAATGGAGGCTCTAGCCCCTTCCAGAGCTGAGATATCGAAACTCAAAAATTCGGTCCGAAAAAAAAAACGACAGTGGTACCACTTACGTTTTTTTTTTTTTGGGTGAAAAATTAAGTTTCTCCAATCTTCCCAAAACTCTGGATTCTGATAGAGGGCCACAAGACTTTGACCTGAGTGCAAAAATGGATGCTCTAGACCCTTCCAGAGCTGAGATATCGAAATTCAAAATTTCGACCCGAAAAAAAAACGACAGTGTTACCCCTTTCGTTTTTTTTCATTTTCGGGCGAAAAATAAAGTTTCTCCAATCTTCTCAAAACTCTGGATTCTGATAGAGGGGCGCGAGACTTTGACCTGAGTGCAAAAATGGAGGCTCTAGCCCCTTCCAGAGCTGAGATATCGAAACTCAAAAATTCGGCCCGAAAAAAAAAACGACAGTGGTACCCCTTACGTTTTTTTTTTTCGGGCGAAAAATTAAGTTTCTCCAATCTTCCCAAAACTCTGGATTCTGATAGAGGGCCAAGAGACTTAGACCTGAGTGCAAAAATGGAGGCTCTAGCCCCTTCCAGAGCTGAGATATCGAAACTCAAAAATTCGGCCCGAAAAAAAAAACGACAGTGGTACCCCTTACGTTTTTTTTTACGGGCGAAAAATTAAGTTTCTCCAATCTTCCCAAAACTCTGGATTCTGATAGAGGGCCACAAGACTTTGACCTGAGTGCAAAAATGGAGGCTCTAGCCCCTTCCAGAGCTGAGATATCGAAACTCAAAAATTCGGCTCGAAAAAAAACCGACAGTGGTACCCCTTACGTTTTTTTTTACGGGCGAAAAATTAAGTTTCTCCAATCTTCCCAAAACTGTGGATTCTGATAGAGGGCCACAAGACTTTGACCTGAGTGCAAAAATGGAGGCTCTAGCCCCTTCCAGAGCTGAGATATCGAAACTCAAAAATTCGGCCCGAAAAAAAAACGACAGTGGTACCCCTTACGTTTTTTTTTTTGGGCGAAAAATTACGTTTCTCCAATCTTCCCAAAACTCTGGATTCTGATAGAGGGCCATGGGACTTAGACCTGAGTGCAAAAATGGAGGCTCTAGACCCTTCCAGAGCTGAGATATTGAAACTCAAAAATTCGACCTGAAAAAAAAACGACAGTGGTACCCCTTACGTTTTTTTTTTTTTTCGGGTGAAAAAATTAAGTTTCTCCAATCTTCTCAAAACTCTGGATTCTGATAGAGGGCCATGAGACTTAGACCTGACTGCAAAAATGGAAGCTCTAGACCCTTCCAGAGCTGAGATATCGAAACTCAAAAATTCGAGCCGAAAAAAAAAAACGACAGTGGTACCCCTTTCGGTTTTTTTTTTTCGGGCGAAAAATTAAGGTTCTCCAATCTTCTCAAAACTCTGGATTATGATAGAGGGCCATGAGACTTAGACCTGAGTGCAAAAATGGAGGCTGTAGACCCTCCCAGAGCTGAGATATTGAGATATTTATAATGGCCTAAATGCTACATCGGATCTCAATATCCCAGCTCTGGAAGGGTCTAGAGCCTCCATTTTTGCACTCAGGTCTAAGTCCCAAGGCCCTCTATCGGAATCCAGAGTTTCAAGAAGATCAAAACAAATCAAAGTTGTGATCGTCTTCCCTTTTGTGATGTATATCTGAGTGCTTGATTGGATGGTTGTGGTTTGCTATTGGTGGATCTCATGTGAGTGACAGCTTGCCCCGCCCTCTTGCCAATAAACACGTCATCAAAGAGAAGAGTCGTTGCTGCAAGAGGAGAAATTATTCTCATTAAAGATTTTTAAGAGAGCACATGAATTAAAAAATTATATTCACGGATAAAGTTTATTTTAAATATGGCAATATTCCACAAAAAACAAGAACATGCTCAAAATAGATGAACAGTTTCACTTACTGTAAATAACTAACTTGCTCAGCATGACAGTAGTTGACATGAAAAAGAAATCTGTCTAGAAGAACATAGTTTTTTGTAAATGCAGCTCTAGCGCCCCTCATGGCAAAAAGAAGAATACAACAATCAGTTGTGTTGCCTAATGAAGTGCATAGTGATTTTAACTAGTTTTTAACGGTGTTTGCTTTTTTTGTTTCAGACCACAAATTATGATGATTTCATACTCACTATTTATTTATTGTCATTTTATGCAGTTCTCAAGTGCCTTTGACCAACCCAGCGGCTCGTTAATTCTACCAATCAGAGAGCTGCTTTCAAAAGCAGATCTACTGATGGACCAATGGCTGGATCTGGATGGAGCTTTACCACAGAGCCAGGTTCTCCTCAGGGCACAGCTGAAGGTTAGACAACGTTATCTTCAATGTTTTTTAAACTTCTCAGGGAGTACATGAACACAATAGCTCAACGTATAAACCCACATGTTCTGTTTTATCCAGATTTTGGATTCACAAATGGCGGCCTTAGTAGCCATGGGTTCAGGTCCAGTTTTGAGTAATAAGCAGATGGCCACCACTGGACAGATCAAAATCTCCCTGTCCTTCCAGAAACAGCTCACAGTGACCGTCCATGCATGCAGGTCTGCTTACTTGTGGATTGTAGTCGTGCTTATATTGTATGGTGGATGGTGTTGGCATGATTATTAACCTGTTTGAGCAACCAAGAAATGTATTTTCAAGTTTATAAGTTGCTTGTGAAAGTCTAAAGCTTGAGGTAAAGTGAGGACGCTCTGTTTGTGTGTTTTCAGGGGTCTGGTTACATCATCGAAGGACAGTTTAGACACCTACGTCTCCCTCATTCTGCTGCCGGATAAAAGCAAGGCCACGAAAAGAAAGACGAGTGTGAAGAAAAGCCTGAACCCAGAGTTCAATGAAAGGTTTGTAGATGTGTGTGTGTGTGTGTGTCTTTGTCATTCATGAGTAAGGGAGAACGACATTTAAGTGAAGTGTAATCTGTTCTTCAAACTATGATAATAGCTTGATTTTTACCATTTAAATAACATGGTGTATAGATATGATCATTCTTTAGTTCCATACTATAAAGATGGTGTGTCTGATCAATCTTTAAAGCATTCTGTTGTGTAAGTGTTTTGGTTTTATGTTCTCAAATGTGTTTGCATGTTCTATCTTAGATGTGAAGTAGTTTGAAGTGCGTTTTAGGAGTCCTTGAACCAGTGTGTCATCATCTGGAATGTTGTTCTGTAGGTTTGAGTTTGAGATGAGTGCAGAGGAGGCTCAGAGACGAGAGCTCAGCGTTTGTGTGAAAAATGCATCTTCGTCCTTCATGAATCGAGACAAAGATGTGGTCGGCCAGGTCAGTCCGCATTGCTTCACTCCAGCTGTACAGGAATATAATGCAAAAAACATAGTTTCCATAGACAGTATTTTTGTCTCATTGTCCGTTTAAAATATGTAAACATCATGACAACAAAATAAATGTGCAAGAAATTGGGTAAGAAAATACTTTAGGAAAATCATCTTTTTTGTAGCATTTGTTTTGTAAATAAATCTAAGATTTTGAAATGTATTTGTTTAGATATTTTCAGTGTAAAACAAGATAAAAAAGTTTTTTAACATGTCAGATGACTGCAAATTTTAATTTCATATAATGTATATAAATGTATTTTAAAACATATAAAATTACATAAAATGTCATTTTGATTTGATAAATATTGAAATGTGTTTAAAATAGTATTATACATTTAATTTGATATATTTTATACATTTATTCTTCACAATTGATTTAGATATTTGATTTAACGTAAAAAATATATTGTTTTAATGTATTGTTGTGTCCTATGACTTTGTGCCACAAATACAGAATTTAATTTATATAAATTCATTAAAAAAATATATTAAATAAATATATATCTAATTGAAAATAAATGAATCTAATTGAAATATTTATTAAATATTAAACTATATAGTTTTTATAAATGTTTATAAATATGCTTTGATTAAATTAGATATATTATAGATCAAAAGTTACAATGAGAGGGTTTTCGTGATTGGCCACAAAACAATAAACAAAACAGGTCCCCTGACTCGTTTTAAAGCCTTCCCTGGTTTTAAGAAATTAACAAAATAAAGTACAATTCTTACCTCCCTACTAGCCAATAAACAGGAGAAAAAAAGTTAAACAAAAATAAAGGGCCTTTGTCCTCTCAAGTGGTCTTAGACAGAAAATGGTTTACATTTACTTTCCTATACCGCTAACAATTACCTTGCTGCACACAAGCAGCTTACTCTAAGTTTTCACCAACAACACTACGCAGCCAGATGGCTATAACACGTATAATTTCGCTCTTTCGAGCACACACCACGACACCGTGAAGCAGGAGAGGGAACTCGAGGAACGAAAGCTTCCACACAGCTTTTATCCTTAGACGTCCACCAGCCCCGCCCTCCAAAACTGCTGCACCTGTACACACTTAATTAGGGGAAAGGAGAGAGAGCATACACCAAAGAAACAAGCGCTCACACACTCACTTGTTCAACCTTTTTAAATATTTACGTCCCAACACGTAACAATAGTATTATATATTTAATTTGATATATTTTATACATTTATTCTTCATAATTGATTTAGGTATTTGATTTAACGTAAAAAAATATGTTGTTTTAATGTATTGTTGTGCCCTATGACTTTGTGCCACAAATACAGAACTTAATTTATATAAATTCATTAAAAAATATATTAAATAAATATATGTCTAATTGAAAATAAATAAATCTAATTGAAATATTTATTAAATTAAATATTAAACTATATAGTTTTTATAAATGTTTATAAATATGCTTTGATTAAATTATATATATTATAGATATATATTAGTGTTAAATGTGTTGTTGATTTATTCTTGTAGGTGCAGATAGACCTGGGACACGTTGACTTTCTCTCCGGAGTCACAGAATGGTGAGTTTTGGGATGGATAATGCACAAATAGTAATATTTTTTACTAAGCGACAATTGTTGATATGTTTATATTTATTTAGTTCTGATACCTTTGTTTAACTTCTTCAATAATGAAATGCTTATTTTTAGATGAACTGTTCTTTTAATCAGTTCTAATTAGGGGTGTAACGGTACATGTATTCGTATTGAACCGTTTCGGTTCGAGGCTTCCGGTTCGGTACGCATACAAACCGAACGGTTGCTTGGATAATTTTTCCTGCCGGCAAAATTCGTGCTGACGCGGCCAACACAACGTTGCGCAACATCAAATTGGCAAGCGTAATGAAAGCAGAACGAAACTGCGCTACTCGTTATGTGCTTCACGGATCGTTTATCAGTTCGGACCAGCAACATCTGTGCAGCGCGAGCCGATCTCCATCAAGCAACACTGTTACTACACAGCGCTAAGAGATCCGGTAAAGAAAACATTTGAATTCGCCACTGAGGTAATAACATCGCTGCGAGATCTAGTGAGATGCATACACATTTCTCCGTTATTTACCGTAGATCTCTATTAGATTAAACAGCGCTGTCATGGAAACCAGGAGAAACATTGTGCCGTGAATGAACTAGTAATACTTTCGTCCACAGACCAGCAACATTCACCATGGATTTAATATAGTAACACTAACTGGAACCAGTTTGGCTGGAATGGTGAAATGCTTTCAAGTACTTCACACATCTTTTTCTAGCACTTCAAAATTCAAATATTATATAAATAAATATATATATTTAAATGTTATTTTTAATGCACTCTCAGAAAAAAAGGTACAAAAGCTGTCACTGGGGCTGTACCTTTTCAAAAGGTACACTTTTTTACCCAAAGGCTGCATATTGGTACCTTAGTGGTACATATTAGCACCTAAAATGGACATATTACCACCTGAAAAGGACATAATTAGCTCATGAAATTGACATATTAGCACCTTAAATGTACATATTAACACTTAAAATGTACATATTAGTACCTCAAATGTACATATTACGACCTAAAATGGACATATTAGCTCATAATATTGACATATTACCTCCTGAAATGGACATATTAACACTTAAATGTACATATTAACACTTAAAATGTACATATTAACACCCAAAATGTACATATTAACACCTAAATGTACTTATTAGCTCATGAAATGGACAAAAGTTTACCTTTTGAAAAGGTACAGCCCCAGTGACAACTTTTGTACCTTTTTTTTCTGAGTGTGTGATGACCAAAACATTATTTGTTCATCCTTCAAAGATGACCCCCATTTATAAACCTGAAAGTTTCAAGATCTAGGAAAACTCACACTTATTTAAAAATATTTTTTCTTTAAACAAATAGGAAATTTCTCTGGCATTTCTTTCTTTTTGCTGTATCGAAAACGTACCGAACCGTGACTTTAAAACCGAGGTACGTACCGAACCGTGATTTTTGTGTACCGTTACACCCCTAGTTCTAATCATCTTCCTCTGTCAGGTTTGATCTGAAAGAAGAGCAGAACTAACTGAACCCTGAGCACTTCACAGTCAATCTTAAACCTCTTCCTGAAGGTCATCAGGTCAACACCGCTGCCAATGCTTCCCTGCCGTCTATTTCCGCAACTTCACCAACCACACTTCGTATCAACAGATGAGTTCTGAGTGACAAATTCATATGAAGAAAATGAATGATCCTTGTGATTTGAACATATCATTGTTGCATTGACAAATCAAGATTAGAGTATTATATCAGAACTGATGTATAAATCGGTGAAAGCTGTATGTCAGTATCAGAGAAGTGAACGTTGTTCAGGAAAGGGTCTCGTATTCCTGTGCAGGTTGCAGGACGTTACATTTGCGTTTACATTTAGAAGGAAAGGGATGTTTTAAAATGGGTTTCATGTGTCATTTTAAGAATATAATTGACAGAACTTTTATTTAGACAGCCTGTAAGAATGTCTACACATCACCCTTAAAAATATTTAAGATGACTTTTATGGTGTTATTCTTCCAGATCTCCCACTATAGTGTTGCAAATAGCTGCTGTTTACACATCGATGTGGCTTGTGTAGCTTCTGCAGTCCAATATCCATACACTTTTTTTGTTATTTTTGTCAAAATATGTTATTGAAGCTTGTTATATTTTTTTAGTTATTTTCTGTTCATTTTTATGATTCTCATTTTCGGTCATTTACTGCCTGTCTGTACATGGGGTTCCCATGGATATGAAAAACCTTTAAAATATTCTGGAACATAAAATATTAACGTCATGGACATTTATACACAGAGTTTAAATTTCTGGTTCTGAGTTAATTTAAAACCATGCTGGCTACAGTGTTAAGGCTACGTTCACACAGCAGGGCTTAATGCTGAATTCCGATTTTTTTGCCAGGCCGTTCTGTGATCTGAACGTGAAATGACCCAGAAGTGACCCGCATGCGCAGAAGAGTAATCAACGGTCAACGACGTCACTTGTTGTTTGCGGAATAGTTCTTTTTTTTTTTTCATATGTTGCGAGCTTTTGTTTTATTATTATTATTGCCACAGCCCATATACAAAGACAGACAATAATTATTTTATCGACGGGCAAAGTTTGCACATAAATGTAAGATTTTTCCGATCCTCACCGACCTCGTCATAAAACCCGTTTAATTGATAGTGCGTGTCCGCGGCGCTCCTTGCTTTGTCACCGGCGGCCGCGGTGCGACACTGCTGGCTGGTGTTGCCAGATTGGGTGTTTTTTTGCTACATTTTAAGACATGTTTACATGTGTTTTAGCCAGATTTTCGCCTGGAAGGCTCTATAGAAATCTGGCACCCTACTGTACGAAGTTAAACTGACAGAGAGCGCACGTTCACAGACACCAGAATGAACGTATTCACAGTAATGTTCATCAGGCAGAAATACATGAACACGTTCAGGCACAACACTGGGGAAGAGACACGTCTGCAGCAGAAACGCATTGGAGTTAGCGTGTATTGGCTAGCTACAGGTGCGTGCAATGACGTGCGTGTTGGATATATGTGACCTGGCCGTTCAGATTGAAGTCGCATTTCAAAAGATCGGATACATATCGGATTTGGACCACATACCCAAGTGGCCTGGGTCAGATTTGAAAAGATCGGATCTGTGTCGTTCAGACTGTCATGAAAATATCAGATACAGGTCGCATAGGGGCAAAAAAAAACGGAATTAGGTTGTTTCAGCCTGCAGTGTGAACGTAGCCTTAGTGATCAACTTTAAAAACCATGTACAATGATCTATACCAAAAGCAAATGCCTTATGGGCTTTTTTTCCCTTCTTACTATTTTCATGATTTTTTCCATGTTTAAAATATGCTTCACACGCAACCTTTTCAAAGTTTGGAGTCGGAAAGGATTTTTTCCTCTTTTTTTAGAAAAAGAAAGAAATACTTGTATTCAGGAGAGTGCATTTAACTTGTCAAAAGTGACTAAAGGCATTTATAATGTTACAACAGAGTTCTATTTCAAATGAATGAACTTGAGGAAATACATGCAGCCTTGGTTTGAATTAGAAACTTTGTTCAAAAGTTTGGGGCTGGTAAGATGTTTTTGAAAGGTGGTTGACATTTTTTCAATTTACTGTTTTTTTTGTTTGTTTTTTTTTTGCTCATATTTTGCCACATTCCATTCATTTGGTGTCACTTTCACTTTTATTATCACAATTTTCATATTCTACATTAAACATGCTTTGATGTGTTAAAATGTAAATATGCAAATCAGAAAATACCAAAGAATCAAGCCGTGTTAAAGATGACCATGTTCAGCTGAACTGCACTATTCATACTGGCACGTTTCTGAGCTCTCAATAAAACAGTTATTGCATCAGGATGTTGTCAAAAGCCTTTTATTGTTCGTCTGACTGCATACGAGACCTACTGTGTTGATCATGCACAGCTTTATTGATGCTGCATTGTGTAAGGAAACAAGTTCTACATTTATCAACATTTGAAGAATAGTCTTTTATTTGAAGTGACTAATTCAGATAAAAGCAGCCATCTAACAAGGTTATTCATTTTGGCATTTTACAAAATGAGTGCGACAGGCAGTTCATACATGAATATTACAATGACAACATGTTTCCTCATGGTATGAAGGCAAGAGTGCGCTTCTCCCTGAATGGAGACATAATCAGCCTTCAAAACATCTTAATATTGACTTCCAGGTCCACTCTCTCAAATATGCAAAACCGCTTCAGTTTTATGTGAGACTGGAAAAGAAGGAATAATGAGGTTTAGTCTAAGATCAAACTTTGAAATATTAGTCTTTTGCTTAAAATCAGCCCATTTTGTTAATATTTGATCCTATATGTACTTCCCTCTGGACTGAGATGCCCCATGAAGTTGTCATCACATACCTGTCGATGAGCGAGTCTCTCAAAGTAGTTGCGATGGCGCTGGGCTGCGTTTCACTCAACCTGAAGACGCTCTCGATGACGGACAGCTCAGTGCTCGTGGTGTCCAGTCCACAGAAAGCACACCAGTCGTTTACCACCATACCAGCAGCGATCACCTCACTACCACGATTGACCGTTCCAGCCTTGAAAGAGGAAACAACACGTTAATCAATTAGCCAACAGAAGAGTAGAGGAACTAACAAGTCTCTTGCATACAGCCATGAGGGTTTCCACCTAAACACAACAGCTACTTTAATCTAGGGTTTGATGATTTAGTGAATACTTGTGTCCCTAGTAGACTACAAAGTCATTTCAAATACATTTATAGCAAAATGCTGATATACAAAAGCTAAGCATAGGAAATATTATCGATGCACATCATAGTAACCACCTACTATTCAAAAGTTTGGGGTTGGTAATTTTTTTCAATGTTTTTGAAACATTATGCTCATCAGGGCTGCATTTATTTAATCATACAATCATAAACATAACAAGTTTAACTAACTACTAAGTTGAACTATTTTAACATATTTTAAAATGTTATTTTAAATGTCGTCATTACATAAAAATGTTGTATGTAATGATGTTGAAAATTGAAACATTAATACATGATTTTCAGTCACGTGATCCTTCAGAAATCATTCTAATATGCTGATTTGAAGCTGAAGAAACGACAGTTGTGCCATTTAATATAGTTCTGTGTGAATGAAAAGTTAAAAAAAAAACAGCCTTTATTTGAAATAGAAATATTTTGTAACATCCTAAATGCCTTTACTGTCACTTTTGATCAATTTAATGCATCTTTACTTAATAAGAATATTTAAAAACTCTTACCGACCCCATGCTTTTGTGCATGTATTGAGTATAACATCTAACAATTGTGCAGACGAATTTCATCAAGTCAATAAGAATATTTAAAAACTCTTACTGTGCATATATTTTGAATATAATATATAACAATTGTGCAGAAGTCAATCTGATTGTGACAGACGTCACTCACCACTAAAGGCACTTGCAGGAGTGACGAGAGTTCATCTTGATCTTCTATGGAGGTTTTGGGGTGGACGAGGCCTCCCCGGTTACTGAAGGTGCAGTAACTACCCACAAGCACCTGCTCTGCAATCGTCTGCCGGAACACTTCCACCTTTAGAGTGTCTGCAAGAATCTCTTCTGTTTCCTGAGGACAATAATGCCCTAAACTTAATACAAAAAAACACCAACTTTGTGGCAAAGTGTTGAGACATCAGGCGAAAGCTCTGATTTCATACAGTTTGCCATTAGGGATGTCCTTACTCTGTCTAGGTCAGGATGGACAAGAGCAACGTAGTCGTTACAAGCGATGACGTTACCCAGCGCAGAAAGACGCTCTTCGACTCTCTGAATCCGCACCGAATCTGGCAGGCAGTTCCTAATGTGCTGTAACTCTTGATCTGTCGTGTTGTTGGGCACTAAGAGACCGTGACGATTTCCTGTGGAAGAGACACACATCCCCAGACACACACACACAACATTTATTATACATCAGGAATGAGGACAGACAAAAGTAGCAAGACCTAATCTGACCTAGATTAAATTGAGAAAGGCTACATTATTCACAGACGCACGCGTTCTTGTATTTTAACCCTAAAACTGTATTCTGGACTAATGTGGACAAAATAGTTTTGATTTATTTTAAAAAAATACTTCCCTTGATGTGAGCGGTACAAGACTTGGCTACTTTTCCTAAGTTTGCCTCCTGAACACACCATTTTTTGACTCAATTTTACAATGTTAAGTGGGTGAAAAAAAAAACTCCTTAATTTGTATTTGGATCAAAAATGGGCACCCATAGAAATGAATGGGAAAAACTGTAATTTAGAGCATTCTAAAATAAGCCAAAATAAGACACCAGGTGACAGCAAAGTCACTTCATCTTTAGGTTTTAGCTCTAAGAACTTATTGGAATTATATTTTATAAAACTACATAGTAATTAATTTACATAGAAATAATTTACATAGAAAATATGGTACTTTTTGAAGTAAATAAACTCAAAAATACCCCCAAAATAAAAAAAAAACCATAAATGGAAAGACAAAACTTTATCGAAGACAGTGATATAACATTTATAATAAATAAAAATTAGGATCACACCCGAGTCCTCTGTGCCCACATTTATCCACAATTACAAGATTAAGGGCTATAAAGTGAATACGGTTTGAGGGCTACTCAACTAGGGCTGGGTAATATCGATTTCTTGATATTAATCGATTCTCATTTTTACGAACCTATATCGATTCTTAAATCTCAAGAATCATTTAGTCATCCTGTTTCTTTTGAATGAATGGATCATTGTATTGCGGCTGCGCGCATCCAAAAAAAATAAAAAATAAATTAAAAATTAAAGTGAATTTTCCATAATAGGTGCCCTTTAATGCATATTTGAATAAATCTGGCAAATGTTTATGACAGCCACCATTTAAATGTTTATATTTCATATAATCTTCTTATTATAAAAAAAACAGTTAATTATTACCTTCATATTAGGCTAATGAAGCCTAGTAGGCTACAACTAGACTCCCATAGTTTAAAGCATTAGTTAAGAGATTTGATTTCCTTGAGAAAATTTGCCATTTATTGTAACTGATATCCAAAATAATCAATATTGAATCGAAATCGAATCGAATTGCAAGCTTGTGAATCGAAATCGAATCGTGAAATTTGTGTCAATACCCAGCCCTATACTCAACATATGAAATAAATGGTATTAATCCTGCAGAAATGTATACAAACTAGGGCTGTATTCAACCAAAGAAATCCTTAGTCGACCAAAGTCGAGTCCTGCTCAACGATTAGTCGACTAAAAAAAAAAAAAAAAAAAAACGTGATGTTTTGATTAAACATTTTTTTTAAACAATTGTCATTGAGCATTTATAAAACAACAACGAAAAAACATCACAAATAAATAAAACTATAATAATAATACAATTCTTTGAAAATTAAGTGATTTTTTAACTGCAAAAAGTGAAGAGCTCTGTCCTAGGTCTATAGTACAGTCCCAATCGCGCACCTGACCACACCACACGCTGCAAAAAATATAACTGCTATCTGCCACATAATGAAAAATCCCAACAAAAGCTCTCGTTTATACAGGCTTTATATTCTTCTTTACTTTCAAAGCTATGGGTTAACTTTAGTCCTGACGATCAAGGCGTTTTAAACAACACTCAAAAAAACCCAAATAACTTAAAAACAATCCTATAATAGGCTGTAGGACCGCGTATAGGTTTATTTTCGTTTTGTTGCATTATTTAGGCTATTTTCAAATGCGTCAAGTGTACAAATAAAAACGAAAACATTAAGAAAACACAATCTATTGAGTCAGCATGATATAGCCGTTAAAAGGCTGCTCACGTCTTTTTCGCGCTCAAGTTCGATTTTAAATGTAGGCGCGCGACTTGCGCGCTCATAATGGCAACGCGATCGCCTCCCTCCACAGTCTTGTCGTCTTTGTTTTAAAATGCAGCCAGACAAAAGATTTATATTTCCTGGACATTTTGTCGACTAAAGCCAAAACAAGCAGCGTTCTAACAGAATGAATACAGCATCCCTTACCGAGCGCAAGCAGCAGCGCAGCCAGACACAGGTGCGGTTCCCGAGTGTATTATGTGTGTGCGCTAAACTGTGGCGCAGTTACAAAAATAGCCTAAATTAAAGCATTTTAAAGTTGGGGACAAAACATAGGCTAATTATATTTAGAATACAGTAATAAATAACTGCTTATAAATGAATGAATATCAAGGAGTAAGTCATTGAAAAATTCCTTCTATTGGTAAAAAAAAAAAAAAAAAAAAAATATGCAACTGGTCGACCAATAAGAATGTCAGTCGACCACGACGGCATCGACCGATTAGTCGACTAAACGACTAAAGTTGACAGCCCTAATACAAACATAAGATAAATTGAATTAGATAAATGCTCTTACCCACACACATTCTGCCAATGATTCGACATCCTGCTATAGAAGCATGAACGACAGGTATTGTTTCTGACAGCTCACCTTCAAAGACACTGTGGGGAAAAACAAGAAGCATTCGGAAAAGAAGTGACTCTGAAGCGACTCTATGAAGGCACATCTCTGGAAAGACCACTGCAAAATTAGAGGTTTCTCAGAATCAATTGAACAATTTTGTTCTATTCTATAAATCGACAACATTTCATCCAAATGTCAAGTCATTTATTGGCAAAAAATGAGAACTAGTCTTACAAAAAAATAAGTCATTGCAAGATTTGAGAAATTAGAAAGCAGTCTGGTTGAGGAACGAACACTCCCCGAGAAAACAAAGGACCTTTCTCGAAATGAACATGAGAAACTAGCATCCCGAGTCAATCACCTTCCCCATGTTGTCTCTCTCTCTCACTGAGATGACCAGATATTCACCCAAAAATATATATGATTTTATGTGAATAATTATCATACAGTATTATACATGTTTGATATCATTTGAAATGTCTCAATGCAACAAGTACAAAGGTCTCATTCTCCACAGAAGCAATCCAAAAGGTAATAAAGTTTTTAAGAGTTTAGAGATAACTTGTGCACAGAGGAGGGTGTGTCTTCAAGGAAAAAGGCATCCTGATCCCAAAAGGTGTAAACTCAGAACACAAATTCCCATTGTTCGCAAATGTTTCCGTGTGAAAGAAGTTTCTGTCTAAAGAAAAGCAACGAGAGGCTCAGGGCGATATATAACTCGAATTAGCCTGTGAAGCAGAGTGTATGCAAGAGACTACTCATCATGTATTATAGGGCCAGGTTCGCATCTTCTCTCTTTATTCCAGAGCATTTTTGTATTTATTATCTTTGAACCGATTTATGAAATTGGCATAATACATTCACCAGACATAATAAATGGTTACATTTGATTTTATTCCGACTGACTCTGAAATTGTTTCCCCAAGCATATTAAACGGATCTGTAAGTTACCGCAAGTTTTGCGTCAGATAAGTTACGACTAATATTTGTCACTAGGTGTACGTGGTTCACAAAGACAAGAAGTGAATTTCCGTTTAGAACAGCAAAAGTGCTGCTTGACCAATCTAAAACTGGGTGTGTCTTACCTGTTTTAATGTAATGTTACTTTAGATAAGTGCACGTGGGAAACCACGGTAGGGCCAATCTAAAGCTATTATAAGAGAAATAATGTTGGTCAGCTTGTATCTGTAATATTGGCTTTATCTCTACTGAAGTAAACATTACTTTAATTTCAAGTGTATGCAATCATGGGGGCCATACCAAAGTACACATGAGCGAGAACTGAGATGACGCTCACAATCATTTAATGGGAAAGTATGAAAGGTAAGCCATTCATTTTGCGGCATTGGTAAGGCACTTTTCCAGCTCTCAGATTCAATCAAAAATATCTTAATTCGTGTTCCGAAGATGAACAAAAGTCTTACGTGATTGGAACAATATGAAGGTGGGTGATTACTGACAATTTTTATTTTAGGGTGAACTATCCCTTTAAATCCAGAAAATTGCTAAATTTGCAGTGGTCTCTTAATTTATTTTTTCTCCCCAAAACTGTATGTATATTTGGCCACATTGAGATCATCAGTAATATAATTTCTGACTTACCTGTAAAAGTTTTCTGAACCGCCAATCGCTACCAAGCAATATGTGTTTGTAAGCTTGGCGAAGCACCCAATTTCATTATTCTTCTCAAATGCTGCACGAACTGCCATTGTTCTGCTATGGGACTGGTCAAAGATGTCTGAAACTGAAGAGAAACATTTATATTAAGATAATAAATATTACTGAAAACTTAAAAAAAAAAAAACATGACTATAAAACAAACATTTGTAACATGGTCTTGATATATACAGTAACATATAAATTAGTTCACACACACACACACACACACACACACACACACACACATTAGATATGGCACCTTGACATTGGGAAGTTCTTTACTGATGTTTATTTGGATTTCTTGCTTTCATTGTATTTCTACGAGTTTTTGATCCAGAATAGAAACATAAACAGAAAATTATAATAACAATAATATTACTAAACAGCTAAAGGCTAAGTTATTTCACGCTCAACAGCGGGTTAAACTTTTCTCTTTATTTAAAAAAGTTTTTTTTCATCGTACTTTAAGGTACATATAAGTATCTGGGGCACCAATATTAAATAAAGTAATTCTCAGCTAAATCTGCGGGTTAAACATGTTGTACCGTTACGTAACTTTAATTTAAACAGTAACAACAGTTAACGTCTAGTCGAAGTGGTTAGCAGTCGGCTAAATATAGTTCTCCAGGCATTAACGCTACCAATTCTATGACTTCAAATGCCAACACAGGTTAACAATACATATTACATACTAAATGTAATGACTTTACAATAAAACTCTAGACAATTGCAACAGTAATCTTATATTTACCGACGGGCAGGGATGAGAAGCGTGGAAAACCGTAAACCACGTGTTCAATTCACTTCCTGTTCCTGTCGTGCTGACGACGTAACGTGACGTCAACGCGTCAATGTCAATATTTTTTTTACAGTCTGTCAGTATCAGACAGTAAAAGAAAGGGTCAGTATGGTCAATGTGCGATACGTGATATGATAACCATTGACCCATGTTAATTGTCATGAGAAACACTGCTGCCTTAGTTTTTATTCTCAAGTGTATTATTAAGATCGTTATTCCTTTAACAACAAAATATTTATATTCGTAATAATAAAAGATTTTTTGTATTGAATTAGACATAGCATGTATATTCATTTATATCCCTCTGGAAAGACCAGACTATTTCTGTAAAACAAAAATAAAAAACAAACAAACAAACAAAAAGTTGATAGGTTCTGACGTATTTTTTACTGAATATTTTTAAATAATACTTAAAATAATAATAATGATGAAGTAAGAAATTATTCAATTTCGCAAACAAAAATATCAAAATAAAATTAATAAAGCCATATAAGAATCTAAATCACACAAATACCTTGTAAAATGAATGAATTTGAATTGCCTTTTTAAACTTTAAATGTTTAGTGTACTACTCATACATATATCTACATTTATAAATACACATGATAAGCCTCTGTATATACATACAGGTAGTAAGTGTATTTTTATTCAAGGTGTTTTTACAACAATTTTATAAAGACATTGTTCAACATATGATCAAAATAAAATGAACACAAATATTTTAAAAAACAAGGAATTAATTACATTTACAAAAAGTAAAAATAAAGAATTTACAAATACTACAAATACTTGATGATTTAACAAGTCACTTTTGCCATACCTTATTTAATTTAACAGCCCTATAATTAATGAATTTATTTTTATATATCTCTATAACCAGTTGTTTTCCAAATGGCTGAGATTGGCGAGCCATGTTGTTTTTATCATCCACTACAAACCTGCATAGCAACAGGACACACCTCTCCTAGCTATGTGCATTTGTAAGCCAATCACTATTGAGTTTCAGTTGTGACGTCGTTTTTGTTGACACTTCCATTAGCTGGCCACATGCGAAACGTCACTGCAGCAGCGTGCTCTCGTGACCCTCGACGACGTCCACCCTGCGTTTTCTGCCTGGAAACAAAACACCGCGAGCTAATCGGAGCTGTGGAAAAAACGTTAGATTCCAGTGGTTGGAGGCTGCGTGGGGTAAAGTTTTGCCGTGCCTGGGCTCGTTAATACACTATTGATCTGTTTTTGTCTCAGTCACGGTGACAAACACTCCCTAAGTGCTTGCTTCGTATGCAGTTCATGCCATGTCTTCAATACATTGCTGTCCTCCTGTTAGAGAGATGATGTCTCTCTTTTGAGTTCCTGCCTCACCGACTCCTCTGCAAACAGTTTCTGAAGATTTTCATTAAACATTCTTATGATTCATTTAAAGATATCTGAAAAATAAACCATAATACATTACATATCTACAATGGATGCATTATGATTGTATAACATGGTAACGTTACAGTATTGGATTGATATTGTAGAACTTGTTTATCCAATTTATCTAAATAATAATCAATTAAATATATTTTAGCAACTGTGAATGCAAAATATATAAGCTAATCTAAGTCTAATGTATTTTAAGGAAATGGGGTCGGATCAAAGTACCAGTTCGGCTGTTGACCAGCGACAGAGGAATCCAGGCAATCTGCCATTCCAAGGTGAAGCATCTTCATCCAGTATCCAAACTGATACTGGTCCTGAGCCCCAGGATCATCTGGATCCAGACACCAACCTGCCTCAATGCCGAATAGGCTCCAGGAAGGTAGACGACATGAGCTTCATGATATCCTGCACTAACTGGTACTAAAGACCAGATACCAACTATATGAATCGTTTCGTCCATGAATGAGAGCCAGATTCAGTGTGGGACAACAGAAGACATGGAGGCGGAGACATTGAACAGATGACGTTGGTAACCTCCATGGAGGTTGCAATGCTGTTTGAATGGGTTTGATGCAATTTCTGACTTTAATGTCATGCAGTGTGCTTGAAGACATCAAAGACGAAGTTTACTCTTGTGTACTGATTGCATTGTATCAAAAGAGCATGTATTATGTTGTTGATATCAACTTGGACTAATGAAATGTGATCCAGAAATCACCAAACATCTTAATGTAATTTTCTTTTATTGACATTTCTTTGAACATGGTGATATTAGATACACAGTGTAAAACTGTAGACTGAAACCGTAAATAAAATCGACTCATTGTCCAAAGGATTCAAAAACAGGATTCAAGAAATAAAACTTAAATCATATCTAATATATTAGTAAAGCAATCACTCTCATTCTTAATAATCAACATTATGCATGACAATGTGAAATCATAGGCTACCGTTAGAGTGAAAGGAAAATACAAAAGGTCTGAAAAGTTTCAGTAAATCTTTGTATTTACATGACCATTAAAACCCGGACGAAGCTGAGCAGACAGCGACATTTGACCTGTAAATCAGAAAATATCAAAAGTCCAAGGACAGAATCTGAATTCATTGAAACTACAGAGTGAGATGTTCACTCTTAAATTCTTGTCAAAGGGAAAAAACAACCAGTTATATACACTTATACAGTAAATTCCCCCATGGTCAGTCAAGAAAAAGAATAATAAAAAGAAAAAAAAAATGTTAAAGCTATCTCAGATAAAATCTTCATTAAAATTAAGCCTCTGTAATTAAAAAGCATAAATACAGTCAGTTCCTTGACTACCTCTGATATGTTTGTCCTATTGTAAGTCTCATAAAAGGACCATAAAAAACAAAAGGCAACAGCAGCTCGGGTTTAAAGTGACTGTTGTCCGAAGCCACGATCGTACCCATTAAAAAGAGGCAAATTACCAGAGAATTCCTATTTATGTATCTCCCTGTACAGTTCTGTATTTATTTATTTGTCTGTGCAACTAATGTGGTTATAGGCATGGCTTCACCTTGATTTCAAATGAAAATGTGTACAATACCCTAATTCTCCTTTAATGATAAATAAACAGCTTTTTTCATATGATAAGCCTCTATCTTTACAAACCTTTCACATGACCGTACGACAAGCATTTCTAAAGATACCCACCTTTGATAAATACACTTTAGTTCTGTTAAACGTTTCACTTTTCGACACTGCTAAATGTTCACTGTGTTAATATATACATATAATACGGGCTTTGCACAGTGCGCCGTTAGCTTCACAATTCCTCATGAAATGGCATGGTTTGTAAACCGAAATGTCCTGTTTTGTTTCACAATCCAATCCTTAAGTGTTAATAGTGCAGATTAAAAGATAAAAATGCCTGCATATCTTATTCTGAGAGACACATAGTCACGTCATGCATTTTTGTTAATGCCTTCAAAAAAGGCATTTGAGACCTATTTTCTGGACGTGTTTTGAATGGCATAGTAGATGCAACATAGCAAAAATACACATTTGTAGTCGTCCCAAATTGAATTACGGCAGCGTACAGACGTTTGGGATTGCACAAAAACAAGCAACCGTGTTAATCGCCAAATCAGCCAATAGATTGTACAGTAAACGATATTGTGTTTCAGAAAACTTTTGGATTGCGATACGAATGATCAAGATGCATGACGTGACCATGTGTAAAAACTTCTAGAGTTTATCCATTATCCTACAAATAAATTTGACATTTTGATCCCAATCTACTCAAGAGTACTTAAGCAGCCTTGCCACAAGAGTTTTCTTCCATCACAAGACATCCTCGTATTGATAAAGAACATACCTTTTTAAACTCTTACCATTTGAACTGCTAAACACACATAAAACCTCTTTAGTTTGGAACTGGAACACACTATTGTGCCACATTGTCAAATTTCAGTTCATGGCTTATTAGAGCAAGTGGTTTTGCTGTCTCTTATATCAACACCAGCTCATCAGATGGATTGAAAGTTGAGGAAGACAATTGGTGATGCACAGTGTGTTCCATTAAAAATACTCCCACCCAGTACTTCCTGTACCCGAAACATTAGATCACTTCAGTTCACGGCCACATTGCTTGTTGTTTGCGAACAGGTGCTCTAGATTCAGAGCTGACTAATAAAAACGCTTATCTGAGAGACAATAACGTTGAGTTTTTCCCAAGTGGGCACAAACATGTAAAATCTGCTCTAATTTCATGCCACTTCTCTACCCACGATCAAGCTGCTCGCACAACAGATCCAAAAAATGATAAACGAGAAGGAGGGCCACAAAGATAGGCATTGTTTTCACTTAGTAAAGGCATTGAATAATATATCAAGGGATGTATTCATGTATCCACTGTTGAAATAATGAGGTGGAAATCAATGTAAATGAGCAGTGTTCAGTGTGCCATAGCGGACTTAAAGACAAGGCACAATGTCTTAAAGGGGTCACGTAACCCCTCCACAATACTACTGCATTGAGCCAATTCGACCAGAACACCAGACTATATATACATTTTTTCCACCATGTTCTAAAACATTCCATAGTCAATCATTACACCAAGCATTCTTCTAACAAAAAAAGTACCATGGGATCATGTATCAAGGTACAATGATAAAATCGCACAGTGTATCATTAGATTCTCAAGCTTTTTCTTAATGCACTGACAGTTTGCTCTATTTTGTCTTTTAAATCAGTGGTTACGTGATGGTTCCCCTTTAAAGAAGGCTCAAAAGCTGTACAGACCACACAAAAGAGGGTGAAATGTTACTTTGGAAGACACAACTCATTTTCTCAAACCCACAAAGCCTTCAACAGACAGCAGGACTATTCAGAAAACATTCATATTGGTTGAAATGCATTACAAAATTGGATGAACTCAGAGTGGTCGATCGTTTGGGCAGATGTATATATGGCAACTACAAAAGTCGTGACGTAATGTTACAAACACCATGCCTATAAAGCCAGCCCAGTGTAAAAATATGGTAACGCTCAAACCATTGGTGGAGACACATTGGAAACCTAAAAGTAGATGCCAGGTAGTTTCTGTTGCAGACCCATGCTCCATTGAACTGTGAATACAATATGTACACGACTCTCTGCGGAATTAACAAAAAGTGGCTTTTTGTAGCTAAAAATGCTCTTTCCACAGAGAAAAATAAAAGGATTTCATTACATGCAACCTAAATGTGTTAAGGCAAAAATATCAATATCAAATGATAAACCATGTGCCAAGTGAAGCCTTATAGGGAGTCTCGCCAAATCTACCATCTTAATATTGTGATTAGGATGCTACAAACCTTTTATATATATACGCTCAGGTTAATCCATAAAAGTCCCATTTGAAATTCTAAAAACATCAATTACATTTCAGCTCCTTCAAATGTGTAATGTATTCTATCCAATCACACAGCAGATGAGCACGAAATGATGTGTTAATATGGTACAGACACACTTCACCGTTAAATAGCACAGTCGAACCAATAAAAGCACCCGACAGACATTTTCGAGCAAAGTGTTAGACAATCCACACCGAACACATGAAATTGAAGTCACTTCAACGCAAGACATACATGTTACGTTCATTCGAAGAGGACAGATGAACAGTTGAGAGATCATCTCCTGTAGGCAACGGGAACAAAGCTATTTCATATTCAGATCTGTTCATTGTTCGTGTTCCTGCCTGGCACCAGTGTTTCAAATATTACACTTGGTGAAATGGTAACAAGGTGGGAAACGTTACTAATTACTAATAAAAGGATTGCAAGGAATAGGCATAATCCTAAACAACCTGTTATGACACAAATTTACTCTCCTATAAAGACTGTAATGCAAGTGCCGTCTGATCGAAAAGAAAGGATCTTTTGTTGCCGACTGATAAATACAGCATAAGAAGAAAAGGAATAGTGTACAGTAGCAAGAGGGAGGAGGTGTTAAGACTGCCCTAGTTCCTTAAAAATCGTTCTTCCTACTTTGTGAAAAATGGTGGGCAGCAGAGAAAAGGGGAAACGATGCAAACAAACATTCAGATTGATGTTATGAAGCTAATTAATTCTTAAAAAAGCCACCTAAAAACACGTTGCAGTCTTCGAGGAGTGCTAGCGGAGATCCTCCCCATAAATGAAAAAGACTGCAAGAATTCCTTGGTATTCTTTTCTATGGCCTTTCTACCTACATGGTTTTCAAGTCCTTTTTTTGTCGTTTTGCTCAATTCATTTCTTTGATAATACTTCATGTACAAGTTTATGTTGAGAACGAAACAAGGATTTGCTGGCGTTCCGCAAATTTGCCGTTCTTCTTACTCTCCCAGAGAAGAGAAAGTGATGGTTTCGGTCAAAGCTGAAGTGACCGTCAAGACTTCACCTGGTTAGCGTAAGGCCAGGGCACAACTTCACATGTTCAATCCCCAGGAGATTTGCCCGTTGGGCTCATGCTAAAAAATTGCAATTTTTGTTGTAAAGTTTTGTCTTATGCGGGAAGGAAGAGGAAACTCCCTTGCCTCGTCTTTTGTTCACTTTCTGGGACAAGGTTGTTCATGAAACAGGCACTGGTCAAACCTCAGCATAGTAGCCCTCATTTATGTTCTGTTCTCAAGCATCCGGGGTCCATCGCGCCCCTCGGTCCGTCATACCCACTCCTGCACGGGGTGTTTGTAGTAGGTCACGTGCTGTTGGACGTTTTTGTTCTTGAACTGGAAGATAGTATATACAAGGACCAGAATGCACAGTGAGAGGATGCATGGGATGACCACAGCGATTGCGTTTACAGTGCTGGGTACGTCGTTAATGGCGACCATGATGTCGACGTCATCGTGTGGAAGGTGACGGTCCTTGTTCTTTTCTACTTCTGACTGATCGCAGCCCATCCAGTCTTTGACGATTGATTTGGGGTAGCCTGGCTCCACCGTTAACTTCTGGTTGTCGAACTTCCAGTAATCCTTCCCCTTGTAAAAGTAGGTATAAACTAGGAAAGAAACAAATTAAGATATCAGAACATACCCATAACCGGAACTCATCCACTATTGGTCAACAAACAGATAATCCCGCCCCCAAACTCACGCCATTGTTTGAGTAAATGCCACTGGTGGAGATGCTCAAACAATGTGGGAAATGTTTCGAAATGTCACTGAGCCAGAGTGTTTGCTTATTTGTAGTTCATTTGTTAATTAATTTTGTAAATTATTTGAACATTTAAGTAATAACTTCCATAGTTTTTACTGACAGGAAATTCACGATTAGAATGAGATATTGTACAAAAAGAATTGGCAATCTAAAGTTGTAAACACGAACAGATCGATAGGTCAACATGACATCATGACTTTTGCGTAAACATACACGCCAATTTCGAGTCAAGTGGCGTGTTATCTCGACGCATTTTGAGCTATCCGCGTGTTAACGTCTACGCCATTAACGTCCGCGTCATTCCGCGTGTCCGTAAACGCCGTCAAATGTCCGACCAAAACAAAGCAAAATGTACATCTACATTTGGGGAGGATGGTAAGGGAACAGTCACAAATGCCATTAACCCCAGTGACGGTTAGGTTTAGGGACTGGGTTGAGGTAAGTCATATATTTATATATACAGTAATAACGGTCAACGGTGTTCATAAACACGTTGAAAAGCGATTATGCGTGTTGATAGCACGCAAAAAATGGAAATACTAATTGGCGTGTCATACACACTCTACTTCATGAGATCAGTTTGAATAGGTAGAAAGCCATTCAATGCAAGCAAATATTTACATGCTAAATGTAGGCAACATTTACAGAAAGCTCAATTCATAATTCATGATCACATAAATAGCTGTCCTTGAGAAAACTCAATGACACAGTATTTCGAAAAGTTGTTCCAGTGTTACACAATCCCTCAGAGAGCTGTCAGTTTGATTGCCAATGCCACATAAACAAAATGCATCTGAAACACTCACAGACGGGCACAGACCCAAAACTACACGTAAATACAGTGAGGAGGAGGCTTTAGACAGCAACCCCTGAGGTTGTGATTGATGAAGTGCTCATCCTTCCTCTCTAACTCGCTATCTTGCCGAGCAAAACATGCCAAATCCCTCTTGCAAAATCTGAGTGACAGAAAAATCATGAGCTACAGGCAGACCAAAAAGTCCATATAACCCTCTTGGCTTCTCTATCTTGGGTCCTGGCCCTAGGCTCGGGACTCAATGATGAGATGGAGGTTTTGACATGCCTCACAGAAAAAGATGATCATTCCTTCACTGGATAAAACTCTAGAGAGACAAGAAGGAGAAATCTGCAATTCTATGCAGCCACAGCAGAAATACTAGACTCTAGTGAAAGACACTTGAGTATTTACCATTCGACCAGACTGACATCAAGCCAAAACAGCAAAAGTGAGAATATCATTTGGGCAACTGTATCTCGGTCCATCCAAAGTCGTCCATTTTAGTTTCACAATTTAGATTGTGATTTTTTACATATTTCTAATTTATTCATATTCTAGGTATGTATTTGATATTATTTTGTTGGTAATATGACATTATCCAACATTCTGAAAAATGAATATTATCAAGGTTTTAAAAAACATTTGATAAAAATGTCAAATAGAATTTTTTTTTTTTTTTGATAAAAAAAAACATTTTAAATATCTTTATAGCATCTTTATAGCTATAGGGGCAGCATCTTCAGTGCAAATACATTAATACTGAATGCCATCAAAGGCATATATTCTGTTTCTTGGCTATATATCTCAATTATAGTACCACTTTTAAAGAATTAAAGCACATTCCCTCTTTCCATAGTACCTTTCAATGATTTAATCATTTGGATATTATGTTCCCTGCATTAAAACTTCTGAGCCACATAACACCATTAAATTAGCTAGTAATAAAATATAATATTACATCTAGCTATGAACAGCTGCCATTTTACTATATTTGTAATCATGCATTGATTGTGACTGAATTTTAATACCCGAAAGTTGTGTCTGCCTTTTCTCCCGGCCCCTGTGCCAATCCAGACCTGCTATCCGATCGCCACTGAGGATGAGTCAGAGCTAAAACACTCACTGTCAACACCACAATATTGCAGTGACTGCGCCAAACAAACACTAATCAATAGCTCTACAAGGATGAGCGCAACACAAGACCCCAGCGCAACCAACGAAAACACCGAAGCATGGTGCGTAAGATGAACATGGTGTCAAAATAGCAGGAACAGAAGATGATAAAATAAACCAACACTTAATAAATGGTTAAATGCACTATTCTTCCTCCAAGTAATATCATTCATGTTTACGGTTTCCAAGCATTAATATTGAACGTGCGGTTTCAGCTGTGCATTTATGGCTTTTAAATCTGCTTTCAGGGCAATGACAGCTATCCAAGCTTTCACTGATTATAATGCATTGCACAACAGATTAGACCAGTACTACACACTCAAGACCAAAGCTCAACCTACTTTAAATTCTCAAACCGGAGCGAAGCGGTCAGATAACATGCCCACCGACCACATGGCTGATTGCCACATTAAATATTGATTGGATATTGGAACCTCGATGACTTACATCCTTCACGACTGACAAAGGCTCCTTGCGGCGCATCAGGGATGCCCTTCCAGATACTGATGGGTTTGGGGTAGCCTGGGTCAGCTGTACGCTTCTCCTCGTTATAACGCCAGTACTGGTCACCCTTAAAGAAGTATGTTTTGCCCACGGGTTCCCAACGTAAGGCTGTGTCGATGCCATCGCGGGGCAGACAGTTGCCCAACTCCACCAGGCTGTGAGGGTACCCGGGCTCTGCCGTAACCTCCTTAAAGACCCAGTATTTATCCCCTAGAGTCAAAACAAGAGGCAGTGTTAGATGAGGTCAAAATTAAATTAGATATATTGAATTGTTACTGCATAACACCAAAAATATCTATGCTTATGGGACAAAAAGAAATCAAGAGACATTTAGAACAGATTCAAATTTGCGATTAATCATGAGTTAACTATGACATTAATGCAATTAATCGTGATTAAATATTTTAATCGTTTGACAGCACATCTTTAACTCCACACTATAGAGTGCCGAAGTGATTACGTCACTTTGTAGGACAACTTGGAAGTTAGCAGCGCATGGGTTCCCTCGGTCGAAAAGCTATGCATTTTCCCCATAGACTTTTGGAAAATTGCAAAAAACAAGATCTGTGTTTAACAAAGAGTTGTGAACCTTACACGTTTTGTCTGTCAAGATAATCTTTACAAGTTAATCCAAAATTGATACATTTTGAAGCCTATATAAAGTTTTTTTAAAAACACAAGCAGAAACAATAAAGTTTAAAACACCTCAAGCAGGTTATAACGGTGTGTTCTAGTCTAGATATAAACGTGAAAATATTTGGAGGCTTTGTTCACCACAGACCTTATTTCAAGCGATTTAGCAAAAACCCATAAAAAAATTTAGATAGACTTTAGAGCGAGGGAACCGGTAGTGCTAAATGCTAACTCACTTCTGTCGTTTTGGCCTACAGAGTGACGTCGTAACTTCGGCACTCTATTGACGGAAATTTCCAGCTTTCCGTGTTTTCACTGTTATACGATAGGGGGCGCTATGACATGTCATCTGAAATAGTGCAGAATCTCTGGATCAAAACACAGGCGAAAAAGAAGCAGAAAGAGAAAAGCTATCAATCTGCTTTGATCATCATTCTGAATCCGAACCAGATGTAGTCTTTGACAAAAATGCAATTTTCTCAAAATGTAAAAAAAAAAAACACTGGCAGGGAAAGAGTTGAAATCAAAAGTTGTATTTGTTAAAATTAGTTAATGCACCACGACCATTCATTCACACGACAAAGGCGTTTGGGGGGACTTAAAATGCAAGGTTTTAAAAAACAAGCGTCAAAGTTCAAGTTTTTGAAAACGATACCGTTATCATTTTCATGTAAACAACAAAATTGCGAATTCGTGAAAACGATGACGTCTGTTTCTTTATCAGAGACATCGCCAACTAGTGGCCTGGCTGTGGAATAATTAGTCGTTTTCGCAGATCCGTGTGAACGGGATCGTTTTGACAAAATAATTGTCTGTAAGTGAAAAAAGCAAACGAAAAACGTTTCCGTTTTTTAGTACATCATTGGTGTGTAAACGTACCCTTAGTTTGGTTGTCAGTTGGATTATGTGGTTATGGTTTAATACAGCGACCAACTATTATATGTTAGTTTTATATTCATTTTAACAAATTAGACCTTATTGTAAAGATCTACCATGGTCACAATAGAAAACATGGCTTTTTTAGTGTTAAAATCTTTTAATTCATATGGTATTTTTTTGTTTTTTTTCCCCCTTGCAATATTGTGGTTGTGCACTGAATTTTGCAAATTACCCGCAACCTAAAATGAGCCTAACCTACACAAAAAGGAGATTTCCAGCATTTGCACTGAAATTTTTTTAAATGTGGCATTATTTCAGCACAGTAAACAGTATTGTGTGTAGTTCAGATGCTGAAATGCCAGCAGGACTGTAGTTAATCGCCCTTTTATCTATTAATACTGATGTGCATTCTCTGAGATAACCATAGGGCATCCTGCAAGCTTGTTTTCTCATGAAACATCACAGAACAGGAGACTCGGGCTATAAATATCTCATCCAGGCTCTCGTTGCGCAGCAAGACTGCGCCGGGCTAATTTAATGAGAAAGAGAGAGAGAGGACGGCGAGATAGAGAGAGATCGTTTGAGAGAACAGACAGAATAATAAAGTACTGAATGGATTCACTAAGGCTGTCAGGCCCAGTGGAGGATAAACACTATACAGTAGATAAATGAAGACCTTTCCTTTTCCACAATCTAACAACATTTTTTATTACAAAAACTTGAATTAAAAAAGTGCATAAAAGGAATTAGTCAGCCTGAAAAAAATACGTTGATTTGAGCAGAAACTGATCGAAACAAGGCAACAGATGTTTAATGCATATGGCTTCACTTTATTATCTAGGCCATATTAAGGTACTTCAATACAGAGCTTTTTATTAAGACTTTAGGATGTATTTGGTATCAATTTGCAGTTATTACAAAAGATGTTATAAAACAATCAGAGCTTTTAGAACTAGCCTGAGGCTGCACATATTATATCAAGCAATTATCACTTACTATTCTTCGAATTAAAGTCATGACAACTAATATAATAAATCTTACCTTTGAAGAACACAAATTTGCCATCTGATCTCTCATAAGCAGCATCAATGCGAGGAGGTAAACCCTTCCAGAACTGGTCTATCAACATGGGATAGCCTTCCTGAACTTTGTTGTTGCGCAAACGCCAGAACCAGCGATCCTGTGATGAATAAAAGATTAGGATCAATTAAATATATGTCCAATACTGATAAGCCAATATATATATATATATATAATATATACATTTACATTATGCCTAACAACTGATAAATGATAATTAAAATACTATACTATTTTGTCTAAATAAAATAATTAATTTATAAATTTTAGATTAATAGATAATTATTTAAACTTTTTGAAACAACTAAATTTGACTAAAATGATCTATATTATGCTCATTTTATTATCATTTATTAATATTTAAAAAGGGAACGGATGCAATTCACCTTAAAAACAAACATCTCCCGGCGAAAGAAGGCCACCGTGTTGAAGTTGCCATCGCAGATGTTGGGTTTTCCATTGCCAGGAGAGAAGGGGCGATCTCCAGAGGGCGGCCGAGCGGGGCGAGACTGCCGGTCGTGTTTTCTCTCAGAGGTGGAGTGTGTGCGTCGAGCAGGTAGAGTAGGAAGAGGTCGAGTGGGCTCCAGCATGGCTGTGGGAATTCCTGCAGAAGAACAAAGTTTAGTCAGCCTTCCATGGCAATTCAAGTGTAATCTATATCCTTGCTTAAAAATGAGCTATTAGAGATCCTAATTGTACCGTAGATTTTCTGGATCCCCTGAAGGTCATCTAGAGGCAGTTTGAAGTTGTGCGTGTCCATGTATTGATAGAAGGGGGCCATGATTGCACTGGGGTCATTGGAATGTTCCAGACCTAATGCGTGTCCCAATTCGTGTACGGCCACCAGGAAAAGGTCATTGCCTGAAAGATAAAGGTTAAAGGTCAAATGCATCTTTGAATCATTACTAATCAGAATTTGAGAGTTACCAATGCAAAGCCTAAGCTCTGCATATAATTAAAGGGGTGGTTTACTGCAGTGCTTTTTTTCTTTGCATGATTGTGTTTATGGGGTGCAATATAACATGTATTTGTGGTTTTTCTTTTTTGAAAAGTCTTATTTTTCATCACTTTCACCTTTAGTGCCTAGCTTCCAACGTGACCGGGACTAAGTTTGTGTAATCATTGCGCCTGCTGCACTCATGGTACGGCAGTGAAGTTTCCCGATTATTACGCAAGAATGAGTATAGTAGTCATATCAGCCTAGAAAACCGCAAATTTTGGGTGTTCATATGTACATTTTAGGTGCTAATATGTACATTTCAGGTGCTGATATGTACATTTTAGGTGCTAATATGTAAATTTGAGGTGTTCATTTGTACATTTTAGGTGCTGATATGTACATTTCAGGTGCTGATGGACATTTTAGGTGCTAATATGTACATTTTGGGTGCTAATATGTACATTTGAGGTGTTCATATGTACATTTTAGGTGCTAATGTACATTTTGGGTGCTAATATGTAAATTTGAGGTGTTCATATGTACATTTTAGGTGCTGATATGTACATTTCAGGTGCTAATATGTACATTTTGAGTGCTAATATGTACATTTGAGGTGTTCATATGTACATTTTAGGTGCTGATATGTACATTTCAGGTGCTGATATGTACATTTTAGGTGCTAATATGTACATTTTGGGTGCTAATATGTAAATTTGAGGTGTTCATATGTACATTTTAGGTGCTAATATGTACCAGTAAGGTACCAATATGCAGCATTTAAGTACAAAAGTGTATCTTTTGAAAAGGTACAGCCCCAGTGACAGCTTTTGTACCTTTTTATCTGAGAGTCAGTGTACACACATTTTCAGTGGAGGGACAGAAAGCTCTCGGACTAAATCTAAAATATCTTAAACTGTGTTCTGAAGATTAACAGAGGTCTTACGGGCTCAGGACGACATGAGGGGGAGTCATTAATGACATAATTTACATTTTTGGGTGAACTTACCCTTTAAGACAAGCTTGTTTGGGGGATGTAAATAGTGGTGCAAATACCAGTACATTGGCACCAGTAAATACACCTTAGTAAATCGCGTTGCGTGATTCATTGAAATACTCTCCTCCCATAAATATTGCATCTTACAGAGAAAATAAGTGCATATGCAATAAGGTCAGCCGCAAAAATAACTGTCCTCGCCTTTTTAGCGCTGATTTCTCTGCGTGTCTATATCTTTGAACTTATGTAGTCATGTGAAAAAAGGCTGTTTGTACCCAGAATCCTAAAAGAACATCTTAAACATGGGATGCAAGTGTACGCTGTCACCAGAACATGACTCAGTCGAGACTGACATGTTCAGATCTTTGGAAACACAGAAGGGACGTGACACCATATCACTCAATCACAGAAATAGCCTGATCTGTTGGTTGGCGTCTATGGGTGCTACAAGCATCAGATGGCTCACAAAGCGTATTGTACATTTTTCTTATTACAAACTACTTCTCCTTTCTTAGAGGTGCTCTTGGCCAAAGCCTTTCTTCTTTATCAACCCTCACTCTCTCATCCAGTCCAATTTATCTGTCTATTTCATTCTCCGTCTCTTTAAAAAGAAATTGATTTTGTGTTCTGTCAAGGAGTATTATTGTGAATAAATAAAATATAAAATCTATATCTACTGTTTGTTGAAAACTGGTTACTTTTGATATGTATTCACTAGGGATGATATGGTGTGTAGAGGAATAGAGCTGTGAAGAAGTCAAAGTACGTGTGCGTGTACGTGAACAAGGTACAGATTCTGTGTTCTATAAAGCGTGTACTTGAACTGCTGACATTGCAGCACCCAGGCAAAGTTAACACAGCAAATATGCAGCACGCAGGCACAGAAGGAAGAACGCAATGCTCTGTGTTTTCTTGATGTTTCCCCTGTGGTGTGTACTGATGCTCCTCAGCTCACTGCTCCAGTTTACCACACGAGAAGATTCGCCTCTACACATCTGACTGATCTATTTATCTACAGCTGCAGAAAAATCTGGAAAATCCATCCATCCTATCCCGATTAATAATCAAACGTTTCCCTACTAAATAAAACACATAAACTAATCATACAAAACAGAATATAAAATAAAATATTACATATAAATAATAAAATATAAAGGCACCTTGTCTCGTTTTGCGACAATTGTAGCACCTTTTATACGTCTGCAAAGAAAAAGTCTGGGAATAAAAATAATTTTGGAGATTATGAGAGCAGACATGTCAGGTCAGTCATTCTATATCAGCCATTGTCATGCTTGATCAGATCAAAACATAATGTTGGTAAGTAACACTAAAGGCTTCAATATACTCTTGTTTTCTTTATTTAAGGGTCAAAATGATGTTGGAAATATCTTTTGCAGCAATATACTGTTAGCTAACATGCTGCCGGGTTTGCCATTTAGATTAATACGTAAATATGTCGTCTCAATAACAAAATAAGCACACTACAAACATGCCAGCGGTGAGAAAACACCGGTTAAGAAAGCATCTGGAAAGCCCTCCATTCAAGTCACGTTTATTTATACAGCACTTTATACAATATATTGCTTTAATGCAAGCAGCTTTATAGCTTTATTAACAATGTCAGTGTCACTTTCAATTAGACTACTACAATGCAGCTCTCGAGTGTGTTCATGGTCTCTGACCTCAAAGGACTGATGAAACTCAAAGAAGGCGGAGCCTCAGAGCCACACCCACCTATTACATAATCACCAAGAACCAATGGGAGTTCAAAGGTGTTTACCGCCCGGAGCAAAGTTCTCCAGAAAAGATCGCTTTGGCAAGAAATTGTTCACACGAGTTCATTATTTAGTTTTTGCTATTAGCAATAATCATTTACAATTGGAAACTAAATGAAACAACAAATCACAGTTTATCGTCATAGCGCCACACTTACCGTCGTGATTTGCATTTCCTAACGTCCAGGGCTCATCAGAGTCAAAGTGTGTGTCTCCGCCAATTCCGGGTCCGGGGAAATATGCATGAGCTAAAAAACCTCCCTCTCCATCAAAAGGGGAACTGTCACCATGGAAACCAGAGGCAAAGAAGATCATTATGTCTGCCTCTTTACCCTCGTTCTTGATCTCCGAATAGGCCACTTCCTGAAAGGTCAGAGGGGTCACTGTCTGCCAGACATCGAAGGCCTGGCGAATGGCCCTCTGGGTATCTTTCTCGCCCACCTTGGGGGTGAAATTATGTATGCTGGAAACAGGAAGAAGAGGAAGAATACTTAATATTATATTGGATGACTTAATATTAACTAATTAATTAAAATGAAATATTAATATTAATGTGACCTAATGTGTACCTTAACTTGTAAAATATATTGCAAAATATGCCGTATGAATGTACTGATACTGCATCTGACATGCATAAACAAATTCAAAACAACTGAAATGTTGCCTTGGCAACCAACTGAAATAAATAAGTTCTAAAGTACTGTATATCAAAGCTAACTTACACTACACAACTAACAAAACGCACACAACAAATATTCTAAAAATGTATCTTAGATTTAACTGTAAACTAAAGCTAATTCAATCAAAATAGTAATAATACTTTGAGTAATAGATCATGCATTCATATTTGTTTTTCCATATCAACTATGACACTACAGCAACTATGCAGCAACTATCAGTGTTCCCGGTTTTTAATTAGAAAAGTTGACTCTAAATGAATTAGCTCTGCGCTATACTGAAGCGAATCCCATTTCAGTTCACAGCGCTGCGCTGTTACATAAGAATTAATCTGCATAAAAATTTCCTTGAATATAGGGCAAAAGTTAAACCAGGCCAGACACCTAAGGCACAAGCAGATGGTTGTCTCTGGCACACACACAAGTGAGAATATCACATTTGATTAACCAGTGCCTGCAAACTAAGCTCAAGTCAGCGTTAGATGACTAAAAGAAATTAATAGAGCTAAAAAACAGATGAAAGCAAACAAATGTTTGCAAATTATCTAAATGGTTTAATGTTTATGCCTATAGGAATGCACCACAAGAACAAAATGTCCCAGAATCCCTTTTGTTCAGCTCATCTACGCTATATATAAATAAAGGTAGCTGCCTAAGATTTCAGAGACAGGCATAGGCAAAAACTGACTTAACAAAATACATAAATGAATAGGTTAAGTGGTTAACCAGTCAAAGTGCCAGATTTTAATCAACTATTCCTCTTCCATCCTGACCTACCGCATTTCTTGCTTTCTTTGTTTCTTTCTCTTTCCCATCAGGCAAAAAAAAAGCTTATTTTAGCATTTTAAAGGTTGGAGGGAAGCATTTCAACAACATCTGTCTGGAACATTGTGTAAGTGGCATGTGTTTCAAAACATACTTGCACGTGTGAATGCACTATGCACTAAAATAATTGAAAATGCGGGTACGAATATACTCCAAGATGCCTAATGGGCCGCCATTAAATCTTTCCCCGCCAGCGTTTTAAAAAAAAGTTGCCAGCCACCGCCAGGGTTTTTGACGATTTTCGCTAAATTTGAATGCCCCGCTGAATATTTTCTTCCATGAATATATGAAGATGATATATATAAAAATAAAGATCTGAGCCTCTGCTTTTAGGCAAAAAAAACGTTTTTATTTTATCTTCATCTGTTCTTTTTTTATTGCCTCTTGAACAGAGGTAGGTTTTGTCAAAAACACAACATTTTGGACAAAAAACTGAGAAAAAGGGATTTTTATCAAACAAGTGCATTTAAAAGCAGAATACATTCAGATGTTGTTTCCTTCATATATAAAACTTTCCAAAATAAATTAAAAACATAAAATAAATGTAAAATATATCAAATTTCCCAGGATGTAAGGGAAATGTAACTTTTGCAATAAAACTTTTGCCTCTGCCTCTCTGTGTTCTACCTGTGAATAATGAATAATTGGAATTACAATAAACAGGCCTAGACACACACACACACACACACACACACAAATACATATTACAATGTGGTAAATGTGCACAAAGAGAGAAATAATTTGACAATTACACCTTCATATTTAGACAGCCACACATAAATGCCTGCACACACACATAAATATTATAGTGTCATAATATTATACGATCTATCTGCGGCACGTCCATGGCTAGAACTTTCTGTGACAACATGTGCATCTCTCTCACTGACTACTTCGTCCCGATCAGATTCAGAATTATCAAATAAAGAGTGATCGGACTCCGAGTCCATTAACCTCCAGTACTTCAGCCATATACCTCTGCATTGTCTGTCTGATACATTCTCACTACTCCACTGTTTGAGACGATTGCAATCTGTTTCTCTGATCAAAGAGTTGCGCACTCATTCAGGACATGCGCGCGGGTCTTCCTTACCGTATACCACCTAAAACACGGATACCCGGAAAATTCCGTGTTTGGCGCAGATGCGTTTTTTCATTAAACCCGGAAAATTCCGTGTTTGGCGGGGAAAGAGTTAAGGAGACTCAAATCATGTGAGGTGCAGTTAGTTATAGGCATATGGAGTTTCTGGAACGCTTCCCTGTAATGCCATTCAATAAAGAGTAAACACAGTTTCCTCAAGAGGTTCCTCAGGTGCAATATTCAGTGAATCAGTCAACCCATCCATCCATCCATCAAACGGTCTCTGAATATAGTGCACACTTTACCTGTATGTGATCCTCTTGTCCCTCCATTTCTGACCAGTGAGGGCATAGCGTTTATTTCTCCTCCGTCGGCTGATGTGAGGGTGATCTGGAACCCCACACCGTGGCTTTCTCATCCACCTTAAAACACGTGGATAATGATCACAACACCAAAGGACACCGAAAAGCTAACAGTAAACAAACAGGGCAGATTTCCTTGTGTCTTGTTATTATAAATGATTTATCCAACATCTCTTCTCTGATGATGTGGCGGGGCAACCTGTCACTTACATGAGATCCATCAATAGCAAACCACAACCATCCAATTAATTCCTCATGGAGGAATCAAGTCAAGTCTTACATACTTTTACTTGTTCAAGAAGCCATTGCATTTGGATATTCGTCACAATTGGGAAGAAATAACTTCCATTTCATGCCGAGTTGCCGACTTTAAGCACTACGAAATTATAAAAATAAAAATGAGTCTCTCTGTGCCCCAACAGCTCTGGAACTTGATCTAAGCGTAACACACGGCTGGTCATGTGATCTCAACTTGCCATCTCCCATGAGGGGGTGACTCACCTTGTGTAAAACAAATTGTTCTGGACGTAAAGTCCGCCTGTGGTAAAAATGTTTTTAATGTTGTTTATATATGTCTCCGTGGTGTTTTTAATATGTTTTAAGACAAACCATTTACAAATTCATAAGTCAACACCATTGCTGAGTATTTTCTCTTTAAAACTGCAGTGAACCAAAGACAGTCTCAAAAACGTGGTTTGTGTTTCACAAACTACCTTATAACCAATCATGATCGTGATCTAGTGGATCTCTGAGCTGAGTGAGTGGAGGCGGGGCTCATTTGCATATTCATAGAACCGCATATACTAAATGAGGCAAGGGTGTAGAGTTATATTCAAGCTATTTTAAGGCATGACGACGAGTTTTAAGGGATAAAATGATTGACAACTGTACTTGGGAACTTTAAATCTTTGGATATCATTGAAAACATATTTATCAAAACTATTACACTTTTAACTTTTAAATGAAACTACACTTAAGCTTACAGTTTGTAAAAAAAACAACAACAAAAAACAGCCAGTATTGATTGAACTTTTGCACTGTTATGAAATTAGTTTTTCTTATGTTATTGCCTGTTCAGGATTTTTTGAAAGGTAAGTTGTGCAGTAAAGAAAGGTTGTTACTAACTCGATGGTGGTTTGGTCCAGCACTCCCGTCACTGGAATCCCGTAAAACCGCTGCATGGCAGCGACCGCTGACTGCATGGCTTTCTCCGATCGCAGGTCTGAAGTCCGGATGTCATGAGGGAGCAGGTAGCCATAGTTCTTCAGCCACGTCTGCAAACAGAGAGACAAACCCCACACAATTTCGTGATATACATTCTCTAAAACCATTCTGATATCAGACGATTTGACCACGGTGAAAAAAGTTGCAGCTTTTTAGATCTTTGAATGGAAACTAAAAAAATACAGACTAAAACAAGACCTTAAAGGAGTAGTTCACTTTAAAAAAAAACTTTTGCTGATAATTTACTCACCCCCATGTCATCCAAGATATCCATGTCTTTCTTTTTTAAGTCGAAAAGAAATTAAGGTTTTTGATGAAAACATTCCAGGATTTTTCTACATATAATGGACTTATATAATATAACTGACAAAAGACAGTTTCAGTGCAAACTGCTCAAAGGGCTTTAAACGATTCCAGACGATGAATAAGGGTCTTATCACGCGAAACGATCGCTCATTTAAAAAAAATAAATAACAAAGTTTAAGTTTTATAAGCTCAAATGGTCGCCTTGCTCTGTTCTGTTATGTGCATTCGTGACTCTTCGTTTAACAAAATTAACGAATCTTTTCCCTAGTCAATTTGTTCATTTCGTTCGTTGAATGAACCAAATGACACGAAAAAAGATTCGTTCATTTTGTATTTTTTAAATGAGCGATCGTTTCGTGTGATAAGACCCTTATTCATCTTCTGGAATCGTTTGAACAGTTTGTACTGAAAGTGTCTTTTGGACCTTGAACCGTTTGGTTCCCATTGAAGTCCATTATATGGAGAAAAATCCTGGAATGTTTTCATCAAAAACTTTAATTTCTTTTTGACTGAAGAAAGAAAGACATGGACATCTTGGATGACATGGGAGTGAGTAAATTATCAACAAAAGTTTTTTTTAAAAGTGAACTACTCCTTTAAAATGACATCTTTAAATGATTCTGATACTGGATACTGGTGTGCATTTCAGCTTTAAATATATATAAACAAAAGGAGATAATAAACAGTATAAATAAACAGACATTGTTAGGTCAGCCACCTCATATAAACTCCATTTGTTCTCAAAGTTCGGTTCATTTCACATGCTCCTTGATCTAAACGCGTTTAAAAGCATAAAAATAAAACTGAACTTATATAGAGCATCCTCTCATTCCCTCCTCTCTCAGCTTTCATCTTTCCCTGCGGACAGGCAGAGTGGAGAACCATAAGCAAAGCCCTCATTTTAAAGCACTGCACATGGAGAGGGGCTCTTTAATTGAGCTCATGGCTTAGAGTCCATTTTCAGCATGAATATTTTAATGCTGGAGTTTCTGGTCCTTTCCTTGTCCGCATGAAGCAGGACCCATCACTAACGGTGAGTCGATGCTTGGAACGGTTATCAATCCCTGGGCCCAAACACACTGACTGCACTGTTTCTATATCAGACAGAGCCAAGTAGAGTTCATTCGAATAAAAAAAGAGTGCTCTCTTGATACTAAATGTGTGTCTGCAAATAGAATCAATCACATACTACTGCATAGGGGTGGGAATCACAGGGTACCTCACGATACCGGTAATATCACGGTACCGAAATTCTGCGATAATCAATATATTGCTAGACAATCTGTCTAACAATGAAAAAGAGATGCCCGTGAAAATGTTAAGTGCAGGTTTTCTCTCCTTATTCAAGTCCAAACTGTTAGAAAATAGCACACATTTTTGTACATTTTCTATGAGATCAGGGTGATGGCGTTGCAAGTGGCTTTGCATGTTGGTGGTATTAACTGTGCACTTTAATTTTACAAGGAAGTTCTTGTATATATCATTCTCTTTGTCGATTTTGTTTGTCTCATATGGCATAAAAACTGAAGTTGGTCCAGACTTTGGACTCAAACGAGGCTGGGCATCTATTATTCGACTCACACTGCTGTCCGCCACCACCCCGTTAAAAACCTCTTTTTCTTATGTTTCCGTTTCCCCGGATTAGAGCAAACTAGAGGAGGCATGAAGTAGCAATGCTGGGAGCAGAAAAATGTATTTACAGCACTTTATTTTATTAATTAAAATATCGATATTTGGAGAAAGTGTAACAATTCTCGTATTGCACGGAGATTGCCCTATCGAAATTTTGTCCCACCCGTACTACACAACGATTTTTGGCTAAACACTTATTTCCATCAAAAGGTGCATCAATTTTTGGTCAAGCACTCTGTAATAAACATAATAATCCTGACTCTTTAGCAGCCATTTGAATCCAAACGGTGACTTTTTTTTTTTGACCAGGCAATGTATCATAGAAAAATATTTTAACAAATAACTGCAAAGTGCAATGTCATTTTTCTGAAATCGTTTAATAGCCAGAATCAGTTTTCATTAGCAACTCCCAAAAAACAAAAAAGTTTTTGCCAGTTAAAAAATAAATAAATCAACACTGGCTTACTCATTACTTGTCAAATGCAATGATAAAGCCTCTCTAAATATCAAATAATGCACAATCATATAACGATAACATTGTTTTGCATATTCCAAACGCTGAAACGCAAACTTCACCTTGTATCAGCGAGTACATGGCTGGCATCGGCCTCCATGGTAACAGAGGCTCTGCACGGCCCCCCGGGAAATCGTACCCATTAAATAATTCACCAATGCTCTTACTGGTGCCGTCATTATAGCATGGCATACAGTGAAGTCTGAAACCAGCGCTAGATAACTATACATGTCTCATCCACTTTGATAAATCAATGAGGGCTGTGAGATCTGAAGAACACAAAAGACTGTGGCAGTTCAGCTCCATGAATAATAAGCCTTATTTGAGCTGCAGGACTATTTCCGTTACGGCACTTTGAGGGATTCGGTGGAATTCAATTCAAAGTCGGAAATCCACATTTCTCGGGAAATATAAATGATAAACTCCATTGACGTCATGGACGGATAATCAAATAAAGGGACTCGTTCCAAATCGGGTCATTTTCTGTTTTCTTCTGTGGAACATCAAAGGAGAAACTCTTGCCATGTAACAAAAGTGGGGATACAATTTAGTTGTGAATCTCCAAAGAAAGACCATAAAAGTGGCCCACATGACTTTTAATGTGCCATTTTGGAGTGGGCAAAACATTCTCCATCATTTCTCCTTTTTATACACCATAGAAGAGAGTCAGAGAGGTTTGAACAGCATGAGGGTGAATAAATTAAAATCTTCAGAGTGAACCCTCTGTACTAACCACACACTTGTTTAACAAAGCACCAGTAATATAATTCTAAAACCAGATGTTATTTATTGATAATTGTCAATAATACGGTAGTGGCGAGGCTGTCATACGAAAACATTATGAGCACATGCAAAAACCAGCAAGAACCAACAAAATATTAATAACTGATTATGTTGCAGTCAACATCCTGTGAGCTTTTTTGTTTTTTACGCATTTCTTTTTGCATAGTAAAATAAAACCAGTAACTGTTGCCTTTTTGCCAAACAATTTTGTCAGATAAATACCTTAACCACTTATGATCTTCCCTCATATTTAAAATAATTAAAAATAAGATTTTCCTTATATTTTGATGATTTAATCATTAAAACCATGACATTTGGCTGCTACTGTAGTCCAGGCAGGGCTATGTTTAGAATTGCATATACTCTTCCTATGCAAGTATAGCCTATAATATTTATAATATGCATGGTAAGCAAATGCATGCAATAGCCAGATGACTAATTACATTTGCCGATATGTGTGGAGTACAATCCCACAATGCAATGCACTTGCTTCACTTCCATTTCTTCCATGAATGCTCGCCTCTTTATGAACTCTTAGATCAAAAGTTTGAACTGTCACTGACTAAATTCAACATGCAATATGATGAGGTCATGTGACAACAATGTAGCGTACTACTGTTTCAAATCATTACAAATTGTGTTCTTTTTAAGATACTATTTTAAATGATGGTTTTATTTATACAATACATGAAATACAGTACTGAATACCCAGTGAGCTAGTACTCTATTGCAAACACAACACTGGATGTCTTTGGGTTTGAACAGCTGCCCCTGAAACTCTCTCTGCCAGGTGGCATGCGATGATGATGATGATATTCTACCTTGATGAGGAGTGTGCAGTCTTCCATGCGCTCTCCAAACAAAGTCTAAACAGATCGGATGAATTTCGAGCAGGCTACATCTTCATCTTTGTTTAGGATTCGGTGGAAAATAATGCCTAGAGCAAAGTTTTGGGTTCAAAACAAGTTCAGCTCTATGTACAGCATCTGTGACATGCGGTCGATTACCACGGAAAATAACGCCAACGCATCTCTCAGTTTGTAAAAACAAGTAAAGTGCATGTAGTGTAATGCTCTTACAATGGAAGTCAATGAGACCAAATATTCTGGAGACAGTCTACTAACTATAAGTCAACTAACTCTCATTAGAGTATTAGTATCTAAAGTGGACTAAATAAAGTGTTATTCGATTTTGACACACGGTTTAACACTGATAAACAGTATGAGGTCGAGATTAAGAAGTCCGACTCAAATTACATTGGGTTGTTCTGCTGAAACAGCACAACAATTACCAGCGAGACTGCGCAGAGCTCATATAACGTCGGATTACCTCATCATGATATTTGCTGTAATGAAATCTGTGTCAAGTTTCATGTGTTTTCCCTCAAATAAAGAATCAACCATCAATCATCTCCTAGAATTTACAGGCATTTAAATCTTTTGTTGTGTGCCAATTAATAACCATTTTCAACATTTTCCATAGACATAATAATTTTTATACTGTACAAACTGTATATTCTATCACCCTACACTAACTCTGCCCCCATCACAGAAAACGTTCTGCATTTGTACATTTTCAAAAAGCAATCCCAATTCACCGCTTGGCCCTCCCCCTTGTTTCCGAGTATAACCCTTGGCCCTTAAAACAGAGTTGCAAGGGCCAAGGGGTTGAAATAAGGCACATAAACAGCTGAGATCAGACTGAAGTTATGGGGTGCGCTGTTAAAACATGTGGATGCTTTGATTAGCATTATACAGAATATTACAGAGCAGATCCCGCATCTAGCATGCACTTACTGCAGCATCACTTTGACATTATTACCGGCTGTAAAATTGTGATCACAGCCCATGTAATTGGCATCTTTGAAACACAAGATGTTCAGGTCATATTGACTCTCCTTTCTCATAAATGTGTGCTAATAAGTGGGGAGTTACAAAAGGAGTTGAGAGGACGGTGTGTGCGTTTACTTTGAGGAATCGAGGGCATTGATTCGGTGGCATTGCTTCATGACTCTTCGTATCTTGTGTTTCAGAGAGAAACCGCATGTCACATCATTACTAGGATCAATAAAGGATCAGTTCCTCGCACCAATAGAGCAATAGAGAGAGAAGATACATTGAGCCATGGTGCTCATGAGGGCAGCATACGTTTGAATCTGGCTCATGTCAGTCATTTCAGGTCATCTCATGTTTCCTTATCTTATCCCTGTCATTTCCTGTTCTTTCGACATTGTTCAATAAATAAAAGCGGAGAAAAGGTTAAGAAAGATACAATCGTTTTTTAAATATACTAGTGTATCTAGTGTTAGGACTGCACAATTAAAGGACTAGTTCGGTATTTTACACTTAAAGCCCTGTTTTAAGATCATTTCGGATGAAATAGAACGGTTAAGATTGAAATTTGGACACGAAAATTTTCAGTTTCTGTGTTAGCACCCCCGGTAGCATAGGTGCACTGGACCAATCCTTCCTAAAATGGATTCAACTTTAGTTTACAAAGACGTGAAACTCACCGAGTGTTCATTGATATGCTCACACAAAAATCGCTGCAAAAGTTGCTTTCCAACAGGTGTTTTATCGTAGTTTTCAATTCCATTGACTTGTTTTGGATGTGCTGTGAGGTACGGTATTACTCCGCTGCCGGAAACGGAAATGGGGTTGTTTGTATTCTTCTGCTTCTTCTGTGTATTCAATGAAATGCCAGTGGTTTGCTTGCAATTGGCAAAGGTGCATTATCGCCACCAACTGGGCTGGAGTGTCTATTATTCAAGCTCTCAACGGAGGAAGCTCATTTGCATTTAAAGCGCCAGACACCGAACGGAGCGTTTTTACTGACCCTGAAAAAGTGACAACTTTAACATGATATATAAAAATATCTGTGGGGTATTTTGAGCTAAAACTTCACGTACACACACTGGGGACATCAGAGATTTTTTTACATCTTGTGAAAAGGGCATTATACCACCCCTTTAATCAAAATAAAAAACCTATTCACAATATGGCTAAGTGAGTTTTTCAGATCGCAAAGACTGCAATTTAATTTAGTAAATATATGCATTGCGTGTTTCAGAGTGAAGCGAGGCACTGTTCGTTTATAAGTTTGCATTTCATGATCCAGTGTTCGCAGTGTCTCAAAGCGGCTCAGTTCCCAGTAATTGCATATGAACTCATATCTGCATTTGCTATATATTTCAGTAGCATAACGGGCAATTAAAATTGTAATATGTGCCAACCATCTTCCCAAATTTGGGAAGAAGTGCTTACTGACTGTTTTCTGCCAAAACAAAAGCTTGATGTTTTAATGTTTGAAAATGAGAAAAATAAAATGAATATTAGCTATGTAATTTTACAGTTGTACTGTAAAATAAAATGATTATTATTAATTGATTTTTTCTTTAATACTATTTTTTCCACAGTGAAATACTAAAATAGTCATATTTGTTATTTTGGTTCATATTTAATGTAATAATATATTTAATGTAATAATATATTAAATTAAGCTTATGATGACATAAAAATGTATGTCTGGCTTCTGTAAAACACAACAATAGTGCTACAGACACGGCCTGGCAGTTAGCTAACACATTGAACATGAGTTCAAGTCTGACTCACATCATTTCCCGACCCTCTTTTCCCATCATTTCCTGTCCTTTCGCAATTGTTCTAGGTATACAAGTGGCACAAGGGCCACACAAATAACGATAAGGACAGTACTGGAGAGACAAACGGACAGAGATGGAGACAGCGAAGAACAAAAAGACAAAGGCAGTGGCTTTGAGACAAACAGAGCAAGACAGAGACGAAGGATATCGACGGGGAGGGGGAGAGGTAGAGCGATGGAGAGAGGAAGATGAGAGCGTACAGTAGATGGAGACGTGGGGGAGGGGAGCTCAGACAAAGAGCGAGAGGAGAGCTGCTGTTTGTGTTCGTGTTCGACCCAACAAAAATATGGATCTAATGCTTTAAACACCATAACGATTAGCAATGCAGTAACAATTATTACAGTTATGTAGCCATAAAAGTCCAAAATCCATCAGCATAATGCAGACAACACATCACAAACAACACCCTTATGGAAAACAAGTACACTCAGCATACTTTTTAAAAGAGTACTTATCACAGAAATAATCAACTTTAAGGAATATACTTCAGAAGTTCAAACTGAATGCGATGTTTTAGGACACCTAATCGCATGTTATTTGCAAATGAAAATATCTTATAGTTTAAATTTATATTAAATGTAGGGTTGCCACCTTCAGTGAGGCAAAATAAGGGACACCCATACACGAGATAAATAAATAATTAAATGAAATAAAAAAATGTGTCAAACTGGTTATTTCAACATGACGACTTGACAGCTCAACAATAAACCACGAGAAAACATGACATCAAGTATGTGAGCTTGCAACAAAAAAACATTTTATATTATTATTTTACATTTTATTATTTTACTTATATATATATATATATATATATATATACCAGTAATCATGTTTTTGACAATTCTGCATGGATGGGATATTTTTATTGTTTTTATTTACTCAAATTGATTTTGAATTTATTATGTAATTGTTTGTCTAATTTTTATTTTAAAAAATTTGCACTTTTAAAACTTTCTTTTAATTGCCATAAAGTGTGTATTACAGATATGACCATAATTTAGTATGCATATATGATTAATATTTAATAATACCAATTATAATGTATTTATTAATCTGTTTAATAACATTAACAAATATAGTTACCTTTCTACCAAGCTCTGACAAATGTATGGAATACTATATTAATATTATATATTTATTTTTCAAAGAAAAAAAAACAACAACAACAAAACAATAGGCCTATACCGCATGTTCTCTAGACTCGTCACTATGGAAAAAAGATATAAAAATCTATGCATTTATTTATGTATTCAGACATAGTAGCAAGGTAAACTACAACATATGAGACATGAAATGAATACAAAAGACTGTTCCAGGATAACAAAAAGTAGGTGCTTTATGTACTAGATCTACTGTGTAACGTCACTCATCCCACTACTATCATATTGTCTATAATACACACTTCCAGACACGTTCAGTACAGTAATGTTACTTCCTACGATCTTACTGTTACACTGAAATAGTTCAGTCTAGTCACTAACCGTTTTCGTTATCATATTATACATTCCCGTATGTTGACATTGCTGATTGTGAAAGATACACAAATAGTTAGTGAAAGGCCTTATGCTAGATAACACCACAAATGTAACGTTATCATGGTACGAGCATGGAGCATTAGTTCAGTCAAGCTGATAAAAGTAGCATATTACTCTAACGTTGCAGTGGGAGTTTACATGAGTTTCCAGCATGTTGTGTGTGTAAAGTCTCAGTGTGGCCGTGTACCGTCGAGCACACGCAAGAGCACGAGCGCTCTTGTGAAAATTAGTTGCAATATGAAATATCACAGATAGAGGCCGCTAAAAAATACATATAGCACCTTTAACTAGGACTTAAGTACATCTATGTATGCAATTCCATAATTACTTATATTGTCTTTGAAAAATGGTTAAAGTGCACTACTGAATGTATTGACAGGCATTTATGATAAACTAAAATATTCTTTAATGTCTTTCCAATTGAAACTTGTATGTCATGTACTACTAACTACACATGCAATGATGAAGTTGCAATTTAGAACATTTAAAATATATTAACTTTAAATGTATTATTGAATAACACACTAGTACAGTTAAAATTATAATCAAATACTTTAGATGTGCTTTTGTATAAATGTTAGTCAACACCTCAAAATAAGTGTATGTGATTTTATGTGAAAACTTTTAATTTGAAATAATGACTTGAATAATGACTGTAACAGTCCTAAATAAACACTTTTTTTTTTTTTACAAAATGCAGAAAAAAGTGGTGGTCCTCCTGCACAAAACACATCACTATGTTGTTAGTGTGAGGTTTTGAGTTTTTTTAGCCTATAGCCTTGAAGTTGTAAATGTGTTCTGGATGGATACACAGCTATTTATGAAATTAAAATGTAAAGGTAGTGTTAGTTCAAACTCTTAACACTTTGAGCACTAGTAATTATAACGCTTGTCCCGAGTTATGAGGAACCTGACAAGCCAACATACTACATAACCAGAATTGCTAAAATAGCATTACAGAGCCAATGCACCATTCATTTTCAATTCAAGTGGCGATACTAGCACAGGATTTGAGAGAACTAATTAGGTTTTTCTCAAGCCTTGTGATACTTTTTTTCTCCATCAGCATGTGGTCTCCTGAAGAGACATATTCAGGACGAATTAGACGTTTATGTGAGGAAACTGTGCCATCCTTATTTAGTTCCCTGCATCAATTACACAGTCAAAGTGAGGACTGCTTTCTCTCACCACACACTAGCATAACTAACGAACACTACAGCTTCTGCAACAGAAAACAGAATATTTCATAAAGACAACAGTGTTTTAATCGTACGACAAACAGAAAAAAATACCATAATGCCGTCAAGAGGGAAGAACGCAAACATAAAATAACACAACAATAGATTCCTTTCACAGCCTTCACCGCATGAGATTCGCTAGGGACCGGAGCAGCGTGCGACTGAAGTGTGTTTCAGTGTATACTTCACACGCTCAGAGGTTCTGACATGCTTTAACATCATTTAAAGGCTACGGCGAAATACATATCTCACAGTCAGAGACAAAAATTAGGGCAAGTAAATATTACATTTCTATATCCACACACACAGCAAAACTCTCTGTTATTTTTTAACCGTTCAAACAAGTACTGTAGCAGTATTGTACAATGATGGTAACATATGATAGAATACATTGATATATATATATATACTACTATGGTACTGTATGACTCCCATATTTATAAAACCGTATTATTTACATGGTACTTCAGATAATAGCATTCAATTGCCATTATATGTACAAAAAACAAAGTAGAATTGTTTAAATACCATATTTGTAAGTGTACGTGTCTTTAATATGTCTAATATTTTATGAAATTAGGTATTTTAGGGGATTTTTGAGGCATTAAAGCCATTGTGTGTGGAAGTGGTGGTGGTTGTCATTGTTCTCATCACTGTTCTCAACAGATTATGGGCAAGGTGATTGATTTTCTGATAATATTTTTTCCCAAGCACATTTGACCAATTCCAAACCACACTAATCTTAATAACTACTACTAATTTTGTATTTAATCATTTGTAAGTGATATACTATATTGTTCATGAAGGCTGGAAATGAAAAAAGCCAGGTGTAATATATTCAGGTGTGCATACTTATTAGGCACGTTTTCTTTTACACATAAAATAAGCCAATTTAAAGGGATACTTCAGGATTTAGCGTTAAGCTTTGTATTAACCGGTATTATTTACGAATTAGCATGTTTTCCACCCTCATATTCCCCTGAAACGGAAAATGTATGTATTTTTTGTCTGGAAAACATTCTCCGATGACCAAAAATAGTAATTTTGCATCATCAGAGGATTTTTTGTCCAGAGGCTAAAGACTACAGTCAATAGTCGGTCTGTCCCGCATGTCCTCAACCCACCCATAGAGGGCGATCTCACTCACAGAATGTACACACAGAGTCAGCCATCTTGTTTTGGAAGCTAAGCTAGCAGGCTCTTGTTCTGTGGAGAAAGCTGAGTAGTCGGGGTTAAAATCCTCTTTTTGTCATAGACATATCCGGCCGTCGATGGCCGGTATTCAGCTTTTGCTTTCTGCAGTCGCCATTCTTTGTTTATGCACAGCTTTTGTTTCAATCTAACTGAATTCATTCCGATTGGTGAATCTGAATGTCGTGTTTACATGAACGCTAAACAAGTGATCGGTTCCCACTCCTCCGTGAGAGATACGAGACCGGTGCGTCTCACAGGTGTCGCTCATCGGTAATCACGCCACCGGCCTCGCACCGTTCTCCCGCGGCCCTCATAGTAAACATAATGAATGGCGACTGTAGAACGCAAAAGCCGAATCCCGGACATTTTGGCTGATCTCGAAACACATTTTCGGGCAGACTCATCACGGAGACTCACTAGTAGCCTAGACTTGTTGTTAAACTACAGTGCTCTGTTACCGGTAGGCGTGGCCACCTAGGACAGTGAAGCAAGTGCATTCTGGGAGTTGTTGTTTTTCATCCACATAAGCCAAGAATACATTTTCTGGCTTTTCTCAGGCTAGAAAGCTCCAAATTCAAAAATAATTTAATCTTTCCAGATTTAACTCAGACTGAAAAGTCAAGGTATGACCATTGGACAGTGAAATGCTCATTGGGTCAGCAGGGTTAGACAAAAACAGGTGGAGAAGAAAATACATGATAACTGCAAAAGAGTTAAAAATGAAGGTGAAGAATTAAGTGTCAAACCATCAGGAACCCTTGAACATTTTCCAGAACTGCAACCTGGAGTCTCCAGAAGACTTTAATAAATCTCATGAGCTCAGCAACACTCTTAAGCCATAAAATGTCTCTCTCAAACATCTCTATAAATGAACAAAACGCCAATAGAGGTACCAGGCATGCTTCCCAATCCAGTTAAACTAGTGCCACACCAAAAAATCCTCAAATGTCCGTTCGGAAAATGAAGCTTTTCTAGAAGCTGAATGAATTTCCTCCTAATGGTCCTGAGTCTTTGTTAAATGTGTGCAGTTCATTACAGGAGGCAACCGCTGAGCATTTATATTCAAATCCAACAAACTGGTGGGGCTTTACTGCTCCTGTGGCTAAAATTAAACTGTCAGATGGAGACGGCAATCTAACCTCGCCGGGTTTCGGCTTCTCAGTCTGTGACGTTAAGGTGAAGAGGTTTTGTATCTGCACAGGGCTAGACACAGAATAGAGAAATCAATTGATAGTTCAGGAACAGAATTAAATCAGACGGGAAATCCTGCATGACTGTATATAGAGCTCAACCACCAAATGACCAAAAAGCTCCATTATGGCTTATTAAGCTACTTTCTGTATGAAACAAAGCAAAAGGGAAATGGAGTCAACGTCAAAAATGCTTAGGTTTTTGTTTTTGTGCCTTTCTTGATTAGGTTAGACGCTGGGATTCCTCTAACGTGCAGATAGCAGTTCGATATCACAGGCCCGCTTAAATACAGCATCTACAAACTAGATATTGACATTTTGTGAAGAAACGGTGAGTGGTGCTGCTTACCCAAGAAAGTTGCTGCTATGCGATTGCTGGGTTGTTCCTGGCAATAAAACAAGTCTGATCGCTGCGCAGTTTACCACTTAACATTATTGCCAGTAAGCAATAGTAATAGTGATGTAGCCTATTCTTTGCCTTTGATGAAAATATTATGATGAAGAACACCTTATCTTTGTCCTGTGAACTCTGTCTTTTGCAGCTGTCATACATTAAAACGGATGTCAGACAAAGACCGCACAGACGTTCGCATCTTGTCAAATGACATTCAGAAAAGATAATTGACATGCTTTTAACTATACAAATAACTTTTTATCCAAATGACTTGAGATTCAAGATTCAAAATGCACCTCCGAGAGTCAAAGCCTTTGTTCAAAGTCAACATGAAAGGACATTTGCAACCCATTTTAATTTCACAATCTGAAACAGGATATTTAACATGAAAAAAAAGCAAGGCAGCGTATTAAGATGTGTTCACGTTTACACCCGGTGTTTTGATCCTTCTCTTTAGTCCAACAGAGGGTCTATGGGTGGTAAATGTATGGGCTTTTTTTCTTTGAGATCTTTCGATATAATTGACGAAGTAAGTTTGCACAATTTACATATAGACAACCGCGAGACCAGACGAACGCTGTGAGTATGAGTCAGAAATCAGGAATGGTGAGAGAACATTGTGCTTGGTACGGATTTCATCTTCAAACTATACTTTGGTCTTCAGCCGACAAAGTTTAAATCCCGTCTGGCTTCCCATAACGTTTAAGCATTAGGTCAGTAGGAGGAGAGTGGAGTCTTTTGTGGCTGTTTGAACACATTCGACCACATGAATGTTTACCCGACGAAAGCAATCTGGTCAAATGCGCTTTCGATTACCTATGGAAGTGGACTGAAGTGGACAAACTCAAAACGTTTTTGACCCTGTTTGCACTACACTGTCCTCTTGTGAACCGATCGACCTTAATACCAGGAGTAAACACAGTTTAAGACTATTAGACTAAGCTCGCAGAGAGCAGAGTTTCATCTTTACCAACCAACTGCCATCACCATTATCGTTTTTCTCATTAGCAGCTCCACCCGGCTCTTTGTCATTAAAGGTGCATTGCGCAAGTCTCTGAGTTTTTGCAGCACTACGCCCCCTCAGGCGACAAGCGAAACTGCAACCAGAGGTGTGCCCGCTCATGGACACACACGCACGCCAAAAGGAGCTGTTCATAACCAAAGGAGCATCAGTCGCACAAATCTTTTGTTTACAGTCTTCAGAGGTAATAAAGGTATAAATCTGCAAGTCATTTTAAATATATTGTCGCTGCCCGATGAAACTCACGTATGTCCAAAACGGTTACTTTTCAGGAAGTGAAAAAAACATCTAATTTCAAAAGCAGCTGAACGCAGCGTTGTCATGCTTGGCACAACATCTTTAAATGTAACCATATTCTTGCCAGTGTCATGATATAATCCATATTTGACCCAAAATCGAGTTTAAATGGACATACGTGCATATTGTATAGTAACGGTGGTCGATACGCGTTCTTCCGATCATTAATTAGAATTACCAAATCGCGTTTCATATTGACAGATGAGGCTACGCTCAGTTTATTAAATGTCTCTTGCAAACTATGAAGAGACGATGAATCATACACTGACATGGCGATGCTAGACACTTTATTTACACAATCCTACCGTAATTTTGTCGGATATGAGATCCATTTTATTACAGATGAGCTGCTTTTTATCATCAGCTAATTTCAAAATCAAAGACATAGGCTACATCAATAAGAGCTCGGCAACAGCCTGCCCTGGTATAAGATCACTTTCTTTAGGCTACTTGAAGATGATTGTGTGTGTGAGATGATTGTGTGATTGTGAGGATTATTGCGTCTGTGACTTACTTTCAGTTTTGACACTCAGCTGCTCATCTGCGGTGATGCGTGTCGCAGTAGCGCCGTCATCTGACTATAACGTGTCATATAGCCTATAACACGCTCTCACTCGTTTATTTTTTTGTAGCATTTTTGGGAGGAGTAAAATATAGGCCTACATATGTGGTTTCAACAACCAGATTGCGTTTACACCTAGTAAAGATCCGAACACAATGCGAGCCAGACTACCTCCAGATGGTCAGGCAGATCCGATCACAACGTATTTATACCTTGCATTAACATGCCTTTTTTATTATCCGGATCATTTATCTGGATACAGATCGCATTTTAATACCAGGTGTAGGGGTCTCAGAGACGAGACCGGCGAGAAACTTCACGAGACCGGCGAGATGCCTCCACAGGGCAGGGAGATACCATACTGTCTATGGGAGATACGCTGCGTGATTGACAGCTTTGACAGCAAATGGAAATACGTGGAAATCAGATGACATGATTTCACAACTTTTCATTGGTCATTTAGATAATGTGAAGCATGCTGTATACGGAAATGAACCTGGACATTCTATCCGTCAAAAAATCTCAAAATCGGCAAAATGGACATTCGCGGTTTTCATCGGACAGCGACGATATGAAAGGAAATGCATTTGAGTAAATTACACACTTACTGTATGTGTGAGGGGAAAACAGGGGTAATAGAAAACTTCGGTTTTTGTTTCCATCTATCTCCATGTTGAACTGTTTTATGGGTTTACTCTATCCACTATTATTATGGAAACATGTTCATGAACAATGCAAGTTATTTCTTTGTATAGGATCCCATTTGATCCCTAGAGCAGACCGGAGATCTCTCCGTTTGTTGAAAGCCTTCCCGATGTTGACTCTCGTCTTATTCCGACGCCTGGGACTAGACAAAAGTTTGATTTTCTTTGTCTTACATGGAGTTTGCGTTGGGGTTTGGAATGAACTACAAGCCGGTCTCTTTGAATCCATCATTTACTTTTGTCGAAAGTTGACTAAAGTTTTGTCGCTCGAGTTGTCTTCGCTGACACGGAGAATGGCGGCGAATACACAAACCTGCCAGACATAGCCAGGCGAGCGTGAACGCACATGCCCAGTCTCAAACTCAGTCCCGAATCCCTTTTATTTATTTTACTGTACAGGATTATAGAGGTAATCGCAGTGATCAGAGAAGGGCTCATTCAGCCCATCAGGAAATTGTTTAAGCATGTATGGGGTAGAAAATGTTTTATTTTTAACATGAAATGTTGCACAATGCACCTTAATAAAGGAACAGACACTTCCTTCATGGTTGGCTAGAACTCGTGGTTCTACAAAAAGCATCTTTACTGCTGGTATTTCTTCAGCACAACTACAGCAAATACATCCAAATCACTGCTTCTCTGATGACTGAAGCTGTTTAGTGAAGCCGAATGTGGCCTGTTGAGATAGGAAGATATAATCTATATAATATGGTCTAATCTGATATCATAGTCTAGTCTTAAAAGATTAATATCTGAATGAGCAGTTAACTGGCTCGTCATGATCAGATTATTTCGTTTTGATGGGATACTGACATCGGAACCTATTTTCCCTCTATTTTCGCTATCTAACAGGAACCTTTTCAAGGGGTACGTTTACACTGCGAAGTACTAAAAATGGAAATGTTTATCCTTTGCATTTTTGAACATTGTTGCGTACGGACAACAAAGTTCGTCAAAATGATCCCGTACACATGGATCTGCAAAAATGACTAAAAAAATGTTGTATTCTGCTGCCTGGCCAGTAGTTGGCGACGCCTATACATGTAATATGCACAGTTTCACAAATTTGTGTTTAAATAGTTTACATGACGATGATAATGGTTTCGTTTTCAAAAACTTGCACTTTAAAACCCATTTTCAAACGTGTGCGTATTCAGGCCCCCGAAACGCTTTGTCACCGGCTAAAACATACACTGTATAAAAATGTTTCGTTTTTAATTGAAAACAAATCATGTAAACACCTGTGAATATCAGTTTATGCAAGTTAGGGACTACAACAAATGTTATGAATTGCAATTTAAAAATTAGATCATGAAGCTAAATAACATGTATACTGATATAATTGTGTACAGTCGAAATTTGATCACGCTGTTTCGTAAGTAATGAATCAATGAATCAAACTAAATTGTGGCCATAAGAATCAGTGCATGTAGCTATTATGTGCAATCATGCTGAAGCACTTGCTACAAGTCACTCTCATGAATGCAACAAAGAAACGGAGGGTTAAAACGCTCCTGGCATGGAAACAGAAAATGGGCAGAAACAACCAACTCTCGAAATATCAAAGAATCTATAATATTGCCATTTTTAAAAAATTTGAGTATGTTTAGGACAGAATTATTAACAAAAATAGCAAGTTTCACAGCATTTGTGCACCTTATATAACCCATGTATTTGCATAATAGAAATACCTTTTAGCAAGCAATTTATGCCATAAAGAAATGCTTTATCTTTTGTGACATAACAGAGTAAATGGTAAAAGCTCTATTCACCAAGTAACCTATTGCCACAACAAAGCTGAATCCAGGAGAATGCTCTAGGTGAGCTCTGGCTCTCTACTCAAAAGCATCCCATGCCTTTCCCATCAATTATTGAGGAACCTATATTTGGAACACGCACAGAAACAGCAGCTGCACATCAAAACAAAAGCATTACGTGGCTATAAATGCAACCTCTATCATTCAAAACGGTTCTTGGGTCCTTAAGGAAAATTTTCATGCTAGCTAATCTCCATCTTAACTGAAGCTCTTTCTCCTATCTTTGCTCAAAAAGATGCTTGTATCTTGAACAGGACCAGTTGTGTCATTCAATCTCTTATTTCTAACATTGCTCTGAGCATAAAGGCTTGATGCTCCCAACAAAGATATATAGGGTATAATAAGGGAATGCAAGTGGAGTGAGTGGCGCAATGAAATTATCCAATTACTGGCAACCTGATAATGGTTTCAGTGTGCTGTATTTCCAGGAAGAGCTAACATAAAACACTTAATGTCTGTCTGGGGCCGAATATAAGGCAAAGCGTAGCATAGAGAAATAATGAGATTTCATTCACATGTGTATTTGGTTGCATTGTTATTGTTGCATTTTTGCACTACATTCAATGCCTTACAAATAACAAATCATAATGAATAATACAAACATATTAATATAATATAATTCTGTTTTAGAATATGCTATATTGATGTTTGGGTGCATTGTTATTGTTTTACCTGTAATGCTTGTTTACAATTTTCGGATATACGTACCCTACGAATTTTAAAATATCAAGTACTTGTATTAATGGTGTTTATTAGCTATTAATTGTTTAAAACGATCAAAAATGAATTGATTTGGTTGTTAGTGAAATTAACAACCAAAACAATTCATTTTTGATCGTTTTATGTATTTAGGCATCGCCTATATCGTTCATTTATAATATATGCTTGATCCACTTCTGCTAATAAACCCGTTTGAATAGCCTATATACTTCGTTCTAGTGGCCATCAGCTACCCAAACGCTGTCCGTGTTGCTCAATGGAACAGGTTCTTTCACGCGCAGCCAGTGGAGGTGAGGATGGTGGACATCGTCTCTTTCCACGTAGCCTACCTCAACGATGAAGGTCCTCTCTTCTCCACAAACAGACACGACCCAAAAGAGAATGTGGAAATAGCATGTTTTCCAACAGAACCCGGGGAGTCCCGTCTTTCGCCCCCTGGCTCCCACCCCCGCCATGACTGTCCCCAAATTCCCCCCACCGTCCGCCGTTGATTTCCAGGCTTGTTTCTTGTGTATGGTCTTTGTTATTTCAGAAAAACAACGAGAGTCCTATATTCCTGATGGGGCGTTGAGAGTTTCTTCTCAGTCGAGCGTTAAATTTGCAAAGCCATTTTGTGTTGCGTCTCCTCAAGGTGGTGCGTTGTAATGATGCTGCGCCGCTGATGCGCTCGAGCGAACGCAGCACTGTCAGCGCGCACAGCCCCGCGGAATCCGAGTCATTCAGAGAGTCGGTTCTTTTGAACCGTTCGTTTTAACGAATCTTTTATTAAACAATTCGGCAATTAGGCCACTTTACCCATCACCTCTAATAAAAGGGTTTTGGTTATCAAAAAAAAAAAAAAAAAAAAAGAAAAAGAATAACGCGTCAGGTTTCTCAAAAGATATGTAGCCAATCAGAAATAAATCTAGTTTTAAAATTGTGTGTTTTCATATAAATGCAAAATTATCTGTTCCTACATAAATGCAGTGACGCAGCCTATTATTTATTCATTTTATAAAATATAGCCTACACTTATGTGTTTTCATAATAATATGTCAGTAACTGCACTTATTTACTGTAGCCTAAATCTCATGACAATAACAGAGCTTGGTTCGTTCAGATTCGGACACAAACTAACTTGAACAGTAGGATACTAAGTTTAGATTAATTCAGTAACCACGCCAAAGTCGATGATTCATTATAAAGAATCAGTTAATAAGAGTCATTCGTGCGGGAATTGGACCACATCGGAATACACAAATACAATAAGGCAAATGAAAGCACATTTTAAAAGTTCACTAAGTTAAGAAACATTTAACTTAGTAAATAAGTACATTCATCTTAATTTTAGACATCTGAACACAACAAAATTAAGTTGTGACAAAATGTTCAGCTGTTATGTTGCTTTAGCTCATTTTAATTGAGTCAACTGAACAAGCACTTTCACTTTAAAATAATTCACTTAAAATAATAGATTTAAACAACCACATAAAAATATATAAATTATATATATATATATATATATATATATATATGGGTTGTTGAGCTACTTTAAATGTTGCAGCCTTTGTGGTCTTCTTTAAAGGGACACTCCACCCATTTGCATTAAGCTTTCCATTGTTAGACAGTCATACTATTGAATGGTCGTGTGAACGGTGCGTCTCCGGTGCGTCTCACAGGTGTCGCTCATCGGTAATCACGCCACCGACCTCACGCCGTTCTCCCGCGGCCCTCACTCGTCCCGCTCGCCACAGTAAACATAATGAATGGCGACTGTAGAACGCAAAAGCCGAATCCCGAACATTTTGGGCGATCTCGAAACACATTTTCGGCAGACTCATCACGGAGACTCACTAGTAGCCTAGCCTAGGGCAGCGAAGCAAGTGCATTCTGGGAGTTGTTGTTTTTCATCCACATAAGCCAAAAATACATTTTCTGGCTTTTCTCAGACTAGAAAGCTCCAAATTCAAAACGAATTTCACATTTCTTCTACATTAATGACCCATTTTAAATACAAATTCATCTTTCCAGAGGTGAAGTATCCCTTTAATACTGCAAAAGAGCAAACTGAGATAATGCAAATCAAATGAAATGCATGTAGCCTATTCTAAAACTCACTCTCATCATGACGATTTTTAAGCCATTTCATCTGAGATACAAATAATTATTTGTAATTTGCTGGTTAACGTCAACCGTTGCACTAGTGTGTTTAACATGAAAGGTGGTTCAAAAACCTTGATTACCTTCTGACGCAGTGATGCGGTAAATTATGTTCATCTTAACAACCATCTCCAAGGCCAGTGGGTGTTCACTGTTCAGGGATCACAGCAGGCTTCGTGTCTGAGGGGAAGGGAGGAATGGGAAGTCAGAGAGACAGGTTGTGTTCTGGGTGCGCTGCTGTGTATCTGGGTCACAGTGTGCAGAGCCTATACGCCAGCCCTGGAGATGCTCCTCTCTGCGGTGTGACAACCACGGGATGGAAGCCAGAGCTCCAAGATGAGCAGCAGGGGAGGCTTGATTTCTAACAGTCTCTCCATCTGGAGCTGTGTTAAAGCAGTTAGACACACACATGTTGGGTTTCAATGTTTTATGGGGACATAAGGATTTTTAAACTGTAAAAACTGTATGCTTTCTCCTACCCCCTAACAGAACACTTTCTGAATTTAACCCCCCCCCCCCCAAAAAAAAAAAAACAACATAATTTGATATAGAAGCCGGATTACCTCATGGGGGCCAACAAATCTAATCCCATTAAAGTAGAGTTTACCTGAACCACAAACACACACACACAAACATTTAAAAATGGGGACACTGCATGGATGTCTATAGTTTTTATATGCAGTTTTAAATACCATAACCTAACCCTACCAGAATTTTTTGTGTGTGAATATGTGCCATTTTAATAAATGAGGATGTCCCCAAGTTTTGTGGTTTGGCTCACTTCTGGAACAAATGTGTCGCCAAAATATGGATAAGTATGCAGTAAATGTGTGTATTTCATATTAATGCATAATGTGACCCATAATAATTAGTTCATATGGACATAGAGCTGGAATTAACATTAAACTCAACAACTGCATTCAGCAATAAAAAAAACAGCAACAAATATATATTTAAAACACCAGTATGTGTTTTTCAACACTAGTGAAGCTGCAATCAATGAAGTCATCGTGGAGTTCCCATAAAACACTGTACCACACTGAACAGTCTCAGACAAGACAACCAACACTTTCCACCCACTCACCATTCACCAGCATCCATTTGTAAACAGCATCTGAAGAGAGAGAGAGAGAGAGAGAGAGAGAGAGAGAGAGAGAGAGAGAGAGAGAGAGAGTTCTCATCCATGTCTCTCACTCTCACTATCTAATATGTATGTCGTCATAGGTCATGTTGTTTTGTTGTTCCAAAATGTTCAATGACTACTTCAGACATTTTACAGCGAATAAGTGATAGCTCAATTGATCTTTAAAGCATACCTGTCAACACTCCCGGTTTTCCCCGGTTGTTGCTGCCGATTTTTTATCTCCCGGACGTTTCCCGGTTTGTTATTTCTCCCAGGAAACTCCCGTCATTTGCATGGCCCAAACTCTGTCTAATGTTGACTAGTTGCCAGATCTTGTATGAAATGCATTACATTCACACAATCCACACACCATACACAGTTTCAACCCGTTTGTCATCTCAACCTGGCAACCTATTACCCCCTCCCCTCCCCTCCCCTCCCGCCCATATATATATATATATATATATATATATATATCATCTTTATTTCGATTACCAAAAACAATGCTTAGTTTTATTTTAATAGTATTAGTTAGTTAATGATGACACGTGAACAACTTAAAATGATGAGGCATTTTATTGTGGAGACAATTTGTTTTTAAAATGCAAAGCTTTATTAGCATGCCTCTCTTGATGCTGAAGCATTCAGATATAAACAAAAGGTTGGCGCTGGTATCACTGCTGACATTTAAGAAAGGTCACCACTATGCTGAAAGGGCAGTTAAACATATAACTTTGATTCAGAACCAGCCATGAAAGCATAAGTAATAAGAGAATAATGTGCATATACTGTATCTTCAATTGATAAACGTTACATCTGTTTTAAAGATGAATCCAAAGTCTAAGCCCAAATGAGAGACATGACTCAACATGCCAAATGGGATCAATAGACTGATTCGGGACCCCTGCGACCGGATGCACTTCAGACACTTAACATTGTTTGTGCGATGACGAACCTGGCCTTGGTTGAGAAGTTAAACGCATTTTGTGTGTCTATTGGTGAGTCATCTTTGGTCTGGGAGACATTAAACTGATTTCATGTTACAAAACAATTGGAGTGAAAACTAATCAAGCCAATATTTTCTTCCTGTATTCCTTTTGGGGCCTTAAAGGTCATCAGGAGCTACAAAGCTGTCACTCATCATCAGCAGGTCCGTCAGGTGTTATTCTTCAGATAAATCGATGGTTTCCTGTAATCCACCATTAGATGAAGAACCTTTAGAATACACCCCATTGGAAATGTAGAAAGCTGTAGTTTGAGAACTGCTGGTGTGCACATATGCTACAATCCTACCTAATCCTGCTTTACAACTGTGCCTTTCTGCAGGAAACTAAGCCATCGACAGCTTCAGATGAGCTCTGGGAAAATTATCCTTATCCGCTGGTAATTTCAGGGAAATATGTAGGCCATTGAGTCTTAAATGTCATATCCTATTTGCTCTTTATGGACATTCTTGAAATGATGGTCCCACACGTTGACATTCGTTAAAGGGATAGTTCACTTTGAAATTAATTTTTGATATGTTTTAGTTTACCTCAAGGGCATGCAAGATGTAGGTGTCTTTGTTTCCACAGTATTTTCAATTTTGATATATTCTTGTTTATGGGGTCCACCTTGGGTCCACCTCAAAGAGCATGCACAGAGAAGTCCAAATTAAACATGATTTAATGACTTGTAAATGTAAGTACACATTGATGGCCTAAGACACGAAACGAGCGGTTTGTGTGAGCAGAAACGAACAGTATTTATATCGTACATTTACGAGTCATTAAATCATGTTTAATTTGGACTTCTCTGTGCATGCTCTTTGAGGTGGACCCCATAGATCTCCATATTATATGACTGACAGACAAGAACTGTTTGACCTAAAAATATCAAAATTGAGACTACTGTGGAAACAAAGACACCTACATCTTGGATGCCCTTGAGGTAAGCTAAAACATAGCAAAAATGAATTTCAAAGTGAACTATCCCTTTAATGCATTATTAACAAACAATGAACTGCGTTTATTAATGTAGGTTAATGGCCTACTCTATTGTTAAAAATATTTTAGCACACTACATTCAAAAGTTTGTGGTCGGTAAGATATTTTTATGCATTTATTTGATAAAAACGCATCTTTGCTGAAAGAAAGTTCGGTGGAAAAATCTCAATGACACCAAACGATAGAGGATGTTCAACCTGCCGCAGAATCTGCTGACTCATGCTCCACTCATTGAGTCTGTCCTGTGTTCACCTATAGACGAATCCGGCGAAACTACCGGAAGTAAGCGGGGCGCCATTACTGAGCTGTTGCTGGGTAGCGTTGCGCCATTGCCTCCTATTGTTTTAGTTGCAACTTGCGTCCACTGGAATAAACAGCCCGCGATTTACGACTGTCACTAACGTTACAACGTTATCCCTTGTATAATGTCGAGTGGGTAAACAGTTTTCGTTATAAATTGTTTCAATGGTGGCAGTAAAATTTCAATTTTGAAGAGAAAACACTGTGAATACCCCGGGTCGACTGCCCCTGTCTGGTGCCGTACGGTTTACAGATTTCCTGGGCGAGTACAAGACGTGGACATTCGCGTATAATAACAATTATTTAATGACATAAGTAAAAAAAAATATAATAAATATGTGATATTGATCAGCAAAATCTCCTCTCTTGCTATTTTTTCTATTAAATTAACATGCTATTGTCATTAAATGGCTTTCCTGAGCTAAATGTAACGTTATGTGACATAATTGTTCTCCCGCTGTTATATTTACCTCTTTCCATGGTTTAAAAACACTAATTGGTCGATATTATGTATACTTTCTAGCTGTAACGTTACCTTACCCTTGCCTGTTGCAATGTGAAAATGAGATAAATAATGGACACAAATGAAAAACATGAATTTGTTTATTTGATTTCATTCATTTATTTATTTATTGTTGCCAAATGGACAGATCTTTTTATAGTTTCCTCGTTAGCAAACGTTAGCCTAGCTAGCTTGCCAAGCTATTTTCATAAATAACGTTAATCTGTAAGATCGTTTGTACCTTCATCTGTGACTGGAGGCCACTGCAGTCACAGATCAAACCAACAAGTCATTCTGCCTGGCTGTAGCTGTCATCGAGGGTGAGTTCGCGTTATCACCGAGGTTTGTTTACATACCGGTGCATATGTCTATATGCCTGTGTAACAGCTCAGTAATGGCGTCGCCACAAGATGGCAGCCTACACAGAACGCTCGTCGGATTCGTCTATAACTGTGCGGTTTGGTTTAACCACCGAATCAGACATCAGGAGACTACAACAGACAGACAGTACGGACTCCATTCCCCTCAGTCACTCACAACAGTTGAACAGCCGTCCGGACGGCGCCTCAGATTACAGGCACTAGAACATCTGAGCACAGGAACAGTTTCTTCCCTATTTCCCTCCTGAACAGTTTAAATGCCCTTAAATGTGTGTACTGGAAGTTTCCACACAAAGGTAAAATCCGTCTGTGTACAAGCACACTTAGCAATGGGCTATATGCACGCATAAATTCCGCATTTGACGCAAGGATGCTCGTCCATTTCCGGTTGTGGAGATTAAAGCGGAGGAAAACCGAGGAAAACGGGATTATGGCAGAGTCTTCAAAATTTACTGTCCTCCAGTCTTTGAAATGAAACGTACATACGTTTAGATGTAATTTTATATATAGTTATATTTATTTAATACAATTTTAAAAAGAAGCATAAACACAACGTGTCTCTTTTATCTGTTTTTGTGACTAACGTTTCTTTAGTATAACCATGGAGTATAAAATTCAATATAAATTCTCGGCATTGCATTGGACTCTACGATCGGCGGAAGTTATCGAGCATCCCTAATGCTTCACCGGAAATACCGCCGTGCATAGAGCCCATAAAGCTCTTTCTAATTCTGGATGCAATTATAAGTGTGACCAGCAGAGGTCACTGTAACCCGGTAACTGCTGTCCTGAGTGAACAGTGAATGAGACATGCACGATGTCAAATGTAGGCGTGACAACATTCAAAACTTTTGGATAGACCAATTAAAAATGAATAAAAAAAAATCGATTTAAAACTAACGAACTTTTAAGTACTTCAAGACAGCATTGAACAGAGATAAGACCATAATGTAGCCGGGACGATTTAGTCATACTTTTTTGTTGTTGACGTAAATAAGAGATAATTTACAGAGAGATAATCAATATCTATAAGCACTGACAGGGTATTCTGAACCAATTCACTTTTCCATAAGGCAACAGTGCCACCCGTGTTTTAAGCAGTTAAATGTCAACGCATAGCCTATACAAAATAGACTTGCATAAAGTGAAAACAATTTAGGTTTTTATGGCGTTGGATGCATCCGAGTTAATCTATAACGTATTTCTCATTCTGGATGTCATGGATTCAGCAACAACAAACGCTGACATATAGGTTTAACTTAAACATGCCGCAGCAAAGCCAGTTTCAGCCCCACCTCTACACTTTCAGCAGATTATTAAACAGTGCCTGTGGCACACTATCTAAAGTCAACCTCCAACTGCCATATATCTCTCTGGATGAATCACTCAATAACACATCCGGCTCATATTTCACACCAAATATACCCCCCATTTATTTCTCAATAGTGACCTAAGGTATGTAAAAGTATAAGTATATTTTTTCTGCACAACAATAATTGAATCTCTGATGACTCATTAAGTGAAATTCACATTTCTTCCTCAATATGACAATGGTAGGCTACACAATGATGTCGTGATGTTTCACTCATAATTACCACGGGAAATCCCAGTCATAAAAACAAAGACTAGCCTACACAAGTGTCATCAGAGCAAACTGTACGAAATCAAATATTAGTGGCACTGCCCTTTGAAGAAGCTGTCAGCTCAAAATATTGATTTTGATATTGATTGCAATTTTGGGGGTTAGAGATTCATCCGTGATAGATCTAGATCCAGGTCGCTAAAGATCTAAATATGTAATGACTGGTGAAACATTTAAGGGTTAAACATTGTTTGTCACATTACAACACTAGCCTACAATAAAAATAATTTTTATTTTCATCCAAACTTTCTTTTGATTTTGGGTTGAAATATAAAACCTGACAGATTTTTTATGAGCTTCACTCCTCCACTAACGTCACACAAAATAATCCATAAAATGGATTTGAATGATGACAAAAAATGGATTTGAATGATGACATGATAATGACAAAGTAACCATCCAATGTGAGTCAAATATCCCTGTGTACTACTCAAATTAAATAAAAGTGTTGGAACATTACAGAACATTTATTGACAGAACAAATGAATCATCTTGGCAGTTATGAGGCATAACTGAATGAACACTGTCATGTACTCTACAGTTTGCAAACACACTCTTTCAGCCGACAGGCTCAGCCACATACTTCAGCTAAAAAACACCTGAAAATGTCAACACAGTCCATATCACATCACATTTTTTTTTTATAAAGGGCCACGAAAAAATCTTTATCCCAGTTGCACTTCAAATCGCTCAGACACCTTTTGGAGAGCACAGACTGTAACCAGACTTATTACTAGGGAAGTGAATGTGGCTGACTGGGAAAAATGGGCAAGCTTTGACTCACCCTGTCTCCTGAGGCTCTGATGTTTGTTAAAGATGAGACTTGGGGAAAAAAAAGGCCTTTGTCCTTGAGCTAGTCAATACTGGAAGGAAGCATCGCAACAACAACAACAAAAAAAAAAAAATGTTTATATGCACTACAAAGCACCTACTTAATATTTATTACAAATATTACATTTATAACATTTCAGGTTTAATGACATCAAATGGGTTTAAAGATTTAAAAAAATTTAAACACTTTGAAATTCATTCACTTCATTCATTATTTTGGGGCAGCCAATGTTAAATGTGTCCAAACTTTTGAATCAGATTTACAAAATAATAACAAGAAAATTAAAGTTCCAAATGTACAGAAAGCTTTAGATTCGGCTGTAAGGACAAAGTAGATATTGTTTAAAAAAATAAATAAGTAAAATGCAGAATAAAATAAGTAGCAACCTTAAAATGTGATGATGTAAAAGCAATGATTGCTTTCATTTTTACATTTAAACTATTGGCAGTAACTTCCGTCAGCACAGTGAAAATACCAACGTAAGTCTCTAATTAAAATGTCCGTCACCTTTGTGTGGTTAAAGGTAGTAAGGAAATCATTCCACCCTAAAATAGAGTATATGTGTTTGTTGTGACCCACTGAGAAACAAAGCGATGAGTTCCAAGTAAGTGAGGGAGGTGGTTTGGCAAAGAAAGCAAATAACAAAACACCTTTCAACACACAACCGACGTGGCTTGGTATGATGCACTGATGGCTTTACACAACAAAACTGAACCGGTCAGCAGATTGAAACATACGTCAACACTCACAAAAAGCTTCTTTTGCAGTATTCATAGCCTTTGAGTTTGTCCATTCGGGTGAATCTTAAAAATTGAAAAGTCAAACCGTCTGGAATATCATCATAGGTCTTCATGGAAAGTTCATGTGAAAATGAACAAGTGAACCCATATTTACTATAATAAACGGTCCTGGTGTCAGTGTAAAATGATGAGTCATTGCAGATTAATGTTTGTTACTTGATTGTTCATCAAACTGCTTTGCTTCACCTGCCATTAACAAGTTAAAGTATAGACCTGTTACTATCATGTATGTTGTGCTGAAGAATAATATGAGCGATATCATAATTTCATTTTAAATTGGCATTTGGCCCATACAATTTACTTTCATGCTATGAAAAAATATAATTGAATATTTCCACAAGTTTCCTACGCCCCATGAGGCCTTGCGTCAAAAGTGGGCGCAACTTCAGGTTGGAAGTAAACAAAGCGCGACTTGACATGCTTGACACTCGTTCATTCAACAGTTGACAGTCATTCAAGTTATAGTGATCCAAACTAGCTAACGATGTGGGAACACAACCTCAAAAATACACACTTAATCATTGTGCTTTGGAGTTTATTCAAAAATATAAATGAATGTGCTGCTTGAATACATTAACTGGCACATTTGGTATTCTGTCAACTCAGGCTTTGATCCTGAGTTTAGGTGTAACATCAGTAGCGAACAGCCAATCACATGCTGATAGAGTTTATAGAACATTAAGAATTTAAACAAATGTACACAGGAAGATTCGTCGTCTTTTGGGAGGTGATGGAAACTACAGTCGTTGGCAGGATCAGAGACGGGCTCTGCAGGATCACTCTGATTTCGTTTTTAGCTTATGTTCAAAACAATCACGTTTAAGCCACTGAATTAGTTTAGTCCGGTTATACATACAACCGCGAACACATGTTGTCCCTGAGCTCCGTAACGACATCTCTCATAAAGATTTGCGTCTTTAAATAGTAAAATAATTCTCCGAAAAACAGCTAGCCTCTTCGCTAACTAACACACAAAATACCATTGGAATGCTACTTCCGCCGCGTCACCGGAAGTTTCACCCACTTTATTTTTTACAGGAGCGCCCCTCGGAAACTTGTGGATATAATAATGTAGTTACCCACAATCCATTTCGTATAAATATTGCACACTTTATAACAATGCCCTTAGAATTATCTTATTGGAATTGCAAATTAAAATTTAAACTACAATTGTTACAGTTAGCTCAAATAACTGCGATTAGATCGCATAACAACAAGATGATGATTATTAATAATCGTGACAGGTTTAAAGAGCTATTCAATCTACTTATTTTAAAATGCAGATTCTCTGAAAACTGTCCAATAGTTCACTGCTTTTTCAAGGGGTTCCACCAATAGCGTGAGATTGGGGCGGGGCTATCTGTTGTCTAACCAATGGAAAAGTGATATCGTCATTTCTAAAATTCCGTTTGGTGACACTAGAGAAGTTTTAATCTTGATTAACACTATTGTAATGCAGGTTATGTCAATAATAACAAGTAGCAAAATACTCTTAAAAAGCATTTCTGGGATGCGTCGAGTTGCTTTTTTCAGCCACGCCGTTCTAATGACCATTTTAGGCGGAGGCTCAAATAAACATGGCCTGATTCCTGGGACAAAATATTATTTTCCTCATGCAAACGCACATTCAGGTCTGAAATGTCCGCTTTTTCCATTACTGCAATGGATAAAATATCTGCCTCTTCCTACATTTTTCCCTTTAGACTTATGTCAACATCAATTGCCTGAATGCAACCCATTTTACTTCCGTAACTTGACGTGATTCAGAGAGAAATTTAACAGGCAAAAATAATGTAAGACGGGCCTCAATTAAATTCATCCATTAAATGCATTTAAAAACATCCATTATTCATTTGATTGATTGGATAATTATCCATGTGGCCAAAGTGAGTTCAGAAGAAAACAAAATCACTTCAGGGGAAGAGCAATTATTTATTTTGGTATTAAAGGGTTAGTTCACCCAGAAATGAAAATTCTGTCAGTATTTACTCACCCTCGTGTTGTTCCGACCCCGTAAGACCATCGTTCATCTTCGGAACACAAATTAAGTAAGATCACGCCTGCATAGGCTTCTTGAGGGAATGACACTTGCTGGCATCGAAAAGTCATCAAAGACATTGTTAAAATAGTCAGAGTGACTTCAGTGGCTCAATCTTAACTTTATCAAACGACGAGAATACTTTTTGTGCGCAAAAACAAACAAAAATAACGACTTTATTTCAACTATTCACTTCCTTTTCTATGGGCCTGTAGTCAGTTAACGTAGTGTGATTGCGTAGAGCTACGTCACACGTAGGCTCACTATTGGCCGACGCTGGTCATGTGTGTGACGTACAATAACAGAAGCTTACGCTATTAAACTAGTAACATGACTCAAGGCAGAGAGAGAAATAAACGAATAGTTGAAATAAAGTCGTTATTTTTGTTATTTTTTTGCGCACAAAAGTGTTCTCGTCGTTTGATAAACTTAAGATTGAGCCCCTGTAGTCACTTGGACTATTTTAACAATGTCTTTAATGACTTTTAAGGCCAGCAATTGTCATTCCCTCAAGAAGCTATGGACTAGTATGCAGGAATGATCTTAATATCTTAAATATCTTAATTTGTGTTCCGAAGATGAACGAAGGTCTTACGGGGTTGGAATAACATGAGGGTGAGTAAATACTGACAGAAATTTCATTTTTGGGTGAACTAACCCTTTAAGAAGAAATGTAGTTTGGAACATGAATCACTCATAATAAAAACCAGGAAAACGAATTAGAAAGTAAATAGGGTCTAATTAGATTAGGTATCGTTTGATAAAAAGAGAACGGCTGAGCTATAACAGGAACATTTTCACAATTTGAAATGCAAACTAACTAACACAGAATACCTAATAATGAGCTTTTAGTGATAATTTTATGTGGTTAAAAGCTACTTTATTTTACCACATCATTCACAACATAAAGTCCTTTCAGGTAAGTTACCGGTTAGAGGTTTGCTGTAACACTACACACATCTTCGTCTCTTTGACTTTGAGAATAGTTAATGACGTGGGCCTTAGCTGAAACAAGACCATGAGGGTAAAGTTACTCTCTAACAGACAGCAAAGCAGGTCAGCAGTTTGAAGCATGCAAATCCAGTCCACCCTGCACACTTCTGTTGGAAACAAGACATCTCAAACCGACTAAACTCTTGAAACCGATGGTCATGAAGAACCTGTAACATCCATTCCACAAAAGGTTGTAGTGGGAAAAGATTATTTAGATCTTTAGAGCAGAACTATTTACTGAAATGTTTTATGGGGAACCAACAGTGGTTGCAACACAAGGTTTTGATAGTTTTAAGTGTCTACATGATTTATGCGACCACTATATTAAAGAGAAAAACAAAACTTGCATTTAGCGCCTACAAGCTATGAGCCGACAAACCATCATAACACAGTTCAGTCTCAACCCAAACAAGCCTTTAGCTACAGAGGCACTTTAAAAACACACACACAAACTGACACACATATATAATCACACCCTATGATTATATAAAACTTCCATTAAATTACATGTGGTCTAATGGTTTACAATAACCCCGAAAGATGATCTACAGCAGGCGAGAGGTGAGCTGTATTCATATAACCTGATGGCAGTGATGATCACATTTACGGCAGTCACGATGAGAACGTGGATTGTAAACACTAATTGTGTCTATAGAGGATCATGTGGAAATTCAGTATGTGTTGTGTGTTAAGAATGTGGACGTTCTGGTCAAGCGAGTACTTCCACGTACTATGCAGCGCTGATGATGTTGCTTGCCAAACCACAAAACACTGAAAATAGCAACTACTGAAATATTGTATATTATTAGTAACATATACTATTATCGATATATAGTATCAAAATTAAACTAAATCAAAATTAACGTAACCTTTTTGAAAAAGCTAAAGTTAATTAAAAAAAGCTGAAAATTAAGGGGAAATATCTTTTAGAGATAGGATTAAATTAAGGATGTCATTTAGGGCGATATTTAAAAAATATTCTGGCTCTTCCAAACTTTATAATGGAAGTGAATAGAGTTTTTGAAGATCAAAAAAGCGCATCCATCCATCATAAAAGTAATCCATGACTCCAGGGGGGTTAATGACGGCCTTCTGAAGCACAGCTGCGCATTTTTGTACAAAAAATATCCATATTTATAGCTTTGTAATAATCACTGGCCAGCAGAATGTGACAGAGTGGATAAATTTGAAGTCAATGCTTTTGCGTTCTCTTGTTCCCACGAGTTCCTCTGAGAAACGTTGCGTTCTCTCGCAGAATGTTTGGCTTTTGGTGCTCCGTACATTCACACCAAGGACTATAAATATAATAATTAAGAGTTCACACCACAGTTATAACATTAACGGCGCAGAGAAATATCCTTTTCAGAAAGATTTCATCCAGCTGCCAATCAGAATCCATCCTCGAGCATTTAAAGAGACAAAGAAGCACGCGCATAGAATAAACAGACCAAATAATCCTGCTAATATATAGTTATCTGAATGGGCCATAAACATCAATTTACACTGAAAACAACTAATAAAAAAACAATGAAAAACAGACATCTTAAGAAAAATATGAGTTTGCTGTGGCAATGTGGTTGTTACTACACTCTAAAAATGCTGGGATGTTTTAACCCAACTTTGGGTCAAATATGAACAAACTCTAACGATGGGTTAAAAATGTAATAATAAAAATTTAACCCAATGGTTGGGTTAGTCCATATTTGACCCAAAGATGGGTTAAAACAACCCAGCAATTTTTAGACTGTAGGCAGTTGTTCTCTGTGGTTGCTAGGGTGTTGCTAGGACGTCCTGGGTGGTTGATAGGGTGTTGCTAGGCTGTGTTTTGGGTGTTTTTTTTTTTTGCCAGCCACAAAACAACAAGGATTCCAATTAAGATTATAGTATTAAGCTTAAAAATTGATTTTGACGTAATGCAACTAATAAAAAGCAGTTTACTGAAATTTTGTAAACACTAATGAGTGAAGACATTAAAATGAAACATTTTCTGAATGAAACAATTCACTGAACAATTCAACTGAATTGTGTCATGTTACTTGCCATGACTGAAAAGAGTAGTTAGCATCACTACCATTTTTAGTCAGTAAACATTTGACATGTTTGCCTTTTTAAAATACATACTGGAATGCTTTAAACTCACAAAATCTGGTTTGAAAAAAAGAGAAACATAAATTTATTGATTTAGTCTTTGGTAACACTGTTGGAAAAGTTATGCAAGTCACACGCAACAGATTACATGTAAAGATCTGCAGTTATAAAAGTATGTTACACACTCCCCAAAACAGTTGTGTTTCATAGATCACATTTTATAAGATTCAGTTTCATATGTACATACAAAATGCCAACAACACATAAAAAAAGTCACTGGAAGGCACTACCAGGACAGAAAGGTGAGCAAAGAATAATAAATGTTTACAATGAAAAACTAACAATAGAAAGGCCTTGCAAAAACATTTCAAGTCAGAATCGGCATATTGGCTTGTGTAGCAAAAGTTAGCACTTTACCTGTAATCATGTTTAAACATATTAAAATGGAACAGGCTATGGATCATGTTTACATGTAGTGGATATGAACGGTAAAATCTGACCTTGAATCAGCACTGCTTTACAAGCTTTTGTACCTTTACTCTAAATCTCAGGTTTCTCAACCACTTCTTCTCTTTATGAAGGTTAGGATAAGGAAGAGTGAATCTTTTCAAGCTCACCTATTCACAGTATCTCCTACTTGTAGAATAAAAAGTTTATAGATGGAGGTTATCTAAAGATTTGAGTCAAAGATGCATATATTAAGTGACATCAAACGCTGTAGGCTGTTGCAAAGACTTCTACACACTAATTAGCAAAAGTATCAAAAGGTGGAAAAGCTTATCTGTTTTAATAAAATAATAATAATATAAATCATGTTTTCCTTGCAATTAGCTTCTATTGCATCAGAGACCACTGTGAGATGCAGTGAGTCTATACTATAGGCTTCATTGAAGTAATACAGTACTTTATTGTTAAGCAGCTAATTGCAACATTACCCAAAGTGCATTTCAGAGTCTCTAAATGCATGTCTTAAGTGACAAAAGAATCACATTTTAGTAAAAACACACGAACATTTGGAAGACTACACGTGTAACCTCCTGAATGATGCTATCCAAGGGTAATACTTAGTGTCAGACAGAGTGGCTACGTTTAAATCAACACCATCTGCTTTGCCAGCTAAAGTGGCGGATAGAAAAACATCAAGAGTACAAAAATGCCCTATGAAGCCATGGTTCATATACACTAGGTTTTATATACAGCACAAACACTAAAAGTACAATGGTACAAAGTACTAACGCTGCCTCCAAATCATGTAAGAATGATCATATTTACAACATGAGCACCACAACAATGTCATAATCACCAGTCGGGAATCTTTCCTTTAAGCCCAGACTGTCTGAATTAGGGGCATGTGAATTAAAGAAGCAATGAAATAAACTTGGTATTGAATTTGAACTTATATCATATATATATATTTTCATTGATCCTATACGACCTTCTAGGGTCAAATACACAGCAAAATCCCCAGTGTTAAATTAACATTGAGAAGTGTGAATTATATAACTCTGAGCAGAGTGTTAAATGAACACTGAAGCAGTGTAAAAGTTCATTAGATAATTAAGTGAATAATTGAGTGATGATTGAGCATTATTGAAGACACCTGATGATAACAAGCAGAATCTCTGAAGGAGAAAACCGTTTTAAGTTACCATTATGGTGATCAGTGTTTGGTTTAGCTGGGCTCTTGACCCTTAAATCATTAACTTTAGATTATGTTTGGCTGCTGTATGTGATTTACTCTGCTCAGAGTTTCTATAATTCACACTTTAAAGTGTTAATTTAACACTGGGGATTTTGCTGTGTATACACACACATACGTAATATGTGTGTATATACGTGTGGGTGTAATATATACATATATATGTGTATGAATATAAATATTTATCCACACACATACGTATTACATGTATATGTGTGTATATATGTGTGTGTGTGTGTGTATACTTACATTTATATGCATTTACATAGCAGAGGACACATTTTGAGTACGTGTTATCATACTTGGTATACTTTTTTAAAATATATTTGTGTATAAATGTGTGTGTGTATATTAAATGAATAATATACATAAGTTATTTTTTTTTAATGTAAACATGCAATTAATTTACCCTTCATGCTGTTATGCTGTCGTGCTACCACAGCTTCGTGTCTTCAAGAAAGTTGTGCAATTCCCCATTGCATACAGTTTATTATGATCAAAATCACTTCATGTCGAGATTACAATTTATAGGAACTTCCTAGGAGAACTTGAAAGCAGCATTAGTACAAAGCACTTAATTTTCATTTAAAAATACAAATTCACTCAAAACACGCATCTCGCCTTTCACTCCTGGTTGATTTTTTTTTAGTCTTGTGCACAAAATGAGCAACAATCTCACTCCAAGGAAGAATGATCAATCAGGCCCAGCATTAATGAGGCATGTTGTTCTTTAGCTCAAAGCGACTATATACCTGCTTGGATTTGTTCAACTTGTTGTAATGGTTGACAAGGTCCAATTTGCTGTGACCTAACGTCATGCGTTTCTCGTCCCGCCGATGTAACCCTTTCTCAGGGCCAATCCAGTCCGTTGGCATGGGTCCTGGTGGAGGAGGAAATTGATTACTCTCTGGTTCGTTCTGAGAAAGATCTGGCCCGCCAAACGGAGAGGAATGGGAAGGCTTCTTCGGGAAGACGGGAGAGTCCTTATCCTTTGTGCTGAACATATCAGTGAACTTACTGAGGAAAGGCGCGGGGAGTCGGTGTTTTGGGGAAATCCTGTTTTCTGTTGGAGATTGCTGAGTCGGTGATGGAGGCTTTGGAGAGCTGTAGAGACCTAAAGACTGGATTTTGGAAGACGGTCCGGCAATGTTTGCGCGTATGTATTCTGCGGCTCCAGCTTTGGCCCATTCCACTCCAGCGGACTGAACCAAGGGAGGGCGTTCAACCGTCGGAGTTTGGCGGTTGTCGTTAAGAGAACCTCTTCTCGTGTGGCTTGCCGGAGGCATTTGAAGCCCTGAACTCGTGACTCCTTTCCTGTCAGGAGTCTTTTGCAAGTTGTCCGGGTTCTTCTTGTCATGCGTGACTTTGTAAACATGTTGCATACCTGGAGGAGCAGCTTTGATGCTGGAAACGCTACCACTGGATTGGCTACTAGAGTTCTCAGAATACACTCGCTCCTTGCTGCCGTAGTCTGGAAGGAAATCCAACCCAAAGTTTGGGGCCGGCATGTTGTAGGAGTAAGCGGGCAGCTCGTCATCATCTGGATTGTGGAAACGGTCTATTATTTGGGAATCTGCATACATACAGCGGAATTCCCGATCGAAGCAGTCCGTAACTTGGCCGGAGAAGTGCATTAGCATGTTGCTATGGACCTGAGCGGAAAGCCATGTAAAACTAGAGGGGAAAAAGAGCATAACCTGAAATTGTTCTTGGAACAAATGCATATTTTATAGCAAATAAGAGTATAAAACAAACGTCGCACCAACACAAAGGGATTCATTCATGAAACATGAGCTGAACGAATAAGTCCCTGTAAAGGCAATTGTAAACCCATTATAAATGTTAGAAATGTATTGCTAAAACGTATTACAAAGACTGTGAACTGTGGAGTACTGAATTGTGGAGTTAGACTGTTAAACAGTTTTTCACCATTGCTATTTTCCCGGATTTTTTGGGCAGGGCTAAAACAGGGCTCGATGACGCACTGGAGCTCCTGGACACGCCCCTACTTGATAACGCACTGAGGCTGGCTCCTTCCCTAATAATAGAGTAAATTCACATCAGTTTGGCGCTCAATCGCGAGATACTGTCAGTGCTTTTAGTTACTACCATAGACATCATATACCCCTTTTCCACCGAAAAAAGAACTGGTTCGGAACTGGTGCTGGTTCAAAGTTGGTTCGGAGTTGGTTCAACTTGCAAACCCGTTCAGAACCTGTTTGTTTTCCCACTGACTAGAGCGCCCAGGTAACGACGTCGTTACGTCACTGTGCAGGTCGCTAGAAACGCTTGCAAGTATATTGCTTTGGGATTATCTCTAACTCGTGTACCAATAAAACTTTAAAAACAATTCAAATATATAAGTCTTTTAATCTTTTCGTTTGATAAGTAATCTTTTCTGATAAGTTATGTACCCCTGTTTTGTTTCTTTTTTCTTTCCATTTATTTGTTCTACATCGTGACTGTTTTCTTCTTTGCTTATGTTTCAAATAAAATAAATAAATAAAAACTCTTGCGTGTTTCTGCAGTTTCTCCTGGCTTTGCGATGGTCAGAAAATATGTTTAGAACACATCTAAACCCGCTCCAGCCCCCGACGTAAACATGACGTGCTAAAAGAACGGTTCTAGTCCAGCAAAGAGTTGGTGCCGCTTTGGAACCAGTTTTCCCGGCCGCAAACCGGTTCTTTGGCTGTCGAAACACAAAGAACTGGTTCGCGCGCAGGCACCGGTTCCGAACCGGCCTTTCAAAATGCTTTGGTGGAAAAGGGGCTATATAGATATCTATGGTTACTACAGCCAACAGTTTGCTAGCCTTCGACGCGGAAATGCGTAGGCTACTACCAGGATGCGATCATGTACAAAACAGATCGGTGTCTTTATTTAAATTTCTTAAAAACGATCACATCAAGAAGAGGTGGATTAATTTTGTGTAGAGCCAACCTTGATGAAGAGCTGAGGATCACCGCCAACACCCGCTTCTGTAGTGATCATTTTACGCGGGATCGTTTTATAAACGTTATTCACTGATAATCCGCTGTTACTGATGAACGGGGCTGAAACGACTATCTCCTGCCGTCCCGAAGCAGTTTCACATAATATCAGCGTCGGCAGCTTTCCTGCGAGTGGGCGTGGTTTCAGCACAGCAAGTGGACACACCCCCAGCGTTTGAGAACAGAGATAACTGCTCATTTTTTTCAAGATTTTGCTTATTTTATGTATTTGCCGGCTATTTTTATCATTCAAATTTGGCTAGGTGGCTAATAACACATTTTTTTCTGTGGTGTGACAATCTCAGAACACATACTTCATTTTGACTTTAAGATAATAATTTTCGCACTGAATGCTTTTGTAATTCACACAGAAACTTATTCTTTGGATTTCATAAATGAGGTCCAAAGATTCTCTCCAGCCTGCGTGAAAAGGTACAAACTGAATCCTCAATTACAGTTTTATGGATGGTTCAGGTGACTTATGCTAACAAGTGTTTAACAGCGTTCAAGCAAACCATCTGTGGCATTACTCAAATGTCTAACATGATACTAAAATAAAAGAGCATGTGATAAGCATTACATTAGATCATCGCAGTCTTTTCTGGTTTAAAGGTTAAAGAGCACAAAGACAGCATGCATTCAATCTCTGTTAATTACCTCTCAGTTACAAAACCTCTAAATCGCTAGTTTCACAGAACTATGTTTGCAAGCCATTTCCCTTTAAAACTGTATGCACTTCTATTCAAACAAAACTCCCTGTTGGCTATTATATGGGTAAAGCCTTTAACACGAGTGTGGCCTCACCCACTATTCACACGCAGAGTCATAGACAGGCCGCTATCAGTCGCACTAACCCTGACATAACAAGACAAACTCATTCCTCCAAATAATCCCGAGGAGCAGATTAGCCATTTAGACAATCCATGCAAGACTGAGATCGCTTGTTGGGTCTCATCTCCCAACATGTTGCCTTTGTAATCCATTAGTTTCACTATATTAAAAAAAAAAAAAAAAAAAAAAATCCACCAAATCAGCCACTGAGGCTTGGAAGCCGTTGGCTAATGCCAATGCTAACACTGTGCCGGAGAAATGCAGAATCATCATGTTTTCATTGCTAAGCTGCTCAAGCACATGAGGTGCACGTCCTGTCATCTCCCTGCCAAAATGCCGCCATGCGCTTAAATGCTTTGCATAATACAGAGTGATATGACAGAAATGAGATAAGCCTGGACTGATGGGTATTTCAACGTGAATAATTCAATGCAACTGGGAAAAATTTCGAGTTGCTTCTCGCATAGTTGGCTTTCAAAACTCGTGCTGTGACATGTTGTACCTGCTAACCTGAATGCTAGTGTATGACATGTGCTCAACTTTTATCAAATCATTAATACAGCCCTTTATAGATTATGTGGTATTATTTTACCACTGTCATCAAAGAAACATGATTCTTAAAGTGCCATAATTTAAGGGATTTCATTAAATTAATAAGACTTACAGTAGTAAATATCACTGTAGCAATTATGACATTTGGTTAAAATTATGATTATATAATGCCTTTTTTAAGAACTATATTACACAATGCTTGGATAAACATACCTATAGGATCCAGCTATGACTTCCTCACAGTCAATGATCATGAATTTCTCTTGAACCTGACCTGTGAATTTCTTCCCACTTTTGGTGCAGTACGTGTCTCCACATACACTTCTTATTCGCATATTCTGAAAAAAAAAAAGCAGCATTACATAAATGTTAAATAATCAGTTGATTAAAAAACATAGGTATATTTTACATACAATTTGAGTTCTGGTTCGCCTGCACTGCCGTTCAAAAGCTTGGGAGTGGAAATATTTTTACGTTTTTTTTTTTTTTTAACCAAGGTTGCATTTATTGGACCAAAAATATTGTAAAAACAATAATATTGTGGAACATTATTAATAATCTTTTAATATTGTCAATGTTGAAAACTGTTTTTTTTTTCTGGATTCTTTGATGAATAGAAAGACAGAACAGAACAGAATTTAACTGAAATAGAAAGCTTTTTCAACATTATACACTACAATTCAAATGTTTGGGGTCACTAAGATTCTCTTTAAAAATAATAAATTAATACTTTTTTAGCAAGAATGGAATAAATTGATCAAAAGTGGCAGTAAAGACATTTATAATGTTACAAAAGCTTTCTATTTCAAATAAATGCTGTTCTTTTGACCTTTCTATTTATCAAAGAAACTGTTTTCAACATTGACAATAATTAGAAATGTTTCTTGAGCAGCAAATCATCATATTATGATTATTTCTGAAGGATCATGTGACACTGAAGACTGGATTAATGATGCTGAAAATTCAGTTTTGATCACAGGAATAAATAATATTTTACAATATATTCAGTAATAAAAAACAGTTATTTTAAATTGTAATATTTCACAATATTCCGTTTGAACAGCCTAGTGTATATTAATACAAATAATAAATTAATAATGTTGAATAAAAGTTTTGTTTTGAAACAACAAAATATTTAGCTTTTTTTTAAAGTCCTAATGGACTTAAGGCAACTTACATAAGACTTATGTTATTCTGTTGACTGACAGATGTATTCATAAAACCGAGAACACCCATCTCATAGAAAACGTATTATGTGCAGGGATGAACTCATGAGCTTGGACACACAAAATAGATTTTCTATAAGCGCGTCAGTGTTTGACTTACACTCAAGTTTGAATTCTGGATGTCTAGTTCAGAGCACATGCTCAAGAAATGGGAGATATTCTTCTCGTCCAGTAGAACATAAACAGGAACCTTGCGCTTGTTGGAGGCCTCCACTAAATCGCAGAACAGGTCCACGTCTGTAAAAATATCCATGACTACTGCGATGACCTATGTTGCAAAGAAAAGTTGTTAGGACATGCATTACAATAAACCACATCCACCCATCTTAAAAATTGTTATCACAAAAAACACATCAAAATTAGTGATGTACATTTAACGATCAAGCAATTTACAACTTTAGTTACTCATAATGTTTAATGTAACAATTTTTATGCAATCACAAATTCTCCAGTAGTTACATCCCCTAAATTCACAAACAATGCCATTCAAAACATTTGGACATTTAAAGAGATAGTACACCCATAAATTAAAATTGTCATCATTTACTCACCCTCATGTTGTTGCAAACCTGTATGAGCTTCGTCCAGTTGAACACAAAAGAAGACATTTTGAATAATGTTGGTAACCAGACAGTTGTTGACTTCCATAGTATTTGTTTTCCTACTGTGCAAGTCAATGGCAACCGTCAACTGTTTAATTATACCAACATTCTTCAAAAATATCTTCTTTTGTGTTCAACAGAAGAAACAAAACTCATACCGGTTTGGAACAACATAAGGGTGAGTAAATGATGACATAACTTTAATTTTTGGGTGAACTATGGCTTTAAGTCACACTAAAACATGTCTGAATCATGTTGCCTCCATTATGTAATGAAACCATCAAAATAAATTACACATTTTCTCTCTGAATAAACTTTCATGAGGCATGTTTTTAACGACTTTTCATTTGACTGCAGTTAAAGTTATTTTATGAAGTGCATTTGTGAAATATTTTGTTTGGAATGTCTGCTTGTAAAACCGATAACATACATGTTTGTTTAAGTGTAGCAAACAGACTTTTTGGGGGTCAGAGTCAGTCAAATAAATTATTATCATCCACACATTATTCCTTTTATGAATTATTCCTATTATCATCTACATAATTATCTATGTAAAAGTTGAACAAATTCCAAATGAAAACTATCTGAAAGTTGATTTAAAAAGTCATGTTTACGTGTGACGTCACTTTGAAAATGCAAGTTTCATGGAAAACATAAAGCACAAGGAAGGAAATGGCGTTAGAACAATGTCTTGTACCTTTTCTATGGGTATACGTTGGTTTATGTTGCTCTTACCTTCTTGGCTTTACTAATAAGTGATCGAATGAGATCTTTGACATTTTGCGACTTGTCCCTCTGAAAGTATATCTTCGCTTCAGTGGGTCCACATCGGGTGGAAAGCTCTGGCCAGCCCAGCTCCAACATTGGAGGCTCCTCGTCGGACATCATGGGGAAATAAGTCCCTGAAGTGAGCTCAGACACCGTGTCCCCTTCCTCCATGTCCACTCCATTAGTCCCGCTGTCCGCGTCGTTACTTTTATCCACATTTTCGGTGATATAACGTATTTCCAGCGAGGACAGAAAACTTAGTTCTCTTTCGTCCTGCAAGACTTTTTTATACGCCTTCTCGCCTTGTTCCAACAGCGCGTCGGTGGCGAGCCGCGCGGCTTCGTTGTGGCTGAGCTCGAGTGTTGATCCGTGTCTCCAGGGGTTCTTCACATCCTCCACTCTGGTGGCGAGCTTGCCTTTACGCGCAGGGTTCGAGGTCGGACGCAAAGCCTCGGAACTCATCATTTCCACGACTTATGTTTCTCCAAGTTAACTGGGGTTCACAAAAGTTCAAGCAAGCATTCGGTTACTAAAACTGGTGTAGTCCAAAGCTGACCTTGTTTTATGTCATGGTAGTTGGAGTGCGTTATTCCCAGAGGTCTCTCCGCTTATTGTTGTGAGCTACTGAGAAACTCAACGCTGCGCTCCACCTGCGCGCTCACCTGCGGCTGCCCCGTCCAATCAGATGCTCCACCTCCTCTGACGTCATGTGGAAAGAAAACTATGGCAGGCCGTTTCAACTAAAGGCAAAATGTGCTTTTCACTACTGCCATATTATATGATTGCAGCGAAAAAAATGTTTGTTTTGAACATTGATGGAGCAACATTTTGTGCGAAAATAAATCATAAAAGTGGTTTATTTCGTTTAAAAATAATGCATGAGGTGGGCCCTTTACCCCACACACACAGGTAAAACCAGTAGAAAATGGTAGGCTACACATTATTTATACAAACACTTCAGGTTAAATAATATGTTTAACATATAGTATGTTATACTAAATATACTGTCATTAAAATATGGTAAAATAAAATATATTTTAAAAATACAGAGGAACAAATAGGCCTATTCTGAAAGCATTGAAGCAGATCCCATGCTAAATTAATAGTTTACAGTAGTAACAATGCATGATATTTTATTATATGATATGATTAATATTTTTAAATATGATGGTTAAATATAAATGTGGAGATTATTCTGTATCTAGGTTGTCACCTAACTTGATATTATATTTACCTTCTGAATCTAACCATGTCATGTCGATAGTGGAGAAGTCAGCCGGCTCAGTCCCCAACAGCGGATGAGCCTTTTACCTCAAAAACTTTTCCTATATTGAAAAACTGTTGCTTTAATTACTTTAAAACCCATTTGCAGATAAATATGAAAATATCACAGAAGCCATGTCTCATGGATTAAACATAATAAATAGTTATTTGTAAAGAAAAATGTTCAAATGGCTTGCCACAAGAAAACAAGCGATACACAACCTATTGTACTCAACTTGGCGCTCATCATACTGTGGGCAGAATAAAATGTCTGTAGATTTATTACTGTATATCCACACACTGACGGAAGACGGAATAACAGCATACTAATTGCCTTAGCAAAAAGACTCAATATACAAGATAAGGGCCTTTAGATTTGATTAGATTTAATTTCAAAACACCAAATAGTGACAGACACCACCACAGCACTTTTTCATTAGCAAAAACCAAAACTGAAACCTCAAATCTATTTGACAGAACGGCAATACAAATGTCCGGCAATACAAATGTTATTTTTGACAAACTTAATATTTAAATGTGAATTGCATTATTTTAGTAGGCCTAATTGACTGCTTGATATTTAATTGACACTTGACTCTGGTTAGAGTTCTTTAATCAACAGTTTGGGGCGAAAACAGCATCGTGTGATCTCCCTGATATGGCGGTTATGCATGTCTGCATCATTTGAATGGTAAATATTGAGGATGTAACTTGTATGATTCATTTACATGAGTGCATGAGAGCAGACATACTTGAACGGCAGGTCTTTGCAGGCTCCTGACTAGCTGTCTTAAGCAAATGTGCAACCTTTATGAGTGCAAACACTGGACACACTAGTACACATGTTGCATTAAAACACCTTCTAAATGACACCGGTTGTTGTCTTTTGTGTCCATTGTCCAGCGAGATATTTTTGGGTCTTCCTGTCTTTCTAAGTATAGCCACCCTGAGGCTCGCCCGCCCACATGAATCATAACTTTTCCATGACATATAAAAGGGAAACAGACACAAGCCAGCATTTCCTTTGTTAAAAATACTGAATAATTTATTTAAACTCTCAGATGAAGCTGTTTTAATATCATACAAAACATAGACAACTTTATAGATTATAAAAATACATCTCAGATGCTTGCACATCGAAAAGTACGGAGAAGCTGTGCATATGAAACTGAATAATCTGCAGTTGTTTAATGAAGAAATCATTTCTGACTGTTGCTGTCATATCATGAGATGTCTCTTAGCACATTGTGGACACACCGCATGGCACAATCTTTGTCATGAGTCACATGGATTTCAAATAATGGGTTGACTATAATGTGCGACAGTACACTGGACTATCTGTCCATGCTTTGATGATGATGAAGGGCAACATTTGAATTTTTGCTCATGAATACAAGAGAAGTGTTCAACCAGGAAAATATTGCCCTTTTGTGAGCTCAACACAGAGATATACAATTAGATTAAAAGTGAGTTTTTCAAACCTAAAATATTACAAATTATTTTATCAAAATAACAATTTGAGTGATATATTTGAATTTTTATTTTTTTATTTTGAAACAAATTACTAAATTTATTCAGCGAGGATTCTTTAAATTGATCAAAAAAGACTGTGAAGACATTTAGTAACGGTTTGTTGTCGTAGAACACACATGAAATAGGAATAAAGTCGACTTTAATCATGAATGCAGGAGATAAACCCATTACAAAAAGACATTAACTGACAGAGGACTGAGCTGAATAGGGAATATGGTATATTACAATGAGCTAAAGAAAACACAGCTGATTATAATTAACCATAGAGAACAGGGACATGATCAGAAACCGAAGCAGGAAAACAACAACTGAAGGAAACAAAATAAGAGTCCAAGACCATAGAATGTTACAATAGATTTCTGTTTCAAATAAAGGCTGTTCTTTTGAACTTTCTATTCACCAACAAATTCTGAAGAAATATTTCATTGTTTCCATTAAAATATGAACATTGATAAGCAGCAAATAATCCTATTGGAATGATTTCTGAATGCTGACACTGAAGACCGGAGCAATGATGCTGAATATTCAGCTTTGATCACATAAAGTACATTAGTTCATACTCTATATTGGGCCAAAATCCCACTATTATGCATTATATGCACCATACTGTATTTTCTTTGTTTTAAAATGTCCAAAATCCCCCAAACTCTGTTTATTTCCTATTTTAAATGGAATTGTACATCTTTAAACGGTCCCACTGGACATAACACCCCACAAAATCTATCTTTTTGTTTTTTCATCACATCAACAAAGTTGAAATCCGCTGACTGCAATTGCAAAAAGAAGATCTTCTTGGTTTGGCCTGCGGGTCCATGAAACCAGACCCTGACTGGTTTGTGCTCTGGTTTGGAACATGTTCAGTGAAAATGCCAAAATGACAAGGTATGTTTCTCAGAAATTCAACAGAAATACCAACACATGCATGAGAGCAATCTCATTATATAAGCATATAATTTTTGGCATACCTGACAGCGCTTATCAGTGTCAATTCATTAACAGCCATATACACTCCCCTAAAGGATTATTAGGAACACCTGTTTAATTTCTCATTAATACAAACCAAATCAACCAATCACATGGCAGTTGCTTCAATGTATTTAGGGGTGTGGTTCTGGTCGAGTCAATCTCCTGAACTTCAAACTGAATGTCAGAATGGGAAAGAAAGGTGATATAAGCAATTTTGAGCGTGGCATTGTTGTTGGTGTCTGAGTATTTCACAATCTGCTCAGTTACTGGGATTTTCACACACAACCATTTCTAGGGTTTACAAAGAATGGTGTGAAAGGGGAAAAACATCCAGTATGCGGCAGTCCTGTGGGTGAAAATGCCTTGTTGATGCTAGAGGTCAGAGGAGAATGGGCCGACTGATTCAAGCTGATAGAAGAGCAACTTTGACTGAAATAACCACTCGTTACAACCGAGGTATGCAGCAAAGCATTTGTGAAGACACAACACACACAACCTTGAGGCGGATGGGCTACAACAGCAGAAGACCCCACAGGGTACCACTCATCTCCACTACAAATAAGAAAAAGAGGCTACAATTAGCAAGAGCTCACCAAAATTGGACAGTTGAAGACTGGAAAAATGTTTGATGAGTCCTGATTTCTGTTGAGACATTCAGATGGTAGAGTCAGAATTTGGCGTAAACAGAATAAGAACATGGACCCATCATGCCTTGTTCCCACTGTGCAGGCTGGTGGTGGTGGTGTAATGGTGTGGTTTTCTTGGCACACTTTAGGCCCCTTAGTGCCAATTGGGCATCGTTTAAATGCCACGGCCTACCTGAGCATTGTTTCTGACCATGTCCATCCCTTTATGGCCACCATGTATCAATCCTCTGATGGCTACTTCCAGCAGGATAACGCACCATGTCACAAAGCTCGAATCATTTCAAATTGGTTTCTTGGATATGACAATGAGTTGACTGTACTAAAATGGCCCCCACAGTCACCAGATCTCAACCCAATAGAGCATCTTTGGGATGTGGTGGAACGGGAGCTTCATCCCACAAATCTCCATCAACTGCAAGATGCTATCCTATCAATATGGGCCAACATTTCTAAAGAATGCTTTCAGCACCTTGTTGAATCAATGCCACGTAGAATTACGGCAGTTCTGAAGGTGAAAGGGGGTCAAACACAGTATTAATATGGTGTTCCTAATAATCCTTTAGGTGAGTGTATATCTCCAGTGTTAACAATAAACAATGAAATCTCTTTTATCACTCACACTATCATGAAACATGAGTGCATTATATGTTAATAGGTACCACAATAACCGCATCATCTCTTGAGAACAGACAAAGCCGGTTTGTTCAGAGGCTCATGCCGATTACACAGGATAAAAGCTTCAACTGTGTCAACAGGAAAATTGACACTGTGGATCTCCAGAGAGTTTTCATTACACTCCACAGGAGCCTGCAGTGAACTGTAGGCTTAAACATACCATTTGAATTTGATCACGCATTAGTAGCTATAATTGTTCTAATAAAAACACTATTAACCACCCTGAACACCATTGCAAACACAGCAACAACCCAGAACATTGTTACTTGAACATTTCACAGGCAAACACAACCCCACCCCCTCCTCCCAACTTGTACAAATCTTGTTTTCTATCATCACAGTTATCATTTTTCTGTCTGCATTTTTGTAAGGGAAGTGGTGAAGACACTGGAATTAAAATAGGAACTAATAATTCTCGTCTTGGTTCACCACCTATATAATATTGGTTAAATAACACATTTACATTCAATCTGCTGCAGATATTTTTGTGTTCAAGGAATTTGACTTAATCAATCATGACGGATGATCACACGTGTCATTGTTGATATTGAAATCTTAACGGCAGAAAACAGCCTTCAGCGAGATCAAGTACGCCTCACGTGTTCCAGCAGGATCCCGTATAGAACAGGTTTGAGGCTCTGACAGCCAAGCTCAAGCTTATTTACATGTTACTGTTCAAACGTTGGGCCTTGGTAAGAGTTTTTTTTTAAAAAAAGACGTCTCTTCTGTTCACCAAGGCTAGATTTATTTGATAAAAAATACTGAAAAAAGTATCTTTTCTATTTCAATTGATCTAACGGTAATTCGTTCGAATTTTACGAGGTGGCGAATTTTCGTAATTCGTACGACCTCACTCGTACGATTTTTGCTAAATCGGCTACATATTTTACGAGTTGGCCAATTCGTATGAATTCGTACGAATTACCTACTCCTGACCCCGCCCCTACACCTACTCGTCACGTGGGTTTAGACAAAGTGAGGTCGTATGATTAGCCACTTTTTAATCACTCGTACGAATTGGTCGTGAGATAGCGTCTATTTAAATATATTGTAAAATGTCATTTATTCGTGATCAAAGCTGAATTTTTTAGCATCATTACTAAGTGTCACATGATCCTTCAGAAATCTTTCTAATATGATGATTTGATACTGAAGATTTCCTATTATCATCAATGTTGCGTACAAGCCCCACATGCAGGGAAAAAATAGGTAGAAATCGTGGACACATATATTAACAACTCATTTTTTAAGTAAATCGCGTGCACGATATATAGCCTAATAATTTGTTCGCACAATATAAATCATTCCATTGTTTTAGTACAATCAAAACAAGGGAACAAATTAATAGGCCTACAACATGGCCAGTTTTCAATCTTATTTAGTCAATATTTTACTTAAATTCATAAATTACAATCAATGTCATGATAATTTTTTAGGTTACACATTATTACGACAGTTTAGACATTGTCCACTTCAGACATTGTAACTAACTTTGCAACTACATGTCAACTAAGTCTCATTTAGAGTAGGCCTGCATGTTAGTGTTCAGGTTTATAAGTTGAAAGACACGTTCTTGTAAAGTTATAGTAGAATGTATGTTGGGAGCATCAAAATAAAGTGTGAGCAAAATATTAAGAATTTAATAATCTAATGAGAGTTAGTTTACATGTAAACTTGTAATGTCTAAAGTGGACTAATGAAATAAAGTGTTACCATTTATAATAATGCTTTTCACTTCATAAGTGAAACATGCTACTAAATTGAACAACTCAACTTATGTTTATTAGTAAGAGCCGATCATGTGGAGCACTCACCATAAAGAGCCACAAGCCAAGCAGTTTTTTGCCCCGTTAGACATTCGCTTCAGGGTAGTAACCGTGAGGGATCCACCATAAATCAGATTCAAAGGTCCTTCACGAGTGCAGCCGAGGAAAGGTCATCAGGAAGAGCGTCAGCCCTGATGTGGACTGGAAGAGCTTTATCTCAGCAGATAACCTTCACACACCGGGGTCTTGCTCAACCACACACATAACCTTCATTATCAGGCCAACAAACAAAAACACAAATACAGGCAGACAGTTGAAAGAAGGTACTACACTAGCTTTATCTTTCTGAATCATTTCACATGCAAAACATACAGTGTGAGCCCAAAAAGTATAAGGCACACTTAAAAAGTCTAAATGTCATTGCATTAGATAGAAAATATCACATTCATTTCAAATGGCATATGAAAGAAAGAACACATTCAAACAGAGCATTTCACAAAAATATTTTTGGGTTATAAAAATATTGATCAAAACAAAGATTATATGGTAACACTTACTTAAAGACTTTATGTACAATGCATTTTAAAACTATTTAAATGCATTAATTATGCTTTGTAAGGCATATGATCTCATGAAAACAGCTACTTATCTATTCATTGTTACACCTGTATAAAGCATTTTAACAGGTTAAACGTATTACATAAATATATTGTTAAATGTATTACATCATGCAAATATATATCATACCGTTCTTGTCTGTCAGTCATATAATGGAGTTCTATAGTCACCACCTCAAAGAGCATGCTCAGAGAAGTCCTAATTAAACATGATTTAATGACTACAAGTACACAAATACTGTTCGTTTGTGACGTGGCTGTTATTACAAGAGGTAAAAACGATATAAATACTGTTTGTTTTCTCACACAAACCGCTCGTTTCGTGTCTTAGGCCATCAATGTGTACTTACATTTACGAGTCATTAAATCATGTTTAATTTGGACTTCTCTGTGCATGCTCTTTGAGGTGGTGACCATAGACCTCCATTATATGACTGACAGACGAGAACGGTTTGACCTAAAAATATCAAAATTGAAAATACTGTGAAAACAAAGACACCTACATCTTGGATGTCCTTGAGGTAAACTAAAACATACCAAAAATTAATTTCAAAGTGAACTATCCCTTTAAGGCCACACAATGTCGGAGTTTAACAGCACCATTACAGACAGTCTGATGTCTCGTTCTCCCCGTTATGCAATTCAACTTTAATGCAATCACACTAACAAAGTGCACATTTTACGAACACCTTAATAGTGTTGACTGGAATGCCAGATTTTGCTTCGAAATTAATGTGTTTGCCATTTATTTGCAATTATTTGTTAACTACTCGCAATTTTTATTTTCAGTGTCGGTGATTTACAAATCACAAAACGAGGTATGCAACAACAGCACATTTTGCTTTGATTCAAATCAGCAGCAGCCAATCAGATTGCACATCATATCCAGAGACTGGCAGCATTTTAGACGGGTGTAACCGGTCATTTTTTGCTTGGGAAGCTTCAGAGCTCAAACCTCTCTTCCCACAGTGAGATGACATTTGGAGAATACACCTACAGCAAATCATTCATGTAAAAACAGGAGCGCTTGCATGCAACGTCTTGCTGATGCACTTTCTCAGCTCTGTAAAACACACGAGTAAAGCTGGTAAAGTGCTTAATGGCTGCTGAGAGGATTAACAGGGAAGTTTACATTGTTCATGTTAACACACTGAAACCAAAGTGTGACATTCTGTTCTGGCTCATCAACAAATGAACAAAATTTTATATAGGAAGCACAATAGTTTATTTCTCCTCCATTGTTTAAAACTGTGCACTGAACTACTGTTTGTGTGAATAGTGTAATATTGAAATTTAAAATGACAGTTTTCTATTTGAATATATATATATTAAAATGTAATTTATTCCTGTGATCATCAAAGCTGAATTTTCAGCATCATTACTCCTTCAGTGTCACATGATCCTTTAGAAATCATTATAATACACTCTTAGAAGAAAGGGTTCTATTTAGAACCAGAAATGGTTCCATCCCCCGCTTCATATATGGAACTCCAAAATGGTTCTATATAGAACCATTTTTTTTTTTTGGTAAAAGGTTCTATTGGCCAAGTATGGAACCCCAGGGTTCTATATAGAACCCAGAGGAACCCTTTTTTTTAAGAGTGTATAGAACGGGATAGGGATAATTGTTTTTTATATATATATTATTATTTTGTAACGACTGTTTTACTGTCACTGTTGACCAATATAATGACACTATGCTGAATATACGCTAATTCATTTATTTATTTAAGAAAAATCTTGTTTTGAACAGTAGTCAGTGTTGTAGTCGAGACCACCTCACTCGAGTCCGAGTCGACACCGAGACCAGAGAGAGTCGAGTCCGAGTCAAGACTGAGTCCATAGAGAGTCGAGTCCGAGTCGAGTCTGAGACCAGAGACGGTCGAGTCCGAGTCGAGACCGAGACCAGTGAGGGTTGATTACCTAATTTACTTTTATTTACTTAGAGAAATCCTTTTTTTTTTTTTTTTTTTTTTTTTTTACTGAATTTACTTAGAGTTTAAAAAATATGATCAGTTTAGGGTAAAAAGGCCACATAGTAGGGGGTGTTAAAAGTAATTTTATTACAATTTGTCATGCGCAGTTGCGCACTAGAAAATCACCAATCACTGGGCGTGTCAATCAATTTAAAGAAATATTTTATTAACATACATTAATAATCATGAAAAATATTTTTAATTGAACTCGAGTGGACTCGGGAATAATTCCGAGTCCTAAAAAAAAAAATGTTCGAGTCCGAGTCAATTCTGAGTCCAAATAGACACGAGTCCATGACAAGACCAAGACCATTAAAATATGGTCTCGAGACCGAGTCCGAGTCTCGAGTACTACAACACTGACAGTAGTATTAAATATAACAACAGAAAAACTATGCAAGATGTAATGATAAAAATAAGACAATTATTCAAATTTAAAACAAAATAGTAAATCTACTTTGCATACAAGCTTTCAGTTTGATATTTGACAGAAATTAGCCTTTATTTTGTTAAGACAGCCATTAAACACTTCCTGAATAAAACCTTGGCCTGGTGATATTAATAGCAGAAAGATAGTGACAACAAGAAAACCTGGAGCTTACCAGGCAAAAATAGGACATTTGTGTTGTGCATTTAAAAGAAACAGGAGTGTTTCACATAATTCGAAACCACTTCCTTACGCGAAAGCACTGTGTGTTCAAAACAACAATTCAGTACAAAACAAGTGGATGTTTAGTGATTAAGAAAAGGCTTGCCAGGGAATGACAGCACCGAGAATAATCTTGTTAAACTGCATGTAACTCACCTGTCTTTGGCCTCACACAACAACAGCCATGTGTTTATACAAGTCAACAAAGAAAACAGGAAAACAAAGAAGCCATGAGGAAATCAGTATGGATTTATTTCCTACCAACTAATTGCACTTAAAGGGATAGTTCACGTTGGAATTAATTTTTAGTATGTTTACGTCATATAACTGACGTCTTGGGACGTCTTTTGACCATACGTCAACATCCGCCTTTTTAGGGTACCCTTAAACGTCGGTTAGATGACGTTATCGGATCCTAACCCTACCCAAAACCTAAACCTACCCCGTCACCTAACTGATGTTAAAGATAAAGCATCAGTTGTATGACGGCCCGGGATCGTCAACTAACCGACGTTTAAGGGTACCCTAAAAAGGCAGATGTTAACGTATGGTCAAAAGACGTCCCAAGACGTCAGTTATATGACGACTTGGGATGAGACGGTGTTATTTCAGCTTACCTCGAGGGCATCTTGTCTGGGTTCTTGTCTGTCAGTCATATAATGCATAGTCTTACAATCATATAATGTGGTCAGTATTTATATTGGTTTTACCTCATGTAACCACAGTCACGTCCAAGTACTCTGAGGGCGTGGGCGCTTTGGTCTGTGCAAGCGCCGGAAGTGATATCTCGCGTGTGTACGTCACTCATTGTTTACACAGAGGTTTCGGATGCGTTACCCTTCACTGTGAAGATCTAAACATATTTAGATATACAGGAAATCGCAATATATCAACAGACAACGTCAATTTTTTTTCGCAACTGCAGTCCAATGCGCCCTCGCCCTCAGATCACTTGGACGTGGCTGTGATTACAAGAGGTAAAAACGATATAAATACCGCTCGTTTCGTGTCTTAGGCCATCAATGTGTACTTACATTCACAAGTCATTAAATCATGTTTAATTTGGACTTCTCTGTGCATGCTCTTTGAGGTGGTGACCATAGACCTCCATTATATGACTGACAGACAAGAACGGTTTGACCTAAAAATATCAAATTTGAAAATACTGCGGAAACAAACACACCTACATCTTGGATGCCCTTGAGGTAAGATAAAACATATCAAAATATAATTTCAAAGTGAACTATCCCTTTAATGGTGCTTGTTAGCAAATACTAAAACTGGTCTCAGCTCAGTACACAAGACTGAGCAAACCTCAGGCGACAGAAGAGTGACAGAAGCATCATGTGAGCAGGACGACAGGGTCAGAGACGGTGAACAACATCCTTTTGCTTATCACCCTCCACTGACTCATCGCTTTACCACTGGCCCAGTGACAGCACAGAAACTACAACATGATCTACCTTTGAAACACTAAGCCTATATCCAGACAAACTGGCCTCCTGGAATTTACAATGATACAGGTTTTGTGTTTAGAAAAGACAGAATGATGGATAGTACAACAGAAGATATATATATATATATATATATATATATAGAGAGAGAGAGAGATACACACACATATCTATATATATATCTATAACTATATAGATAGATAGATATAGATGAGATAAATAGACAGAGAGATGTTACAAACACAAGTTTGTTCAATTTAAGAATGATGGATTTGTCAAGCACATGACGTGATGACGACACATTCATCTCTCACAGTCAACACTCTTGACCAACTGAAGATCTGCAAACACTGATCAGAATGAGTTCTGCAGAAAATACTGAGACATCCTGGCTAACATATGGGAAGAGGAGGATTTTCCACATTAGCATGAAGGATTATATAATCCCCCAAACTTCACTGAACTGGTGAAGGTACTGCACAGCAGACTTTTTGGCAAGTTTTAGCGCCCTCTGTTGTCTCGGGGGGAAAGTATGGAGCTAGGATTGTGTCTTTATTATGTGCGAGAAAATAAATGATCAGAGAAAAAAGGTTATCACACTGATAGCAAAAAAGCATTTCATGAGAGAAAAAAATATTTGAGAGAAAAAGTTTTCAAACCAATAGCAAAAAATAATAATATTTGAGACTAAAAAAGTTTCAATATATACAGTATTTAAGTATTTTGAGAGATTTCCTCAGAAATAATTTTGAAAAATTCAAAATGATATTTTTTATGTTCTATGAGAAAATACTTTCTCTCTAAAAAAAAAAAAAAAAAAAAGATAGTTTCAAATATTAATATTTTTGCTGTTGGTATGAAAACTACGGAGGCGTATTGCATTCACTTGAAGAAAAAAAATCTACTCTGTTTTTCTGAATTAATGAGTTAATTTTTCAAGAGAAAATTTTTTTTTTCTGTTTTTCTGAATTAATGAGTTAATTTTTCGTGAGGAAAAAGTTTTTGCTCTGTTTTTTCTGAATTAACTCGTTAATTCAGAAAAATAGAGCAAAAAAAAAAAAATTCCATGAAAAATTAACTTGTTAATTCAGAAAAACAGAGCAAAAAAAAAAAAAAAAATCCATGAAAAATTAACTCATTAATTCAGAAAAACAGAGCAAAATATTTTTTTCTCATGAAAAATTAACTCATTAATTCAGAAAAACAGAGCAAATTTTTTTTCTCATGAAAAATTAACTCGTTAATTCAGAAAAACAGAGTACATTTTTTTTTCTTCAAGTGAATGCAAAACGCCTCCGTAGAAAACCTTTTCTCTGAAATATTTTTTTTTCTCTCATGAAATGCTTTTTTTTGCTATCAGTGTGATAACTTTTTCTCTCTCTCAGATAATGATACATTTTTTTCTCGCATGTAATAAAGTCACAATTCTAGCTCCATAGGGAAAGCATCTCCATTGAATGACTAGCACTGTTTAAAGGAATATCCTGGATCCAAAACCAGTTCTCAACAATATCAATGACAAGGAAGTATCTGAGGAAAGACGTTCCTGAGAATTTAAAGGCAGGAATATGCATTTCATATATTTTTTGAAGCACTTATATTTGTTCTTTCACACTGTACAAACATGAATGTTGTTTGAGCTTTAAAGATCCCTGAAGTGATAAGAATTATTATCGGCATTACTGGAGTGAGCGGCTTCACAGGTATAATTGTGCATATAGTTTACATGATAGTCAAATGCGCTACTGTAAATGCAATGAAAAGCTATGCATTATTGGTGTCAGTACTGTCACCTTGTCTTTTTATAAGAAACTTCATATCATTTACGTGGTATCAACAGCATTCCATTATAAGTGCTCACATAAATACTATAACATAACATAAATAAGACAATATCAACAAGATTTTTGGATGTATAACCCTTAGTGGCAAAGCAGATGGGAAGCCAAGAGGTCGTAACAGAACACCTGTTGTTGCTTCACACAAACACACACACACAAAGAGAGAGAGAGTGGATACTGTATACTGCAGAAATAGTATGCATGTGTGCACACTGTATTAATACTGTATCCCACAATGCAACGTGCAACACCTGACCAATTTGTATTAAGTGATTTTAGTTTTTATGGAAGGTGATTCACTCAGTAAGCAATACGCTAATATTCCATTCTGAAGTCTGAACACAACCAGCGAGACCAACAGAGAAATCCTAAAAGTGCTAAAAAAAAAAAAGCAAGAAATTTTTGTAATGAAAAATCCTGTGAGGTCAGAAGAGGTTACTCGAGAAGTGCTTTTATTGGTGGACGACCCTGAAAAAAAAAAAAAAATACACTCACATTCACACACACTCAAAACATTTTCCTCCAACAAATTGAGAGTAAAATCAAAAAAAAAAACTGTTCGCATTGTAAACGCTGTGAAGAGATACAGTGAAAGAGCCAGGAAATATTCCTATAAATATTGCAACAAATGTAAAGACACATATAAATACAAGAATACTCTATAGATATAGAAAACGAGAGTGCAAAACCGTTCTGATGAGTCCTTATTACTCTCAATACACGTGAGAACAAATGTGTGTGTTTGTGTGTGTGTGTGCATGCGTTTGCTTGTCGTGTTCCCAACACTGTGCTGACATGAGAAGTAATCAGTGGGGAAGATGAGCCAGGAAAGTAAGGGAAGAAGAGGGAGAGAAAGACACAGACAGGAAGAGGGTGTGGCTAATCAGGTGAGTGCTTCTTCCTGATTGGCAGCTCTTAGAGACCAGCATCATTGTAGGTGGGGGTGGGAACCTTCAGGATGCTCTGGGGATTCTCCTCCACCAGGGGGCGCCATTTGACTTCTCCTGTTAAAAGCAGGTCCTCCCCATCCAGAGCATCGATGCACTGCATCTGTGTTGGGGAAAACAACATCTGGATTATCTGCAGGTGACACTTGGGCACAATGGAAGCCTATTTCGACCAAGTTTGAAGGCTATTTTTTCCAGAAACGTCTGGCTGGGGCAAGTTGTCACATGTGTTTAATACACACTGTAAAAAAACAATTTCATGATTTGTAATCACAACATTATTTCTTTTGTCAAATCAACTTAAATAATTTATGTAGTTCAGGTAACATAATAACATTTTAAGTTTCTGATGATTAAATCAATCACCTTCATTGTATTAACTCAATTTTTCTATTTCAATGAACTTAAATTTTTAAGGCAGCCAGGTCGCTTCATTTTTTTAAGTTAAACCAACAATATTTTTTACAGTGCACTGTAAAAAGCCTGTGTGGAGTGTGAACTGCATCAATTTTCATAGGCAAATTTTCCTTCGGACACGAAGCAAATGTAGTCACTGACTTTCAAAAACAACTAAATAAATCTACGATACACTAGTTAGTCCTTCACTTTAGTGAAAAGTGTGGCTACTAGCCCCATAACAATGAATTCACGAAATACAAGTGTGATCCAAACTCAGGGGCAGAACCTCACAGCGAGCCTGATCAAATCCAGGCTCAATTTACATCATTTCTGCAACAGCGCTGTAAAAAACCAGACCTCTATGAATTCACCTCCTAGTGTTAAAAGCAGGAAAACTAGTTAAAACTCGACTATAGTGAGGACAGCTGTGCTAATGAATGCAGGACCAGAGCAGCGTCATGGGAACATTACAAACCGATGACAACTCAACAACAGGCACTTCCTGCTATAAAACCTGACAGGATGAGCCATGCTAAATCATCACAAACCTGTATGAGTTTCTTTGTTCCGTTGAACACAAAAGAAGATATTTTAAAGAATCAAACAGTTGACGATAGCCATTGACTTCCATAGTATGGGGGGAGGGGGATTACAATGGAAGTCAATGCATCCTAAAATGCAACAAATTTTCAAAACATCTAATTTTGTGTTTCACCAAATAAAGGGTTTGGAATGACATGAGGTTGAGTAAATTATGTCAGATTTTTGGGGGGTGAAATATGTCGTCAACTGACCTATGGCTAAGCGACGCCCTCAAACGCGATTAGCCAATCACAGTGCGCAGCTAACCCAATACACTCGGACATTCCACGTCCATTCAAATGAATTGCAGTTAGTCAGTTTTCATTAGTTTTTTCTTGTCATTTTAAGTTTAAAATGGTCAAACGGTGTGTATGGGGTACATGCAACTCCGACACTAGGTTCCCGAGAGGCTGGGCGACGGTGTGTATTTTTTTATCCTTTCCCAAGCCACATCTCAACCGAGATTAGTGTCGGCTCTGGATTAGTTATGCGGTAAACCACAACACCAACTAAACGTGGATATATTAAACAAGGATGTCTACATCTGTTCAAAGTTAAATCAACAACGTATTTAAACGTTATCATTAAAACCTCTAACGTAACGTTAGCCTAACATTAGAAAACGTTAACGTTAGCTTCTAGCTGCGTTGTACATCACGTCGCTTAGCGTCATTACCGTATCTGTAAATAACCGAGATAAATGTTAATAATGTTGTGCTGAATGATTGATGTAAATACTGTAGCACCAAACGGTGATGGCAATGATATGCGGTTTATCACGTTTACATGGTGACCTGTACATTTTTGCCTGGAGCTAAAGCTTTTTAATCGACCTTCTCAACAATACAATTATTAATAAAACCCTCCAATGCATAGTTAAAGGGATACTCCACTTTTTTTTGGAAATAGGCTCATTTTACCACTCCCCCAGAGTTAAACAGTTGTGTTTTACCGTTTTCGAATGTATTCAGCCGATTTTTTGATATTTCGAAGAATATCAGTAACCAGACAGTTACTGGTCTCATTGACTTCCATAGTAGGAAAAAAATATACTATGGAAGTCAATGAGACCAGAAACTGTCTGCTTACTGATATTCTTTTAAATATCAAAAAATCGTCTGAATATATTCGAAAACGGTGAAACCCAACAGTTTAACTCTGGGGGAGTGGAAAAATGAGCCTATTTCCCAAAAAACTGGAGTATCCCTTTAAGGCCTTTTTGGAGACTTCGAGATGATATATAATCTTTCTGTCTCCAAAAATCACCAATTGCCACCTGTGAAATGTCTCCTAATGTGACGGCTGCCATAGCGCCTGTCCCCGAATGTTTGTCCGAGTGAGTGGAGGGGGCGTGGCTTAGCCATAAGTCAATTGCATTTCCACACTCAAGACGTATCCACTCCAAATCTCAGCTTGGAAAAAAGTCGCCACACTTTAAATGAGCCAGTGGACCTTTCTTAATGCTGCAGGAGTTTACAAAACTCAAATACACACGATGATGTCAGAGCTAGCGGGTGTTTGTCAGGAGCAATTAGCGTTGAATAACGATGCAGTCAAGCACCAGCGCACATGTGACTTCATCAGGAGAGGCCGCTGTCGGCATGGCGACGGTGTCCCTCTCTGCGCTGTGTCATCAGTCGCTGCACCTGTGACTGTTTTCTTTTCGTTTCACCTTCTGCTTCTCCCTCCATCCAGAGCTAAGCAGGCCCCTGACACTCGGATGGCGCTTATTTGTTGTTTTTCTTTCTTTTTAGCAGAATGCCTGCAGGCACCTGCTCGATCGCGAATAACACACACCTCGGGTAAACACACTCGTTTGTAATAAATTCCTGCACGCACCTGTAATGAGCTCATGGCGAACACTCATTGTGTGTTTTGTTGAATGATAGAGATGGGGTCTTCACACAGACTTTATTCTAGATAAACATGCCGGGAAAAAGTCCAACGGCGGAAACCTGGTGAATTTATTAGGGATGCACCAATGTTACCTGTTTTTGTTTTGAACAAAACAGTTCAATCTGTTCTATTTCGGGTCAAGAACTCAAGACTTACAGATGTAAGAGCCTGTTAGCGTAGCGGAAACCACCGACACACATTGGCGTGACAACACTGGCAGGTCAACAGTTCCTGTTTGTGTTTACATCCGTGTTGTCACGCCACTCTCGCCAGAGGGTAAGGTGTGTGCTGGAGGAATCTCTCAAAGATTCACGCCAATGAATCAGCTCGTCTATGAATGTAACGAAAACTGTATAAACTTTGCAAATCCTTTAATTACAAAGGATTTGGCACAAGACATTGTTTAAAATGTGTGTTTCTCAATATGAGAGTCAGAGGTAGGGCTGCACGATTTGATAAAAAAAATTCATATGGTGATTATTTTGACAATGTCATATATATATATATATTCGCTACAAACACTACTAGGGATGCACGATATATCAGCCGCCATATTGGAATCGGCCGATTTATGTTAATTTTAAAAAATATCGTAATCGGCCTTATAAGAAAATCTGGCCAATATATTAAAGCAACACCAAGTAACTTTTCCTCTGCAGTCGCCCTACAGGTTGGAAGCGGAATTGTCCATTACCGCTGTCGTAAATAATTTAGCCGACCGCAGCCTACTGTCGCGCACACGCTAGTTGTTTATCCAGCACCGGCTTTGGAATGAACAATGTCCACAGACAAGGTAGAGTATGTTGCATGATTTCATGAAAGTATGATGCATTGCGACATCAGAAACGAAGACTAAATAATGACTATTGTAACGCTTGACGTAAAGCAAGTCAAATTTGTAGTTTTCTTATGTCTCATTAGAACCGCAGAAACGCGACCCGATCTGGCAATCTTACATAGCGTGGTTCAGTGTTGGGTAAGTTACTCTAAAAAAGTAATTAATTACCTCTTCAACAGTGTAACTAGATTACTGTACTTATTACTCTCTTTAAAAAGTATTTAATTACTAATTAATTTCAAAATCCCATATCAATCTCAACCAGCTGAATAATACAAGGATAGACATTAATCTGTTTTAATTCTTTCAAATAAATACTATAAAATTGCATGAATTATCTTTAAACTGACCAAGGTGGAAAAGGTTACATTATAAAAACATACTTTTTAACATCAGACAATACATTTTGATGTTAAACCCACTATTGTTTTATGTCTGATCTCATGACATTTCACACTTTTTTCACACATATTTTACAATAATTCATACGAATTTGTACGAGTGCGGCCGTAATATTTAGACACCTCATAAAATGCATACGAATCGCTGTAAGATCGGATTGATCTATACACAGTATTTACCTCAATTGCATCAGAAGTAACTGTAATTAAATTACAGATAAATTAAGAGTAATCCCTTACTTTAAATTTTCAAGGGAAAAGTAATTAAATTACAGAAACTAATTACTTAGTAATTAGTTACACCCAACACTGGTGTGGTTATAGCAGATATAGGACTGCAAACGGAGGACAGGCTTAACCTCGTTCCTTCGGGTTTGTTATTTCAAGCAAACTGTAACTTGACACAATGAACAAACGAATGTTACAGTATGAATTACTGACTGTGAAACTTGCTAAGGGCAGTGACAAGCGTCTCTCACCGCTCTGCTCCGCCATTTCTGCTGCTTTCAGTCACGTCACGCTAGCTATGAACGAGAACGCGTTGTGGAAATGCGTTGGCCTAGTACTTTTTGTCCCTCTCTGCTATTATAATTTTTCAAGATGGCGGAACAACATGGAAGCCTCCGTGGATCTACCCGTCCCATGTATATTACAAATAATAAATTATTAGTTTACGAGGATAAGTCAGATAATTGGCAGAGGTATTTGTACACCATTGAGGACATATTTGTGAATAAAAATATTGATTTTAGATAATAAAATACCAAAAAAAGAACACATTGTCCCTTTAAATTAAATCTGTATAGTAACTTTGACATTATAAATGAAATTTATCCAAATTTACTGGAAAGAAAACAAATCAGAATCAAACAAAGACCTTGGGTGCTTCTTAAACGGAAGGCTGCATATCCCTTCATTCAGCTAATTTGCTCATTTTTTGCTATAATAATATTGGTAAATGTGACATGGTTGTGTATGATGTGGCAATAGGGGACAGCCTATACACTGGTCAAAATCAGGCAGACTACCCACTTTTTTTGGAAATTGTCGAAAGGTGGTTGTAATATACTTGGCACGGCTCGTAATTCCAGCATCAACGGTTTCTCCCAAGAGAAAAAAAATTGCAAGCTTGTAAGACAGCTAACAAACTTAACTAATCACTAAATTGCACCGTGTGTGTCTGGCTTAACAGACACTTTTCATGATTAGTCAATCAAATCAGTCAAAATCCACTCTCGATTATGTTTGTGCAGCTCTAGCATTCGTGCTGTTGAGCCTGAAGAGGGGCTCATGAAGGGGTGAAAAGGAAAGGAAAGCTCTCCACCAGCAGCACACTGTAAATGCTGACCTTCAACTCAATGAATGTCACATTATGGGGTGGAGAAGATGGGGGCGTTTGCTTGTTAAACACGGTGCCAGTTGATTTGAGTGACGGAGTGGGTGACGTGCAGCACTCCAACGTGTTTATGTGTGTGAGGAAGCCGGTGTTGTATATACAACATGTCTCTGTTAGCACAGGAGTAGAGAACTGGCCTCTGACCTTTCACACAAACACACACAGACGTGTGCAAAGACACACACTGACCTGTTTGCGAACATATTCAACCATCATCTCGAGCTGTCTGGGGTCTTCACACTGTCTGTTAAACATATTCCTCCAGAGCGCCGCCGCAAGAACGCAATCGTCCGAAAGAATTCCCTAAAACATACAGTAGAGACACATGAGCCCTAAACTTTACTGTTAACTCTCGACAGTTATTGATTGGAAATTAAGCAAGTCTGAAATATCACCTTTCTATCTAAATGGGTGGATCTAGGTCAGAATGAGTTACAATATGAGTACTGACAATGTTCAACAGCTTACCTCATCATAACCAAAAAGTGCAGCGTAGAACGTCTCCGTCATCACCTTCATGCTCTCTTTTCTATGAATAGCATCAATCTGTGGAGACAATGAAGGCAAATCACAATATTCAGATTAATATACCATAACTAATGACAGACTAAAAACAAAATAGAAGAAAATAAATAAATAAATAAATAAAACAAAATATTAATGCATCATTTAGACACTTAAATGCAAAGTGAAACAATGAATCAAAACACAATATTCAGAGCAATTTGACATACCCAGTAACCATCTGAAAACTAAGCCAGGACAATTAATCATAATTCACAATATGCCCGTTTTGATATTATGGGTACTGACCAGTAATGCTGTCGAAAAAAGTTAGATAATAGTTAAAGGGAATAAAAATAAATAAATAAAACTAAAATAGATTAAATAAATGATTTGGACCCTGAAACCACTAACTGAAAACTACAATCATGTCTGTTCTTGTGCAAAGCAAATAAAATAAATAAATAAATAAATAAAAGAAACACCTGTGACTTTACTGTAACTTTTGTTTAAAATGTGAAGCAAGTTACTAGTGACTAGAATAAAATTAATATTTAGCCATTAAAGTGATAGTTCACTTTGAAATTATCAAAGGGCATCCAAGATGTAGGTGTCTTTGTTTCCGCAAGTAGTTTCAATTTAGATATTTTTAGCTCAAACTGTTCTTGTCTGTCCGTCACCAAACCAAAACGATATAAATACTGTTCGTTTTCTCACACAAACCGCTCGTTTTGTGTCTTAGGCCATCAATGTGTACTCACATTTACGAGTCATTAAATCATGTTTAATCTGGACTTCTCTGTGCATGCTCTTTGAGGTGGTGACCATAGACCTCCATTATATGACTGACAGACAAGAACGGTTTGACCTAAAAATATCAAAATTGAAAATACTGCGGAAACAAAGACACCTACATCTTGGATGCCCTTGAGGTAAACTAAAACATACCAAAAATTTATTTCAAAGTGAACTGATCATTTCGGATCCAACAACCAGCCACTGAAAAGTACAAATCACACACACACAAAAATTGTGAGTGGAGATTCTTCACAGTGATTTTTGTGTAATTTGTGAAGCATCATTTAGTCGCTAACAGGTGATGAAGCAATTGGAGTCTCTGCCTAATTCTGAGATCAAAGTTGTGCGTTTAGTGTCAGAGCTGGAATTGTCCTTGGCTGTAAGTACCTTACATATGGAGGATAATGCAACACTCTTACGCCCGAAAACAAATGCAGGACTGTCTCCGAATCGAGGGGCCTGTAGTGCCCAGGTGCTTCGCTCCAAATGAATCTAAACGGCCACAGACACCAACCCTTGGGAGGTATTGGGTGGGGAGATTTTCAAAACAAGTGTGTTTATTCTTAAGTCTTGTATGTCAGGTTTTCTGCAAGCTTGGAGTGCGTCAGGTCACTGTGTGTGTGTGTGTGTGTGTGTACACACAGGGCAGAAAAGCACCTGTGCATAATTACGCAGACCTGCAAATAATCAATCTCATCTGGCTGTGCTTTAACTCTTCTACCCTCCCCGTCCTCTCTGCACGCTCACTCTCCTTTGTGTTCATGCCTACAGCCCGGAACATTCCACGCAAGTATGTGAACGTCAATTCTAAGAGAACTCTGCAAAACAATTCATTCAAAAGATTCTTTTGAGTGAATGATTCAGATATTCGATACTAGTACTAGTAACCTATAAGTGTCACCAAATTAATGAATGAAGTCAAATTACATTTACTTATAAAGTGCTTTAGTTTATACACTACATATCGATTCGAAGCAGCTTCACAGTAATAACAGGAAAATGACCGTGTTGATTTTGTGAAAATGAATCAGTTATGAAACAAATATATTAGTCAATTCTGATACACTAGTGTCAGTCCACTCTTTTTGAACCCTGATTGACCAAGCCACATCAAATCTGAATGAGTCTTTTTGCTGAAAAAAATCCAAAGAATCAAATCACCTGAATGAATCAAAACCTTCCTCGGAATGAGAGAATCGATTCTTATGACCACTGTCATAACGCATCAGTGCTTGAGTAAGGATGTTTGTCACCACCACAGTAAAAACTTTTCTCCTCTTACTTACTTCTCGTCTTTAATTTTGTCTCCCTGATCTCCTCTCGTGTTCATTCATCTTCGTCCCTCAATCCTCCTTTCCCATGTTGTACGCAGGTTGGTAAAACCAGGCAGGGATATTTAATCCCTCACAGTAATCAGGCTGAGGGACCAAAAACTGCTTGAGAGGCAGAATCTCGCTCCTATACCGCCAAATTAGTGTCATATCTCACTTCACTGTTATTACTACGGCTTAGAAAAACTCCCAGAATCACACACACGGCCCGGCACACTCGTGAGCGTGTGTAGAGGTAAAGTTCAAGGGGGGGTTGGTCTAACATGGCACAAATGACAAGTATTTTAGCACAATTAGGCGAAGTAACCTAACCGTAGTGAGGATTGAGTGAGTGGGGGTCCTTCCATTTCCAGCACTGTAACTGTATCCCGATCCAACAGAACTGGAACCTGTTACGGACCTGCCAGACGCGCTGATTAAACTCCGTTTACACACGATTTTTCACAGCTTAAAAAATAACGTGTTCGGCCACAACGTGAAATAACTGCTCGCTTCTGACCTGTGAAAACAGACTTCCACATCAGGTCAGAGTGTACAAACATGAGCCTGTCTTCACAGAGGCGGTGTTCATAGCACATACAAGCTGTTAGGGTTAGTCCATTATCACTTCATTATGCAGTAACTTAAAAGAAATATTTTACCCAAAAATGACAATTGTGTCATAATTTACTCACTCTCATGTCATTCCAAACCGGTTTGACTTTCTTTCTTCTGTGCTACATTAAAGATATTTTGGAGAACATTGGGGTCTGAACAACATTTGTTCGACATTTTTCTTCTTTGGCTCCTAAATTGTGTAATTCCCTGCCCTCTGAGATTAGGAATGCAGAATCCCTTTGGCGCTTTTAAATCGTCCCAAAACATACTTTTTTGGGGGTCGTTTTTATGTGATCCATGTGATTCTTTTGTTTGTTATTATATATTTTTTTATTGCTTGTTTAGTGTTTACTGCCTGAACTGTTATGTGTGTCTTTTAACTAGGGATGTGCCAATCGAAAATCGTTGAGCAAAAGTTGATTTTCGTTCAAAAAATCTAAAATAAATCTATAAATAAATAAGAAAAGAAAGAGAAAAAAAAAACGCACACTCAGAATGACAGAAAGTGAGGCCAAAGGTGAATTTCCTCTTTAGTGATTTGTCAAAGAAACTGTTTATTAATTGAACAAGTAACGTTTTAGTCTATTTTTTCATATATACCGTTAACTTAGTTAACATACAAGAAAAAAACAATAAGCATGACCGTTTTTGCATCACCAAAACCAGATGCTAGTTAGATTAAAAAAAAATAATCATATGATCATGACATATGAAAGAGATAGGTAAAGAGATCTCTTTACAAACTCAAGTAAAAGTGGTAGTTGTGCAGACAGTCAATGGAGGGACTGAAATCTCAGAAAACAATCTACATTTGTGTTCCAAAGATGAACGAAAGTCTTACAAGGTCTTACAACTTATACTTTAAAGCTACAGTTTAAAAAGTCTGAATGTCACTTGGGTCACTGCATAACAAAAAATACAAGCAAAAAATAAATAAACAAGCAGATAATTAGGGTATATGTTGCCTTTTTGCTAATATATGAGGATTGTTCGCCAATTTACTCTGCAGGAGAACCTACAAGAACTGAAATGAGAGAAAGACTGTGATGGAAAATGAGGTCACTTTCCTACAGAGCCACTCGATGGCCGCTGCCAGGCCTGAGGGGTCAAATGTCTTCAGACCCGAATGTACCTTTAGCCAAAATGCGCACCACAATCCACCTCACATCTCATTCAAAATCATACATGCTCCAAAAAACTGGAGGCAACGTCATACCAATATTGGCCTTTGCTTTGTTTTCATTGAAATGGGCCTTGCAACAGAAGGGGCCTCCGCCTGTGCTCGAAAAATAGACCCACCCCTCGCTATATCGCACACAAACCAGGGACTTGGGGCAAAAATGACACTAAATTTAATAAAAAAAAATGCCCCCAAAAATCAAGATATGAGTAAAAAAAAAAAAATCCCTGTACGAGTTCTTGTTTTTGTATAACAGGAAATAGTTAGGCAAAACCATACAAGCAAGAATGCTGTTTTACAAATATCAGCATGTTTGCAAGTGTGATACTGATTTTATACAACAGTTCAATAAACAAAAATATAATATTTGGTAGGGCTGTAGTCAAGACCACCTTTATTGAGTCCAAGACAAGGACTAGTCGAGTCCGAGTCAAAAACGAGTCCAAAGAGGTTCGAGTCCAAGACACGACCGAGTCCAGAACAGGAGAAAAAAAAAAGTCTATGCATGACATTATCAAGACAGTAATTTTGGGTTATTATTTGTTGATCTAAAAGCAAAAGTGTCACAACACCCAGGATTTTTAAGTAGTAGCTAGTAAGATAGTAACTATAGAGGGAATGCATTGACGTCACTTTCCCACCGGAACAACTCCTCTCAGCCTGACTGAGTGGCAAAAGATCTGCTGCGTGACTGGATTTAATAGGGGAAACTGCGAAAATGCGACTAAAACGAACAATTTTATCAATTTAAACTAAATGCTGGACTCAATATAGTGTTCCTTACAACTTACTAAAGATCCAGTGATCCATGGATATTGACATGCAACCAGGAATCGTGTTGCCTGACATTTATGTTTGCCTGATTTCGACACCGGGGAAATAAAAGCAATATAGACCTAAAATAAAGCAAATTTGATTGTGAACGCTTTATATAAATACAATATAGGTAGGTCTAAATCCAGGTGATCACTTAGATCAGTGTTATATAGCCTATATATATATATATTATCATATCGTCCAGCCCTAAAACTTTACAGATTTTTTTTTGGTCAGCGTTTATTAAAAAACATCCAATAATGGAAAATATGCAATGATAAATATTTAATTGATGAGTTGTTAATATATATAACAATACAAAATATATGGGTATGGTTTTACACCTAAATTCAGCATATTGACACAAAATGACAACTGCAAATCCATGCAATATTTAAATATTGAAATTACTGAATAAAATATTACATTTAATAATGTATTAACGTTGTTCATTTTCATTTTAAGATGTTTTATTTAAACCATTAAACTTATCCACCAAAGGAAAACGTGTTTATCCATTTTTCTTTTCAATATTGTTATTAATATTCTCTATTTACTGATTTTGTGTGTAAATGAAATCTAAAGGATGCTGATGAATGCAATTAATACATTCCACATGCTCCATTTCATTATACTCGTAAAGCAAGTCATGTCAGTAACTAGAACAACAAGTTTATGGACTCTACATGGGTATACCAAGTTAACAAAGAAGAAAAAAAAACTAACCCTGCCATTTTGGTTCATGACATAAAATGAGTTTGACATTCCTAGCAAGGGGGCAATTTTAGGAGCCCAAATTTCATCTGGCCCTAAATTTTAGGCTTCTTATTAATATATTTACTCGATTCCAAAGTTAAATTGATAATAAGCTTGTAAAATCTTACTGGCTGAACAGAACACCTGAAAAACGAGAGGATTGTATTAAGAGTCCTCGTGAGAAAATGGAGATTTTTGATTTATGGGCTCTGGGAGAGGGGGAAAAGTGACATTATGGAAAAAGTCATTTCACAGCATGGCGTAAGAGAGGTGCTGAGTTCATTAAATACACACACACACACACACACAATTTAAAGTGTTTTTAAGGGCACTTATTTTCCTCCGATGCTCACCGTCTTTCTCTCACACGAGTCTCATAAAGGCTTCTTGCCCAGTTCCATGGGATGAGAGGTCAATCACATTAAAAAGTCTTTTCACACTTAATACAGGTGAAACTCAAAAAAATTTGAATTTTTATTTCAGTAATTCGACTTAAAAGGTGAAACTAATATATTTTATAGACTAATTACAAGCAAAGTAAGATATTTCAAGGCTTTACATATAATTTTGGATGATTATGGTATGGCATACAGCTTATGAAAACCCCAAATTCAAAATCTAAAAGGATTTTAAATACAGAAATGTCAGATTCTCAGTACTTGGTTTGGGCCCCTTTTGCCCCTTCAGCTCTTCTGCATTGTTTGGTCTCATGTCTCTCATCTTTCTCTTGGCAATGCCACATAGATTCTCTATGGGGTTCGGGTCAGGCGAGTTTGCTGGGTAATTTGCTGGTTTGCTGGGTACGCAATTATTTGCTTTTCCACTGTCAAAAGTTGCGAATGGTACCAAAAAGCCGAACCGCACCATACCACTTTTTGGGTATCCTTCCATTGGGGTACCTAGCATACTGTTACGGTACTAAAAGTTGGAGCTAGACTCACTGCCGAACGGTGATTGGTTGACAGAGTATCGTCACTTGCGCGGGCTACAAGGGCATTAGAAGTGCCATTTTTTTAATACAGTTGAAATATAATACTACTGTTATTGTGTCACGAAATGTAGTTTTAAGAGTTTTTCAGGCGAGAATGTAGTTTTTTAAAGCTCAAATCTGTGTTTTATTTATAGATTTATGATAATTTGACTGAGATCAATCACTCTGCGCTCGTGTCCCCCGCCTGGAACAGCCTTTCCTCGGCTAGTCGTTCTGATGTTTGCCGCTGACTCTGACGTCTCTGTAGTGGTTAAACATGAGATATAATTCCTCTTGTATAGAAATAGTTTTGGCAGAAGGCTAAGTGAAGTTTCATATATTTGAGCGGTGAATTTGTATATTTGACTGAATTGTTTGCTTTATGTTATTAAAGCCTTACTGTATAGCTTTTTGTACCTTTTACTTATACTTTTATAATGGCTATTATTGATAAAACAGATATTCAACAAATAGAGATCATTTTGTCATTTTTTATTTTATTACAAGATCATCTGTAATGTTGTTTATTGCAACATTTGTACCAATGCAATATGCAGTACATTACATATTTTTGGAAAAAAGTGAAACCAGAGTGGAAATCTTAAAAATGCTCGTTACTCGGTTTTCAAAAGCTGAAAGCCATAATCTTTAAAATGATATCAATTAAAGGCTTGAAATATCCCACTTTGCATGTAATGAGTCTATATAATATATTAGTTCCACCTTTTAAGTTGAATTACATTGCAGAACTTTTGCTGGATATTCTAATTTTTCGAGTTTCACCTGTATGACAAGTTAATGTCAATTTTCAAGTCCAGCTCATGGTAATCATATATATACATATCTCCAAAATGATAATTCTGTCATGTGTCATCACTTACTCATGCTCATTTCCTATGGTGCTTTTGCGTACTTAAAAAGTCCCCAGTCCCAATTTTTTTGTAGGGAAAAGCCAACCAGAATATAAAAAAATAAATCTCTACTTTTGTGCTCCACAGAAGAATTGAAGTCATGCAGGTTTGGAATGACATAAATTATGAGATTTTTCATATATGGGTGAACTATTGCTTTAAAAAGGTGCTTCCAAAACCCCAACGGCACACATTTTGGATGTCTCCCTAATCTGACACATCCATTTCAGGTCTTGGAGTCGCTACTAAGGAGCTGAAGAGTTGAATCAGGTGTGTTTGATTAGGAAGACGTACGAAATGTACTGTGTACTTCTGGCACACCAGGACGAAAGAGTTGGGAAACACTGTTTTAAGACAAACAAGCTTTACATTCCAACATTTTCACAGATGGACAAGCAGTTATAAATAAAGCTGCATGTACATTGTGTTCATCATACAGCTGCATATTAGTAGTAAATCAACTTGAGAATTAGTTTGCTATATATATTTAGTCGACTTATCAGAATTTTTATTTTTCCAACATCATTTCAGAATTGTAAGTTTTCCAAAAGTTGGACTATTTTTTATTTTATACAGTAAAACACAACACTAATGGCAGTATATACATATATATATATATATATATATATATTAGGGCTGTGCAAAAATTAATTGCGATTAATCGCATCCAAAATAAAAGTCTGTGTTTACATAATATATTTGTGTGTGCTGTATATAATTATTTTGTATATATAAATACCTATGCATGCATGTATATATTTAATAATTATTTGCACTTAAATTCTGTATATATAAATAAATACATAATCTATATTATATAAATATAAATATTTTATATATGAATAACACATTTTCTTAAATATATACATGCATGTGTGCGTATTTATATATAAAAAATAATTATATACAGCACACACAAATATATTATGTAAACACAGACTTTTATTTTGGATGCGATTAATCGCAATTAATTTTTGCACAGCCCTAATATATATATATATATATATATATATATATATATATAAATTTATATATTTATATATATATTAGGGCTGTCAAATGATTAATCACGATTAATCACATCCAAAATAAAAGTTTTTGTTTACATGATATATGTGGGTAAACTGTGTATAATTATTTTCTATGTATATAAATACACACATATGCATGTATATTTAAGAAAAAAATATTTATATATAAAATATATATATTTATATATAATATAATTTATATATAAATCTATATATACAGTATATACATGGAAATATTTGCTTAATATATACAAGCATGTGTGTGTATTTATATATATAAAATAATTATATACAGTTTACCCACATATATCATGTAAACAAAAACTTTTATTTTGGATGTGATTAATCACGATTAATCATTTGACAGCCCTAATATATATATATATATGAAGAGTTCAGATGCAAAAGCCTCTAAGTGCCATTTGAAATTTTCTTCTAGAAAGATCATTTTTATCAATCTTGTATGTTTAAGCTCAGTAATTTTACTTAAATGACAATGAAGATTACCTATTAATTGTCATTTAAGTGAAATTACTGAACTTGAATATATAAGCTCGATAAAAATGATCATTCTAGAAGAAAATTTCAAATAGCACTTGCATCTGAACTCTTTATATATATATATATATATATCGACTTGTTGCAAATCTGACTACCCAGGATTAATTACGAACCCCTTACCCCTTATAATGGCAGGACCTTAAAAATCAAAATTTGTGACAAATTGCAACAAAGATGTGTGTCTAAACATGTATGGCTACAGACACAGAAGATTATGGCGCAAACAGTCTAACAGATTACTACTTGTTTGCTTGGACCAAACGTTGTTATTGTAGACAATTCAAATGTAAAGTTTTTGTTTAGACCTTTCAGTGAGAACAAAGCTTTCTCTATCCTCAAGTCTAAGCCATAAAACCTAAGAGCTGTTCCCTCAGATAAATAAACTACTCGACGACTCAAAACTGCTAATACTCTAACTGACAGTCAAACAAATCCTGTGGACGGCTGGCTCACATCCAGCCCTTGCATGCGCTGGCATATCCATAAGGCTGTGATGACTGATTAGCCGCAGCTGGTTTGATCTAGATCATGTTAACTAGTTTACAGGGTTATGCAATACATGATCTAGGCCAGGCCATTGCTATACAGTAAGTTAGCTACTATATATGCAATATATAATACATACGTTCTAGTTCTAGCAATACTAATTCAGCACTATTAAGACGGAAGGTAGAAGAGATGGGGGGTCAACAAAGAGAAGTGCGGGGAAAGAGAGAGAGATTTTTGTTTTCACAGCTGGGCTCAAGTCTTGTTCCCACCCTTTCTGACAGCAGTTCCCCTTAGGCGCCTTGCGTTGGCTTCCTCTCAAACACACACATATATATGCACACACTTGGCGCAGCAGAAGCATGTCATCTTTACTGACCTTGCAGAGATTTAAACACCTTTTGCTACTCCGCTGGACAGCGCTCGGCTCAAAATGCCTCCACAGTCTGTAGAGCATAGTAATTACATCCTAAAGCCTGAGGGTGTGTGTGTGTGTGTGTGTGTACTGTGAGTAAGGCAGTATTTCACTGTATATCCTCATAATTTAACCATTTTTCAACATATCCAAACAACAGACCTGATTAGCAATTTCACATGCTAAAACAGTTGTGAGAGAAAATAGATGTTGTTTAAAAAGCAGAAAGCACTTTGATTCATGAGACCTAGTCCTGATGATAGGCTCAAATTTCAAACAGTATTTAACAAGTAAAAAGGTCTGAATGCCATTGCATTAGATATATCAAACAAACTGGCATTGGGAAACACAAATGATGTAGGATCTCTTCTCTTCACTAACATTAGCAAGGCAGTTAGTCTTGTTTTTCTCAACAACTGGTGTTTTGGTGATTTTTAGTGGATGTACTGTCAAGTTCACACAGGTGAACCGCAGTTCCTCACATTAACTATGAACATGTTGTTTATGCACATCTACAGTATATCTTGTATCTAATATTCTTTAAACCGTAATATTGCAAAGTATTATCCCAATTTAAAATAACTTATCTATTGTAACATGAATAATGTAATTTTCAGGATCATTACCCAAGCCTTCAGAAATCATTCTAATATGCTGATCTTAAAGGAGTAATTCACTTTTAAAAAAACTTTTGCTGATAATTTACTCACCCCCATGTCATCCAAGATGTCCATGTCATTCTTTCTTCAGTCGAAAAGAAATTAAGGTTTTTGATGAAAACATTCCAGGATTTTCTCCATATAATGGACTTTAATGGGAACCAAACGGTTCAAGGTCCAAAAGACACTTTCAGTACAAACTACACACTGTTCAAAAGGCTTTAAACGATTTCAGACGATGAAAAAGGGTCTTATCAAGCGAAACGATCACTCATTAAAAAAAAATACAAAGTTTAAAACACGTTCATCAAAATGAACAAATCTTTTCCAGAGTCAACTCGTTCATTTCGTTCGTTGAATGAACCAAATGACACGAAAAAAGATTTGTTCATTTTGATGAACGAGCTCGAACAGGAGAGTCACGAACGCGCATCACAGAACAGAGCAAGGCGGGCATTTTTTTAAATGAGCGATCGTTTCGCTTGATAAGACCCTTTTTCATTGTCTGGAATCGTTTAAAGCCCTTTGAAGCTGTACTGAAACTGTCTTTTGGACCTTGAACCGTTTGGTTCCCATTGAAGTCCATTATATGGAGAAAAATCCTGTAATGTTTTAACTTAATTTCTTTTCGACGAAAGAAAGAATGACATGGATATCTTGGATGACATGGGGGTGAGTAAATTATCAGCAAATGTTTTTTGAAAAGTGAACTACTCCTTTAATGACCCCAAAAGGTATGTTGAATGGTAGTATATCTATATAAGGGAATCATTTAAACATCCACTTCAAAATATACTCAAATTATCGGTCACGGATAATCTCAAAATGGCCAAATATCGGCTAAGTGCTCAAGCTGACTATCACTATTGTGGACGGCCAAACACAAAACACAAAATACTAATGGCAAGGTGTTTCAAAATGCAAGATGCAACTGAATCAAATGCACATGTACTTACTCCCATAATCTTGCTCCTCTGCTCCACATCCTCCCACATGGAGTGGACGATGTAACGGCACATGTACTTCCCAGCTCTGCCTTCCTGCCGCATCCGGACCAGACACATCCTGTCAGAGAAAAGCAGAACGCTGACTCAAGACAGCCGAGGGCCTGTGTGAGGATCTGTGTAACCAGGAGATCAGCCAGACAAAACACTCACAGAGAGGAAACGTCTGGGTTAAATAGACAGCATCTGTGTGACGTTGGTTACCATAGAAACCATTTTTTTCAAACTGAGGCAAAAATTGAAAATATTTTCTGTGACATTATTACATTTGAAAATAACTGCTTTATACTGTAGATGATAAGAAGGCGTGAGTGCATGTGTATGCATGAATGAACTACTGGCTAGTTTGCCTAATTTCAGACAGTGTTTTCTCAGTCCATGTTTCTCTGCACAAACACAGTTAGTCATCAATGCGAATGCACGGTTGCACGCGCAAACACAAAGTGCTTTTAACTGGAAGTGTTGGCGCTAAACCGCCACCATTAATCATAAGTCTCGTTCTCAAATAATCAGTGCATCAAATAAGCCAAGGAAGCAGAGAAACTTGAATATAGGAAACTTAACTAAACAAAGAGGAAAAACTGCAGAGGAAAAAAGATATTATAATCTTTAAAGACTAAAATCAGTGCATAAAAGCACATACACACAAACAAAATAAAATAAGTTGCAATCTCTGGTGAGAAAAAGACTTGTTTTGCTTTGTATGCAAATATGGGTGCGCTCGTCAGAATGAATAGGTCTAGTGAAACACCATTTGCAATCCATCTAGTAGATGAATATTAATCAACTCGTGACATGAATAACCAATCAAGGATTTGGAATTTGCATGACACAATGTCGTAGTTTCTAACCAAAACGGTGTCCAAAAACTCACCAAACGTGGAGCTGTGCCACCAAGAACCAGGAGTTAAGCGTGTCGGGGAGAGAGCACTCTGGGAGAAAGAGAGGGAGAAGAGGGCATTATAAGGGGGAACAAGAAAACACAACATGTAGCCGAACCAATGCAAACTTGGGCTCCGATTCCAAAACCGCTATTGGGTTTACACCTGTTTTTTCCTCAGCTAAAGAAAACAACGTAACACAGCTGTAAAGTGCCACATAAATCTTTCAGGTGCTGCTGAAAAGGTCCCTTAACGCTCATTTCATCATTTCGGATAAAGTGAGGGGTGTTTAGGAGCTCTTCAAAAAATTTAAATGAGCATGACATAAGACTCATAAGCCATGAGTTTAAAAAAAATAATAAAACCTGAAAAGATTCAGGGCCAAAAATACTTACTTTCAAAAAATTCATCATAGTTGATTCTTTCTACACAGCATGTGTACATGCGCAAGGCAGCTATCTTAATTTTCTGCAAAAGAAGAGAAACATTTGTGACACACATGATCAAAAAGCCACTCAATCCGGTGTGATCAAAAGCAGAAACTGATGAAATTGGTACAAGACACCGCATTTTCAGTCCGTTCTAGCGGGCCAAACATTTGCCCCAAAATGAAGCAGACATGCTGAGGTTTTAGACAGCCATGATGCTGATGACTCTAACATGGAAGGTCATATCGAATTTCACAAAGTGTGGCCCCTGCTTTTGAAAACACAAAACAGGTAGCGGTACGAAATCAAGTCATAATTCCAAAACCAAAATTTGATAGTGTCCATGTCACTGTCGAGTCGTTTGAGGGGTTAACGGGAAATGCAAACAAACACGGTGCCGGCAAACTACTAAATTGAACTGAACATGCAAAAAATCTGGTTGAGGATACCTTTGTGTATATATATAGCTCATAAAAATATACCTATTTATGCTAGGGATGCATGATATACCGGCCACCATATCAGTATCGTCCTATTTACGTTATTTCAAATAAAAAATTGACCCTATTAGTATTTTTAAGGACTATTACATGTTGTGACATGCATTATCGATGATTAAGCGTAATTTCCAGTATTATTCTAAATGGTGAATCTTATTACGTTCTCATAACTGGAATCAAATAATGATTATCTAAATAATATATCATGAATTTTTCCCACATTCCACTAATCGAAGCAAGATTTTTGGGACTGCAGTAAAAAAAAAAGGATGAGGAAAAAAAGCAAAAGAATTTGATAACATTCATCTTTAAGTAAAATAAAATTGTATTTATTTCTGTTGATTTTGGCGTGAAATATAACCTGGACATGTGTAAGTTCTAGGGATGGAGCATGAGGATTTATTTTGGACTATTGGCTGATTACGACATTGATATTTGTCAGTTGCTCACTTTTTTGAACTTTTGTCATTAATAAAGATTACTGTTTTGATCATATTTTAAATTAGCCAAATTAAAAACACATGCATTAAGGTACACAAGCTAGTTTGTTGCTGCATCAAATCCTTTTCATAGAATATGGATTGGATCTATTTATCATTCAACAACAGGCCAACAGCATAAGAGAGGCACAACGTAAGATAAAAACAAGAACAAAACACAAATACATGATAACTTTCAGAGGTTATTTTTGTTATCAAATAATTTGTAAACAACATCATTAACTCATATTTGACAATTACATATCTCTTTAATAAATAGAAGTATACAACTCAGTGCCTTCACACAGTTAGTTAATACCTATTGATTTGTTTCATCAGCTCTTTTCACGCTATAGCCTTTATGTTGATGGTTTTAAATTGATCAAAAATCATCTGATAAATATTGGTGCTTCTCTAGTAAGTTCTGTGGAATTCACACATCATATTTTATGAAAGACTGTGAACAAATGATCAAATATCAAAAGGGGACTATTTAAAAAAAAAAGACTGTTTAGTAACATTAGATGAGATTTATTTACCCATTTGTTGTATTTGAGGGGTCCAGTGAAGCCCATAGCCTCGATCATTTTAGTGAAGGCCCCCACCTCTTCTTCTGTAGTCTGTGCGGTCTCTTTAACAGTACACAGCTTGAAACAGAAGAAATATGTCTTATATTAGAGCTATATAAAACATTGACATTGACACATGGGCATCTGGCAAACTGAAAGCATGAAGACAAATCAAAATAATACAAAAGCAAATGTATTTGGGGGAGAAATAAAACTGTTCAGTTACAAGACCAACTCAAGTTGCATTTTGAAGGATCTCTAAGGTTTTTAATATTGACAAATAGCCATTATAGTGCCAAATCCATCAACTGTTCCTGTTTAAGATCAGCATTTCCCTGTAAATCTCAACTCAACCCAGGTAAATTTTATGGAGGAATTGCAGTGAAAATATTCAGCTAATTCCCCCAAGCCACCACTATGGATGCAATAAAACCTTCCCCAATGGATTTCTCACCGCAACTTTATGTTTTATTGCTATGATTGGGAATACTGCTAAACTAGTAGAAGTTTAGTAGACTTAATCAGCACCTGCCCTTTGGGCTCATATAGGGAGGAAATGATTACGGCCAACATATAGCATAGCAGTCAAACGTTTGTAGAAAAAGAAAAACTCTGCCTATTTAGACATTTTTTTTAAAGCTAAAATGATCAGTTTTGATTTGTCTACATTTTTAGCAACATTCCCATATTACTTCCATTTGTGTGATTTTGTATTTTTGATAACTATCATTATGATATTATAATAATAAATAAATGGTACTAATAAACAAAAAGTGTATGTGTGCAAAGTTTGACTGGTACTCTATTTCATGTTTATGACACCACTGATTCAAGAACAGGTAAAAAGTGTCAAGAAACAGTTTACACTGTAACAATGACTCTGAATAGTCTATTCTTTTGCGATTAAAAAAAAAAAATTACAACCCAATTTCTCATAAATGTAAAATAAATGTCTCTGGACATTTTATTTTTGTAGTACAAATCATTTTCCGCAATGGAAACTCTCGTTTTGTTACTGTAATAAAATTATGTGCTTAGTTTTATTATTCCACCTACACATGAATTGAGATTCTATTGCTTATAAAAAGTTTCCAGAGATCAGAATGGATCCCTTTGGCTGATTTGAAACTGGATTCCTTAGCTTGAGAAATAACTGGACAACTGAGATAAGAAAATGCAGCACACACACCTCTCTAGTGATGTGAAGAGATCGACATTGAGAGAAATTGGGGACCCAAGCATTCGCAGTTATCCGGCAAGCCACCAAAGCCCTGGACTGACACGTAGGTTGTACAATGACCTAGGAAGCAAAAATTTCTTGACAAGTGCTTTCCATTTTCTATCTAGTTTGAAAAAAAAAAAAAAAAAACTAGACTACTGACTACTGCTTATCACTTAATTGTCTTAATATGACTGATAAACCAACAGATCAAGAGCAGTAGATCTACTGTATGCAAATGTTCTAAACTGGAACATTACTAGTAAGTTAGGTAATATGAATTTGGTTTGAAAGATTTATGGCACAATGCACTGATGATAATAACAATAATAATAATTACAAGATGTGTTTTTATAATCTTACACATATATTGGAATATTTTCAATGTTTGCATGATGTCACGTCTGGTGCAGGTCAGATTTACTGATGTCCATCATTATGTAATAATGTAAATAACTCCAAACAACATTATAATGTCAGTCTTATAACGTAATATGAAGACAACGTTTTAAAGGACCGCAATATAAACCGCCTAGGAGACTTTACTGTATTTTTGTATGTATAAGTTTCAATAAATTACCTTTCCGAGGACAGCTCTCGATGCTGAAGCGTTTAATAACTGTCTAACGGCGGACTGCAGCGGTCGCCGATACATGGTTCTGCTAAAATCACAATAATTGAGTATTATTGTAACTATAAAGCAGAAATCAGTGATTGATACTTTCTAACACGTTTTGTAACAGTTTGTTTTTGTCCCTCCCCCTTTACAGCAATGTCAAAGAATATGTCCCGCTCCTAAAATGGTCCGTGTGGAAATCAGAGCTGTGGATTTCAGCGCTGTGGAATATAGTTCCGCTGGGTGAGGAACCATCTGAGGGGTTTGTTATTGTAAGTTTGTTGGCAGTAACCCCTCACAAAGTAAGCTTTGCCATCATTTTTTCCAATCCAATAAATCAATTTAGTTTTCCCTTTCCACCACTTGTGTTGCTTGACCAGGCATACCTTGGGAAAAAAAAAGTCACAACACAGATTTTAATCAAGTTTTATAGTAATTAGATGAGCTAACTACACTTACAATACAATAATTTTAGATGGTGAAACCATGGTACATCATTTTATGGTATTTACATGGTACTCCAAGACTGTTTCACGGATAAGGCTTAAACTAGTCCCAGACTAAAATGCATTGTTCAGCTGTTTTAGCTGAAAGCAACTTGCATTGACATATCTTAATATGTCAGTGCAATTGTTTTATCTCAAGATACACAACCAGTAATGTTCTTTTTTCCAAGACAAAAAAAAAAGTTACTTAAGACCCAGTTTCACAGACAGGGATTGGTTCAATTAGGACATTTATATATAGCTTTTATAAATGTGGCTTATAAACATTACTGGTGTGCATTATGAAATTTTGCATTTTAAGATATGAGTGCATTGCTTTCAGTTAAAACAGCTCAAGCATTTTAGTCAGGGACTAGTTTAAGTCTTGTCTGTGAAACCGGGGGTTAAAGAAATACTAAAATATATTAAAATGGTACTTGTCCAAAACTGTAGTTCAATGGTACATTTGGTACTTTTTGTGTTTATTGTATAATATATTATTATTATTATTATTAGCAAGTATATAAAAAAACTGGTTTCATAGCGATGATAGCAAAAGTTAGTAAACGGAAATCATATCGTGGTATTTTTGTGGTAGCTAAGTTGTTTTTCTATAAGCTGTGGACCCTCTGAACTGAACTGCATTGCAGAGGGATGTTTAGTGTTTTGGCAGCGACAGGTGAACAGCTTGATGATGTCAGACAGTGGCATGCGCCTGACTGGCTGCTAAACAGAGAAATCGCATCAGTCGACATGACTAATGACTGGCTGTAGTCTGTACTAAAGATTTATGTTGAATAAGTACCTGGCTTCACAGCTCCCGGGCCACAAAATAAGCAAGACTACGCATTGCTGCGTCCACAAATTGTTCAAAGTCACCCGGGCATCGAAGCAACTTCCTGCCTGGCTCCATCCAAAAATCACAAAAATATGTAATGCCCCTTCTGCATGAACGATTTAGGAAAAATAATACACAGAGCCCCACCTTCTTTGTATGGCACACACGTAAAACACTCCGGCGCTTTGAACTAGGGATGTTTTCACAGCAGGGAGTCGATGAGGTAATGTTTGAGTTGTCTTTGCGTAGCTTTCCGAATGATTGTTTATGCTAGATGAGAAGTTCTTCCTCATAGCTGTGGAGCTTTAACTTCAATGTCACAAGTCCCTCTGTTTCTACACTCCAAACTCAGGAAGGAGAATGTCACCGTTATTGCCAGTGAAATATTTGTCTAGCTTTCACTGCTTTCACCTTTATACCTTCAGGAAACAGTGGAGGAGGTGAGGTGGACTGTACAGCACGGTAGTATTATAGCTGGCCTCTTGAGGAACTGCCTAAATGTTGTTCATCCCTATGTCACCCATCCCTGAAAAAATAAGCAAGCAGTTGGGTGAATTCATACGGGACATGATGTGTGTAAGTACAACATATTTGGTTCTTTGTCTGTAATGCGCAGACTAAAAACTCATTTTTACGACTTGTGACCTACATACAGTTTATAATGAAAGAAGGAGTGCTTCATTCACTCACTCAAGGTCGTGTCAGCAAACAATGAAGCACCTTTATGCTCCAGAGTAAATATATACTGTATATATAAAAGTAATTGTGACGATTTTAAAAGGCTGGTAAAGTATGATTTCACTTTTCTAACTTTAGTTAGTGTGTAATGTTGCTGTTTGAGTTGTGTTTACTGACTCCGTTTTAACTTTAAAGGGAGAACAGTTTCTGTCATTTCAGTGAGGAAATCGCAGAAACCCCGCCCTCTGCAGAAGCTCATTTGCATTTAAAGGGCCAGACACAAAACGGTGCGTTTTTGCAAACCCTCAAAAAGTGACAACTTTAACATGCTATATGAAAATATTGGTGGGGTATTTTGTGCTAAAACTTCACACACACACTCTGGGGACATCAGAGATTTATTTAGCATCTTGTGAAAATAGCATTTTACCACCCCTTTAAGACTGATTGAGACGATCTCAAAATGTGAATTTGCATATCAAGTTGTGACAGTCACACGTTTGCGCCTTTATTTCACGTAATTGCGACTTCCACTTCTCAAAATGTGCCTTTGTATTTTACAATTGCAACTTGATCTTGTTTGCGTCTCTTTCTCACATTTTTTTTACTTTATTCATTGCATTTGTGACTTTATGTCTCATAATTGTGACCGTATTTGTTTGATTAATGAGTATTTCTCGCCTTTAAATCTCGCAATGTGACTTCATATCTCTGCAACTTAATCTTAATTGCATTGGTCTCACATTTGCAACTTAATGTCTTACATTTGCATCTTTGTTCCTATTTCATGGCTTTATTTCTTGCACCTATTACTTGATTTCTCCTAGATGTGACTTCATATCTCACAATGTGACTATTTCTCACATCTGCACCTTTGCCTACTGACATTGCAACTTTAAATCTCAAAATGTGAATTTGTATAACTCAGAATTGTGACTTCACATTTGCAGCTTTATTTCTCATAATTGTGACATTTTTAACTTTATTTCGCAGTTACTTATTTTATTATTCACTCAGAATTGGCTTCCCTCACTGTAAAAAATATTTTCAAGATTTGTTATCACAACATATTTTCTTTTGTCAAATCAACTTTATAATAATTTATTTAGTTGAGATAACTTATTATTTTGAGTTTCTGATGGTTAAATTAATCTCCTTCATTGTATTAACTCACTTTTTCCAGTTCAATCAACTTAAAATTTTAAGGCAACCCAGGTTACTTACTTTTTTAAGTTAAACCAACAATATTTTTTACAGTGTAGTAATCACAACATTTTTTCTTTTGTCAAATCAACTTAAATAATTTATTTAGTTCAGATAACATATAATTTTGAGTTTCTGATGGTTAAATTAATCTCCTTCATTGTATTAACTCACTTTTTCCAGTTCAATGAACTTAACATTTTAAGGCAACCAGGTTACTTACTTTTTCAAGTTAAACCATCAATATTTTTTTACAGTGTAGATGTGACTTCATATCTCACAATGTGACTATTTCTCACATCTGCACCTTTGCCTACTGACATTGCAACTTTAAATCTCAAAATGTGAATTCGTATAACTTGTATTGCGACATTTCACATTTGCAGCTTTATTTCTCATAATTGTGACATTTTTAACTTTATTTCGCAGTTACTTATTTTAATATTTACTCAGAATTGGCTTCCCTGATACATCTCAAAACACAAGTTCTCAACTTTAAATGAAATAACATCTAAAGGTAATCATAACTCATATTATTGTAAATTTTATTTTAAATGGTAAGTCTGATCATTTGTGTACAATTTCATCTGTGAATCGCTCACCTGCCGGCACATTTCTCTCACAGATACAGTTATAGCTTATCTTATTTTACAGTCTATGCTCTTAACCCATTGATTCCTTGAGAGGGTTCATTTCAAACCCGGCTTGACTCAATGAGAACAGAAAACAAAGCGGGCCTTTTTCCTCAAGTGAAGCGAGGGCTGCCTTCTCCAGCATGTTTGGATTAATAAGGAGTGATTGATGAAGACAGGAGAGGAAACGTTTGATTCCTGCTCTGCTCCCGTTCCTGTGAGAAAAACCATGGGAAAGAGAGCTATAAATAAGGAGTGTGGGTTCATGTGCAACGACCATCCCGCTTAGGCACGTCGTGGGTGTGGGGTGTGTGTGTGAGCGAGAGTCGAAGTGTGTCAAGTGTGTGTGTGCGTTGTCAGTATGTCAATTTGGCATGAAGGACCGACTGGCGACAAGTTTTGGAAACAAGGCAAGGAAAATATTGACCAATCATGCACAGCAAATGTCAATACAAAAGTTTCAAGTGTGCACTTTCTTTGCAGAATTAGTCCATTACTCAAACGTTCACAATAATGCACTGAGTTCAGTGAGGTGACACATGTTAATAGCCTTCTATATTCTATATTATGTTATTATATACAAGTATGTATTTCTTTCTCCAGTATTTAACTTGAATCACCCAGAGACGCATCATTTGGGCTATAAGGATTGCAAGGCCACACAGGAACTAGGAAATATGTAAATATACTGTATGGTGTCCACAGTCGGTTACAAGCCATAAAAGCATGAAAAGGCTGTTGCTACAGCTTGGTCCGCTTTAAGGGAACATCACGTTTTCACAAATGTTGACTTGTCCTAAGTGTACGTCAATGTTTTTTAACTTGACTGAAGTACTTGTCTAAAAATGTGGCTTTTATTTAGACACCCTGAAGCCAAAATCAACTACAAAGATCCCAAACCAATCATGTTTTGTCATCTGAGATAACGGAATTTGAAGATAAAAACGTGACCTTTTCCATAAAGTCTAGTTGCACATATCATAAAAAGACAGAACTCAGCACATGCGAAGTTGAAGGGTCAGCACATATCATTATATTTCACTCATGTGACACAGATGGAGGTGAAACAACAAACCCGGGCCTAATTAGCTGGCCTGTGTGTAAAGTTTAGACTTAGAAAAATAAACCCCCACCATAAAGAGTTGCGGGGTACGGCGTAGAGAGGTAGGGTGGAGGTGTGCCCACAAGCAAAGATTTCCTGAGTTCAAAGGTTGGCGATTTGATTCTAGAAATGCTTTAAAATGGACTATTTTTGTCACAGCTGATGTAAACAATCAAACAAGTGTTAGCGCTGAACATCTTGTTCTTGACAGCTGTGTTAACAAATTAGCATAACAAACTACAGCTGGATAAACTTGTTCTGAAGCTGTTTTAAATGTAATGTTGTATATGTGATGTGCGCAAATTATAAAATTGATTGCATGTGTCCGAGCGGCTTAATGATGTACAATACATTCAATATACAATTCATGCATTCCCTGGGAATTGAACCCATGCCCTTGCTTTACGGTCTACAAAATAAACCTGATTTAGCCTACATTATTAATTGTAATGCACATTCCTGGTTTCTAATTCTGCAAAATTCATTTCTGGTGCACAAATATTTCTTTAAAAAGTTCTTTTTTGAAATGAAATCTAAATGCAGTAGTTTGTTTCGCAAAATGCTGGGTTGTTTTAACCCAACTTTGGGTCAAATATGGACAAACCCAAACATTGGGTTAAAAATATAATTAAAAAAATGGCTGGGTTTGTGCATATTTGACCCAAAGTTGGGTTAAAACAACCCAGCATTTTTCCTTTTCAAAGGATGTTATGAATGCCTTTTCAAACCCTCATATACAAGCACTTGTATTATTTTTGATAGTAAGAAACAGTTTTCAGTCACAATCTTATCCATTCCCAATTGATCAAATCAGATCCAAAAATTATTTCTGTTGAATGTCCTGTTCCATTTGAAAATACAGTCAAATGTATGAGTTTGGGGTCGATAAGATTTTATTTTGATAAATTCCTTAAAACAAAGGCTGCATTTATTTGATCAAATACAGTAAAAATACACAGTAAAAAAACAGTAATTTTGTGAATTATTACTACAATATTACTGCTCAAGAAAACATTATTATTATTTATTTGTAGCTGATGCGCTGCTTAATATTTTTTGTGAAAACTGTGATATATTTTTCAGGATTCTTTGATGAATAGAAAGTTCAAAAGAACAGCATTTATTTGAAATTGATTTTTTTTTTGTAACATTATAAGTGTCTTTTCCGTCACTTGCTTAAAGGAGAAGTTCACTTTTAAAAAACTTTTGCTGATGATTTATTCAAATGTCATCCAAGATGTCCACGTCTTTCTTTCTTCAGTCGAAAAGAAATTAAGGTTTTTGATGAAAACATTCCAGGATTTTTCTCCATATAATGGACTTCAATGGGAACCAAACGGTTCAAGGTCCAAATGAGAGTTTCAGTGCAGCTTCAAAGGGCTTTAAATGACACCAGACGATGAATAAGGGTCTTATCTAGGACCCTTCGAGTCATGACTTGAAAAAATATTTGCTCATTTTGATGAACGAGTTTGAACAGGAGAGTCACGAATGCTCATTGCAGAAGAGAGCAAGGCGAGCATTTGTGCTTATAAAACTTAAACTTTTTTAATTATTTTTTAAATGACCGATCGTTTTTGCTTGATAAGACCCTTATTCATCGTCTGCTGTTGTTTAAAGCCCTTTGAAGCTGCACTGAAACTCTCATTTGGACCTCTAACCATTTGGTACCCATTGAAGTCCTTTATATGGAGAAAATCCTGATCAAAAACCTGATCAAAAAATTGATAAATTGAAGAAAGAAAGACATGGGCATCTTGGACGACATGGGGGTGATTAAATTAAAAGTGAACTACTCCTTTAATAAAAGCATTGGTTTATTTAAAGAAAAAATCGGACTGACCCCAATATTTTTATTGTTAGAACCCCCCAAAAAACAACAAAAAAATACTTCATGTTGATTTTGCCTATTATTTGGGTATCTTTGCACACTATTGTGGTCAAATGAAATGCATCACTGTTACATTTAATATCATTCAATTTCCCTTTTTTTCTTTCCCAGAGCCAAGATCTATTTCACCTTGGGTATGGATTGCTAACCCATAAACATTTACAGTACAATAATTATTTTGGTAATCTCTTATCTAAAGGAGCATTCAATGTACATTTTAGCAGGTGCTTTGTATTGCTATTGGTTGAGCAAGAGCATAGCTTTGTTCTTAGTCATGTAGGATTGACGCGAACAGCATTAATGGCTATCTTGAATGTTTCGCACTAAAAAGGAAACTTGGAGAGGTCGAGAAACGCCAAGAATCTACATTCCCTTTCGAACCGTTGGCATGAGGTGAAGAAAGGTTAGCACTGACCCTAATACTTATTTAATTGGTTGACTTCAAATTAAATTTGCATTAGTTTAAAGCTCTCAAAACAATCGCCCCAGGGCATCATAAACAGCAAAACACTGGCAAACAAGTCCAAACGCTCTCTCACAAGTCAAATCTCGGAACTCGGCATGCTGTGTGAGGTTGGCCAAAGTTATGGTGAGGATGTTTGGCAGGGGCAGTATTGACACTACAGCTACTCACAACATGCCTTGTTGAATCTTGGAGTGCAGTGTGTTTCAGTTGACTGCAAAGGTCATTTAGGTCCACCCAGTTTCCCAAGTGAGTATATAAGGGTATCACTCAGCTATGTGGCACTCGGGCTGTATTATTATTTTTAGAGGTGGTATAAATGTGAAATTTGGCCCTTTACCCACCCACACTAGATCAGAACTATATTACAGATAAATGTGGCCCAAGATCTGATTTTCATTTTCAATTCTGATCTTTGACACCTTAGTCAGATATATCCATTACGTAAAGATTTATGTCAAATAATAAATGCTGTTCTGCTGTTCCAAATCCTGAAAAAAAAGTTCAGACAAAGATACGAAGCAGCACACAACCGTTTTCAACAATGATAGAAATATTTCTTGAGCAGAACATCTGCATATTAGAATGATTTCTGAAGGATCATGTGACACTGAAGACTGGAGTAATGATGCTGAAAATGACATAATTTACATTTAAAAATGTATTCACATAGAAAACAGTTCTTTTGAATGCTAATATTTCACAATATTCCTGTTTTTACTGTATTTTTGATCAAATAAATGCAGCATTATAGAGTACCGAAGTTATGATGTCACTTTGTAGGCCAAAACGCGGAAGTGAGTTAGCATTTTAGCACTTCCGCTTCCCTCGCTGGGTTTTTGCTAAATCGCCTGAAATAAGGTCTGTGGTGAACAAAGCCTCTAAATATTTTCACGTTTTGATCTATGACTTAAAACACATCAGTTATAACCCGCTTGTGTTTTTTTAAACTTTATTGTGTATTTTTTAAACTTTATATAGGCTTCAAAATGTATACATTTTGGATTAACTTAAGATAAAGATTATTTTGATAGACAAAACGTGTAAACGTGTAACGTCACAACTCTTTGTTAAACACAGATCTTATTTTTTGCGATTTTCCAAAAGTCGATGACTATGGGGAAAATGCATAGCTTTTCAAACGAGGGAACCCCTGCGACTTTCACACCCACCTTGTTTGGTCCGGACTTTCTGACTTTTCAGTTTGGTCCGAATCAAAATTTTAGGTATGAAACCTCCTCCGGATCACGGTCCGGACCAAACAGATGAAATTTGGTCCGATGAAAAGAGGTAGTCTCGGTCCGGATCAAACTGAGCAAAGATTGGGTTCGTTTATAGCGTGAAAACATTTCTGTGGTTCGGACTTCCAAACCTTTTACAGGAAGTTCTGGTGGTTTCCAAAAAGCCGAAAAAACAGAAGGTGGCACGAGAAATGGGCCGTTTTGCACATAGGGAGATGAGGAGACGAGGCTTTTAATTGAAGTATGGTCTGATGACATAATGAGAAGTCAACTACAGTCTTCTCCTTTCCTGCCGGCGACGATAAAATGTTCGCACGATGAGGACGTTCATTTGGCGAATTTGGCGTATAGTTGGTGCTGCAGGTATAATATAGAGTATACCAATAGAGAGCCTAAGTCACGCCCCTCCGCTTCCGGCTCATGGGACCTTATTTCGGAAAAAATATGAATGGTAGTCAATGGCGAGAGACAACTTATCTTTTTATTCCGTCTGAACTGTGCCCTCAATTACACATATGATGTTTGTCAATTTAAAAGATAATTCTGAAAGTCAAAAACGTCGCAGTTTGTCATAAAACAGAAGAGTAACATTTAGTTTTCTGTGAAAATCGTTCTATGAACTACATCTCCCGGGAAGCGAAACAACGAGTGAGATCCGCTGCTCGTGTGTGTGCAGTCTGGTACAAAACACTCAGGTATGACGGCGTAACGTTACGATTATAACGTAAGACTATAGAAACAATGACAGACAATAGCCTCAGTAAAGTTAGCTTCATTCATTGAGAGAAAATGCGCACCTTTGGGGTTTGTAGTCTTTGTAATTACGTATTTTCACAGTCTTATATCTCAACGGTTTTACATCAAACTGCGACTTTCTTTACTTTAAAATGTATCTTTTAAATTGACAAACATCATATGTGTAATTCAAGGCATAATTCAAACGAGATCAAAATATTAGTTGTCTCTCGCCATTGACTACCATTAAATATTTTTCTGAAATAAGGTCCCATGATGGTCGACCGGAAGGGGAGGGACTTAGGCTCTCTATGTCAAGATGCAGCCCACGATGATGACGACAGGACGTAAATATGTCACGTAAAGTTCTTTAGTGCGCTCGCATTATTGCAGTGTGAAACCAAACCAAAACTTTCTGAAAGTATAAAATGTATCAAAACATGAACTTTGGTGCGGACTTTCGGGTGTGAAAACGCCCTACAGACCCCCAAAAAACCTTACAGACCCCAAACGTTTAAGTGTGTATACATTCACTAAGAATACCCACTCTTAATATAGTAAAGCACAGTTGACATGTTGGTAGGGTTGTATCTTGTCTTACCATCTCATACAGAGTATGTGTGATAACACACTAAAACCTCACACGTGTTGCTATTCAGTTGCACTAAAACAAAGAAGTGGATGCATTTGTTCATAGTTTCCTGGCTCGTGGCCTGTCATGCTTAGGTGAAAAGACATGTCATAAACGCCCTTCCTAATAAAAACCAGCGCACAAACATCTGAGAGACACTAACCTGCCATTGCTGCTCGCACACCCCTTAAAACCAGGGTGTTCAATCAAGGATGCATTTTGAATAGTAAACAGTGATTTTAATGTTTTCCAGTTGCACCATCCTCTCGTTTTGAGGCCATGAGCTAATTTTCGACACAATGATTAGGGCATTTCAACGCATTAAATGCTTTTCTCTCACTCGTACGCTCCGAACCTTTCCCTAAAAGCATGATGGGCTGCCAACAGCCGCTCCAACACCACCAATTACTTCGACATCTCGCTGCGAAATTGTATATCACACAATTACTCTACAGAGAATCAATTAACGGACTTTGGTGCTGAAAGCCGAGATGCTGAAAACCTCAGCAATGTGACTCGACAGCACTGGCGGGAACGTGTTTGCATGCGTCGCTTAGCTTGGACTAAACGGTGGCACGGCCACGCGTGTTTTGCTTGGCAGCGGCTGCGGGCCCTGTACACAACACACAGCGCTGACCTCATATCTTTCATGTATTTGGTAACACAATAACAACTCGGCAAACGCTGCACAGGGTTTAAGGGGCTCAGAGAGACCGCCAGATCTGACGCGTTGCCCGAAGCTGTGCAACACTCACTCAGCGCTAATTGCGAAGCATAACAGGCCTATTTGTGAAGGCGCATGTAATGCACGAGGTGTAAGTTAAGTGCTGTTGAGAGGCGCGTGGCTAATGAAACGCTCAACAATTTATCAGCCTCTATAAATCATTCAACTCACTACCGCAATATGGCTTAGCCTAATAATGCCTCGATTTGATTATCTTATCGAATGAGCCTATGATTTATTAGATAAGCCCCGTCTACATTTGCCATAGAAACCATGCTAAAACACAGTAGACTTATTATACAAAAAAACAAACAGTGGTAACTTAGTAGGCCTATTACTCTCCTCTTACATGAAAAACTAAACAAAATGACACTCACAGTCTTTGAAGAACATCTTATATTAATCTACTATGGGTTTACAGTATTAACAATAACTGTATGGTGGCATTTTTTTATATAAACTGTGGTTGGGAGAGTTTTTTTTTAACTCCTTGCTTGAGAAAAATTGACTTTGGCAACTATAGTTTCTGCCAAAAAAACACAGTTGCGGTAGTTACTACAATAAAACTGTGGTAACTCAGTATTAGTCACTAAAACAATAAATGAAACAATGACAGAAAGATCCTGAAAGTGTCTTACTCTGTTTAAAGAATATCCCATGTTCATTTATGTAGGTTTCACGGTAGTAACAGTAATTGCCGTTACTATAGTATTTTAGCAAAACAGTTGGTTTTTTCACTGTAGTGCCACGTGCAAAAGGCTTTTCAAATGATCATTCCTACACTGTACAAAATGTTTGTAATTTATTTTTATAGACAAATACTATAAAAATGCTACAGTAAAACCTTTGGTTAACTGTAAGATACCTTACAGTGAACAATTATAAATTGTTTAGCATGGCATTATATGTCATTTTACTGTCAAATTTATGGTTTATGGAAGTTAAAACTATTAATTGCCATATCAGTTATGGTGAAAAACAGTAAAAGCACATTCCCAGTCCTTGTGACATCACACATAATTATATTTTGTATAATCTGGTTTCTTCTTAGATTATCAGTAATGTTACATTCCATTATTTTATTAGTGTCATGTGCGTTGATGGTGTTTTGTCTGTGTTTATGACCATGTGCACCATCTAGATGTGAGAAAAGGACATTTTTATGAACAGACCATTGTCTGATGAGCTTTCTATTGTATCACTTAATGAAATATACAGTTTTATGTTGGAAAATGTACAAGCACCCTGTAATTCTGGAAAAAATGTCACAGAATTTTTTATGGTGATTTTCTGTCCACATAAGCTGCCCTTTTTACTGTGTGTATTACAATCATTTAAAAAAAAAAAAATTCAGTGCCTTACTATGTAATCTCAATATTGTTTCAACACTGGAAAAAAAATCTGCATGGAGTAGGATTTACATTGAAACCATTTTCACACTGAAATTGCAAGTACAGTTTTAAAACTACAAATAATTAAATAGAAATGGCAAGTAACACATTATCTTAGGTGTGAAATTTTAAAGTAGACTGAAATAGTTTTTTGGTTACACTTTATTTCGATGGTCCACTTTAGACACTACAAACTACCTTTGCAACTAAATGTCGTCGAGTTAGAAAACTAGTAGACTGGTAGGTTATGGTTAAAGGAGTAGTTCACTTTAAAAAAAAAAAAAACATTTGCTCATAATTTACTCACCCCCATGTCATTCAAGATGTCCATGTCTTTCTTTCTTCAGTCGAAAAGAAATTAAGGTTTTTGATGAAAACATTCCAGGAAATTTTCTCCATATAATGGACTTCAATGGGAACCAAACGGTTCAAGATCCAAAAGACAGTTTCAGTGCAAACTGCACACTTTTCAAATGGCTTTAAACAATTTCAGGCGATGAATAAGGGTCTTATCAAGTTAAACAATCAGTCATTTAAAAAAATAAGAGATATTAAGCAGACAGTCTACTAATATTTTAATGAGAGATAGTTGGCATGTAGTTGCAAAGTTATTCAGTAGTAGAGTGTCTAAAGTGGAAATAAAGTGTTACCATATTTTCTTGTAACACGTTCTCCAATAATCTTTGTTTATATATAAATTTGAGGGGGAAAAAAAACTACAGTGAAGGTTATGAATAAACGAAAGAATCCCAATGCCCGTCACTCTCAGCCTTTTTAAAGGCATACATTTGCACGCATCTGTTTACAGTTTGTAGACATGCTCGGGTTTGGCTGTGGGCATCTGAGTTGCACTCTGCTCCTGTAGCGCCGTAGGAGGCCGACGCTACTCAGTGGCTCCTTGTTTAGTTGCTATTTTATTACTGCTGCCTGTTTTTCATTGAGTGTCCCATCTGACTCTTTACAGTGGCAGCAAACAGCTCCCAAATGCAACACTAACGGTACGCCAACGTGGGACAATGCCGTTCCAGAGGAGAAGACATCAAGCAGGCCAGTTTAGGGGCTATAACGGGAGGGCTTGAGCTACTCGATACCCCCCTTTTAAGTACCAGATCCCCATTTCATACCCTGAATGGTAATTTAAACTCCCAAACAAGAGTGCAGCCCCTCTAAATAGGCTGCTAACAATATGGAGAGTTATTTAATAGCTCAGTTAAACCTTCAGGCAACTTGCTGTTCCTTCTTTTCTCACGTGGTTGCATAACAAATGCCCATATTTTTGTTCTAGCGACTTCTGAAATGCTTACCCAAGCCCTATAAACCGCAAGGAGACTTCTTTCTCCTCTAATAGCACTTCTGATAATAAAACGCCACACTTGAGTAAACGACGCATTGGTATAGTAAAGTTCAACTAGCGAGTGATGTCAGACAGGGTTCGGGGGTGGGGGGGAGCTTGTAAATGAACTGAATTGGCTCCTCAGTAGAGAATGACAGAGAGATATCTTACTGTCCGGCCATCCAGAAGTAGAAATCGAGTGTAAACGCTGAGCTGCCCAGAACAGAGAGAGCCTTTTCAAGGGCAGCGGCAATAAATTGTGGTTTTTGACGTTTTGTTTTCTTTGCTCCGTTTGTTCAAAAATTATGATGGGGAACCGTCTCCAGAAAACTAAAAAGAGTCTTTCTGAAGATGTTTGCTTACCAGGGAGAATCTCTGCCAACTATTGGGCGCAGCTCAAACCAACCAAACTCTACTAACTAGATTTTCTGAAGTAAATGCAAGTGGTGTTTTACCTCTTCACCACGATGATTGCCAGGGCGTTGCTGTGCAGTTTGTGTTCTGAGGAGGTATTTAAAGGGGTGGTTTACTGCTTTTTTTCTTTGCATGATTGTGGTTATGGGGTGCAATATAACATGGATTTGTGGTTTTTCTTTTTTAAAAAGTCTTATTTTTCATAAATTTCACCTTTACTGTAAGTCGCTTCCTCTGTCATTTGAACGACCGGTTGACTTCCTGAGTCTATGAAACCACCCCCTCAGAAACAGGCAGTGGGCTCAGACTGGTTAGTTTGGGGCAGTGTGATGTGATTGGCTAAACTGTGTTGTGCACGTTGTCTGGATAGTTCACGCCCATTACCTTTACAGGCGAAAGTTTCTTGTTGAATCTGGCATTGAATTCGTGGAGATTCTGGAAGTTGTCTCTCGTAAAATGCGTTGCACAGAGAGCTAAATTACGATTGTAATTTTCAGGAACATAATCAAACATAAATTGTATCCATTTTTGACAAACTACAACGTCCGTGGGAATCCCGAACAAGACCTGACAGCTGGGTGAACATAACACACTTTCGATGAGCATCTAAGCATCTACTTACATATGCCATAGCTTGTTTCTGCTTCTTTTTTGCCTGTGTTTTGACAGATTCTGTACTCTTTCAGAAGACGTGTCATAGCGCCCCCTACCGTATAACGGTGAAGCTGGAAATTTTCGTCAGTGTGGGGAAGCGCTGTCTCATAAATGACAGAAAATTCTGGCAATGGCGGGGAAGTGTTGTCTTATAAATTATGAAAAATTCCAGCAAAGGTGTGGAAGTGTTGTCTCATAAATGACGAAAAATTCCTGCAAATTCCAGCAAAGGTGTGGAAGTGTTGTCTCATAAATGACGAAAAATGGTGGGGAAGCGCTGTTTTATAAATGACGGAAAATTCCGGCAATGGTGGGGAAGTGTTGTCTCATAAATTACGGAAAATGGTGGGGAAGCATTGCTTCATAAATTACGGAAAATTACAGCAATGGCGGGGAAGCGTTGTCTCATTAATGACAGAAAATTCCGGCAATGGCGGGGAAGTGTTGTCTCATAAATTATGAAAAATTCCAGCAAATTCCAGCAAAGGTGTGGAAGTGTTGTCTCATAAATGACGAAAAATGGTAGGGAAGCACTGTTTTATAAATGACGGAAAATTCCGGCAATGGTGGGGAAGCATTGCTTCATAAATTACTGAAAATTCCAGCAATGGCAGGGAAGTGTTGTCTCATAAATTACAGAAAATTCGAGCAATGCTGTTGAAGCGCTGTCTCATAAATTATGGAAAATTCCAGCAAAGGTGTGGAAGTGTTGTCTCATAAATACGAAAAATGGCGGGGAAGTGCTGTCTCAAAAACGCCGAAAAATTCCGGCAATGGCGGGGAAGTGTTGTCTCATAAATGACGAAAAATGGTGGGGAAGCGCTGTTTTATAAATGACGGAAAATTCCGGCAATGGTGGGGAAGTGTTGTCTCATAAATTACGGAAAATGGTGGGGAAGCATTGCTTCATAAATTACGGAAAATTACAGCAATGGCGGGGAAGCGTTGTCTCATAAATTACAGCAAATTCCGGCAATGGCGGGGAAGTGTTGTCTCATAAATTATGAAAAATTCCAGCAAATTCCAGCAAAGGTGTGGAAGTGTTGTCTCATAAATGACGAAAAATGGTGGGGAAGCACTGTTTTATAAATGACGGAAAATTCCGGCAATGGTGGGGAAGCATTGCTTCATAAATTACTGAAATTCCAGCAATGGCAGGGAAGTGTTGTCTCATAATTTAAATTACAGAAAATTCGAGCAATGCTGTTGAAGCGCTGTCTCATAAATTATGGAAAATTCCAGCAAAGGTGTGGAAGTGTTGTCTCATAAATACGAAAAATGGCGGGGAAGTGCTGTCTAAAAAACGCCGAAAAATTCCGGCAATGGCGGGGAAGTGTTGTCTCATAAATGACGAAAAATGGTGGGGAAGCGCTGTTTTATAAATGACGGAAAATTCCGGCAATGGTGGGCAAGTGCTTTCTCTCTGCTAGGTCTCACTATGTTCTTCACTAATATAAGGTTATGCCATGTGAGGGAACCAGTCTCTAGTATTTTCTTAATGTAATTTTTTCTCTCCCTTCTTCACAATTAGGTTGATTCCAAGGTCACCACTGTTATAAAGTTTCCGGTCAGAAGCGTTCAGAGGTGCATGGCCCTCCCTGGAGCCTGAAACGCTTGGTGTTTGCAACATGGTGCCCTGCAAAGCGAAAAGGAAGGAGCAAGGTCATCAAAATAACTCGAAACTCCTCTGCTTGAATTTATTGGCCCGAGGTAAGCGCTCTCAGCCTCCGCTGAGTCATTAAATGTAGAGCTGATAAGTTAAAATGAGTAGAGGGACGATGACATCATGACAGGGCTAAATGGTGTTTTATAGTGTTTCGTTTTCGCTTTGGCGAGAAGCGTCGAGTTCGGACGGAGGCTGCATGAGGGCTTGGGTGTGAAGGCTGATTGTGGGGAGATTTGTTTGTGTTGAGTTGTCTAAATGCAGTGCAGTTTTTAATGTGCTTTTGCTTTCACAAAAACCTAGAGATATAAGATTGCTTGTCATACGCATAAACAAACAAAAGCATCAAATGTCAATCATTCACTTCATAGAGGAGCCATCACAACTCATCAAGTTAAAGGGGAAGTGTGTAAAAGTATGAATATTCCCTATGTCTTCCATTTTTGGTGGAGTCTATGAATACATTGGCGTCGTATTCCTTAAGGTAGACGTGGATCAGCTGAGCGCGAGCTTGACTAACGTGACCAGCCAGAAATGAAAGCTTTAGCATAATATCTGCCAGGAAGACTTAATTGTTACGTCACTTATTACCATCTCATCTACCCAATTGTGTTCTAATACTTGTGTTATAAAAGAGGTACTTACACATGTCTGAGTTTGCAGATGCTGATGCTTCCATTCCCCTCCATCCTCCACCACCACCACCACCACCAGGATGGTCCCTTCCCATACCTCACAGGGGGACGGCTGCACCCCTGCCTTCGTCTTCAGGCAGGAAATGCAGAGTCCGGACCATCGGTTTGCGAGCTAAGGACGGGGCCTATACACAAAAGAACTTTATATCATAATATTGCTTGCTGGGCTGTTAATAAATGGTCAATTGTTACAGTATTATTCTCCAGAGTCTTTCTGGTAGAACTGATGCTACACTTGATTTATACAGATTTTTAGGGTAAACAACCTATGAATGTCTCTTTTGGAGCTGAAAATGCAAGCATTTTCTGAATCATTTCTGTATTTCTATTCAGTAATTCTGAACAAAACAATGAGTGCTCACCAATGCAAGACATGTCACCAATGCTAGGGTTGTACGGGGCATTGCATATGGTGTTGCTCATGGTTTCTAGGGTGTTCTGGGTAATTTTTCCACATCTTTTATTTCCTACAATGCACAAATCGTGAATCTGATTGCTTAGAAATGAAATAGCACAACTGTCATTCATGGCTGTATAGCACAAATGGTGCAGAATGAGTTATGCGACAACGTTGGGGATTTGAATGAACCCTTAACCTTGTGACAAGACAAATAATATTGCTTAAATATACTACATTGCCTTTTAATCGTTTAGGAGGCCACGAAATTAACCAGACTTGTTTCTTTGTTATAATCTGTTGTTTATTTTCCTTTTCCAAATGCTGAGTGCATTGCCATTTAACAGAAATTCACATCAGCTGCCGTCTTGACAAGTTGTTTATCTCTCGAAAAATGCAAAGTCTTGAGTTAATTACGCAATCTTTTGCAAGAACCCTGCTTCGTTTACCTCTCATTGTCTGCTATGTTGTAAATTGTGTTTGACAGCAGAATTAGATTAAAACTCAAAGGCTTCCTCTCAGACCAGTACAAAATCATGTCTGACAGCTTGTGTTGGGTTTTAGGCCCGTATCGAGAGTGATGGCTTTCTCCATGCTGTTTATGAGACATTCCATTACTTCCTTTTCACTGTTGGCGTTTTCAGAGATGTGCAGGTGTGCCGGGCATGCTTTAGGTTGTCATGCCAAGTCATGCTTTAGGTTGTAGCTTGCATATTTTGTAGCATATTGGCTACACAGTATTTAATTTTTTTTTTTTCATTTTACATTTTTATTCATTTAGCTGACGCTTTTATCCAAAGCGACTTACAATTGCTATATATGTCAGAGGTCGCACGCCTCTGGAGCAACTAGGGGTTAAGTGTCTTGCTCAGGGACACATTGGTGTCTCACAGTGGATTCGAACCCGGGTCTCTCACACCAAAGATATGTGTCGTATACACTGCGCCATCACCACCCATTTCCTCTGCACCATCACCACGCCATTTCACAGTGTATACATAAAAATACTGTAAATGGAAGTACAGTACCCTTACTGTAAAACGTATTCACAGTAAATTACTGGCAACAATTAGCCAGTAAGTTACTGTAAATACAACTAAAATCACAGTATTGAGTTGTTTTTGATTTTACAGTGTATACATAAAATACTGTAAATGGAAATACAGGACCCTTACTGTAAAACGTATTCACAGTAACTTACTGGCAACACTTAGCCAGTAAGTTACTGTAAATACAACTAAAATGAAAGTATTTGTTTTTGATTTTACAGTGTATACATAAAATACTGTAAATTGAAGTACAATATCCCTACTGTAAAACCTATTCACAGTAACTTACTGGCAACAATTAGCCAGTGAGTTACTGAAAATACAACTAAAATCACAGTATTTAATTGTTTTTGATTTTACAGTGTATACTGTAAATGGAAGTACAGGACCCTTACTGTAAAACCTATTCACAGTAACTTACTGGCTTATTACTGGCAACAATAAGCCAGTAAGTTACTGTAAATACAACTAAAATTACAGTCTTTAATTGTTTTTGATTGCAGTGTATACATGGAAGTACAGTACCAACAAAAACAATTAAATACTGTGATTTTAGTTGTTTTTACAATAACTTACTGGCTAATTGTTGCCAGTAAGTTACTGTGAATACGTTTCACAGGTACTGTACTTCCATTTACAGTATTTTATGTATACACTGTGAAATACTGTAAATGGAAGTACAGGACCCTTACTGTAAAACACATTCACAGTAACTTAGTGGCTAATTGTTGCCAGTAAGTTACTATAAATTTTATGGTACATTTTTTTTACAGTGATGATAAGTGGAACATAGCAGGTTGTCTAAATTACTAAACCCAAACTGAATACCAAGAGCTGAAAGTCATTTCTAACTTTACTGGCAGTCCCAATACAGCGTTTCTAAACTGAGCTATATAAATGACTCTAAGGGACAAGTGAAAACCAGAGCAAACTGTTTCAACTCCACATTCCTCTGTTCTTTGCAGGACGTCAGTCGCAAGATCTGCAGTGCATTACAGGAAAACATACGGAGTGTGTCATCTTTATCATCATCTTCATCCTCTACGTTCACAAATGAACAAAGAAATGTTCTTGCTTTTCATTTCCACCATCTATATCTGCACAAGCACTAGCTGAAACAGTCCCTTGATTTTAAAGCAAGCAAGGAAGGAAGGAAACTCAGATTTTATGGTTTGCTTTGGGTGGGGGGCAGGTGGACGTATAGCCGCTCTTTCAACCTATAAGCCACGACGGGACGTTGTAAGTAAGTGATTTGAACGCCGTGTTTGTTTATAGAATTTGATCTAAGTTCATAATTAGCTTAAACCTGATTAGGCAAGAGCTAAAGAGAGGACAGCTGGAACTGCTTTTTGGAGAGAGAAGGAAAAAATGAAAAACTCAAGGTTTTTTCTTTCTCTTTGCAGACAGAGAAAGCCAATGTTTCTAATTCCTCGACTGATGGAACTCAGTTGGAAGGAAACTTTTTTTTGGAACTAGGTAAAGAAAGACACACACACACACACACACACACACACACACACAAAGAAAATTAAACCATTTCTCATTTTTTCTGTGGAACACAAATGAGACATTTTTAAGAATGTTCACGCTGTTCTTTTCAACACAATAAAAAATGTAAAGCTATGACTTCTCAAGCGCCAGAAAGGACAAAAAAGCATCATAAAATAGTCCATACTCTTAGAAGAAAAGGTTCTATATAGAACCTTAAAAGGTTCTAACAGCGCTACATATTTGGAACCCCTAAAAGGTTCTATACAATCTTAAAAAAGGGTTCCTCTGGGTTCTATATAGATCCCTGGGGTTCCATACTTGGCTATTAGAACCTTTTACCAAAAAAAAAAAAAATTGTTCTATATAGAACCATTTTGGAGTTCAATATATGAAGCGGGATGGAACCATTTCTGGTTCTAAATAGAACCATTTCTTCTAAGAGTGATATATGACTCAAGACAAGTCAAAAGTCAGGATACACTTGGTGCATAACGTTTGCTCACATTGACGTAAATCCTGACACACTTTAATGACGCAATTAAAGGAAAAAATGGGTAAAATAATACATTTTTAATTAGACTGAAATGTTTTGATCAAAACTTGACTATTTAGTATGAGATTTACTAGCATATAAAATTAACATGAAACATATAAGCTAAAATTAAAATGAAAACTATTATAAAAGCTAATTCAAATGATTCATACAACTAAAATAACACTGGCTGTTAATTAAAAATGTACTCAATCTGAATTTCAATCCGTATTGGGTTGGAGAAAAAAATGGCTGAACAAGACATTTTGCATTTAGTGAATAACCAACTTAAAATAGTTGAAACGAAGTTTGAATTAAAAAAAGTTGTTGTTATGATTTTCAGTACTGAACATTTCCCTTGATTCTATTATTTTGGTCAGAAAAATGTTCCTTCAGAGATTGTTATAAACCTGGCCGTAGTTCAGAAGTTACATGTTTCCTGAGCTAATAAAATCCTGTACACCTTGATAGCTGGTAGTCAAAAGTCTAGCTGGATTAGACCGATTAAGTGTTTGAAAAAGAGTTTGTTGAGTTGAGGCAAAAATTGACACTTGTCGGATTGTAAAAGGAGAGAGTGAGACAGAAAGGCTTGTGGGGGTTATGGCGAGTTCATGGCACTGATCTCTGGTCAGTGTTGTGTATTTCAGGTGTTCTCAGTCAGCACCAAGGCTCTGTTCTCCCTTTACTACTTAGCGGTCAATGGGCATGTGAAAGGGCTCCTTTCTTTCAGCCTGCTACTCCATCAACTCCCTGCTTACTGCCACTCTCTCTCTCTTTCTCTCAGCCCTGCTACACTGCAAGGATTCATATAGTCACTGAAACCAAGCCAACCAAACAAAGACATCAATTATGCTGCTTTGACACTCCAGGTTTTACTTCAACACGCACATTCGCACACATTTCTTTCATATTCCTCCATATTTCTCTCCTTCCTTCCTTTACACCTCTTAGGCATTCAGAATGGGCTGGCAAGCTTCAAAAGAGACTAAAGCACCATTAAATGACTATAGAAATCAAGTGTGTACACTGATGGCATTGTTTATTTGCATGCTGTTTGCATTGTTATTCCACTACTTGCAGTTACTATATACTACTAATACTTGCTTATTTGAATATTTAAAATGTAATTTATTCCTATTTTCAGCATCATTTTACTCCAGTCTTCAGTGTCACATGATCCTTCAGAAATAATTCTAATATGGTGATTTGATGCTTAAAGGGATAGTTCACTTTGAAATTAATGTTTTAGCTTACCTCAAGGGCATCCAAGATCTAGGTGTCTTTGTTTCCACAGTAGTTTCAATTTTGATATTTTTAGGTCAAACCGTTCTTGTCTGTCAGTCATATAATGCAGGTCTATGGTCACCACCTCAAAGAGCATGCACAGAGAAGTCCAAATTAAACATGATTTAATGACTCGTAAATGTAAGTACACATTGATGGCCTAAGACACGAAACGAGCGGTTTGTGTGAGAAAACGAACAGTATTTATATTGTTTTTACCACTAAATCATATCAAAAATGTATTTCAAAGTGAACTATCCCTTTAAGTTTATCAAGCGATGAGAATAATTTTTGTGCGCAAGAAAACAAAAATAACGACTTTATTCAACTATTCATTTCCTTCTCTGTGGGCCGTGAGATTTCACGTAGTGAAACTGCGCAGTGCTTCTGTGCTGTACATCACATGTAAGCTCCCTATTGGATGACGCTGGTCATGCATGTTGCGTACAACACAGAAGCGTTGCGCAGTTTCACTACGTTAAATCTCAAGGCCCACAGAGAAGAAAACGTGCACCATGTTGCCTTGATTTGAACTTTTCTCGGTTTCTTTTTTACACTACATGTGAAAATGTCGAACATAGCATGTCTTGAGGTGTCACGTTTAATGCATACAAGCAAAAATCAAATTTGAGAGCAACGCCAGAGGGCAAGTTTACAGCAAATAAGGACTTCAGTTTCAGTCTGAGATATCGTATGGCTTCAGAAGACTGATTTAGGAATTTAGCGCCTTTCTCAACTGATCCTCAACACTTGTCTCACCTCTCTTTTTCTTTATCGCTCTCTCTCTCAAGTTCTGGCCATACAGCATTGTTGTATGAGTCTCCATCTGGTTTCTATTGGTGAAGTTGAGAAGTCCAGGATGGAGTAATTGGCTGTTGGCCAGTGGATCTCTTTGTGGGAGACTGCGGACGGAGATATCTGGACTCAAGGAACCTGGGAGCAAAGAGAGCGGTCAGGGTGTCACACGAGGACTGCTTCCATTCTGCCATATTGACAAAGATTGATGCTCAGCCAACAATCCAAATGACATATTAAACATAACATCGAACATATACACATACAAATTAGTGATGGTGAAAAGTGCAGTTTGGTGAGATTGTGTTCTGTGGTTCTGTGCATTTTTTGTGGTTTTATACTAAAGGAAGATTGACAGATCATGAGAGTTTAAAGTCATAATGAAATTAATCCACACACATGTTATAGACTCTGAATTAGCATTATGAGGGCTTCATTATTTGAAACAATGAAAATAATTCTTCAGAACTAGAATTTCTACTACCAAATTCAACACCTGTTTCCGTTTTACTCATTCTGTTACATATAATACAACCTTCTGTACTTACTCTTTTTGACAAAATTGTTGTTGGTTGGATATTCATTGCAGTTTTTCCATGAAGTAAATGATTACGGAAGACAAGGATTTGCCGGAATTTACTTTTACGAGCAGATGTCTAGCAACAAATTATGCTTGTTAAACAGGAAATCTAAACTATTGCTTCTCCATAAAACTCATTGCAGATTGTAAGTAATCCTCAGGTATGTTTGTGGGATGAGCACAACTATTCTACACGAACTTCTATTGGGGCTTGGCTAGAAGAGACTTTTAATTTGAAATTTAACTTCCTTGGAATGAACTTCCTGCTCGTAGAACTTTCAAAAAAATATATTTTCCCTTTTTAGGACAAAAACAGGGGTGCGTTTTCCGAAAGCATCTTTAGCCAACTACGGTCGCAAGTTCTGTTGTTACTAATTATAGAGTTCAATGGAAATTGCGACCAACTTGCGACCATAGTTGGCTAACGATGTCTGTAACGTAACCAACATAGACATTGGGGGGCGACAAAATGACATAAAATATTAAAATCCTGCTTAGAATCATGGCACATTTTCAGGATCCTTTGATGAAAAGAAATGTCAAAAGAACAGCAGTTATTTTAACAAAAAATATACGTTTGTGGTGACATTATAAATGTCTTTACTGACATTTTGAAGCATCCTTAGTGAATAAAAGTTTTGATTTCTTTCTTGAAACATTTTTTGTATTGACCCCAGACTCTTGAACGTTATATTAAATAATTATTTATTGCATTAATATAGCATCGCTCATATAAGTGTCTTATATTTATAAGAAAACGAATAGTCGAATAAAGCTGTTATTTTTGTTTGTTTTTGCGCATAAAAAGAATTCTCGCCGCTTGATAAACTTAAGGTTGAGCCACTGTAGTCACTTGGACTATTTTAACAATGTCTTTACTAACTTTTCTGGGCCTGCAAATTAAATTACCCAGAAGCCCATAGAGGAGTGATCCAGCTCTCAGATTTCATCAAAAATGTCTTAATTTGTGTTCTGAAGATGAACGAAAGTTTTACGGGGTTGGAACAACATGAGAGTGAGTAACTAATTACTGACAGAATTTTCATTTTTGGAAACTATCCCTTTAATTAACAACTATCATTTGTGCCAAAACACCATTTTGAATGCGTGTGTAAATGTTTTTCTATTGTGCATCGTGATGTCTATTAATGTAAACATAATGACATGCTTTTTAACCCCTGAGGTACAATAAATGATATCACTCCCTTAAATATGACGTCAGAAAGATCAAACTATTACTCTAAAGCCATTTGTAATCTTATGGCCCAGCTTTAAGCGTCCACACTACCCTCTGATTCATTCTTCTTGTATCTCCTCCAGGAATACACGACTGTTGTTTGTTTGCTCGGATCAGAGCGTCTTGGGAATGGTTTCCATGCTGTGTGTTTGCGTGGCATAGAAAAAGTGTTTATGTGTTGCGCATGTGGTGACGGACGACCAGAACAAGGGCCTAAGATGTGTTTTCAGGTCTCAGGTTTGAGTCATTTCACGTCTGTGATCAATACAAACACGAGTCAGCTAATAAGTGGAAGTCTGTGATCTTTGCCTTTGATAGTGCGTGAGACAGTTCAGGGTTCCTAAATGACTTTCTCTTAAAACGAAACCAGTCGGCGTTGAGGTGCAGCAGTTAGCACTCCCTATGGGAATGAAGATCTCAGGAAATAATAATATAGTAGCCTTTTCGGGCAGTAAGAGCGACTTTTCTTAAAGGGATAGTTCACTTTAAAATTAATTTTTGGTATGTTTTAGCTTACCTCAAGGGCATCCATAGGTGTCTTTGTTTCCACAGTAGTTTCAATTTTGATAGCTTTAGGTCAAACCATTCTTGTTTGTCAGTCATATAATGCAGGTCTATGGTCACCACCTCAAAGAGCATGCTCAGAGAAGTCCAGATTAAACATGAAGTGATATCTCTGCTTACAATGAACGTTCAGTGCTGCAACTACTGCACCAACAGCAACATAACACACTATTTAAAATGATAAAAGTGAAATCGTTATCAACCCCCCCTTTAATGGAACTAAACCTGCCAAGTCTGAACACACCCTAAAAGATTTCAAAGTGAAGCATATTTCTCATCTTGGGCTACTCAATCTCTCTGTCTCTCCTCAGAGCAAAGCCGTGCTGAAGGAAATTGCTTTGGAGAGTGCCGATATTTTCATATTTCAGGGCCGGTATGTTTGCCTAGCACCTTGCAGAGAGAGCGAGAGAGTGCGCTGTTTTCTAAATGACGGGTAATAGGTGAGAATGTCAGCGGAATCTTGTGTGTGTGTGTGTGTGTGCAGTTTGGGGCCCCACTCCACCATGAGTGAATTTAACATTCGGTGCCAGATGCAGAAACTGTCAGCATGTTAGTCGAAGCCACGTTGCACAAAACCACGATGAACAAAAGTCGGTTCTTACATGACTTGTTCCCCCAGGAAACAGCAGTTCAAGGCCGGGTTCAGATGAAGCCGATAAAAATACACTTAACAAGATCCCTCACTCAACTCATTCATCAGAGAGCGGCTCTACGAGTGCCACCTGTTTCTGATACAAGCTAAAAGAAAGCAGGAAAATGCAGAAATGTCCCGAAACGTCAAGAACGGGAGTGACTCAGTCTCTGACACTGAACACGCTCAGCTCGCAAAGTAAAGAGTCTGTGATTGGTAAGGCTGGACGATATTCATAAATGTGTATTTGCTTTGAAATGGCATGACATTTTCATTTCAATCAACAAAATACAGCAAAAATCTAGTTATAGATAATAGATATATATATTTTCCACACAAGGACAAATGATATATAGGCCTAATCATATCCATAATCATATTTATTTGCACTAACAAACAGCAATATTAATCTGAAAAGACATTTTCACATGAAAAATACCAAATTAAGACTTCTAGGAACATTTTTGTTTTTGAGTGAAACCAATTCTAATGGTGTCTTTTTACATACTATTAAATAAAACATAACTTACAGTTGATGTAAGCATATCTCCACATGACCGCTCAATATTAGTCACAATGAAACCGAAATTGGTATTTCTTGTATTTTTGTATGGAATATTAACAATAAATTATCTGTGCGCATAATTTTTTATTCATGTGCCCTCGTGATCTCTAACCAAAATCACTTCCCTTCCCTCTTGCAGCAACATCTTTTCTCTTTTCTGATGACATGTTTAGGGCTGGGAAACCTGTCACTCACATGAGATCCACCAATAGCAAACCACAACCATCCAATCGATTTTTGTGGGCAAAATTAAGCCCCGCCTTTCATTTTTTTATTGTTCGAGAAGCCGTTTCCCTCGGATATACGTCACAATAGGGAAGAAAAGACTATCGCAACTTTAGTTTCATGGCAACTACATTTGATAGATGTTTATAAATTTACAATGTGTTTCATTAATTATTAACTACTAAATTATAGCAATATTCATGATGTTGTTTTTATATCATCAGTGAACGTAATGTGAATATTTAATTTATCAGCCAGGCAGATGAGCTACACTTTGTAGAAGTGTGAAATAATGAAGTATATCAACATTTTGGTTTCATTTTGGTTTTGGAGATCCTCGTGGGTTTTATGAGCTCCCATCTGAAAAACTGCCCCGATGAAAGCTCTTTCTGTGTGTTTTAGGGTTTTAAGATGACAGCACGCCGGTACCGAGCTTGTGCGTCACAGTTTATAAACTCAAGTGTGTGTGCGTACGCAGTGCTCGTATACCTGTGTGTGACTGGTAGGAATATGACGGCCAATCATAACAAGAGGACTTAAGGACGTGTTTGTGTAAGCACTGGAAATTTCTCGGTGGGAATAGCCTTTGCTTACCGAAAGCTCTGATTACGGCTGTTTGAACAGATGCTGGGCAGGGAGGCAGGAGAAGGATGTTCAGGTATAAAGACACAGTCTGTGGAGGCCGGGACCTTGAACCGTCCTGCAAATATTATTTTTCAACACCTGAGCATTTTCTGAAGACCTGAATAATGAGCCCTGGCTGATTCCAAATCAAAATTGTGCGCATGCAGGTGTCATTATGATCCATCAATCTGCCGAATAGAAGTCTGAACTCTGAACGCCCTCTATTCTGTAGCCATCCATTGGTTTATCCATGATTTTAAGACTGGAAAGCTTCCAAAGGACATAGGATATCCTGACTTTTGGTGCTCTGGTACACTTATGGAAAATGAATCTGACCTGTTTCACTTCAGCAGCAAACACAGAACGTTCCCCTAACGTTCCCGAATGGTTCCATGTAGGTTATTTTTAGATTCCATTTTTATAAAGTAAATAGAATGTTCCGGGAAAGTTCCCTTAACCTTAAGGGAAAGTTCTAGGAACGTTCTGGGAACCAAAAACTAACGTTCCCAGAACCTAAATTTGTTTGCAGGGATATTCCTAAAATACATTCAGTCAAAAAAAAAAAAAAAACACAGGTAAATCATATGGTGATTTAAAGGGATACTTCACCCAGAAATGAAAATTCTGTCATCATTTTCTCATCTCATGCCATTCCAAATAAGTTTGGTGAGCTTTCTTCTGTGTAAGACAAAAGCTGCTCTTCAATGAAAGTGAATGTGGATGGCTGTTAGGCTCAACAAAACAAAGAAAAAAACATATACAGGGATGCTGACCATTTTTTGAATTGGAAATGTAGTTCTATTTCTGAATTTAATGGTGGTGGCAAGCAGGTTGCAGATTTGGAATGTAACCATTAGAAAGTGGAATTTTAATTAGAAAAACATTGGATATACAAACCTTGTTTGAAAGCTTTGGGAAAAAAGTTCTAAAAGCCTTGAAGTTTAAAGGTTTATGATTGATTGATCGGTTGATTGATTGATTGACTGACTGATATGCGGAGCAGTGGGAAAGAACACAAAATTTTCTAGAATGCACTGTGTGTTGAATTCAGTAAGTTCCTCTTCCTGTCATTTCGTTTCGAATTCAAATTCAAATTCAACTTCCTGTGGCATGTGACCAGTTATTTAAAATCCACACTCATGAGTTGAAAGGGAGCCTATTTTTAATCTTAGTCTGTACAACATCTTCACTATATTACAAGTCTAACTTCATGAAGACTAAAGAATTTTACACACAAACCATATTAACTATAGTTTTATTTAATTTGATGGTGTTTTTTGCCAGTTTTGAAGCCTTTAGTTTACATACATGGACTATAGCGCACAGGACTTTTCCTCAAAATGCCAAAATTAAACAAAACTCAAAATTATGTGTTTTCCACGAAAGAAAGTCATACAGGTTTGGAACAACGTGAGGGTGAAAGTTTTCATTTTTAAGGTGAACTACTCTTTTTTTACCCCTTCGCTGACAGTATTTTAAAGCCGGATTTTATAACGTAAAACTCATTAATAATTTAACTTCATATGCTACAGGGGGTGCACATTTTTACACGGGAAATGACATCACTGTGTACATGAGCATCAGGTGGTTCGATGCCTAATGCTGCAGCATTGTTTTAAATGGCATAACTGTGTGTTTACCCACCAGGCTTAGGTTTCATACTTTGGCCAAATGCAATAAAAGTTATAACAAAACATACCTGTATTCTCAAGAAATCCCAATACAAGCAGCACTCGGTTTCATTTGACAGCTGATACTAAGCCATGTTATTCCCAGCGGAACCTGTTTTCTTGTTGGAAATCCACTTCTCTTCTATTCTTGGGCCCCAGAAGGCTTCCAGCGAAATGTGCAATTGAACAATAATAAATAATGTTTATTGCATGAAACATGACTTGTGTGATTTGCCACTCCATCAACCAAATAAACCACCACTGAAAGAACGGGGGCGCGCAAAGTAAATCCGGGCCTGAAATATTCTCGTCTGCTCTTACAATGTGCTATACATCAGTGTTACGGGATGCAGTACTCATCTTTCAACAAACTATAAGCTCTAATGTAAATTCCGCCTCCTCAGCTTCCATTTTAGTCTGCTATGAGGAGAGAGCACGCCTGGCATACTACAATAAACACAATAAAACACGATGTAAAGGACAAAATAAATATTCCCATAAGGTGGATTGCCAATGTTTTGAGAGACTTCAGTTTCAGTGACACCTGGAAATGTGCATGTAGTACTGCAGGTGTTGGCCACATTGGAAAGAATAGAACAAAATCAAAGCGAAGGAAACGACAGACCACACCGCTTCAAGTTTCAAGTTGTTTAAATCTGTGGTTTTCAACTGGTTTTGCTTCAGGATCCAGTTTTAACTTTTATTTTGTGTGATTATTTATGATTTTTGGAAATGAGTGAATGCCACACAATCTGTCCATGAGAATCTGTCTCTAGCTTCTACCACATGAAGGATGATTTTGCACCCAAATTGTTTTCGATAACGCAGCTAATGCACTAACCAGGCAGCAATACGTGGTGTTGGTTAACAAAAATACAACTGTTCATTGTTCATGTTAGTGTAACCCCTCCGCCCGGTTCCTACTCGGGCCTCGAACCCGGGTCTCCGGCATGAGAGTCGGGCACTCCAACAAGGAGGCTAAAGACTCTGTCGCTAGAGCACTTATTGAGATCAGAGGAGTGAGGTTACTTGCACAGCAACTACTAGCTGGCCTCCATTACACTCACCCCCCTAAACCTCACTCCCATCCGGGTCACGGCACCAACGTTACCCCTCCACCCATGTCCTACTCGAGTCGGGCGCTCTAACAAGGAGGCTAAAGACTGCAGCCCCCAGCGTCTGTCGCTAGAGCACTTATTGAGACCAGAGGAGTGAGGTTTGCTTGCATAGCAACTACTAGCTAGCCACAATGACTAATTTCATGTGTCAATGAACAGAAGAGAGGCTCTTGGGTCAGAAGCACGCTTAAACATCACATCCTTTTGGTTTTTCTTGCTAAAATGTCCCGATTCCTTCACATAAAAATCTGTCAAAAGCCTTTCGGTAACATAGGATGTCAGGGAAGGTCTCGGTTTTGCAAAATTCGTTATAAGCTGTTTACAGACTGGCAATAGAAAAGCAATTAATACATTTAGTCCCTTAAATATTGTAAACTTTAAGTATTTTCATCGTTAGTTAGTAAAATGTACATTTTCTAGGGAAGCCAGTTTCCACTAGCCTGACTTCGTCATACTCATATTCTAGTCAGAATGTGAGTCTGAAACTGCTCCATTGGGCTTTTATTGTGAAAACCGAAAAAAACAACAACTCTGCACTCAATTGGATAGTCGGTAGACCTACAACCAATCAAAACAAAGCAGTAAGTCAACTAATTTGCATAGCACCGTTGTCAACTACAGAACTTACTTATTTTAGAGGTAAAATAATGAGTGTTGCTTCTTTTACTTGGTCCTTCATGAGTGCGACCAAAGGAGAAACCACAACGACCACAGGCTTTTCATTACGTCCCATCTTCTTAGCGACCGTCGGAGCCAGCTGATAAGTTACACTTTTCCCGAATCATGTAGGAAGGACGGCAAAAATATCTTTGTCTATTAAAATGAATGCCCTGTCGATTTATTTTACAACAGACGCGACAGCGGAATCTATACATCTCAATTCTCCAGCTGCAGTCATCTCTGAGGGAAGACAGTTAAGCGCACTTTGATAACGTGATGATTACGTCCTTGCAGATAATCTGGCCATCATCGTATAAAGCCCGCCCTGGGAACTTGATTGGCCTGATCATTTTTTGACTGATAATAATTACTGTAAGGAACGAGTCCAGACCGAACTTCCCGACCAAAAAATGTTGTTGGGTTCAGGCTGGCATCCAGGCTAAGTTTCCACCTTAATGTGAAAAAGTTTAACATCATCAAAAAGTTTTTTTTTTAAATTATTTTAAACTTTTTTCACTACTCATGATTTAATATTTGTCCGAACTATGCATGATTATAGTTTTTTTCATTTGCATTGAATCGTTATTCCCCCGTATACACCATCAGAACAGACCTGCGACCCTCCAGTTCCTGTTAGTTAACACCCCCTAACACTCTTGTTCCACGAGCAGATGTGCAATGTGGATTTAGTACTAAAGCTCAAAGTATATCACTGCTAATTGGTCTAGCCGTGACAGATCTCTACATGGTGTTCTGATGTCGTTTCGTGATAGAAAATAGGAGGAGGCAGAAAAATTATGTGCATCCATTGGAATGCCTTGATGCATGTAAGCAGCTGCCAAATCCGGTGACGGAAGTCATGAAAGTATGCATGCCATTGATCCATCAGGCTCTCCCGTGTTTTCTCAACAGCAGATCTCAAAGCTGGGGTGGAATGATCTGCAGAATGTCAGCATGGCGTCCAAAACCAGGAGGTCCAGGCAAGCTGGGAAGGTTATGCATGAACGACAAAGGTGGTCTTTTGCCTGACCAGATGACATTGTATTGGCTGGGTTATCAAAGTTTGTCTGGCTCGGATTGCTGATGCTACAGTTGGCCGCTGTTTTTTTCCAAAACACGGCACATACCGGAGGGGAATTCAATAAAAAATTAATGCTGATAGTGTTTTTCACTTGCTTGCACTCGCTGTAAAAAAAAAAAAAAAATCCACCTGTTATAAGTTAAAAACTTAAGTTCAGTTGCTGTCGTAGAACTTAAATTGGCAGTAAGTTGAATTTTGAAAAACTTGTAAAAAAAAGACTTACTGAGCATATCATTTTTTGTCCAATATTAAACTCTAGACAACATTGATAAACCAATCATTACTTTTATGTCATGAACTCTATATAGTTTCACAATTAAATCTTTGCCATAATCTGTCTTTTTCCCTTTTATTGGTGAGATATGACAAGCAAATATTTTGTTTGTAATGAAATGCTGTGCTAAAGTTCAGTCAGGTCCTGTAAAGACATTGTGGAAGCAAGGCTGCGACCGAAAGCTTAAAATGCTGCCAGAGGAAACATCCCAAGGTCAAAAGGCATCAAGGCACGTCCGAAACCAAAGTGAGCTTCACTTCCTGATTGATCCCTTCATCTGATCGATTTTTGAAGGAAACGCATCATTCGCTGCCTTTGATATCCCACAATCCTATGCATTCCGTGACAGTTGAACTAAAAACGGAAATGTTTTCCACTTTTGATGTCATTAGCAGGAAATTAGTAATTAAATATTTCCTTAGTCATCACCAAAGCTCTCTCTCTCTCTTGTTTACCACATGTTCCAAATGTTCCTGGATCAACATCTTTGTTGATCCTGGATCAATGGTCCAATCAACCAATCAGATTTGAGGGACAAGTTTACAGTTTCTGTCAAGTTTAGGCTTAGAACCATGAATTACTTAAACATCAGTGCTATCATTACCCTATGATTTTAGGAAAAAGTTAGGGGTAGGGATTGGGTAAGGAATACATTTTGGGACAGGAATGTTGATCCAGGATCATGTCTTACCTGGCAAAATCACAGTGATCCACACTGTCAGAAAAAAAGGTACGAAAGCTGTCACTGGGGCGGTACCTTTTCAAAAAGGTACACTTTTGTACCTAAAGGGTGCATATTGGTACCATAATTGTAGAAATATGTACCATGAAGGTACCAATATGCACCCTTTAGGTACAAAAGTGTACCTTTTGAAAAGGTACCGCCCAAGTGACAGCTTTCGTACCTTTTTTTCTGAGAGTGCAGATCATTGTCCAAAATCTGTCCGAGATCGGTTTTGTGATGTACCTTTGTGTGCATGTGCCCAAACGATACCACATGTTGCTGGATCAACATCTTTGTTGATCCTGCATCAACTTTCTAATCAACCAGTCAGATTTGAGGGACAAATTTAGAGTTTCTGCCAAGTTTAGGCTTAGAACCAGGGTGAAGTACTTAAACATCAATGCTATTCACCTTTCATTACCCTATGATTTTAGGGAAAGGGGTAGAGTTAGGTTTAGGGCTAGGGATTGGGTAAGGACTACATTTTGGGACAGGAATATTGATCCAGGATCCAAAAAATATTTTGATCCAGGACCATGTCTTACTTGGCAAAATCACGGTGACTGTGCAGAAACACTGTCTGATAAGACAGCGAGGCAATAAGTCAGCTTTACTTTTGGACGCAGTGATATAGAGTTAGTACAAATAATAGATAACTATTTCCTCATGGATGCACCTTAGAAGGTCAGGAAGACGTTTGGGTCATGAACTTGCTGAGAAACTATACATATTTTTTGGTATTTAAATGAAGTACTTTATATTTGACATAAGTGCACAATATATAAGTCCGAGCATGGAGTTCATAGGCACTACTGGAGTGTTTGGGTGTTACGTTTTCTCTCTTGAGTTTTATAACCTTGTTAAACTTTATCCTTTTCCCCATCTAAAAGGAAAAAAAAAATCTTCCTAAAACATTGATTTTTTCTTGATCACTGCTTGCTTACATCTTTAATTCGTTTTCCAATTCGTGGTATCCTGCTATATAATAGAATTGTACAGGCATCCGTCAAGGAAATATAAGATTGCGTTGGAAAAATGTTAAACATCGGTCAAGGTTTCCCTGCCAGAGCCGATAACAAGCCAACAAAAATGTTAAGCCTGAAAGACGGAGATGGAGGGAAAGGGAAAGATTAAGGTTTAGGAAACACACTCTCCGCTCAAAGCCGCAGGAACTCTATAAAAGTGAGAGTGTGTAAAGACTGGAGTAGCGAGTGTCCATTGCCCAATGTTAATGTAGACGTTTTTTTGTCAACTTTCCCAAAGTATCATTGTGAAATCTGCACAGGCTAATGGACGGGCAATTAAAGTTGTATTCAATTAGCTCCACGAGTTAAAACTACCCTAGCCAAGCGAGCAGGTGTTTCTCCTTATATGTTGAAACAAAACACGTCTCTGTAAGACAACGTGATACTGTACAATCTGATCTAGTTTGACAGTATGCCACAATCTAGGGCCACGTACTGCAACAACCAAACTTAATCCTACAAACAAGTCATGTTTCTGCTTATGGCGTGTTCACCCCAAATGCGAACAGAGAGTCAAATACGCGTCCATCGCGTCTAGTTAGACGCTTGAACATTTTGAACCCATTCGCACGTCCAAAACAACCTGCGTCACTCGCGATTAAAAAAACAACACAATTTCTTTCTGGCATACGTTTCCGTCATGTCTGAAATAAAAGATATTGCTGCTCTGTACTTGTTGTGTAAGTCCCAAATACGGAGGAAAGCCAAACCCCAACCCCAGGGTCGCAGGATTTCTCGGATGGACACCAACTACCCGGTCTCAGTTAGCATAGGATGTAGTATCGTATATTTCAGGGTACCCACAGACGGCAACAATTAGCATTTCCTCCATTTTCGACAACAGTAATAGACCGGACCGCTATGGCTTGGGACCGGACATATCAATTAGCTCTTCGTTGATTGGTTGGCGCAACAAAGCGTCATGTGAATCTTCTGCTTGAGTTAAATTTTTCAATTTGCGTGGAAGACGTTCGAGGCAAACACGTCGCCCAATTCGTGTCATTTGCGACGCCCGGTTTCGCGGCTTTACATCGACTTTGTATGTAATCTACTCACACAAATAATTAAATTCGCGTTCGGTGTGAACACACCATTATGGTGTGTTCACACGGAACGCGAATAGAGCATTAAATATGCGTCTATCACATCTAGTTAGACGCTTGAATGATGCGTCTATTCGCATATTTGCATTGACTTTGTATGTAATCTACTCAAGCGCGAATAGAGCGTCAAATACTTCAAACATCTAGTTAGACGTCTACAAATACTATCACGTCTAGTTACACGCTTGAATCTTCCACTTGAGTTAGAATTTTTCAATTGCTCGGAAGACGTTCACGGCAAACGCGTCGCCCAATTGCCGTCATTCGCAACACCCGGCGCGAATGATGCGTCTATTCACGTATTTGCATTGACTTTGTATGTAATCTACTCATGCGCGAAAAGAGCGTCAAATACGGCAAACATTTAGTTAGACGTCTACAAATACTATCACGTCTAGTTAGACGCTTGAATCTTCCGTTTGAGTTCAAATTTTTCAATTGCGCGGAAGACGTTCGCGGCAAACACGTCGCCCAATTTGCATCATTCGCAACGCCTGGCGCGAATGATCCATCTATTTGCGTATTTGCATTGACTTTGTATGTAATCTACTCACGCAAATAATTAAATTTGCGTTCGATGTGACGACACTTCTTTAAAGTTTCATGCTTTAAAAAATAATTCCAATAATTCAACGGCCTGGAGTCAATTATTCTTCTTCTACTATGCTAACCACACTTCGAAACATTGTTCAAATGATGGATTTATTTTTTGTCCTTAAAACTCTTGTGTGTAGGACTAATTTCTTATGCATTTATTCCCAAGCCTCCATTGCTAATTCCAAAATATAATTTTATGCTTCAACCACTGATCGCAAAGTAATGCAGTTACACTGTAAAAAAAAAAGTTGATTGAACTTAAAATTCTAAGTCATTTCAACCTAAATTACATTAAACTCACTTCAAATATAAGTTGAACAGACTCTAGAGAGAGAGAGATTTAGCCATGTGTGAATTACCTGAGTCTGTGCATGTCAATATATTAGGCAGCAGGGTCTATAGTTGTTGTCACCGTCATTGCTGTCAAAGTTGTTAAACTATGTGTTGGGTGTTGTTTCTTTTGCTGGACCTTTGAAATATCGGAAATCATTTGGCGAAGTGATATGTAACTGTAATGCGGTCAAGACCTGCCTGGAACTAATTTAGCCGTGCATTTCCCAGCAAATAATTTCACACCTTCGAATGCTTGTCAACCAATCAGATTCAAGCATTCAACAGCTGTTTCACACTGCGCCTGTTGTTCTCTCTTCTGGTTTGTATTTCCACATCATGAAAAGATCTTGAAAAGATCATGAAAAGGTCTCCTGCTATTTTTGTCATCCGCTTCAAACATTATAATGCTCATGATAACTTTCGTTAACTCTACAATAAGTATATCCACTAGCGGTGCCATTGAAATATAAAAATATATCGCAATAATAGCAGTTCAAAGACAAAATTTTAAAGATTTCTGCATGTGCGCTTTCTCTGTATACAGTTTTATTATTAAAGCATAAAGCATCATCAACAACAAATCTATATGTGGATTAATTTTGGTCTTAAGAGCAGTAGCCTACCATAGAAATTGTGCCATTGTCATCTTGATTGTTTGTTCTCACAATTCTCAACTTTTTTTTCCTTTTAGTTTGGTCAGACAAACTATTTTCTGTTTTTTTTTTTTTTTTGCCTTGAATAGAAAATGCCTGCAAAGAAAATCACTTGAAACTTTTTTTCTGGGTCGTTTTTGTTTATTATGAGTATCTGCTGTATTGTAAAAATCTTAGTTTAAAGTTTCCATTTATATACAAAAAAAAAAAAAAAAAAAAGAAAAAGAAAAAAAAAAGAAAGTGCAGACATAAACTATCTGTGCTATGGTTGTTGAATTAAATTTAAATGCCATATTCAAATAGAATCATAGACCTTTCTATATTTGTACAAAACGTTTTGAAACCATTGTTTTGTTTAAATGGTTTACATCACAATATGCGTTACATGCTGTTACTTTGGGGAGTAACCTTGAACTGGATAATCAAACAAAAAAAATTATAATAATAATAATAATACACGTTTATTATCCCTTTAGTTAAAGCACTTTAAAAGCAATAGCAACATTTTTCTTTGGTAAAACTTCATATTGAACTACATGACATTTAGCTCAAAAACAGCACATTTTAAACAACAACTAGACATTTAATCAAGTTTCATTATTGATTATAAAAATCCTTAAAAATGTACTTCTGTTGTGCAGCTATTAATGTAAGAACAAAACCATCAACCAGTTTAAATGCCTCTGGTGAGTAGTGGTGTATTTTCACCAGCAACATTCACAAATGAACAGATATAGTCTCAGCGCTGATGTATAATATAATGAAATGTGTGTTGCTTGCTTCCATCAGAATACACTAACAAAAACTACTGAATGTTTTTAGCAGCCAGATGGTGTAGTTATGACCTCTACCAGCAGGGGCTGACTGAGCATTGCTAACCAGTGAAGGCCTCAACTAGTTTTGAAGAAGACACCTGCGTTTGATGAGGGAAGCCGAGGCGTTTTATTAGCACATTGACACAGGTTTGTGTTAACAAAGAGGTACAAGATATAAAGGCAACAGTGTTTGTTTGTTCCGAATCCTCTGTCACCCTCCAGATGTTAATAACGATCTCTAAATGTCAGGGTTGTGCAAAATTCAAAGTGTGGAAGAACTGTATCCCTTTCCAGTTTTGGAGTGTGGCTTTGAATCGAATCGGCCACAATCCACAGGAAGTTGAAATGGAGAGACAGGAAGATGAATTTGCTGAATTTGAGACAAGTGATGCAATCTAGGTTTTTCAACACTGGTACACTAATGTTATTCTGTTAAGTAATGTAATTTAGAAATGTGTGTTTGCTATCTATCTATCTATCTATCTATCTATCTATCTATCTATCTATCTATCTATCTATCTATCTATCTATCTATCTATCTATCTATCTATCTATCTATCTATCTATCTATCTATCAACTGTGAATAAAGTGTAATATAACATGTAAATATTGCCTGAAATTGCTTTGAAATTAAAGTTCCAATAATATTACTTAATAATAGTGATGTCATTTCCTCCAATGAACATACATTTTAGAAATGTAAGGCTGGATTGATACAGTAACATTTTTGTTTCAGGTAATTTTGTTAAATATCCTTAAAGGTTACTGGAATATAGCATGTTAAAAGTTCAACCTTTAAATATCACTTCTTTTAAAGCCCTCAAATCTTTCAAATAAAGCTTAGTCAATCCCGTAATCAAAGTTTGTCCTGCCAACAATCTGGTTAAAATGACTGGTTTTTGGACTTTTTTTTTTGGCGCAGTGGATAAGACACATGCCTTTGGTGTGAGAGACCCGGGTTCGAATCCACTGTGAGACACCAATGTGTCCCTGAGCAAGACACTTAACCCCTAGTTGCTCCAGAGGCGTGCGACCTCTGACATATATAGCAATTGTAAGTCGCTTTGGATAAAAGCATCAGCTAAATGAATACATGTAAATGTTCTTTCGAATTCCAGTTCATTTTAATTATACTTTTTTCCATTAACCTTCAAATTGCAATTCTGCACCCTGTTTGCTACCAGAATTCTGGAATTTACAGTAAAAGACAATCTCTGAATGGTGCACAACCCTGTTCCCTGTTTCTAAAACTGACCAACAACCGGAAATCGAACTCTTGATTTAGTCAATAAAATAAAACTCGTCAACGAAAGTCTGGAAGTCATGAAGAAGACATCTCACATCTCGCTACCTGCAGCCACAGCTCTCCACCACCATGTCCTCGTACTGCTTGTACACCACATTATTGGCGGAGTCGATGTACAGAATGCTGATGGGGCTGAGTCTGGTGGGGACGCAGCAGGTCGGCGGCGTGGACCTGGGGTCCATGGAGTTCATGAGAGTCTGGATGATGGCGTGATTGGTAGGCTCCAAATGGGAGCGTATGGGAAAGTCGCAGACGCCGTCGCAGTGGAAGGCCTCGTACTCCAGAGGAGCGATGATCCAGTCGTCCCAGCCCATTTCCTTAAAGTTGACGTGCAACTGCTTGCGGTTGCAGCGCTGTTTGGTTTGGTTCTTGGGTGGTTTTTTCCCACGCGGCAACGGTGCCCGACGCATCCGACGCTGGGTGAAGAGGTACTCGTACACCGTCTTGTTGTCGTGACCTGAACGGGCTTTGATCTCGTTGTAAAAGAGCCCTCGCTTTTTTGTACGCCCGAACACCACAAAGAAGGCTTTCTCCTTGGTCTGCCTTCCCGCCCGGCCCAGGCCGAGTAATCGCAAGTCGAGCGGTCGCCCTTGATCCACGGCTTCCAGCTCAAAGCAAATCTGAGGAGCGTTTCTGAAGTCTTTGAACCGTTTCCAGATGTCAAACACTTCCCAGTAGGGGGCGCTGTGAGGGTCGATGCGAAGAGTGTACACCAGTTGGCCTCTGTGCTTACCTGACGCCGCGCAGGTGTACAGTCTCAGAGCTACCACGCCCTCGAACGCGGCCTTACGAGAGTCCATGTGTTTCTTTCGGAGGATGCGCAGCTCTGCGCCCAACAGACCCTCCTTCTCCATTGAGCTGATGTTGAAGAGGTAGCGCTGGCGTCTCAGCAGGGGCGCTCGCTCGTCTGCAAAAGTTAAGGTCATAGGTCAATGAAAATGGCCTTTGCATCGCTTTATTAGTTGCAGTTTATCTTGATTACAACCATATTAAAGGAGTAGTTCACTTTTGAAAAAACTTTTGCTGATAATTTACTCACCCCCATGTCATCCAAGATGTCAATTTCTTTTCGACTGAAGACAAAAAGACATGAAGGTTTTTGATGAAACATTCCGTGATTTTTCTCCACATAAAGGACTTCAATGGGAACCAAACGGTTCAAGGTCCAAATGAGAGTTTCAGTGCAAACTGGAAAATGTTCAAAGGGCTTTAAACGATTCCAGATGATGAATAAGGGTCTTATCAAGCGAAACGATCGCTCATTTAAAAGAAAAAAAGTTTACGTTTTATAAGCTCAATTGGTCGCCTTGCTCTGTTCTGTGACGCACGTTTGTGACTCATTCATCAAAATGAACGAATCTTTTTTCGAGTCATTTGGTTCATTCAACGAATTAAACGAACGAATTGACTCGGAAAAAGATTCGTTTTGGACCTTGAACCGTTTGGTTCCCACTGAAGTCCATTATATGGAGAAAAATGCTGGAACGTTTTCATCAAAAACCTTAATTTCTTTTCGACTGAAGAAAGAAAGACATGGACATCTTGGATGACATGGGGGTGAGTAAATTATCACCAAATGTTTTTTTTTTTAAAGTGAACTACTCCTTTAAGAGCCAAACACATACCAACTATATGTCCCATGGTATTCCATGTTTTTGGACATTTATCATGTTGATGCCATGTTTTTTGCAAATGGTGTCAGAGTGATACATTTTTTATTTGGACATACCATGATTTTGAGTTTTTCTGGAGGGTTTTTGATTTACCAGCATAATACCATGTTTTTTTGCACATGACAATCAAATTAATAATGTGGTTTTGTGGAAATATTTAATGGTATTGGACCTGAATTGTCAAGTCAAGTCACCTTTATTTATACAGATTGTATCAAAGCAGCTTCACAATGATAACATGAAAATAATACAACACAGATCAATAATGTTGGTAAATATTAAATGATCCCCAACTAAGCAAGCCAAAAGGAACCCAAACTCCATCAGGTGATTGAATGGAGAAAAAAACCTTAAAAGAGCCCAGGCCAATGAAGGAGCATTGATTACAAAACAAATTGGATCGAAACATTAAGAGTATTTGTCCATTTCCATCTGTGGAAATGGACAAATTGTGGAAGATATTTATTTATAAAGTAGTAAAATGATCACTACACCACAGTTAAGCTTCTCCACTATCAAAGCTCACATATTGTGACTGTGTGTGTGTAAGAATGAGATATGTATACATAAGGGAGAACGAGCTCACTTTCGCTCTGCATGCAATGCAATATGAAGGCAGTGCATTTTAAAAATCAAAAGGTTTCATTTTATCCAAGAACAGTTTGCTTTCAAAAAACTATTGAAACCAGACGAACTCGGCCTGGAGATCACAACATACTGTAAACACTGCATTATTATCAACCTGCAGCTATTTACCAGTGTGCCTACCACCGTGACATATGGCTTTCACTAACATAGGCTGAAAAAAAAACATCTGAAGCACATGGAGAGAGGGGCAGAGAGAGTGCAACTGATTAGTGCTGTGTGTGTGTGTGTGTGTGTGGGGTGGCGTAAATTACACTGATGTAGAAGGACATGAGATGGCTTTTTAAACTTAGAGAAATAGTTCATCCAAAACTGGAATTTCTGCCATAATTAACTCACCTTCATGTCGATCCAAACCTGTTTGACCTTTTTTTCCTTCACAAAAGGAGATGTTTAGCAGAATGTTCCAGGTGTGAATGGAGACCTAAAAATCTCCTTTTGTGCTCCACAGAAGAAGTCTTACAGGTTTAAAACAACATGAGTAAATTATCTTTTTTTAGGGAGAATTTCCCTGTATAGGTGAGAAAGGAAGACAGATGCATGCATTTCTTGCTCGAAGTCTACAGAGGATGTGGTAACGATAAATCTGCAAAGGGTATTTCACAGAGCATAAACTAAAACCATTTAAAGCTTCTGAGGAGTCAACCTTGCAGCTACAGAAAGCAGGGCCATTTAAATGCTGTTTTAAACAGATTTACTTCGAAAAAAATAAAAACATATTGAGGCCACCTACTTGTAACCGGCCCAGGAGTTTATTTACTTTAAGCAGAGGTCCATCAAAAGTCTTATGCCAGATGCATATTGACACAGTTGGTTTGGGTCAGAGACCCAGATAAAAAAAGAAAGAAAAAAAATGATTGTGTTTAGTGTGTAGTGCGATACTAAGCAGAAATAAGATGTTTTAAAAATGTATATCCATGACTTCTCTTTTGTATAAACAGAAAAGGATGATTTAGCGTAATGCGGTATGGGTAGTTGATGTGACATTTCAAGCAGTCACAGCAGTATCCTGTCATTTGACAGGCTGCAATTCATCTAAATCAAACATTATCCCTTCTAATGTTTTGTGCCATTATCATACCATTTTTATTGGTTCATATTAATCTAAATGGGATATTTATTCTCAGAAAAAAAGTCTCACATGGATGATTTAATAGCACTCCAAAAGCTAAAAAGTAATTAAATATGGTGACACATTCCTTGATGTATTCAAATAACTTTTAACTTACAATCTTGACCGGGGCTGGTTGTCACACTTTTTACTCAAGTCATTAAAAAAAAAAAAAAAAAAAAAAAAATCAGTGTTTGTAGACACATTAAAAGTGTTGACTACAAAAAATCTGAAATATTTCACCATTTGTCACCATTATATATAAATTACATTGACTCTAGCAGGCCATGTCGGGGTAAGTTGTCACATTTAGAACCTGATAGGCTGCTATAAAATAACTAATTATAGGCTTTTCAGCTCGTTTTAAATAGTTAAATTAGTATGAAAGAAAAAAAAAATCACGAAACCACATGAATAAAAACATTGTTTTGGGTCACTTTAAGAACCTTCTCCAATAAACCAATGGGACTTCACTGTGTTCATTAATTTACCTGACATCTATAGCAGAGCTATAATTTTATATTTTAAATATTATTTGAACATGCAAAACCTGAGGGAATACATTTTTTTTGTAATTTGACTTGATTCAATACTCAACTAAAATTTGTTAAGCAATGTGACAACTTGCCCCGGTATATATATATAGTGCATATAACTCTCCAATGCAAACCAGATTAAATATATACCATACCTTGTCCTCTATCCACAAAGCTGGTGATGGTATTGGCCATCCCAGCCTCGTGCAGGACACTAGTATTGACCTCGCCGCTGGTCAGTGACCAGTACAGGGACAGCATGTAGTCATGGGGCGTCACTATAGGGTGTTTGGGTTCCTCGCTGTCCTCCAGTTTAACTGCGTCGTTCCCTCTCAGATGGGCAGGTGCTGGTGCGATGCTTTTCATCACGCCAGGATTAAACTGACCGGCCCTGATGGCAGCTGGCGCTTTGGAAACTCCTTTATTGTGTCCCGTTTGGTGCTGGATGCTGGAAGAGGATGATACTCTCGCCGCATCCTTGGGTACCCAAGAGCGCACGGCCTCCCTGCGCCCTAAACTCACAGGTACCGAGGCGCGAGCCGGGATGGTCTCGGACTTTATCAGAGGTGGTGGACCCGCCCGGATGCGAGAGATCTTCGCGTTGTCGGAGGGCTTAACGAGCGTCGTCCCGTTGCGCGCCGCCGGTAACCGCGGATTGGGTTTGGCCGCTCCGGTGCCCCTATGACCGGCCACGCCGGCGAGGGAGAGCGCTTGCGGGATGAAGACCAGGTATAACAGAGTCCAGAAGCCCAGTAAAAGAGGGAGACTAGTCAGAACTTTCATCCTCTGATCTTCCTCTGAGTTTCGGTGATGGAGAAATGACCAACGGCTCTTGGCGAACTACCATGAACGGGTTTGGAGAGGTAAAAATGAAGCTTTGGAAACGTCTGATCGATTAGTCTGCGCAAACCATTGCCATGTGCCCCTCTCTTCAGAACCATAGTGATCCAGCTCTGTCGGAGTGGAGATCCAAGAGAGTAGGTGCAAACGCGCAGTGTCTCTCGTTGAAGTCCGGCGGTTCTGCTTGATATCTTGTAAGAGACTTGTTTCAAATCCCACTTTTTTTTTCCAACCAAGAGGGAAGGATGGCGTAATGCGCTCTCTCCCTCACTCTCTCTTTCTTTCTCGGAGTTTGAACATCGTCCAGTGAAAACAGCACGCACACACAGAAACCTGCAGGTGCTCAAGTCGTGCGCAAACCTGAGCGCAGGAATTGGAAACGGAATTCCAACGCAAACTGGCTTAATTACTCTCTGATGTCATGCGTGCTGTCCAGATTTATTCAAGTGCAATATTTCTTCTTACAGCATGAGTCACTGAATACATAAAACCAAAAGCTTTGCATTAGGTCACCAGAATAAATCCTCAGTTTATGAGCCATAGGTCAGAATTGATATGCAAATGACCATGCATTATTCATGACTTGATAAGAAAACCAAGAGTTTATGTGCTAATGCTATTAAACTTCATGGATCCTTATTAAAAAATGTACTCTTCAAAGGTTTGATTTAACTGATCAAAACGTGTTTTGTCAAGTAACCAAAATTTTGTCAAAAACATTATTTAATATGACAGAGTCTGCCGTTGGCTACTACATGGGCTAATCTGGTTTTTAAGAATTTTCACTTTATTCAAAAGTAAAACAAAACAAAGAAAATAAATACACTCTAAACAATGCTGGGTTGTTTTAATCCTGAATTGGGTAAAATATATGGACAAACCCAAATGTTGGGTTAAAATGTCATTTCAAATTTGGATCCCAACTTTCACTTTCAAATGTAAATTTTTTAATTACATTTTAACCCAAATTTGGGTTTGTTCATATTTGACCCAAATTTGGGTTGAAATAACCCAGCGTTTTTTAGAGTGTATTAACTTTTATATTATTATTATATAATTACTATTATTATTACTATTATATATTGCATATTTAATTATATTAAATGACATTTATAAATGAAATATTTCTGTCCTTTCTGTAGTAAATATTGATTTTGAGTCAGCTACTGTCTGATCAGAGTACACTCTAAAAATGCTGGGTTGTTTTAACCCAATTTTGGGTCAAATATGGACAAACCCGAAATGTTGGGTTAAAAATGTAATGTAAAAATTTAACCCAACAGCTGGGTTAGTCCATATTTGACCCAAAGTTGGGTTAAAACAACCCAGCATTTTTTAGAGTGTATGTACAAGTAGAACATTTTCCATTGAGCATGAGCACTAAAAGATCAAATGAGGATTTAGTAGCCACATCCTCTAAATAAGATCACACTAGTGTTGGGTTAGAGGTCACAAGACAGATTTTAAGCAGAGACTGGCAATGCACTCGGTTTCTTCTCAACCTCGACCATACATTCGTATTTGAGAACTGTGGGCAGTGGAGAAACAGTTTATTTCCTCAAGTTAAATATATGGACTATTGGTTACGCTATAACCCACGCCCACGGACCATTCCAATCCCCTCCGAACATTGAAAAAAAAAAAACCCACCTCCGCAGACAAACAGATGAGGGAATGAACAGTGTTGTGGAATACGCAGGTGAAGTTGGACACACACGCACACACACATAAACATGCTCATCCAGGGGTGAAAACCTCAGTGCTGGCCAGTAAACTGCCGCTCATAAGAGTGAACGCAGCACATTTCCAACCGTCCGAGGTGTGTTCAGCGTCTCAGGATGTTTTCAGAAGGACGGAGGACACATGGCCTGTGGTTTACCCCACACCACAGTGGCACGGATCACCAGGAACATTTCTTTTGTGTGAATATACAGTCTAAAGACTAGTGAAAATGCTTCCATGTGACATTTTTCTTATTTAATACAAATGTTCTCATTACAAAGTTAAATATAGAGTCGAGTTGAAAATAATGGCATCCATTTATGATATGGATTGTTTCTCTTAACTTTAACTCTCACATTGTGTTTTTACTGAAATTGCTTGTTATCACATTGGACTAAAACTTATTAACTTTGATCACTCAGGGTATAACAACTTACCCAGACAATTCAAATCATTCTTGTACTTTCCCCCCACCTTGTTTCCTTTATCACTTTGTGGAAACTGACTGATTGTAGACCTCATTGATCTGAGCTTATTTCACCTCAGCTTTTGAGGTGGAGTGAACGTTGAGTGACATAAGGTCATATCAATGCGGCTTACGATCAATCAGTTCCAAAAAAAAAAAGAAATATAAAACCTGTTCTATATGAAAGAAAATAAGTTCACAAAAAGATTGAACCCAATATATAGTGATAATATAGCTAAATGAGGGATTTACAAGTAATTTAAAAGGCTGGGACCCCACCATACGGCTTTGACCCCCTTCACATTCCCCCAAATTGCCATGCTACGCTGGTATCTTTGTGTAGAGAAATGTGCTGTCGAGGTGTTAGTCGTTGCGAAACCACAGACATTTCTCAGGTGCAGTCGTGGACAAACCAAATAAATGGGCTCTTGTTCTGGAGGAGTTTTGACATTCTGCTAATAATCATGTGGTCTCAACTCCTGTGCCTGCCTATCAACAAACCCTTTCCCATTCTTTTTAAAAAAAGATTTCATTCATTTCATCAGTGACTTTTCCAGGTAATCACAATTTAAAAGTTCTCTTATATCAACTTCAGGGACCCTATAGGCTGAAATAGCCAATCTATCAAGTTTTCACTGCAGCTTGTTCACCTTGTGTTGCTGAAAGGGTTTGGAGAATGAGGTGTCACGTGCCTATTTGGGCGGGGTCTGAGCCGTATCGGTTACCAGGGTTTTTATCGATTTTTAATGCAGCAGTTACTTCCAGGCATGGTAAAACAGTGCGGTATTGCGAGAAACTCCTCTACTACCAAGCTAAAAACACACGTAATCAATACTGTTTTGTCGTGGGAATCCTACCAACATGGCGGAAAGGGGAGGGGCACTGTAAAATGACGTCAACTCCTCATTTGTTTCCTAATAGGAAATTGGACATGAACCGATGAACGCCTTCTCAAATCGTATTTACTACTGGGAAACTCGGAGATAATTTTGATACTCGAGTTCCCGAGTTGGGCGTGCAATCATCTTTAAACATGGCGGAGGGGAGAACTTGTTGCTGTGACTGGTAGCCTATATGCTTTATTAGTTTTTTCTATAACAGCCTTATTTTGTCAGTAAAGTAGTCCATATTCACATAACCATTTGAAACAAATAATGTTTATACACCGCGAAAATATGTATTCGACCGAAATCCCATAATTGTCAGAAAGCTGGCTATCTATCACACAATGAATGTGGTCGTCAAAGAATGAGAGACGCTTCATTTTATTCAAAGTTAAATATCTTCAATACATTTGGCTTTAAAAATGCAAGAATAAATCCTTGATGATTTGTGTCCTTACAGAAAAGCACTTGAATGCGACAAACTCGTAATCACAACATCAGGAGTAGGAAATAGGAAATGTCCCATAGCATGTTAAGAATTGTGTTGCTACCTTGTACAGTCCATGTCTGCCTGAAAAGTTTTTCACAATAACAGGCTGAAAGAAAGTGCAGCATTGCCCTCTTTTGGACAATTCCGGGTAATATGTTTAGAAAAACAAAAAAGATCAAACTATAGGTTACTAGGCTACATGAGTCGCTGGATATTTAATTCATTTTCAGTGTGGGTTTAAAGGCTTTTACTTTATTTATACAAGGCACTAGAAGTACAATAGAAAATCAATAGAAGTACACTCACCTAAAGGTTTTTTAGGAACACCATATACTGTGTTTGAGAAATGTTGGCCCATATTGATCGGATAGCATCTTGCAGTTGATGGAGATTTGTGGGATGCACATCCAGGGCACGAAGCTCCCGTTCCACCACATCCCAAAGATGCTCTATTGGGTTGAGATCTGGTGACTATGGGGCCATTTTAGTACAGTCAACTCACTGTCATGTTCAAGAAACCAATTTGAAATGATTCCAGCTTTGTGACATGGTGCATTATCCTGCTGGAAGTAGCCATCAGAGGATGGGTACATGGTGGCCATAAAGGGATGGACATGGTCAGAAACAATGCTCAGGTAGGCCGTGGTATTTAAACGATGCCCAATTGGCACTAAGGAGCCTAAAGTGTGCCAAGAAAACATCCCCCACACCATTACAGCACCACCACCAGCCTGCACAGTGGGAACAAGGCATGATGGATCCATGTTCTCATTCTGTTTACGCCAAATTCTGACTCTACCATCTGAATGCCAACAGAAATCGAGACTCATCAGACCAGGCGACATTTTTCCAGTCTTCAACTGTCCAATTTTGGTGAGCTCTTGCAAATTGTAGCCTCTTTTTCTTATTTGTAGTGGAGATGAGTGGTACCCGGTGGGGTCTTCTGCTGTTGTAGCCCATCCGCCTCAAGGTTGTGCGTGTTGTGGCTTCACAAATGCTTTGCTGAATACCTCGGTTGTAACGAGTGGTTATTTCAGTCAAAGTTGCTCTTCTATCAGCTTGAATCAGTCGGCCCATTCTCCTCTGACCTCTAGCATCAACAAGGCATTTTCACCCACAGGACTGCCGCATACTGGATGTTTTTCCCTTTTCACGCCATTCTTTGTAAACCCTAGAAATGGTTGTGTGTGAAAATCCCAGTAACTGAGCAGATTGTGAAATACTCAGACACCAACAACCATGCCACGCTCAAAATCGCTCAAATCACCTTTCTTTCCCATTCTGACATTCAGTTTGAAGTTCAGGAGATTGTATTGACCAGAACCACACCCCTAAATGCATTGAAGCAACTGCCATGTGATTGGTTGATTTAATAATTGCATTAATGAGAAATTGAACAGTGTATAATAAAAGTGATCCATGTAAAAAAATATTTCAAATCTTCTGAAGCCTTGTGATTACTTTGGGAGAAACAGACTGACAGTTTGTCCTTTACAATATCCTCAAAAACTACCATGCATGCACAAAAGCTTGCCTCTTTATTTTTGCTCTGAATTTGCAAATAATACAGTTTTTTGACTCCTCTAAGAAAGTATTTTTATGATATATTCTTAAAAATAAGCAAACCCATAAAAGATTAAAAAGGACAAAGATTTGTAATGTCTAAAACAAATCAGCAGGTGGCAGTAGTTAGGAGCTTTTCAAATGCTCTCCACAACTCTTAACAGTGTACGTCAGAAATCCCAGACTTCTTGACTATAAAGTCCTAGTATTATTGAATACTAGCGTACTGCTTTCTACATACCATATGCAACCTCCCATGCATGTCAAGCAATAGCTACCCTATATATTATGTAGCCCAATGTGATAAATTTAGGCCATGCCTTTAGGCCATCATCTGTTTAACTCAGCAGTATCCATGTTTCCTCTCTGAAATAAAATTAGCCTTTAAATTTACATATTACAAAAATAGAGAGATGCATTATTTACCTTTAAGAGATTTGCCTGCCTTGCATTTAAGATGCACATCCTCGTGAGATCAAATGGTTTCAGCCTTTTTCTTTATTTGCTTTTCTTCTTTACTTTCCTTGTCTGACTTAGTTCCCCAAGGCCAGAAACGTAATATTAGCTATCATAACCGCCTCTATGATACACACACAGGTTGTAATGCAAATTTGGTGCGAACATGCTGCTATTTTAAAAGGTTTGCATCTGCAAAATAGTATAATAAAGTGCGTGTGTGTGGATTCACAATCTTATAGCTACTTACATTTTAGTGAAAACCCTGTTCAGTCCACAGTAAATGTAATGTTTATTTTAAAGAGATCATCACAAACGGTTTCTTTTGCTCCACCTCCTGTGTAAACACACCCAGACTGTAGTTGAAAGCAAAAAGGCATTCATCTTCCAATAGCATTGCGTAACACGTGAGCGTTTGAACACTTTCCAGAACGTTCCACAGACTTGTTTTTCTGATTCGCATTCAAATATCTCTAGCAGAAAACGTGTGTTAATGATGAAACGGTTCCTTGTGCTATGAGGAAAAAAAAACAAAAAAAAACTTCCTGGTCTAGTTGTCCATTCAACATGTGACCGCAGCCGTGCTTTTTTTTTCTCAACAGATGACAGATAAATGAGAAACTCGTCATGGAAACATTAAGATTTGCATATTATTTTAAATGAGCTTTAAGATATTTGGTTACACTACAACATCACCAGATATACTAAATCAACTTCCCCATGCAGGTCATATAATTATATCTGTGTAAAATATAAGTGATTAATCTGCTGTTGACCAAACAGGTTTCAATTGTTTTTTCCGATATGTCTCAACTATCTGTTTGTACTGAAGTTACATCATTTACGTCTTTTTCAGGTCGGCATGTGTTCAACACACCCTGTCATTAATCATAATGTTGCATCATCATACACACACACACCGGGCCTAAAACTAACTTTTTGCCATTCCTGCCAATAGCCAGTGAAAATGTACTGATAAAAATAAATATTTTTACCAGCCATGAAACATAAATGGATGTCTTTATTAAAATTACAAAAGTTATTCAGTCAAGAGCAGTGAGTGATTTTTCTTTGAGTGATTAAAGTTAAAAATTATTAGGCTGCTGTCATTTTAGGAGCTAATGCACAAATTCAATATACTGATACACATGCGTATTTCTGAACTGTTTATGTTCACTTCAACATATCTGTTCAAGCACAAGTTGACGCAAAAGAGAATTCAATGCACTGTGTGAGATGCAGATTTCTGGGCGCACGCTTCGGATATGTGCATAAAAATCGAGTTCCCTTGTCATTTCTTGCGTTTTTGTGGCGATTTTTAGGATTTATAAAAATGTTACCACTGTTTCATAATTTTTTACTCACATTTGGTGCTTGGCGAGTGTTCATTTTAAGTCACACACACTCATGACACCATTGCAACCCAAAATATTAAAAACAAATGGCATTTATTTTAAAAGAAACATCCTGTCAATCTTTCTCCTCTTAAAAAAACAAAAATAGTTCATTTTCAAGGCCTCATGCATGACCTTTTTTTAATCAAAACGTTTCTATTTTTATCCTTCAATCTAAAAAGAAAACAAACTCAGTCTATTCTTCTGGTATGCTCATTTGTTTTGGTAGCAGAGCAGACAGGCATCAGCATGATGGGAAACACACACACACACACTTCTCTAGGGGTGGAAATTCCCGATTTAACACTGAGCCAATTAGATTACACTTTAAAGACTGTCCTATTACTCAACTTTCATCCATCACAAACAGGTCCATGTATGAATAATATGCAAACTGAACCAGAAAGCTGACATTTTCAAACAAACACTTAATGATCTGAGTGTTATTCAGTTCAAACAGGCTTTTGAAAATCCTACGTAAAGCTCTTCGACTTTACAAAAATAACATTAAAAAGGAATCGATCACCCAAAATGGCTTCCAAACCCGCAAGACTTTGGTTCATCCTCAGAAAACAAATTAAGATCTTTTTGATGTCCCTCCGAGGTCAGCTACACGACTACCAAAAACTTCATAAAGAAATTGTAAAACGACTTGAGTGGTTTAGTCCTGAAGAGACACAATCGCTTTATATAATGAATGAACAGATCGAATAGGCTTTTATTCACATATAAACGCACACATCAGCTGTGGCAAAAGAAGCTCAGGCATGTTCACTTGATGAACGAAAACCAGTAAATTTTGACCAATTGAATGCATCCTCGCTGAGAAATATATTTAAAAACGATCCCATACTCTCGAATGTTTTAGATGGTTTTCTAAAGAACCATTGAAGTTACAGTGTTTCTCCAAAGGTATCAGGTTGCAAAACCATAGAAACCAAACATAGGCAAAGTCATCATTATGTGAAGTGACATTCCACACAGAAGGCCTCACTCTGGTGAAAAGACTTTAGGCAGAAAGGTCAGTTCTCAGAGGAACTCTAAAGACTGTCAATGGTTCCCCTAGTAACCACATTTGATCATATTTGAGGTGCTTGAAAAAAATATTTAGGTTGTACAATAGGATTTTGAAGCCTCCACAAGGTTCTCTAGAGGGTTTCACCAATGTGGGAAACCACAATGGTGGCTTAAGTATCTATTTTTACTATTTTTAGTGATAGTACTTATACCATAGTACACTGTTAAAAAATAAATTCTATTTTTTACGGTACAAAAACAGCAGCTGTGGTTACCACAACTTTACCGTCAAATACTTTACAGTAAAGTTGTGGAAAAGTTGTGTTTACTTTAACTTTACGGTAACAACTTTATTGGTTTTATAGACTCAACTTATTATTTATAGTAATAAACTATAAAAATAATTTATAGTAATAGTATTTCATTATCTGATATTATGTTCATTTACCATCCTATTGAAGTGTTAATATCTGTTTTGTACCATTGCAATACACCGATTACCAACAATCCCTGCAGAGATGAGTCACATGATCAATCAAAGCTCATCATAAACAGCTTTCCCACAAGAAAGTTAATACTATTATATAGAAGCTGCACAATGTCATTCGCACAAACATTAAACTGCATCATGCTAACACACGAGAAATTTTAAAAATGCCATACACATTAATTTAACAACATTAAATGTAACATAAAAGCCATAGCTGATTAGAAAAAAAACTAAGAAAATTTTGAAGAAACTTGTGAAGTGAATAAAATGTGAAGTGTCACGCAGGAAATTGTGGGGATGTCAATTTACGGATTAAATTATACAATGAGTTGTTCTTTTTCACTTTTAAAAACTGTAAATTGAATGGTATTTTACAGTAAAAATACATTAAGTGTACCATTAGATCTATCAGTTATCCTATATTTACCATCCCAGATAGCAAACTGACATTGAATCAACGTGGAAACGACGTCTCTCATGACATTGAAACAACGTTGATTTGCTCATCGAATTAACGTTGAACCAACGTCAGACGCGGCATTCTTCAAAGCTAAATGAAATCGAAAATTGGTTTGCTTTTATAACGTTGAAACAACGCGTTGATTTCAAGTTGATTTTCAGTTAGTTTTGAAAGAATGACGCGTCTGACGTTGGTTCAACGTTAATTCGATGAGCAAAACAATGTCAGATCAACGTTGTTTCGATGTCATATTTCCACGTTGATTCAATGTCAGTCTGCTATCTGGGATAGCCTAGTAAGGAAATTTTCTCGTCTTTTAACGTTAAAATCACTATCATTTTTTAAGGATTCCTTAAAAAAATAACAAAATTTTGTACATAGATAACCCAACAGAATAATAAAAATGATTTCAAATGATAAACAAAAGAGTGCATCTCTACCTTGTCTACATATACATTCTTTCCATTGGTCCTCGGTGATCCTCATTGTCTGAACCCAAACATCGGCCATCTTAGGTTCAAATTCAATCTAATTTAAAAGTCGAGATGTTTCATACATCCACCTTCGCTACCCACTGTCCTGTTTCAGAGTCTTTCTGAACCATAGGAACCCCCAAATAAACTTATTCTTGACTTGATTCAGGTGTGCTTTTAGGGCAAGAGGGAGGACCCATCTTTCACGTCTAGAGAACTATGGTGACGTTATTAAGCGTACATTTATACGTCAACGATAGGGCCTACTAAAAATATGGAAAAAATTTTCCTTGCATTTTTCGAACACAGACGACAACACTGTCAAAATGATCCATCTTGATCCACAAAAACGGCTAAAAACATTAATCATGCCAAGCCAATAATTGACGTCACTTCGTAAAAGAAACACTACGCGCACGCGCCTACAGCCTAAACACGTAATACGCATGCGCGTGATGACAGTGTTTTCACAAATTCGCTTTTTTTGTACTTTACGCAAACCAGTTTTATTAAAGTCTGCATTAAAATGCAAAAATGCCCCCAAAATGCAGTTGCGGTGTAAATGAACAGCCAAAAGTCAGAAAACGTTTTCAGTTGAAAAACGTTGTCGTGTAAACGCCCCGTCAAAGGCAACCTCTTTTTATCATGAAAAAAGCTCAAGACCGTTCAAAAGGTTATGTGCATAAAATAGCTTTATTTTCAACAGATCAGAAATTGCATGCAGAAATCAATGATTCATTGACTTCAACATTAGATCAGTGATTTTATCTGGATGTGACCAAACAAAGCAGCAAATTTATCATTTTACACCATGCACAGTAATGCACAGCTTATTCACGTTCCCCTTTACTAATCCAGAACATCCTTCTACAAAACATAAATATATTCGGCTTAAAAAGTCTAAACGAAATAGAAACTCTTAAAATCTGTTGAAAGACTAACAGCCTTTGAATTTTTGCACTACTGTATATAAAACAAATCTAAAAACCATAAAAAATAAAAATTATTACATGTACAACAGCTGAGAAGGGGAAGAAAGACCCCCCGACCTGAAGGCAGGCAATAAAATATGAGTTAAATTAATACCAAACAAAATTAAAAAGGAATTAAGAACATCTACAAAAACATTGAGAAAAAACAAAAAGTTAGTACTAACATTGGTCATTGTTCTCAAAACAAAACATGTTTCCGAAAGATACAGACACAAACCATCAGCTTTCAGGTTATGCCAAAAGCAAATACCGGGATGAGATATAAGAACAATAAAAACTGATTTTGGCATTTAAATATTTGGTAAATAAAAGGCTGTCAAGATGGCTAAGTACCAAAGTTTTACATTTATTCAAATGGCTATATACAGATCCCTGGATGTACAAAGTCTGTTTGCAGTGAACTGATTCTCAATCAACAGCATCTGTACCTGTTAAAGTAGCTTAGCTGACAGTCAAGCAGCACGTAGTGGATCTAGTCTCTCGACGTATAAAACCACCACAGCAATTACATACGGATATGTGGAATGTACCATAACACCATGGCTGAAAGGAGTATACGTCAGTCTAGTACACCCAGTTCAGATTTTGCCCTCACAGAATTTCATCTCGAACATATGCTGCGTGCCTTCAGTTTGGTTTCACCTCTGATGTTTAATATGAAAATTAAAAGGTTTTACAGCACAGACTTAAAATCAAAAGACATCTGATAACGTAAAAGGCTACAGTAACACCCCCTCTCTGTAGCATCAATCATGACACTGACTGCTTATCATAACGGTGGATTAAAATCGTCAATCCAAAGCCTTTAACCCGTGGAAGCTCCATTACACCTTGTAGTGTTTTATTAAAAAAGAAAAAAAATAATGGAGACAACAGGCCACGTGACAAAAAGGCAATAAACCTGACAGAGTGTGGGAACAAAACGACAAGAATCGGGCAGTTTGGCAACAGACGCGATCCTCTTCGATTCACTTTGAGATTGCAATGCAAATGTCCAGTCAGAGTCAATTATTCGTGAGGTTCTCCTGCGGTTTTCGTGGTGCGTGAGAGGTTGGCGGCGGCCCGTCGGACCGAGGCACCATGTGAGCTTATAGTTCAAAAGAGAGAGGGAGAGGGAGAGAGAGAGACAGAGAGAGAGAAGGTTTGAGAGGGAAAGGATGCTCATGCGTAGATTTCTGCGGTGGGAGCTTTCTTGTAGATGGGCGTCTTGCCCAGGTCGTAACTTCCTTCGTCTTTCTTCTTGATGCGGAGAACAAAGTGAACGAGGAAGACGATGAGGAGGATGGCGAAGATGAGACCAACTGCTCCGCCCGCAATAATAGCTATAAAACAAACATACAAAACGTGAGGAATAACCGACAGACACGGCCGTAAAACATTCACAAACTGCATGAAAGGTAATATTCAGAAAAAAAGAATAGGGGCACCAACACTAATATCTAACGTTACTAAAACATATATAAAAGCTATACTAATATAAAAAACTAAATAATTACTAAAATTTGAAAATATCAAAAATAAATTCACAATATGAATACTGCCGTAAGGTCGTGTGTCCACCAAAGCGTTTTTAGTCAGCCTGCCGCTCTGCCGAAAACGCCTAGCTTGGGGTGCTTTAGAGCGCAGCGGTTTTTCCGTTGAGACGTTTCGTTGCTATTATACAGAATATCCGCAGCACAGTTTACGTGCAACTAATTTCGAAGATTATTTGTTTCATACTAAAAATGTATTTTTCATCCATTTTGTTCGGTTAGCTCTGCTGGTTGATGTCGTTGTACAGAAAAAATGTTTGACAGTTGGACAGTGTGGTTTAGTCCCGCCCCCCCTCCACTGTGATTGGACGGCTTGGTAAAAAGTGACTGCGTTTTATCCAAAGTTGAACATTTTCCAACTCTCGCGACCTGTAAAAAAACGCTGGGCGCTGGCGATTCAGCGTGAAAAAACGCCCAGCGCCTCGTTACGCTCATGCAGTTTAAGAAACGCGGCGCTTCTACTGAAAACAAACGCCAGGCGCGTGGAAAAACGCTTTGGTGGACACACGGCCTAACAGTATATAAATTACACTAAAGTAACATAAAAAAGGAATTGATCACCCAAAAAGGCTTCCAGACACGCAAGGCTTTCGTTCATCTTCAGAAAGCAAATTACGATCGTTTTGATGTCCCTTCGTTGTCAGCTACACAACTACCAATTTGACACTTAAAAAACTTCATAAAGAGATCGTAAAACGAATCCGTATGACTCGAGCGGTTTAGTCCTGAAGAGACACGATCACTTTATATGATGAACAGACCAAATTAAGGCTTTTATTCACATATTCATAAACGCACATCAGCTGTGGCAAAAGAAACTCACGAGAACCAATGAGATTCATTCTTGTGCTACGCATCACGTTTGAGCTTCAACAAGAACCAATGAGGTTTGTTCTCGCATTTATTTATTTATGTTCGCAGATCAATGTTTAAATGTGAATAAAAGCCTAAATTCACAGTTCATTATATAAAGCGATTGTGTCTAATCAGAAAATTTGGACTAAACCGCTCAATTCATATGGATTAGTTGCACGTTCGTGAACTTTTTGAAACGTCAAAGTGTCAGTTGTGTAGCCGTTTATGGAGGGACAGAAATCTCTCCAATTTAATCAAAAAGATAATTTTTGTTCTGAATATGAATGAAAGTCTAACGGGTTTGGAACGGCATGAGGGCAAGTAAATGATAGAATTTTCATTTTTGGGTGAAAGAACTCTTTACATATTTACATTTTAGTCCAATAATAAGTATTAAACTATTTACTTGGCATATTAAACAAACATCATTACAAATGAATTAAACCCATCTCCTCACCTGCAAGAACCTCTGTGTTGTTGAACAAGCTCTCTTCTCCAGCAACGGTCATGAGCACATTGCTTTGTTGGTCATTTTCTTGGTTTAGCGATTTCTCCATGCCGACCTCATTGTTTCGAACCGCAATCACCTCATCTATAGTTGGCAGCGGGGCAAATGGACCCACAGGATCAGGTATCCAGTTTTTGAGATCATTCTGAGAGAGGAAGAAAATTCATAAAGCAGTCAGCAACCATGAATGAATCATTTTAGACTAATGATTCATCTGACATTCATTAAGAATAGGAGACAAATCAAATGACACTAGCTGAACTGTATGTTTGGTATCGTACAACATCAGTGAGAAAACGCAATAGAAAGATGTTGTCTAGTTATTAGCCTATGACAGTTTATTAAAATAATTAAATTGCCTATTAAAATAATTCTTTGAAGAGCTTTTCTTTTTTGAATTATTTACAGATGAAAACCTCATTAAATTCATTGTTTCCGAACATTTCTGCAGTATCAAAATAACTGCAACTCAATCTGACATCATGACTAAATTTGTTCTATAGCTACCTCCGTAATGATGATCTCTGAAGACCCTGAGCCTGATATGTCATCATAATCATCCTCTTCATCATCATCATCATCATAGACATCCTCATCGTCAATTGGGTTTAAATCAGCAAACTCAAAATCTTGATGCGTAGAGTCACCGGACGACTCCAGATCCTCATGGGGTGACTCGGTTTTCAGAGGTACCCATGTTTCCGTTTCTCGTACCTACAAAGAGAAGAAAAAAAAATCATGAAGAAAATACACCCGACTGACACCGTTTGTTCAAAAGCATTAAGGCAAATCAAAAAAGAAAAAACCTGAATGATCCGAAGACCTCATTAAAGCAACATTAATCAAGAGGGGGATCATTTATTTGGTTAAGACTAAAATTATGTTTTATATATCCCTTTAATACTTTGTCTATGGCATCATGATGGTTCTGAGAGCACACTTAATTAAATTAAGACACACCAACACTTTTAAATCACTTCAGCAGAGCCATTTGGACAAGCACTATGAATGAGTTTTAAACAATTAACGGACTAAAGCCTATTAGCATAACAGGAGGAAGCAGAACACGCATACTGATTTATATTTTTCCTCGTCTTTCCCTAAAGAGTCGTCCACAGAAGTGGCCATTTTTATTTTCACCGTTGCTATGGTTGCGAGACATCAAAACATTCTTTTTAACTGTAATTTTAAAAAGATTCTAAATTCTATTCCGAATGACACACCCGTGAATTACACAATACTGTATTACATTCACACCCCTCTTGACCTCGAAGTGAGTCAGAGAGGTAAGAACAAGTTAGCGCAGGTTTGCCTCCATCGTGTAAAACAACGGAAGAATTCATCGGACAGGGGCCGAGGGTCTTTATCAGTCTCGCACGCCGACTCGCTGTCAAAAACAGATTTAATCAGAGTTGACTCACTGAAAAGTTTCACATACCGGGAAGTCAAAAACTTTCATAATGCAGTACAGGTGTGTACTCATGCCGCCTAACCCAGTGTAACCACTTTTCAAACACACTTTAAAGAGGATTTTGGTGACTTCATCTTACAATAGGTCGTCTTTAAAACAAACTCGATGCTTAAAATGGCTCTAGACGCTAAATGGAAGAGGTTTTAAAATGGAGATCGGGGAGGGGGCTAACTCATTTTCCAGGAAAACCAGGATCACGCAAACGTCACATGAAACTGCAAGTCAGCTCTAGCCTGCTCTGTTGTTTGAGGATAATAAAAGAAAAAGGGAGAGCGAGAAACAGAGAATGACAGAAACCACAAGAGGGTGTGGGGAGAGAGACCGACATACTTTATGGTTTTCAGCCTTAGAGTGCTGTGAAACCCCACACCAAAATCCCCTGGCATTATGAAATACTCAGCTCAGAGGGAAAAAAAGCTGTCTAAGAAAGTACAGCGGATGCTCTCTGACTGCGAAGAGGCGCAAGGCCGTGGTTCAATTAAACCAATGCTTCAATTCCCATAAGCAACCCCTTAAATTCTCAGTAAATGTATATAAGCCACTTAAAAGAGTTTAAAAGAAATCCCACAGAGCAAACTAAAAGCTCTAGACTACGATGGACGGCTAAAGAAAGTCCCTTGAAATTTCTCAGTCGCGATGCAGGAAATAAAGGTTTTTGTTCTTAATTTCTCAGCAATCACCAAAAATCCCCCCTCATTTAAAAGAAACAACCCCAATGTGTGAGATAACAGCTCTAGAAGTAATGAAAAATTCTACCATCATTTACTCATGCCCTCATGTCGTTCTAAACCCGTATGACTTTCTTGCACACAAAAGGAGAGGTTTATCAATGTTCATGCTTCTTTTGTCTATACAATGGCTGGAGTCAAATAACAAATGCACTATTAAAGTAGTCTGGTGTGCATAGAGCTTGAACTGAAATTTAAAGTTATTATTCACGTCGTTAACCAATTTGTGCTTTGATTTGGCATCAGGTGTAGCCCTCAAACCGTATTCACTTATAGCCCTTAAACCGGTAATTGTGGACAAATGTGGGCACAGAGGGCTCAGGTGTGATCCTAATTTTTATTTATCATAAATGTTATATCACTGTCTTCGATAAAGTTTTGTCTATCCATTTATGGTGTGTTTTTTTATTTTGTGGGTATTTTTGAATTTATTTACTTCAAAAAGTACCATATTTTCGATGTACATTATGCATTATTTTATGTTTTATTGTTTTAACTAAATTAAAATATCATTCCAATAAGTTCTTAGAGCTAAAACCTAAAGATGAAGTGACTTTGCTGTCACTTGGCGTCTTATTTTGGCTTATTTACAGTTTTACCCATTCATTTCTATGGGTGCCCATTTTTGATCCAATTCACTCACTTAACATTGTAGAATTGAGTGTTCAGGAGGCAAAGTTGGGAAAAGTAGCCAAGTCTTGTACCGCTCAGATCAAGGGAAGTATCTTATCATAACTATTTTGGCCACATTTGTCCAGAATACAGTTTTAGGGTTAAAAGATCACAAGGGTGAGTGAGTAACGCGTCTATTTTCTTAGGTAACCCTCATGATAGCCGTCGAGACTGATATGAATATGTCTGATATGAAGATGACGGCATGTCTACAAGTATGAGTATGCCTCTAGTACTGACTCTCCAGGCTCTTGAGTGAGCTGTAATGCCAGAGAGAAGCCTGTGTAAATTAACCAGCTTAGTAAACCAGGCCTCAGTCAAGACTAGCAAATCTTGGAGCAAATCCGGCCATCTGCTGACAAATGGTCTGGCATCTGTTCCAGTGAGTCCATGAAAGAAGTAAAGAAGATACCACAATCAGTGACTCACCCAATAGTGTGGTAAACTGTCCCAGGTGATCAGGTGATTATTCACGGTTTGAGTTTAACGGCCAATTTTGAAAAAAAAAACACAAGTGTTTTGTGTCAAGAGTTTTACAAAGCAACTTCTGTGTATGAAAAAGCATTGCTTTTCTCACAGATTTTCTCCAAAAAAATCTCCATCTGAGATTCATTGGTGATGACCCATTAAAGCTACAGTAGAAACATGATCCGCTATCATCTGTTGTGGTTTGAAGACTGAGACTCTCCTTGTTGTCCTTTCAGGTCACAACCAATTACAGCCCCAGTCGTCAATACAAACGGTGTCTGTCGCTCCCGCCAATCGGATTTATTCATGTCATCTGATCTCCTCATGAGATACACTCCTCCCTCGGGACAGAGTGAACGTCCTACTTTGCACACACAAACACACTTGCACGTCAGGAGAATTCCTTCCACCTTTGTGGGAACTATTTATAGCTGCATTTTCCCTTTCTAGACCCCCCGCTGAATCTCAACAGCGGGGCAGAAAGACTCACCTGCCTGGTAAACGATACCAAATTGTTCAAATCACACGGCAAATTCTCACCCCAACACCTGTTCAAAGCTCTGACGCATTAGTGTATGTGGATGAAACAAGATTGGACTTCAAAATCTACAACTAAACCAAACAAAAAGGACTATTCAGCCTCACTGGCGCCAGCCTTTATTCTCTCCCACAGGAAGTGTGATCATGCTTTGCTTCTATCTGGGTTTCATTAATGAAGGTTCACACCATTACGTCAAAGCCTGTTTAATACACAATGAGCCGTTCTGAATAGCCCAAACAATCAGTATTGTGTAGTCTAAGCCTGAAAACATGGAGTTCTTTAAGCTTTCTGACAACAGACCTTCCTTGACTGGCTAAAATCTTAAGTTAATAGAGACTGTGATTGGATTATGGAATCAAATTAGCTAAATTTGTTCTTGATGGATGTCAAGAGATTCACCAATAAACTATACACATTAGACATTTAGTCATTTGGTTGGCTCTCTAAAGAATAACACCATGCCATTCCACACATGCAAGTTCAACAGGAAAAGTTACTCATTTACTTATGCATAATCACTCAACTTTTTACAGCCATTTATTTGAGAAACGAAAAACATTAAGATTAACCATTAGACATGGCCAAAAATAACCCAACAACAATAAATGTGAACATTTAGATCTCAAAACATTATTATTAAAGCTCTCAGTTATCAACACAAACAAATTAGATTTTCTCTACATAAACCTGTGACTGAAAGAAAACAATTCCCTCCAAAACTACATGCATCTGAACAATACAAAGACTCAAGATAATGCAAGTTAGCAGTAAATGTGTTATTAGATGGGGAAGACTTCATGTTTCTAGGGTGATAAATGGGGTGATTCGACTAGATTGCTTTAACTTAAGTCTGACCTGAGAAACACGGGTGTTTATTTGAAGAATGGGTATTTTCAGAAGTACACATTTCCTGGCGTGTAAAGACCACCAAAGACAAAGGGGTTGATGGGAATTGCTTAGGGGGAGGGTATATAGTCCACAAAGAGGAAACCTAACTAGAATAGAGTAGGCAGTAAAGTTGATCCTGATTTAAAAAACAAAACAAAATCTAGTACAAAAGAGTTATCCAAAATACTAAGCTGGAAAACAAGAAAAAGGCAAACTTAAGAAAGAGGAACCGTCATTATGAAGAACAGCTGGTGGCTGGTTATCAGCGTTTCCAAGTAAAGCCTGTATGGCATATGGTTAATAGCTCCGCAAGCAACAGAACTGGAACGGTGAAGGATGTGGTCTGCTAAATGACTCTAGTACACACAAGGTTCCCTTTTCCATGGCCTCAAGATACCTCTCTGGACTTGGCAAACAAAAGGGTACAGCATAAGGCATTGTATTTGTTGAAATAAATATTAAGAGACACATACTATGCATTACATAAATTACCAAAAATCCTTCTTTCACCCAAGCAGCAAATAAAACCTTCTCGCTCTGTGCCAACATTCCCCCCTCAAAAGAGATTTATAAGGCCAGTGGACAGCAATCCAGAAATCATTATTATATCCTGCCGAAAGTATTTATCATGTGCACTGCTCTGCCTTTCAACAGCCATTCAGATGAGCTTTGCACCCCAAAAATAACCGAGTAAATAAATAAATCCAAACCTATTGATATGCAAAACACCTCATGCCTAATTCAAAACACAATCATTACCAGGACATCTAGCATGGCCATTACACTTAAAATAATAACAGAGTGAATGCAACGTTTTACAATAATTGTTTTGGTTTTTATTGTCAATCAATATAATATATAATTCAATATCTAGTTAGAAAGACACGTGGTAAAAAGTGGCAGTAGCAACATCATCCCATCAGGTAAGGGGGTGAAATCTGCACAAGTATTCAAATAAAATCAACGAGGCCAAAATCGAGAACATCCACACTCCTACTTTGCCTATTTCTGAGGTTTAAAGTGTCCATGCCATGTTGAGTTTAAGCCACACACACTTGTCCAGCGGCTGAAGAGGAGGGACCTGGATGAAAGAGGTGGACCATTTAAATCCGCCGAAGTGTGTGAAATCCCAAAAGAAGGGCTGGTCAAGGTCAGGAGGGGTCAAATTCCTCAGGAAAATGCACAAGAATGGAGAGGGAGGGGGATGAAAGGAACACAGACACTTCAGCATAATTTTGAGGAATGCTGCGGCCTTCTCCGCCTCGAAGGACAAGGCTTTGGGAGTGTGCAAGCTTGTTGCAACATTCCCGCCCGAGATTAAATCACACCATCTGATTTACTACTAACTGCACAGCTAGTTAAGTTTACTGTTCTATTACTTTATTTCCCAGTGGATTACACAATATTATACTAAACCATTCAGCAGACAAGGTCAAGACGGGACGAAAAAAAAAGCTGCATGTGTTGGCGTTGAAGTGTAGATAAAGATCTGCGACAACACCTTTCCAAAGGTCTGTGAGAATGGAGGCTTTGGGCTCAAAGAATTTGCATTTTGACTTGTGTGTGTGGTGTGTGTGTCTGACTGACCGAGCAAGCACACTGGGTGGCATTTGTCTTCTATTTCAGCTCCACAGACATCTGCAGCAAGCTATTCTTTTGAGTTATGAAAGAACTGGCCAACACAAAGCTGTGGCATCCCATTCACAGGTGCTCCAGTGGGTGATTTCATAATGAACAGATGGAAATGTAAACCTCATGACTGAATCAGTCTAATCAAATTGAGCTAGTGCTATATAAAAAGAAAAAAAATCCCTGCAGGCAAACACTGTCACATGAAAAAGCTAGTGCTACTCGTTAGGTTACTCAACAAACAAAAATGAGCAAGACTAGTTCGGTGCCAAGTGCCAGAAAGTCACTCTCGTCATTAAATATCGTCGTTAAATATATAAAATTGAATTATACACACGTACAGGCACACAAAAGACTTGCAAAATACCACAACACAACGATTAATAAGTTACTCGGCTCACGTTAATCATATTTATTTGTAATATTAGGTTTATTTCAGATGTGCACCAAATTCGTAAATTCGACCAAAGTCAAAGAAGACTTGCCTAGACGTTAGACAATTAATCTAAAGTTGAAATCGTGCATTTAAATTGTTAATTTTATTGAATTTATAACTTAGTAGCCTTTGTTGTACCAACAGGTCTGTTGTCAGAAAGCTAACGCTTTAGCTAACACAAATATAACCACTTTTTGGGGGGTCAAGTTTGATTATAGAGCACGATATGGCTCGATTATAGCCTTAGCATCTTAAACGAAGTGAATATTAGTTAATGTTAACAAAATACTCACCGATTCAGCGAAAACAGCAGCAGCCGCTGACAAAACCAACATGAGGTAAACTTTCAACATCTTCTCTTCAAAATATGGAGCCCGGGTGATGAAAGTTGTCAGTTTCCGAAAGGATTCACTTTTATGAATCAAAATAAACCGGTCCTTGCTTTGTTAGTCCTTTTTTATGTCGATGTGAAGGGATTTTAACGCGTATTCTTTCTGGTGTCCTGTGTGTTGGTGCGCAGTATTCCTGTGTAATGATTGATCCCCTTTTGGTTTTATTCACCAACTTAAACCCCGCCTCATTTCGAACTCGCAGCCAATCAGGACAGATTAACCACTCCATGACGTAATTTTCGGAAACTCCGTCCGGACGCAAGTTTACAATACCATACATTCAAATCCATGTTGACAATGTAAACAGCGAATTTATACGATTATTAGAATAAGTTTTTTTTTTTGCTATGTAGTTATTAATCTCGTATCAATACAAAACCCTCCGTACTGTCACAATTTCACATGGTTCATGTTCTAAAGGTCTACCTCTATGACCAATATGAAACGGTAGAATAATGATTAGCATTTTTGAGGAAGTTTTTGGAAGAAGAGCTCGGAAAGTGAAAATACAGACGTAGGCTACATGGAAACTTTCAATGACGTAAACTTCCGGGAATTTTTTTGCACCCGTCGTACTTTTTGAGACTCGTTCTTCCTCTTTCCCTTATTTCGAATAACAAGATATTTAAATGCTGTTGATGATGAGTTTTTCTTTTTTTTATCGCTCCCTTGCTGACAGAAATTCTTGAACTAAGCTGGTCTTAGTTGGTTTAAAGGGACAGTTCACCCAAAAATTCTGTAATCGTTTACTCACCCTCAAGTTGTTCTAATCCTGTACAAATTTCTTTCTTCTGCTGAACACAAAATAAGATATTTTGAAGAATGTGGGTAACCAAACAGTTACTGGACCACATTGACTTCCATAATATGGGGGGAAGAATACTGTGGGAGTCAATAGGGCCCATCAACTTGCTTACAGACATTTTTCAAAATATTTTTTTTTTTGTGTTCAGCAGAAGAAAGAAATTCATACAGGTTTAGAATAACTTGAGGGTGAGTAAATGATGACCGAATTTACATTTTTTTGGGTGAACTATCCCTTTTAAGATTATCAATGGTCTCTCCTGCTGATCATCAATGGTTTTAGATTATCAATGGTCTCTCCTGCTAATCATGCTAATCTCACTGTTGCCTGAAATTCTTCAGCAAACTGACTGGAGAAACCATCTAAAACCAGTAAACCATCTTGGGTTGTTTTATTTTTCCTTTCTTTACGTAAATGTCAGTTACATTCAGGTTTAAGTGGTGTTGCTCATAGAATTAACAGTTGTCGTCTCCACTAAAATGTGTCAGCCTCATCCAGCCACAATAACGGGAAATGTCTAGATAACTTTTCTCGTTATCATTGAAACATTTTTTTTCATGACTTTGAACTTGAAACCACTTCTGCATGTCACAACATGACACCGTCAGTGAAGAGATTTCTACTCCACTTTATTCATATAGCCTAAATCATTTAATTTCTGTAAAGCCAGAATATACTCAATCACAAAGATTAGAATTAGGCATTTTTATAAAGTAGGTTAATCAACTTAGCAGCGCCACTTTTAATTCCATGCGGTTTAAAAAGCAAAGCAAATTATTTGACTTAATTGGCCATTATGTATTATAATCTTGACCACACAGTATCATTTTAATACTATCAAACAGACATTATTAATGGTTGTTAAGTCAACAACCTAGATACAGTACATTCATACACTTCTACAGAAATTCCCTTTATACTGTAAATGTTGCCCTGTTTGAAATGATCTTGTTGGGTAATATTTGTCCTTTGGGGAGTCTTGCACTATTAAGATTGCTTGCGTGATTACAGTACATGTTCTCCTCTTCTGCACATACAGCAAAGTTTAACTTCGGGTTGCTTGTAAAACAGTGGAAAAAGTAACAGCTGCACGTCTGACCTGGTGCTCATGAGGTCTCAGACTGTCCTGTTATGAAGTGAGAGAAGAATCTGGCCTGATTTCAGCCTTGATTTGTTTAGTCTGGGTCTAAAGTACATTTTAAACAAACTGAAGGAAGCGTTCTGAAATATGCAAGAGATGAGCATTTGCCTTAAGGTGGTATTCGCCTTAAGATTGAGAGTGTGGAGTGAAATACATCTAGACTAAATGCAATAAATGTGAGAAATGCGACATGAGAAATTGGTCTTTATTTTATTATTTGATAATAAAAATAGCAATCAATCAAGGCTATGATCTAACATTACATAACAATTTTATGCATTATGTTCTTTATTTTTTTTTCAAGAAAGATTAACCGAAAGTCCTAAAATCAATAAAAATTGCGTTCTGTGTCCATTCGCTTTTAGACTTTCTTTATCTATCTCTTTCTTATATAAATATATATATATATATATATATATATATATATATATATATCTGTTTGTGTTCTAGATGACAGAAACCTGTATGAATTTCTTTCTTCTGCTGAACACAAACAAATATATTTTGAAAAATGTCTGTAAGCAAGTTGATGGGCCCCATTGACTCCCACAGTATTCTTCCCTCCATATTATGGAAGTCAATGTGGTCCAGCAACTGTTTGGTTACCCATATTCTTCAAAATATCTTATTTTGTGTTCAGCAGAAGACATAAATTCGTACAGGATTAAAACAACTTGAGGGTGAGTAAATGATTACAGAATTTAAATTTTTGGGTGAATCGTCCCTTTAAACCAACTAAGACCAGCTAGTTCAAGAATTTCTGTCAGCAAGGGAGCGATAAAAAAAAGAGAAAAACTCTTATCATCAACAGCATTTAAATATCATTGTTTTTCATAACACTTAGGGAAAGAGGAAGAACGAGTCTCAAAAAGTACGGTGAGTAAGTTTACGTCATTGAAAGTTTCCATGTAGCCTACGTCTGTGTTTTCACTTTCCGAGCTCTTCTCCCAAAAACTTCCTCAAAAATGCTAATCATTATTCTGCCGTTTCATATTGGTCATAGAGGTAGACATTTAGAACATGAATCATGTGAAATTGTGACAGTACGGAGGGTTTTGAATTGATACAAGATTAATAACTACAGCTTAAAAAACTATTCTAATAATCGTATACTGTAATTTCGCTGTTTAAATTGTCAAAATGGATTTGAATGTATGGTATTGTAAACTGTTACGTCCGGAGTTTCCGAAAATGACGTCATGGACCGGTTGATCTGTCCTGATTGGCTGCGTTGATCTTTCTTTCTTCAGCCGAAAAGAAATTAAGGTTTTTGATGAAAACATTCCAGGATTTTCTCCAAATAATGGACGTCATTGGGAACCAAACGGTTCAAGGTCCAAATGAGAGTTTCAGTGCAGCTTCAAAGGCCTTTAAACGACACCAGACGATGAATAAGGGTCTTATCAAGCGAAACGATCGCTCATTTCAAAAATAAATAAAAAAGTTTAAGTTTTATAAGCTCAAATGCTCGCCTTGCTCTGTTCTGTGATAGGCATTCGTGACTCTCCTGTTCGAACTTGTTAATCAAAATGAACGAATCTTTTTTTGAGTCATTTAACGAACAAAACGTGGACATTTTGGATGACATGGGTGAGAGAAAATTATCAGCAAAAGTTTGTTTTTTTAAAAGTGAACTACTCCTTTAAGCATTTTAGCAGTGTGTCATGGTTATGAACCGAAAGCTTTTACCATCCACGTCAATCAAAGTTCTTTTCAAATGGACCAGTTGCACTACATATTCCTCGACACATACTGGTTTGTGCATGAATGTGCATCTCAGAACTCAAGGGTTGTCAGTGTTATGCCGTCATTGATAATCATTTAGTTGTATAGCGGCTGCGGATCCGAGAACAACGATGGAAAAGTTTACGCTGCAGCTCGGGTCAGCTCGTTCAAGCCGCTGTGGCAATCACGTCCACATGGAGTACATTAGAGAGAATTGCCTGGCTCAGTGCTGCATACGCTGGCCTTCTCCACATCCCCGCCTCGACTTTCACTCAGTCATAGTCCGTCTTTTGTCTCCATGTAAAAAGCAAATTCCACCCAACCTCTGACATAGTCTGACACACATTCCAGTTCAAGCACAACAATGGAGGCCTTTGTGCCTGCGCTGCTGTGTGTGTGTGTGTGTTTGCTTTTCATTTTTTTTATTACACTCTAGATAGACTAGAAAGTTTAATCATTTTCTGTAGCCGTATTGCTGGTATGTGTGTGATCTCACAACTCCCCTCCGTAACAAAAAACACAATTGTAGAAGAATTTATGACTGTTTATGAAGTTCTGTGTGGTCCATTCGCTTTTAGACTTTCTTTATATATCTCTTTCTTATATATATATATATATATATATATACTGTATATATGCCGTCATTTCAGTATATATATATATATATATATATATATATATATATATATATACTGAAAATATCTGTTTGTGTTCTATCTTTCTTTCACTTGGAAAAAGTATATATAAATATAGAATATGTATACTATATACCATATATATATTTATATATACAAAATATCTATCTATCTATCTATCTATCTATCTATCTATCTATCTATCTATCTATCTATCTATCTATCTATCTATCTATCTATCCATCCATCCATCCATCCATCCATCCATCCATCCATCCATCCATCCATCCATCCATCCATCCATCCATCGATCCATCCATCCATCCATCCATCCATTTCATCCATCCATCTATCTATTGAGTCTTCTGCTGTCCCTGTGAGAGATCTGGTGAGTGTGTTAGTCGGAGCAGGTGTGTGGAGGTTGAGACATTCTTGAGATGATGTTTGGGCTCGTCGTTGCTTTTGTAAACTACTCATTATGAAGTAAATAAGCTCATCACAAAAACACATGCCACAGAAGACACTTAAGCAGCCAACATAGGTTAATGCTGTTAGGGGTGGCCTTTTGTTTGTTTGTTTTTCTTTATCTTCCTTCATCAGTTTACAAAGGGTGCAGCCCCACATTCCTCTATCATTAACAAAATTAACATATTAATTGGTCTTGATCTGTGTTGATGAACGATCAGTCGTTATCACATATATATAGTCATGTGAAAAAGAAAGGACACCCTATTGAACTCTACGGTTTTACGTGTCAGGACCGAATAAATAAATCAACTTAAAATTAGGTAAATATAACCTCAGATGAACAACAAAACATGACATATTACACTGTGTCATTATTTATTTAAAGGGATAGTTCACTTTAAAATTAATTTTTGGTATGTTTTAGCTTAGCTCAAGGGCATCCAAGATGTAGGTGTCTTTGTTTCCACAGCATTTTCAGTTTTGATATTTTTAGGTCAAACCGTTCTAGTCTGTCAGTCATATAATGGAGGTCTATGGGTCACCACCTCAAAGAGCATGCACAGAGAAGTCCAGATTAAACATGATTTAATGACTCACTTCCGGCGCTTTCCGGCACTTGTGCAGACCGAAGTGCCCGCGCCTTCAGATCACTTGGATGTGGCTGCGGTTACAAGAGGTAAAAACGATATAAATACTGTTTGTGTTCTCACACGCTCATTTCGTGTCTTTGGCCATCAATGTGCACTTACATTTACAAGTCATTAAATCATGTTTAATCTGGACTTCTCTGTGCATGCTCTTTGAGGTGGACCATAGACCTGCATTATATGACTGACAGGTGATGCTGCACATTGGTGGGGTTTGAGGAGATTCCCAGAAAAGAAAGTGCTATAAATGTAACACATTTTTATTATTAATGATTATTATTATATATATTCATTCTTATATATACACATGTGTAACTGTATGCACTTAAAACATAAATAAGAGGGGGGAAAGTCATGGCATGCTAAACAAGGGGTCAGAGACGGTTGGGCTGCACAACTTTAGGAACAAAGGTTGCCGTCCTTCTTTGTGTCCTACAGCCCTGAGGGGAGCCACTCAAAAACAGATTTGGGCTTGTATTGCAGCCACAGGACCTGGGCACCTTGCAGTCTTTGAGTTGACCATGAACTCCTCTGTATAGTAAAGCATTCAGTCAATCTGTCCGACAGCTAAAGCTCGGCCGCAATTGGGCCATGCAATGGATCACACCAGCAAATCTATACCAGAATGGCTGAAATGGAAAAGAATTAAGTTGTTGCCATGGCCCAGTCAAAGTCTAAACCTCAACCAGATTGAAATTCTGTGGCAGGACCTGACCTTAAAAGAGCTGTGCATGATCAAATGCCCAAACCTCAAAGAAATGAAGCAACTTTGTAAAGAAGTGCCACGAGCGGGGAAAAAGTAGTCCAGGACGATGTGAGAGACTGATAAAGTCATACAGAAAATTATTGCTGCTAGAGGTGGTTCTGCACACAAGCAATTTACTTACATTTTAAAGTACAATCAACTTGACTGTAGAAGTCATTTTAACTTAAATTACATTAAACTGACTTTTTTTGAAGAGTTTTCAATAAGCAGAAAAATTAGGTGACTCCTGTATAACTTATAAAAAAAGTTGAAAATTGCGGGAACGCATCCTTTTACAGTCCAGTTACCCATGTAAATAATATGTACTTATTTTAGTAACTACAATTACTGGGTAATAACTAGTACTAACCCTGAACCTACCCCTAAACCTACCCCCACTGTAAAAAATATTTTCAAGATTTGTTATCACAACATATTTTCTTTTGTCAAATCAACTTTATAATAATTTATTTAGTTGAGATAACTTATTATTTTGAGTTCCTGATGGTTAAATTAATCTCCTTCATTGTATTAACTCACTTTTTCCAGTTTAATCAACCTAAAATTTTAAGGCAACCCAGGTTACTTACTTTTTTTAGTTAAACCAACAATATTTTTTACAGTGTAGTAATCACAACATTTTTTCTTTTGTTAAATCAACTTAAATAATTTATTTAGTTCAGATAACATATAATTTTGAGTTTCTGATGGTTAAATTAATCTCCTTCATTGTATTAACTCACTTTTTCCAGTTCAATAAACTTAAAATTTTAAGGCAACCAGGTTACTTACTTTTTTAAGTTAAACCATCAATATTTTTTTTACAGTGCATGTACTTACCTTTTATTAGCCAGTACTTTCTAGTTAAGTACACTGTAAGTACTGCACTGTAAAAGGAAGCATTACCAAAATTGCTTACTTATTTTGATGAGTTAATGTTGTATGTATATATATCTGTGGAAATCCATTTTTTATTTTAATTATATGACAAAGCACTTTTCATATTGACTTCTTAAATATGAATATGGGAACGCATTTTGCTTTGCCTTTTCAGTAAATTTCTCTTCTTTGGACATGCACAAAAAATACACACCCATTTTTTTTTTCTACCACCGTATCACTAAAGCACCACCCATATTCCAGTGAACTTTGGACTGGATCCTCCTTCTCTTTCTAATCTAACCAGCTCCCTCACACTATTTCTGTATTTTCTCTCTCTCCAACTCATTTTCATTTTGTTGTTTTAAACTTTCCCTGTTCGTATCGCTCTCTTTCACCTTATGGAGACAGAGATAGAGGCTGTAGAAGGTCATTCTGTTGACAATAAGCCATAAAAACAGGCACACAACAGCTCCAGATCACCCCCTCCACCCACATCCGCCTACCGCACGGCCAAACCATATATAGAAGAGTCCATGTTCCCTTTCCCAACACATGCTAAAAGTCACAGAGACGTCAGCACTTCCTGTCCATATGCAAGAAAATAGAGTTTAAGACGAAGCCCTGGGGGTTAAACAGCAGGAGATGTAGTGTGTGTGTGTGTGTGAAAAAGGATACGAGAAACACCATGTGGTAACTGAGCAAAGCTGATAGGGGAATTGTTTGGAATGACTGGAATTTCCTGCTGAAAACGTCACATGTGCTGCACTCATCCACAGTGAGAACATAGCTCACCATAAATGATGAGTCAAAAGGTTTCACAGGAATGATATTTCACCTTAGCGCTCTGCCAAATGTTGTGGTGTAATTCCTCTAGGAATTTATTAGACATTGGTTGGGCCTGTACGAAGAAAGCTGTAAGCTGGGTATACCATTGGGTCTTCTAAAAGTGTTCTTTTATAAAGATATTCATATTGATTATCATGAACAAAACAAATTTGTACCTTAAAAACCACAGTAAAAGATTGTTAGAGGTGCTTCTACTTTCTCAAAAATATTTTTATCTCATAAAAAAAATCAACTTGTACAAACAGTTGGGGTCCATAACTTAAAAAAGACAAATTATTGAATAAATTGATCAAAATTGACATAATGTCACAAAAGATTTCCATGCCAAATACATTTGTTTTAACTTTCTATTCATTGAAGAATCCTGGAAATAAATGCATGATAGTTTTCCACAAAGATATGACACAGTATAATTGTTTTCAACATGATAATAATAATAATGAATGTGTCTAGAGCATCGAATCAGCATATTATAATGATTTCTGAAGGATCTGAAGAGTGGAGAAATGATGCTGAAAATTCAGCTTTGATCAAAGGAAAAATACGTTACAGTAAATTACATTTTACAACATATATTTTTTATAATTCAGGACATTTAACAATAATTTTAAATTGTAATAATATTTCACAATATTACTTTTAAAGGAGCCGTATGTAAGATTGTGGCCAAAACTGGTAATGCAATCTGTTATAAAGGTAGCGCCAAAGCGCCATCTAGTGGCCATTAGCGGGTGGACTGGAAGTGATTGCGCATGAGAAATGCGCGTGATACAAACGGCTGCATTCTCCACAGGAAGACTGTTCAAGAAGTCGCGGTGCAGTGTTCATGTTTAACATTAATAACGGTGTACGTCCTTATGAGAAAAGTGAGTTTTATTTATCCTTTACTTGTTTAGAACTGATTGGATATGTGAATATCTAGAAATACTCAAGTATTTGGGTCATAAATCCACTCGGGAGAAATGACGAGTTATGCAGTGCAGTTGGCAAAGAATGGACGTCACTGTATGCTTATGTTTATGTTGTTTAACTGAGTTAAGTGTTATGCTTGTATTATTCAGGCTATATCATTATTTACATTATTTGTTCTGTACAGATTAGTTAAGGAATGGTGACTCGAGTTATTAGTCACCTGGTTGAGCTGGTGTATTGTGCTATAGTGTTAAGCTGATAGACTTAATCAATAATGCTCGTTCATACAGTATACGTAACCTTTATTACTGTTTTGTTTATTTTCAGCTACACTAATACACTCAAGCCCAAAATGTTAACCTACCATGTCCATTAATATAAGCTGAGAGGCAACTACTACATTCAAATCTGCACCTGTAATTGATGTCTAATGTATGTCTGTGCTGCTGAAGAAAGTTGAGTAAAACGTTCAATCTGATCCATGCCTCCTGTCCTGCGTTTTGACCGACGCTCCAGGGCGAGAACTATAGCCTCCTAAGCACCTGTGGTCCTTTCTCTCAAATATTGGTCCTTCGAGCCGGATATCAGTGCTTACCTTGGTTAAGGATGGCTACTTCTAAAGAAATGAGTGAAGCCCTTTCAGTATCTGTGCGGCCAAAACGGCAAGTCAGACTGCCAACCTATTTGTCAGACTACCAAGTGAACATAACAGGCCACAGAGAACTGACTTCCTCTTATACAGAAGATACTGCAGCACAGACTACATTTAGACTTGGAAAGGAGTACGATGCAGAGAATGATGAAACTGCTAGAATGATGTACTCAGCGGGACCTGCATCGGCCAGATCTGGAAGTCGGTATGAAGCAAGAGATGAGTGGGGATCATTTTATACTGAATTAGAGGACATTCAAGCTCAGTTTAGCCAAGACACCAAGCTCATTCAAAGTTTACGCGATCGAGTGCGCCAGCATGTATTGGCCAAATGCCGTGGGACTTTGGAGGAAACCTCAAGTGCAGATACTCACCTATTACTGGAAGACAGCCGAGCCCTTTTTCCTGTAACAAGGCAGCCACTTTCACACCCTGCTCCCTTATCATCACCAGCTTCCTTCTTTGCTTCATCGCAAGTCTCTCCACTCCGATCCCAAGTATCATCGGCGTCCTTGGTTGAGTCACATTCAGTTACCCGCGTAACACCACAGAGACCTATACCGACAGTGGAAGGTCCTCAAGATGATGAGTCATGGCCTGAACCGCCACCTCCGGTGTGTGATGATGTTCCTTACATAGCTAGAAAAGAGCGTGTATTCCCAGTCACTCATGCTACTTCTGTTAGTTATTCAAACCCGGTGAAACTAGCCACCGAGAGAGCAGTAGCACAGCCCTACTATGGACGGTATGCTCCAGTCAGTGGAAACTCATTCCATAATCATTCATTCAGGCCTCACAGAGAGGATAACAAGTCAAGCCTCATGCCACACAATACACAGGGTCAGTACAGTTCATCGTATTATCCCCTCAACTGCCCTCCAACCCATGCTCCATATTTAACGCCTCATTCTGCACCCTGGATGGTCGTTCCTTCGCCACCTCAGCAACAATCTGTGTATGCTCCACAATCAGTGAAACAGACTGAACCATGGCCTACACACCCAGAAATTTCCTACAATCAGCCACAACCCTCACCTCATGAGATTGTTCCCTTATCGCCTCAAGCACAAGAGAAAGTCTATCTCGGCCCTAAGCCACGTATTCCCATGTTGATTCATCGAGACCCTGCAGAATTTGCCAGGCTGAAGATGTCATTGGAGAACCTACTGCCATCAGGTGCTACCGAGCTCTTCAAATACCAAATATTGGTCGACCATCTTAAATTAGAGGAAGCCTCCCTTATCGCTGACTCTTACCTGAACTCTACCACTCCATACTCGGACACAATGACAGCCCTAAATGAGAGATTTGGTCAGCCGCATCAGTTAGCACTCAAAAGAATAGCACAGGTCATGGATGCTCCTGACATCAAACGAGGAGATCATGAGGCATTTCAAAGGTTCGCACTGCAGATCAGAGCCCTTGTTGGGATGCTGGAAACCCTTGGCGCAGAGGGAGAAGTGGAATTAAAATGTGGCTCCCACGTCGCCAGACTGATGGGTAAACTACCTTCAGAGTTGTGTGCAGACTTCCGCAGACACCTATATTATCAGTCGGATTCAATGTATACATTACCTGAATTCTCCAAGTGGCTCGAGTATGAGGCATGGTGTCAAGGCCATACCGAACCACCCAACAAACGTGATCATGAGAGCCGGGCAAAGCCAGCCCGCTTCACCAGACCAGCCACTATTCTCCATGGTGCCAAAGCTGCCTCACAGATGAAGGGACCAGCATCAGGACCTAAAGAGTTCACCTTAGGCAAGAAGAGAGTTAAAGTGCAACCATATTGTCCATACTGTGAAAGCTCTGAACATTTCTTAAGTCAGTGTGCTACTTTCCAGACTTTCTCTCCTGAGCAGATCCATAAGTGGATTATTGATAACAAGAGGTGCATAAAATGTGGTCGGTCTCATGCTGTTACAGACTGCACTCTCAAGAAACCTTGCAGCATTTGCCAGAACAAACACCTACAGATACTGCATGGAGTAAATTCTAAGGCAAGAAAAGAGGGCATATGCATGTTGAGCTCCGCAGTTGGCACTGCTTATCTAAATCGACCTACGGACTGCAGCCGGGTATTGCTGAAGGTGGTAAAGGTTCGTCTGCAGTATCGTGAACAAGCTCTGGAGACTTATGCTGTACTCGACGATGGTTCGGAGAGGACCATACTCCTCTGCGAGGCAGCAAATAAGCTTGGCCTGCGTGGAATTCCTGAGGAACTGGCCTTGAGAACAATAAGGCAAGAAACCCAAGTACTTCAAGGAGCATCTGTTTCTTTTAGTGTTTCCCCTGCCTCACAGCCTAACCGGAATTACCACATTAGTGGAGCATTCACTGCTCAGAATCTGGGACTGGCTGATCATTCTTACCAACTGACCATCTTGCAAAAAAGGTATAAGCACCTCAGAGGTTTGCCCCTTGAGCCCTTTGATCAAGTTCACCCTCTTCTTCTCATTGGAGCTGACCAGCCTCATTTGATCACACCAACAGAACCAGTGCTTTATGGACCACCAGGAGGACCGGTCGCTATACGGACCAGGTTAGGGTGGACACTGCAGGGCCCAGCTAGGGGTCTACCACAGTATCCTAGATCACAGAACTGTTACCTGACCTCAGTAAACTCTGAAACAGCTGAACTTCTGAGAAATGTGGAGAAGCTGTGGCAGGTGGACACGCTACCATTCAAATCAGAGAAACAGATAACTAGATCTCGAGAGGATCAAGAGGCACTCTCACTTCTGGAAAGTAAGACGATCCGTATTGAGCATAACAAGATTCAGCACTATGCGACCCCTTTGCTACGGAGGATAAATACTACCCCTTTCCATGCAACCAAAGATGCTGTCATGTCAAGCCTCCGAGGTACAGAGAAACGACTTGTGAAAGATGAGGACAAAGCTTCCGCATACATTACAGAAATGAGCAAGCTTGAACTGGCAGGCTCAGTACGTAAGCTGACTGAGGAGGAGGCTGCACAGAGTGAGGAATCGTGGTTCATTCCCCATCATTTGGTACAACATAATGGGAAGAACCGCTTAGTATTCAATTGTTCTTACCAATCCCAGGGTCGCAACCTCAACGAATCTCTCCTTCCTGGGCCTACCCTTGGCCCATCACTCCTGGGGGTCTTGCTTCGTTTCCGAGAGCATGCCATTGCAATAAGCGGGGACATAAAGGCAATGTTCCACCAGGTCTGCCTTCTGCCTGAGGACAAGTCCCTTCTTCGTTTTGTGTGGCGAAACCTCTGCCGTGATATGCCTCCTGTGGTCTATGAGTGGCAGGTTCTGCCGTTTGGGACCACATGTTCTCCTTGTTGTGCCACATTCGCCCTACAAAAACACGTGCACGATCACAGCACCGAGGGAGAAGATGTCAGGAATTCAGTAGACAGATGTTTCTATGTAGACAACTGTTTACAGAGTCTCTCATCAAAAGCTGATGCCAAAGATCTACTTGATAAATTACGTGTCCTGTTGGCATCGGGGGGCTTCGAGATCCGCCAGTGGGCCAGCAACGCCCCTGACATCCTTAGCCATCTTCCTCAAGAAGCTCGCTCAGATAACGCTGAATTGTGGCTCACCCAAAGTTCTTCTGATGTTCAAGAGTCTACCTTAGGTCTAAGATGGCATTGCCCTACAGATACCATCGGTTATAAACATCGACTGGATGATTACGGCCCAACCACAATGCGCACTGTGTACCGTACATTGGCCAGACAGTATGACCCGTTGGGGCTAATACTACCATATACTACTCGGGCTAAAGTGATTGTACAGAGACTCTGGGATAAACAACGAGAATGGGATGACCCATTACTACCCGAGGAGCTGCTCCAAGCCTGGAATACATGGGTAGCAGAACTGCCTGAATTATCTCGCATTACCTTACCTCGCTGTTATGTTCCAACAACTATGGATCAGCCAGACGTGATACGAGATGTTCATGTGTTCTGTGATGCATCCGAGAGAGCATATGGTTCAGTGGCCTACCTACGCTCAGAAGATGCAGAAGGTGGTGTCCACTTGGCATTTCTGCTGGCCAGATCTCGAGTTGCGCCAAAAAGACAACAATCCATGCCAAGACTGGAGCTTTGTGCAGCAGTCACTGGAGCCCAACTTGCAAAGTTGATAATCAGTGAGCTCACCTTACCAATCAGAAATACCATCTTGTGGTCTGACTCGACCACTGTTCTGACATGGCTCCAGTCAAACTCGTGTCGATTCAAGGTCTTTGTGGGAACCAGGGTTTCTGAAATCCAAGAGCTCACTGATCAGCAATCGTGGAGGTATGTGAGATCAACACTTAACCCGGCAGATGATTTGACCAGGGGTAAATCATTGGTGGAACTAGCACAACCAAATAGGTGGTGTCAGGGTCCATCTTTTCTTTTACAACCACCTGATGAGTGGCCAGAAGCTCCAGCAGGGTCCGGCGAAGAAGATCCTACCGAGCTACGACGTTCCTTGTTCTGCCATTACATCTCAAGTTCTGATAGGTCTGTCCCAGACTCCAGCAGGTATGCTACTTGGAGTGAACTGGTTGAAGCCACAGTAAGCACCCTTCAGCCTGAGGAAGCAGGTCAAGCTGCTCCATCCAGTGCAGGAACTTATCAGCAGGCAGTCTCTCTCCTCCTTAAACATTCTCAGCAGGAAAGTTTCCAAGAGGAATATAACCTTCTCAAAGCCAATAAATCAGTTCCTTCCAGTAGCCGCCTTCTTGTTCTGGCCCCTGAATTTGATGCAACGGATGAGGTCATTCGAGTTGGTGGACGCCTTCGAAGAGCAGAGGATTTGGATCCTAACTTCAAACACCCAATTGTGTTGGATCCAAGCCACTGTATTACCAAACTGCTAATCCAGGATTTCGACCAGAGATTATGCCATCCTGGACCGGAGCGGGTCTTCGCTGAACTCCGACGGTCGTACTGGATTTTGAGAGGGCGTGAGGCTGTTCGAAAGCATCAATATGCTTGTCTGGAGTGTCGGAAGTTAAGATCCAAACCTGTTTCACCGAAGATGGCTGACTTGCCACCTGCTCGACTTCGTTTGTTCAAGCCAGCGTTCTATTCCACCGGGATGGACTGCTTTGGGCCATTCCATGTGAAGATTGGCAGGCGTACAGAAAAGAGATGGGGTATCATATTCAAATGTCTTACCACTCGAGCAGTGCATCTTGATGTACTTACCTCTATCGACACGGATGCCTTCTTGATGGCAGTACGGAGGTTTACTGCACGTCGTGGTACCCCTGCTGAACTTCACTCTGATCAGGGGACGAATTTTAGAGGGGGAGAGAATGAGTTGAGAGAGGCTTTCATTGCCATGAGTCCGGACCTGCAAGGGTTGCTGGCGAAACATCAAATCAACTTCCATTTTAATCCTCCAGCAGCTCCACACTTTGGAGGAGTGTGGGAGCGAGAAATTCGCTCTGTAAAAGCAGCACTCAGCACCACAATTGGAGCACAAAGCGTTCCTGAGGAAGTACTCAGAACAGTTTTAATTGAAGTGGAGGCTATTTTGAATTCCAAACCTTTGGGGTATGTGTCAGCTAACATCGCAGATGTTGACCCAATAACACCAAATCATCTTTTGATGGGGCGGCCCAGTAGTTCATTGCCGCAAGTTGTCTACCAAGATTCTGAACGCCTAAGTCGTAGACGGTGGAGACAAAGTCAGATACTGGTGGATCATTTCTGGGCCAAGTTCATAAGCTACTACTTACCAGGTCTTCAGCTGAGGCAAAAATGGCAAAGGACTACTGAGGACCTTACGGAGGGGTGTGTTGTAATGATGGTTGACACCCAATTACCAAGGGCTCTATGGTTAGTAGGCAAAGTGGTAAAGGTGTTTCCAGGCGCTGATGGACATGTGAGAGCAGCTGAGGTAAAGGTCAAGGACAAAAGCTTCACCAGACCTGTGGTAAAGCTAATTCAGCTGCCTGAATTGCCTGCGGAGGATTAACATTCAATTGGAGCACATTCGCATCGCAAATGTGGGGGCGGCTGTTATAAAGGTAGCGCCAAAGCGCCATCTAGTGGCCATTAGCGGGTGGACTGGAAGTGATTGCGCATGAGAAATGCGCGTGATACAAACGGCTGCATTCTCCACAGGAAGACTGTTCAAGAAGTCGCGGTGCAGTGTTCATGTTTAACATTAATAACGGTGTACGTCCTTATGAGAAAAGTGAGTTTTATTTATCCTTTACTTGTTTAGAACTGATTGGATATGTGAATATCTAGAAATACTCAAGTATTTGGGTCATAAATCCACTCGGGAGAAATGACGAGTTATGCAGTGCAGTTGGCAAAGAATGGACGTCACTGTATGCTTATGTTTATGTTGTTTAACTGAGTTAAGTGTTATGCTTGTATTATTCAGGCTATATCATTATTTACATTATTTGTTCTGTACAGATTAGTTAAGGAATGGTGACTCGAGTTATTAGTCACCTGGTTGAGCTGGTGTATTGTGCTATAGTGTTAAGCTGATAGACTTAATCAATAATGCTCGTTCATACAGTATACGTAACCTTTATTACTGTTTTGTTTATTTTCAGCTACACTAATACACTCAAGCCCAAAATGTTAACCTACCATGTCCATTAATATAAGCTGAGAGGCAACTACTACATTCAAATCTGCACCTGTAATTGATGTCTAATGTATGTCTGTGCTGCTGAAGAAAGTTGAGTAAAACGTTCAATCTGATCCATGCCTCCTGTCCTGCGTTTTGACCGACGCTCCAGGGCGAGAACTATAGCCTCCTAAGCACCTGTGGTCCTTTCTCTCAAATACAATCACTTTCAAATTACTGTAGAGCGGTGTATCCCCTCCACCCAGACTCGAGGTTGCCAGATAGACAGCAGGATCCAACATTTTGTAATGCGACACGTTTGTATCTGCAGCTGTGGTTACTAGAGCAGAGCTGGCAACCCGAATGCTGCAACACTACTGACTCCGTGATTGGTAGATCGGTGGAGGGTGGAGCATCAGACCAAAACACAACATGACTTCACTTTTTAAATGACAATATCCTGGCTGGACTACTGTTGTCAGTGATATAAGTATTTGAGATTAACATGATTTCTTAATGTCTAGTGACACATCATGGCCATTTTCTGATAGTTTTAATTATTTATTTTTACTGTATTTTTGATCAAATGAATGCAGCATTGATGAGCACTAGAGACTTCTTTCAAAACCATCATACTGACCAGTGTTGTAGTACTCGAGACTCGGACTCGTCTCGGACTCGGTCTCGAGACCATATTTTAATGGTCTTGGTCTTGTCATGGACTCGTGTCCATTTGGACTCGGAATTGACTCGTACTCGAACATTTTTTTTTTTAGGACTTTTTATTCCCGAGTCCACTCGAGTTCAATTAAAAATATTTTTCATGATTATTAATGTATGTTAATAAAATATTTCTTTAAATTGATTGACACGCCCAGTGATTGGTGATTTTCTAGTGCGCAACTGCGCATGACAAATTGTAATAAAATTACTTTTAACACCACCTACTATGTGGCCTTTTTACCCTAAACTGATCATATTTTTTAAACTCTAAGTAAATTCAGTAAAAAAAAAAAGGATTTCTCTAAGTAAATAAAAGTAAATTAGGTAATCAACCCTCAGTGGTCTCGGTCTTGACTCGGACTCGACCGTCTCTGGTCTCGGACTCGACTCTCTATGTACTCGGTGTCGACTCGGACTCGAGTGAGGTGGTCTCGACTACAACACTGATACTGACCCCAAACTTTTGACATTTTTCTAAATGAGATTAATAATTTGCAAAAATGGGTGAAAAAAACCCACGTATAAGAAACCAAAATTCTTCCCAGCAACACCATAGCAACCACCTTTACACACCCTGGTAACCACACAAAACACCCAAGTCAACGCCACTTGTTTTCTTCATAATATGTGAAAAATAAATTAGAAATAGTGTTGCAGTGCTTTGAAGTTTCAGAAATATCGAGTTAAATATGCATTTCTAAATTGTACATGTGTACTGTATGTGTTTCAGGGTGTGGAGTTTGGATGAATAGTGTCATTCTACTCCAAATTTTACTGAGGATTATCCTCAACTGCCTTTGTTAGGCAAAAACTCTGACATGGATCATTTTACCAGTTCAGAGTGTTTATATGCCCAGGAGACAATATGGACACTAAACACGTCTCTGTGCCGTTTCACCCGCTGCCGCGTCTTTGCTCTCGGCCAGGTGTGACATTTCAATACTCAATGAGTGTTTCTATTTTACAAGATACATGATTCTGATGAGGACACAATATAATTCTCTGTGTTCTCTCCAATATTATAATGAATCTGGGTTTTTTGGCAAAAGCTCAACATGTAACCGAGTCCGTTTCTCTTCTGCTTTTTGGTAGTGAGCAGACGGCAGGTGCTCTCTGTGGTTTCATGAAAAAATAAAAAGAGTTTCTGGTGTGTTCTATTAATATAACTCTATTGCTTATAATCCACACTTTTCATTTTTTAAAGTTTCTTGCTTTCATTAGTTGTTTTTGCTAAAGCAAGCATCACGTGTGAAATATGACACGATATATGACGATATATGAAATAACTCCAGCTGAATATATATATATATATATATATATATAAAACCTAAAAATAAATAGTAAAAGAAAGCACATAACTGAAAATATAAAGATGAAAATTTAAAATATTCTCCTTCAAAATATTTTAAATCTTGAAAATCCCCCAAAATCTTTTTTTTTTTTGGCTTTTAATATGAATATGATAGCCTTAAGGTTATCCACAGGCTAGTGTGCTCCAAAACAATGACACAATTCACGTTGAGAAGATATAAGCATTCAAAACTTATGTCTCTCACTTTCGCCAACATCTATCAATGATTCTGATGACATCACTCTGCACTTCAGCTTCTCATCAGATTTTCTGTCCAATCAAATGCTCTGGAATCTAAAGCGTCCCACCCACTACACATAGCTGCGGCTGAAATCGGTCACTTGATCACACATTTACTATTTTAGATATGGTGAATGGCACATAGTGCACTATATATGGCATAGAAAATGATTTGGACAGTGGAAATATGCTTTCCATTGAGGCGAATGAAGTCGGGTTTCTGCAGATCCGGTCCAGAGACACGACAGCAAAGAGCGGATCGTATGATCGAGTCGACGCAGATCATAAAACGTATCAGATCCATTTGAATTCTGGACAGAATGCTGTGCTTTAAAGTCATGGATGAGATTAGAAGGATAAACGGTTAGAGATTAGGAGGAAACTGCAGCTTTATCGAGCTCAACGGCTCTGGGCGAGCTGTGATATAAACTAAAGCTATTGGCTATTTTAAAAAAGGGGAGGAGCTGCTCGATATGTCCCGCCCTGTCTTCCTATTTCAGTAGAAATTATGTGAACACATTGAATAACGCTCCACATTTCAAGGCACATCAATTATTTCCTTTAAAATATATATATATATTTTTTTTTCCCAGAAATGAAAGCAATGCCTTGTTTTCTATTCATATCATATGCAATGAAGTTCCAATTCAACCGGTTATGGCACTTTGTTATTTTTATAGTTATGCAAATCCAGAAGCCACAAACAAGGAAGTGTGAAAAAGGCTAATCGGAAGTTATACATGCAATAAAAAAAAGCTTAGTTATGCATTGCAAAATAAGGTGGATATGCTGATATGCATTTCTAGGGGAATGAGTCTGTGATAATGTGGACATCTGAGGTACAATCAGACGTTCAGACGTTGCTGTTTTTTCCTTTGAATTGAGAGAAGAGACAAGAGCTTTAAATGTATTTAATGAGAAATGTTTTTTGACATTGAAAACGAGTCTTTGCAAATCAAGTGTTTCTGACCTTGAACAAGTTGATACTGATGTTTTGGTCTGCCAGGCAGAACTCGAGTAGATAAGCGATGATGAGACTTAAAGGAGTAGTTCACTTTAAAAAAAAAAACTTTTGCTGATAATTTACTCACCCCCATGTCATCCAAAATATCCATGTCTTTCTTTCTTCAGTCGAAAAGAAATTAAGGTTTTTGATGAAAACATTCCAGGATTTTTCTCCATATAATGGACTTCATTGGGCACCAAACGGTTCAAGGTCCAAAGGGCTTTAAATGACACCAGACGACGAATAAGGATCTTATCAAGCAAAATGATCGCTCATTTCAAAAATAAATAAAAAACTTGAAGTTTTATAAGCACAAATGCTCGCCCTGCTCTGTGATGCGCGTTCGTGACTCTCCTGTTCAAACTCGTTCATCAAAGAGCAAATCTTTTCCCGAGTCAACTCGTTCGTTTCGTTCGATGAATGAACCAAATGACACGAAAAAAAGATTCGTTCATTTTGATAAACAAGTTCGAACAGGAGAGTCACGAACACGCATCACAGAACAGAGCAAGGCGACTATTTGATCTTATAAAACTTACACTTTGTTTTGTTTTTTTAAAATGACTGATCGTTTCGCTTGATAAGACCCTTATTCATCGTCTGGAATCGTTTAAAGCCCTTTGAACAGTTTGCGGTTTGCACTGAAACTGTCTTTTGGACCTTGAACTGTTTGGTTCCCATTGAAATCCATTATATGGAAAAAAAATCCTGGAATGTTTTCATCAAAAACCTTCATTTCTTTTCGACTGAAGAAAGAAAAACATGGATATCTTGAATGACATGGGGGTGAGTAAATTATCAGCAAAAGTTTGTTTAAAAGTGAACTACTCCTTTAAGAAGGAGCCAGCATTTACCAGCACTGATCTGCAGTCCTGATCATGATGAAGAGCTTGATGCAATCAATGTTCTGCTAAGCTTCACTGCATACAGCCTCACCTCATCAGTCAGTGAACACAGATTTGTGTTGAATTACACGTTTTCTCTCACATTAGAAAGCTCATTAGACGATAGTTTAGAAAGTAATCAGAACAACTTTCTCTTTGATCATAAGCTAGATGAATGCCAGCACTCTCATTAGCAAATGAATTGCTGTTAATTAGAACAGAATATGTTGATTCACCTTTTTAATATGCATTAGATTGAAGATCAAAATCAACCAGTGCTTTCATCTGAATTTCATTTGCTTATGAAACCTGTAATGGAGTCTTAAACATCTAATTAATATAGAAACATAATGCATTTTTATGGGTTTAAAGATGCCACATGCCCAAATGGAAAGTAATTTAAAGGTATACAGAATAAATAAGGGATTGATTTATGTTACATAAAATGACTATTTTAACTCCCTTTTTGTGTCTGTTGAAACTAAATTAGAAATATGATCCAATATATGTATTTGAAAGATATAAGGACAACAAAATAGATTAGTGCATGTCTTGTTGGCATTATATTTTAACATATTTACTATCAAATATTTCATATATTTTTTTCTAACATTACAAATTGAATATGACAATTGGACGATTAAAGTATTTTATTTCAAATGTAGACGAAAAAAGATAAAATTACTTTTTTTTTTGCAGTACTCAAACACTTGAAGTACTCAAATTGTTGCTTTAATCAGTGATAAAACACAAACAGGGAGAGTGTCATTTTCATTGAAAGGTCTATTTTGATTAAATATTATCAGGTAAAAATAAGAATCTTTTGCAAAGATGAATTGTTCATCAATAAGATCTATCATGCATATTACTGCATTTACAAAACAGATGTGAATTTTAATTTCATAATACACTCTAAAAAAATGCTGGCTTGTTTTAACCCAATTTTGGGTCAAATACGGTCAAACCCAGCCATTGGGTTAAATTTGTAAATTACATTTTTAACCCAATGTTTGGGTTTGTCCACATTTGACCCAAAACTGTGTAAATATCCTTTTTAGTATACATAGTCACTAGTATTTAATTCCGAATATAGTCTTATTGCTTTACTTTCTGGCACATCCCACCCAAAAATCTTTAAACTTTTCACATTCTACAATCATATCCACTCTATGAAAGTAGTTATTTTACCCATGTTGTTATTTTGGGTCAAAAATGGACAAACCCAAATGTTGGGTTAAAAAGTGTAGCCTACTTTAAAAATGTAACCCAATGGCCCATTTGTCCATATTTGACCCAGATTTGGTTTGAAACACAATTTTTTAGAGATCTGTCCAAAAACGGTTCAACATTCTTGAAAAATTAGAACTATCAAAATACAATAATGTATTCTTGCCAATTATATGACTTGCAAAACTGAACATTACACACTCTAAACAATGCTGGGTTGTTTCAACCCAAATTTAGGTCAAACGTTGGGTGAAAAATGTAATTTAAAATTTTAACCCAACTTCAACTTTCACTTTAAACTGTAATTGTTTTCTAATTGCATGTTTAACCCAACATTTGGGTTTGTCCATATTTGACCCAAATTTGGATTGAAACAACCCAGCATTTTTAGAGTGTGGCTGTAATGCTAATGCAAATGGTTAATACCTAATACGTTGTTTTAGATCTATACAATATCATGAGATTTGTTGATGATATTATTATGAACATGCCAGGGTGTTTTTATTACATAGAAATATAAAAGCCATGTGATCCAACTTACAAAAAAAGAAAAAAAAAAGAAAAAGAAAATATCCAGCTGAAGCAGATAAAAAGGAAAAATGAGAAATAAGTGGCCGAACCCTTCAAAAACACATACTGACTCATCAGAGCAATCTGGATCTTTCCAGTCTCACTCACCTCTGCTGACCTTTGACCCCCAGTTGCTAGGATCATGCCCCTATGAGGGTGGCTGTTGGTTGAGTGGCGACAGAACCGCGCTAGCTGTGCCGTTCTAAACACTTCCATATGCCCGTTCATCCTACACCATGGGAAAAAGTAGCTCAGGTCAAAAAGTCCATATAAACATTGTAAAATGTCTCTTTATATTATTAGTAGGTCTTGCTAAGAAAAGCACCACTGTTACTAGTGCTTACATAGTTAATTCAAAACCCCCAAGTATTCAATTTTGGTGCATAATCTTTTCCACACGGACGTATATTTTCCCAATGTTTCCATAGCATTGCCATATATAAAAGTGGAAATCTGAAAATTAGCCAGCAAGTGTTAGAAGATAGTTAGAATCTCATCATCAGGCAATCTGTGCAGCCACCCTTAAAAAAGAGCATATTGTATTACATCAAATAAGTCTCCCGAGGGGACGCAACCCCACCAGGATGAACAATGGCGTTCCCTCTCCTGAGCCCGTGATTGAATGAGCCGAGGATTCAAGTACAAGCATTCCAGCGTACAAAAGGAGCAGGCCGGGAATGAGGGACCGCAGGTGAGGAGACAAGTCTCGACAAAACCAGCACAGTAGCACTACAGGAACCAGTCCGGGCACAAACAGCAGCACTTTTAACCTATAAAGCTTACTCTCTATCAGATTTGATACGCAAACTAAGCTCTCTAAATTATCAACATGATCAAAACGTTTATGCTTTCTGTTGACTGACTGATACTTCATACTTTTTTGCAAGTTAAAGTTTAAAAAAAAAAAACTTTTGCTGATAATTTACTCACCCCCATGTCGTCCAAGATGTCCATGTCTTTCTTTCTTCAGTCAAAAAGAAATTAAGGTTTTTGATGAAAACATTCCAGGATTTTTCTCCATTTAATGGACTTCAATGGGAACCAAACGGTTCAAGGTCCAAAAGACAGTTTCAGTGCAAACTGTTCAAAGGGCTTTAAACGATTCCAGACGATGAATAAGGGTCTTATCAAGCGAAACGATCGGTCATTTAAAAAAATAAAAAATAAAATTTAAGTTTTATAAGCAAATGCTCGCCTTGTTCTGTGACGCATGTTTGTGACTCTCCTGTTCGAACTCGTTCATCAAAATGAACAAATCTTTTTCCGAGTCATTTGGTTCATTCAATGAATTGACTCGGAAAAAGATTCGTTCATTTTGATGAATGAGTTCGAATAGGAGAGTCACAAACGTGCATTGCAGAACAGAGCAAGATAAAGCTGAGCTTATAAAACTTAAACTTTGTTATTTTTTTATTAAATGAGCGATCGTTTCGCTTGATAAGACCCTTATTCATCGTCTGGAATCGTTTAAAGCCTTTTGAACAGTTTGCAGTTTGTACTTAAAGTTTGTACTTAAAGCTCTAGGTTTTTTTAACTAAATAATAATAATGAAAATAATAACGGCAATAATTTGATGATAATCCTAAAATAGTCTCAAATTTTACTTTACAGAGACACAAAAGTCCCAGTGTGAACTCAAACATTCATCTTTTAATAAGTAAAACTCTTACTTATTAAGAAGCGTCTCTATTTTACTTTCTCTTTAAACATTTTAATAGAAACATCTGAGACAAAGTTGATGAGCTGTGAGCGAGACAACCTCGGAGCAATTTCAGACAAACCAACAACAAACAGACCACAACACAAGCAGTGGCACATGTTCTCCCAGCACAATTCCCTGTGTTTCTTCAATCTGGTTGACAAAAGGCTTGATTATTAGGCAAACTGGTTAGCTGGGAAGCTTTTGTTCACTGGCAACATCCAACAGACTCTTTTGTGTGTTTCCATAGCTTTTCTTGGTATGCTTTGATGAGGTTCCCCCTTTGTAAAAATCCACACAACCTTACAAGTCATTCTCACAGGAGCAGAGAGACAGAATTGAAACCAGTAAAGCAGAAAAAAGTGGATTGTTGATTAAGGTTTAGACTTGCATCTAAATACAAAGCATACATGATAAGTGAGAGATGACTTCTGCCGTGACAGTGACCACATATTACGATATGGAGTATCTGTGACGTGGTGGAAAACACAAGGTTAAGGTATGCTTCACTGGAATGCCCTTTAGGGCGTCTCACCTGCTGACAGGAACAGTCACCTGACCGGCCCATGTGCGCAGGGCTAGGGTACGTAAACACTGGGGACATTCTGGAACAAGTCAATCTATTTACATGGATATTTGTTGTGCTTTCTGTACGTTTACATCTGAGAGAAAAAAGTTGGTGACCCCGTAACCACCATAAACAGTAAATATGCAGATTATTACTTGACTTTAATTGTGAATTTGACTCTTAATAATTCAACAATAGGCTATTAGGCTACTGATTTGAATACACTGACACTGAAATGGACGATGACGTCACTGTTTTCTGCAGAACTGCTTTATAGAGGAAATGATTAAATAATTGATGATTTTCAATGGAACTGAATCAACACTGAGCTGACTTCAGCTGTATTGTAAAAAGCCCTACAGAAATAAAGGTTACAGTAATGGGGGTTTGAACGGTTGAATATTAATATAATTATCCTACCTTTGGTCTGCCCAGCCATCCTTGAGTATGATTACATCGAAACTTGAGGCCCATCAAGACCAAATCCTGTCAATTCGAGAACCAGAAAGACCTAAAATAGAAAATGCTCCATTTACTGCAAAATTTGCAATCAAGTTGAAATTGAATCAGAAGCTGATATCCAGATCGAGATTGAACATAATTTTTGTTTCGAGACCCAGTCCCAAACGGGGAAAAATGCACATTTATGTGGTCTTAATATCATGTAATATTATGCAGATGTTGTGGTTTGTGTGATGTTTGAGATTTCGTTATAAGTGAGTGAGATCTCCATTAACCATTTCAGTTTTATCTCGTGTCAAATAGTACAACAATGAGCTCCTATCAGCTACTGACCAGGCCATTTCATATTATATATCATTAATATGCATGTTATTGATATTCGAAATCACTGTATGGTCTCTAATGGCTCACAAAATAAGGTTTACTTACCGTGTTAAACAGAAGCTCTGCGTGATTCGTGAAGGTGAAGGAATGATCCAGTGTCGCCCCCTTGTGTCCATTACAGGAAGATGATTAAAATTACGTCAGGAAATTTTTTTTGAGGTTTACACAAAAATGGAGTACTAGTTAAATTGAATAACACGTTTCTTAACAATTCTTAACGATTGAGACGCTAATGTTTTTTCTTTCTCCCTTTCATGTTATATTTCAATGCAGTGCTCTGTTTTCTTGTAATAAAAGAGTACTAGTACTGTAGTTTATCAGGTCGTTTCATTCCAGTCTATACGTCAGAACAAATGGGATGTTTTAAAGAGGAAGCCCCTCTCCATGTGACAGCTATCTTTATGTAGTAAAAATAAAAACTGAAGGTTATTTGCATAATGAACCCATGCAAGTATAACTACTAATACATTATAACCTTTCCACTGTTATAATGCATCATGTTATTTTTTATAAACTTTTATTCATTTTAATTACTTTTTTTTTCTACTTAAAGTCATTTATGGGTGAAGACATCAAAGTAGCACCAAAACTTAAAATTGTTTTGACTAAAATTCGACTACCAATTTATTACTTAAAATTAGGGCTGGGCAAGGATAAATCACAATTAATCGCATCCAAAATAAAAGTTTGGGTTTACATAATATATGTGTGTGTATAATTATTTTTCATATAAAAAAATAATCACACACATGCATGTATATATTTAAGAAATATTTTCATGTATATAGATTTATATATAACTTATATTAAATATAAATATTCATATTTTATATACAGTATTAATAACACATTTTTCTTAAATATATACATGCACGTGTGATTTTTTTATATACAAAATAATTAAACACAGTACACACACATATATTATGTAAACACAAACTTTTATTTTGGATGCGATTAATCATTGTCCAGCCCTAATTAAAATACATGTAGCAATATAGTTGATTATTTCTTTCCTACAGAAATAAAACATCTTGGTAAATCAGTCACAAAAGCCAAGCAGCAGTAAAATAGAAAGCAAGATGTCCAAGACAACAAAGTCATGAACAATCCCCAAAATGCCGTTTTATTGAAAATTAAGATGACATCACAGCCTCGGTCATGGTGAACAGAATTATTACATGGCAATGGCATTGTGGAAGTTTGCATATATCAGTGAAATCAAACCTGCAGTCTCTAGAATAGACCTTTGGCAACTTTAAAATGTAAACCAAACATTACAGTTATCAAGATAAATCAAACAAAAACAAAGAAAAGTTAGCAGTAAATCACAGAATGAGTCATGCTCCCATGATTCTTAGTCAGCACGTGTTGTCCGGATGTTCTGGATAAAGAACAAACATCAGAAATCCTCAATGCAAGTAGAACTGCTTTTAGATAACATCTTCATTACTATTTCTTACTATTCTTTTTAAATAAATCAATGTTTTTATTCCTTAAAAGTACCCATTATCCATCTTTAATGATACTTCGTTAAATTTTGTTTTTCAGGTGTACATCATCTCGGCCATGTGCGACATCTTCTTGGGGATGTAAAGGTAATATTCCATGTATCCGGAAAGGTCCTCTATTGTGATGTCATCCACGTAGGCGCGGGCCTGTTCGGAACAAGAACGAGGGGAGCTGGAAGATCCGTTATTACTCCCGATGGAAGTTCTGCTGTTCGGAAGTTCACATTCGGAGATCACGTCACGAAGGCCGGTGAATGAGTAAACCTCGACCCCCTGCCAACCAGGACAATGGCATTCTCGTTGCCCACACGGGCACTGACCGGCTTCCTGCAACTTGGACAGAGTTTTAAAGTCAGGCGGAACAGCCTTACCTTCGCCCGCCTCCTGAGACCCCGGCCCACATCCTAAAGCGGGCCTGTTTTCGGGAGAGCTCTCGTCATCCGACGGCTTTCTCGGACTGAGGGGCGATTCCTGACCCTTGGGATAAGGGAGATGGGTTTCATACCCAACGACCCCGAATACAGTGGAGCACGGGGCGGAGAACGCCACTTCTTTCTTGACGCCGCTGGTGTCGTCGGGCTCTGGCGGGGTCTTGTGTTTCAGGTGTCCAGGAGGAGGGGACATTTTGCTGCAGTAGGTAAACTTCGGAGGATGAAGGATCGGAGATTTTGATCGTCTGCGTCGCTGGCTTCTCACAATTCCTCTGGATGACTTTCTCGTACATCTATAGTGAAAAGTAAAAGGTGAAAACATATATTTTTACTAGTATATTTTTTATATTATCTGTAAAGCCTACTGTATCATATACGATACATGAATTTCTAATGTCTCTAACATTGATCACATGATCTACTACATGCCTTCTACCCTTATTTTTCAGTAGCACCTCATTGCAGTCCACGAGATCGAAACGCAGACATAAATGCCTGAAGTATCAAATATGATAACCAAACCTTTTACTTTATATTTTTAAATAAAATATCATCTTAAGGTTCAATAAGCTCTATTTAAAAACAAAAATTCAAACTGAGGCCATCCTTAAAAATATTTTGGTTTGCAGTAACAGCAATTTTTTTTTTAAAAAGGGTCGGTAGGTAGGTCTATATTTTTTTTTTCCAGGATTCAGTGTAAAAAAAAAAAAGTAAAATTTTGGTCATGGTGATCATGAATTTTTTTTTTTTTTTTAATTGCATAGGCTACTGTGACGTCACTGACTGGGTCTTCAAACTGTGCATCCACCACTAGGTGTTATTGCAACCTACAACCGGTTACGTTTTTAGGCCAGTCACAAAATGAATAAATATCTACTGTATTTGTTATGCAGCAGTGTGCAGGCTTTTTTTCCCCAAATACATGAGATATAAGCAAAAACAAGTACAAACACATGGTGAAACAAAGAATACAATTAAACAAAGATAAAAAATAAGCCTATATACACAGTGCTTTAATTTCAGAAAGGTCTAAAATTAGCTACTTTTCAGTTAAGTGTGTTGCGCTGTCTGAAAAGAAATTTAATTTAGTAAATCAAATGTAAAATGACACTGCATGGTTTATCATAGTTAGATTAATGCTTATTAAAGTTTAAGTTAATAATTCAAGAGCTGCGAGTGATTTTTCTCTGCCTTTTGTTGTGTTTGATTCCCATTACTGGCTCAATCGTCACATGTTTATTAGACTACTGCCCCTTTAAGACCGAGTGCGGATCTAACAGATGACTGATGCACCACCATATCCTCCCAACTATTCACATCCATTTAAGACATAAACTGTGTTTAAATGAATCTCAGAGCAGGTCATTTTAGATTTTATGTATATTTGATAGTTTAGCTGCGCACATGAAGCCCAAAATGAGGCTATAGCCTACTTTTCTTGTCCCGTTGCGGTGCATTTCGGAGCAGGCATCACCTTGTGAACAGCGTCTCTTGCGCAGACTTTTGTGCTTTTAATAGCTCTTTTAATGATTGAACCCGTACGCAGTTTAGCAACAGTACAGACTGCATTTTACAACAATTACCGATCGTGCTGATTCTGACGGTACGTTTGGGTTTTAGGAAGAAATGACAGCGCAACGCTGTGAAGGGAGAATGCGTCTGTAATGGTTTCATCTCAAATATCTTTTTATAATCTTTGAAAGCGGAAATCTAAAATACAATTAGAATAATATCCCAGATCTAAAGTGTAGGTAACCACGTTCTGTCCTCATTGTCACTCATTAAGCAGGGCTGTCATGTTGTTCGCGCTGTGGCTCCGGGTGAGAGATCGCTCTCTCTCTCTTCTGGACTGCGAATAGCAAAATTGCATCAGACAAATTGTTTAATATTATTATTATATATAGAAATGGTTGATATTCAGCCCATTTAATACCGGGTTTACCAAGCGGGAACACTGAATGAAACGAAGCGAACGTATAAGCCTTATAGACAGTGTGACACGGGTAAACCAATCGTGTAAACATAATCAGATGACTATGACGCCACGGGTTTTTATTTAAAAGAAAGAACGTAGCCTACGTTTGTAGACATAAGCAACTTTCACAATACTAACTAAAATATCATTTTATGGAATTTGAATTAGTCGTTTGAAGAGTAAAAAAAAAAAAAAAAAAAAAAAATCGGTCGGTCTGAACGCAAGTTACAACCGGCAAGTCGGTCGGACTAAAAGGGAAAAAAAATAAAAAATTGGGTCGGCCCTAAATTGACAGGGTCGGTCGGGTTACGGCAAACAAGAATATTTTTAAGGGTGGCCTGATTTTTCATATATCAGGCTTTTTTAGGGTTGATTTGGGAATCTTTAAGAGGTTCCTACCCAAGCCAGTTATCTTTCGAGGATGTCATCTTGGATTTGGCTCCGTCCGGACTGCCTCGAACAACCAATCTGGAAGCCAAAGACTCAGAGACGCGGACTGTGTTTGTGGAACTGGAAAGAAAAACGTGCAATTATTCGCAGAGTACAAAAACCCTCTCTGCCAAAATTATGAGCATCCACTTCACTTGTATGACAATCTGGAGCTGAAACAAATGAAAAGGCAACAAACCTTTCAGCATCCACACGCAGTTTCTTAAAAGCGGTCTGCAGGGTCTCCTCCTCACACTCCTTTTCTACTTTCTCCACAGCAGCCATAATGTTAGACAGCCTTAAAACTGAAACCAAAACCATAGAGAATAATACAAGTGAGCAGTTATCATGACAAACGCAAATACTTGTATTAAGTTACTACCTATAGATCTCAATAACATTAACACACTATTTCAGGTACTTTTTAAATATTTGCAAAGGTTATAAAAACTATACTATACAATATTAACTTAATTGCTTTTTTCAAATACACTCCAACATTGTATAATTTCCTCTAACACAAATTTTTCACCACACTGCAGTAACGTAACGTTAGTTGACAGGTTTTGTCTCATGTTGTGAAACGCTGATAACATACACACAATTCGCATAATGAAGTTTAGCTTAGCATCGAGTCCATCAAGGTGGCGCGGTTTACATCGTCAATTTTGCTTGAATAAAATACATCAACAAAATGGACCATTAGAGAAATATACTCACGGCCAAAGGACCAAACCCCGTGTAAAGCCTAGACATATAGGAGCTTGTTTCTCCTGTTATGAGGGTCTGTGTGCTCACAAAGCTAACGTTAGCCAGTTAGCATGCAGAAACGATATCTGTGAAAAAACTCGCATTAAATCGACCGATAACAGGCTGTCGTCGGGCATAACTTGACCTAGATACTACGTAAATGTAGTAACTACTCACAATTATTGGAAGTATTCAATAAAGCATACACAATATTCTAGATTTTTCTCTCGCTCGTCTCATGTTTACACTCAACCCAAGAGTGACTCTGCAACAACGCAGATCTTGATGACGTACTACACGTACGCACAAACGTCACTAGATTACGAAAGTGCTCCTAGAAGTTTCTCGGGTTGTGCCTTTTAATTGATTTTTTTTTTTTTTTTTTGTAAAGGATGCAATAACATTTCAAATATATAAAGTGGAATAATAAAATATGTATGTGCAATAATATAAATATATTTTTTATAAAGAACTAAGACCATTTTCTACACTGCTATCTCAGCCATTATTGTGTTCCTATAATCAGAAGCAGTGCGCATTGCTGACTGGTGTCCTCTTGTGGTGATCAACTGAATTGTCTCTTCATTTGGGCTCCTTGCAAAGCCTGCTTGCAGTTGAACAGGAAGCTTTGAGTTGTAAAGAAGCCAGACACAAAGTGTATCATAAAGCTGGAATTTATAGCAAGGCTGCCATGGAAGAACCACTTATACTACTGTACAAAAAAAACATTACCAGATGCAAAGCACATTAAAGCCAGATCCCTGAGGAATGGAAAAAGTTTGGTGAGCTCTTGTCTTGTTTACTTTTTTCCACACATGCATGAGTTTATGTTTGGAGAAAGCCATAGGAAGCCCTAAAACCCCAATGTCATGTGTGGACAGGATCTCACATGCAGACCAAGTGTTGCGCTTGTGGCACAAATACTCCTTGTAAAAAAAAAAAAAAAAAAAAAAAACCTTTTTATCTTCCACTTTCCTCATCCCTCTATTCATGATTGGGTTTGATCTTGCAGAAAACATAATAATATCTTAAGGGAAATGAGCTGTGAAATTTAAATTGTAATGGCTAATGCCAAGACTTTTAGAGTTTCACAGACAGGTCTTAAGCCAGGATTAATCATTTAAGTAGCTTTTATAAACATGTCATAGAAAAAAGATGTAATATACACATACACCTATATTTTAGGTGCTAATATGTACATTTCATGAGCTAATATGTACATTTCAGGTGCTAATATTTACATTTTAGGTGCTAATATGTTAATTTTAGGTGCTAATATGTACATTTCATGAGCTAATATGTACATTTTAGGTGCTAATATGTACATTTCAGGAGCTAATATGTACATTTTAGGTGCTAATATGTGCATTTCATGAGCTAATATGTACATTTTATGAGCTAATATGTACATTTCAGGTGCTAATATGTACATTTTAGGTGCGAATATGTACATTTCCTGAGCTAATACATTGTATGAGCTAATATGTATATTTCAGGTGCTAATATGTACATTTTAGGTGCGAATATGTACATTTCATGAGCTAATATGTACATTTCAGGTGCTAATATGTACATTTTAGGTGCTATGTACATTTCAGGTGCTTATATTTATTTTAGGTGCTAATATGTTCATTTTAGGTGCTAATATGTACATTTCAGATGCTAAAATGTACATATTAGGTGCTAATATGTACATTTCGGGAGCTAATATGTGCATTTCAGGTGCTAATATTATGTGCCATTAAAATATGCAGCCTTTAGGTACAAAAGTGTATCTTTTGAAAAGGTACAGCCCCAGTGACAGCTTTTGTGCCTTTTTAGCTGAGAGTGTATACACGTATTAGAGGCTACATTATATCATTACGTTGGTCTGTTCAAGAAAAATGTACGCAATTTTATATTTGTAATATTTTATAGTTTATTTGAAAGCATTAAAAGACCAGGTTCATGTCTATCCTTCTATTGTTCAACTGGTGGAGGTTGGTATGTGATTTATAAAAGTAACTTAAATTTATGCAACAGAAGAACAGCAGTGGCAGCTAGAGCAACCACTAGGGGAGACTGTGTTAGCCTACCGTTTAGACGTAAGTTTGGCCAGTCTTCTCAATTACGGGCCGAAATCATTGGAACCGTCTTCCTACTGAACTCAGAGAAAGCACCATCTATCTATCATTTAAATTCACATTAAACAGATGAATTAAAAATAATCAAAACTGCAATTTGCCCTTCTTTACTGTACTTATTTAATTATTCTATTTGCTTCTTTCTCTTTTATCTCCCCTTTTCTGTCTTAATTGTTTCTATTTCTCATGTAGTCTTTTTATTTATTAATGTAATATGATGTGTTGACCTGCCAAGGGACAACAGATGAAAATTCGCTTTTCTGCTAACTCTGGCGCATTGACATTTTCAGTGTAAACAAAAAATGTCAAATGATGTGCATTGTCCCTTTTAAATAAATAATACAAATTTAAAAATATTAATAGTAATCCAATACTTTGGGGAGAGTAATTAGTATCAATCTAATTACACCGTTTAAGATGTTAGTGGCTAGCAATTAATGACTTTTTTATTTACCCAACACTGAAATTAATGACTTTTTTATTTACCCAACACAGAAATGGACTGCGTTTCTCAAAAGCAAGTAGATTGTAGAACCACTAGCTTCATATGATCAACTTAGCTCAATGTGCTTTTGAAGAAACGCAGCCCTGGTTGATACAATTTGATTATTTGCTTTTTTGTTGACCATTAAAATTGTCTGTTTACTAGATTTTGGACAATGCTGCAGTTTCTCGCTATGGCCTGCAGATGGCGCTGTAGTGCACGTGTTTGCCTGTGAAGAGCAACGTTTAAATAAAGGAGCCTTTTGCAATCTGTCATGTGTTGAAACGATGATCTGTTCTCTGCAGTAATCAGGAACGAGGTTCCTCCCAATCGAAACAAATTCCTCATCTTATTGAATTTTACCCCACATATCACATTACATTGTTAAACACAAACAGGAATTCTGGGCTTCACAATTACAGCTGATGGACGACAGTTTATCCGAGCTTGAAAGATTGAAGCCCAAACAGTACCACTGAAAGCCCAGTGATGGGTAATAATGAAATGTTTAGATTTTATCTTTCAGTTTAGTCATTTCTACTTGGCCAGGCAAAGACAAACACTGCATTGTTGAGCTCTTGAGGTTCTTTGAGGAGCCTTCATTCTAGTCCAAATGCTTGTGAAAACAAACGTATTGGCTTTATAAACCATCATTTCTCAATTTATAGAAATGTCAAAGCATGGTGCATATTACAGGCCTCTATTCATTAACACAATGGCAGCCTTTTCTTCCAGCGCTTTCACTCTGGCGCCCGTGTGATGGGCTTGCAACGGAGGAGGGATTTTACGCAGCTTTCTTTAAAATCATCAGATTTCAGCTCTCTCATGAGGTTTTTATGGATGTTGAGGTTGTGTGCTGAAACGTAAAGGCTTTCCTGCCCACATACTGTAGATTTGAGATTGTTGTGCTGCTTAAAGACTTAAAGGGATAGTTCAATAATTCAAATGAAAATTCTGTCATTATTTACTCGCCCTCATGTTGTTCCAAACCTGTAAGACTTTCTTTCATCTCAATCAATTTCGACTCAACTTTGAATGAAACCCTAAATTAAATCTGTTCATCATTTACATTTAAACATTGATCAGCAAACATAAACAAGCTCAACCAAACCTGCTTGGCTCGTGCAAACAAACCTCATTGGTTCTTGCTGAAGCTCAAACGTGATGCGTAACATGAGATTGAACCTCATTGGTTCTTATGGAAGCAAAAACGTGATGTGTAACACAAGAATGAACCTCATTGGTTCTTGCTGAAGCTGAAATGTGATGCGTAACACAAGAATGAACCTCATTGGTTCTTGCTGAAGCTCAAACGTGATGCGTAACACGAGATTGAACCTCATTGGTTCTTATGGAAGCTCAAACGTGATGTGTAACACGAGAATGAACCTCATTGGTTCTTGCTGAAGCTCAAATGTGATGCGTAGCACAAGATTGAACCTCATTGGTTCTTGCGGAAGCTTAAATGTGCTGCGTAACACGAGAATTAACCAGATTTAATCAAAAATATATTCATTTGTGTTCCAATAATGATTGAAACTCTTACGGGTTTAAAAGTGATAGTAGACAGAATTTTTGTTTTTGGCTGAACTATCCCTTTAAGAGTTTTGCTGTGGGGTAATTGCTAAGGTGTTTGGGTGGTTGCTAGGGTGTTCTGGGTATTTGTCACGACGTTGCTAGGGGATTGCTAGTGTGGTATGCCAAGTTCCCTAAGCTTACGTATGAGCAACAGTAGTGAAGTTTCTTCAGCAAGCACCACTAATGAAATGAAATGTAACCCCAGTCACTAGGCTAATGGGCTATATGCACGCATAAATTCCGCATTTGACGCAAGGATGCTCGTCCATTTCCGGTTGTGGAGATTAAAGCGGAGGAAAACCGAGGAAAACGGGATTATGGCAGAGTCTTCAAAATTTACTGTCCTCCAGTCTTTGAAATGAAACGTACGTTTAGATGTAATTTTATATATAGCCTAGTTATATTTATTTAATATAATTTTAAAAAGAAGCATAAACACAACGAGGGGTGTCTGTTTTATCTGTTTTTGTGACTAATGTTTCTTTAGCATAACCATGGAGTATAAAATTCAATATAAATTCTCGGTATTGCATTGGACTCTACGATCGGCGGAAGTTATCGAGCATCCCTAATGCTTCACCGGAAATACCGCCGTGCATAGAGCCCATTGGCAGGGTTAGTAGGTTTCCATCTTTTATCTGGGTGTCTGATGATTCTTAGTGTCTGCATACCTAAATAATTCGGGTTTATTAAATAATTTAATTTATATAATAATAGCTGAGGAAGGTTATGAAAACACTGAAGTAAGAATGTGACTTAACTGCCTTAAATGGACAATTTCAGTGCAAGCCTTCTCCACTAGCTGGAATATTCAGTTATATTATTTTTGGCTGCTGGGGGGGTATGAGAAATAAACATTAAATGAAAGATTACATTTTACAAGCTTGTCCTGGGCACAGTCACAATTCACTTGTGACTCTTTATGCTTGGTTCCAAAGCGAATAATATTGATGGTCATGCTTTTCAGATAACAGGATGGGAAAATATTCAATCTTGGTCCATCCTCTAAAGCTTGAGATCCATGGTTGGTGGAAAAAGTGACTTTATGCATTTATGAGAGTCACCAATCCATATATATATATATATATATATATATATATATATACATATACTGTATATATATATATATATATATATATATATATGAAGAGTTCAGATGCAAAAGCCTCTAAGTGCCATTTGAAATTTTCTATATATATATATATATATATATACTGTATGTCACAACACATCAGCATGTTGAAACTTTGCATGCATGTTCATGATGATAAATGAGAAAAACTCACAAAATATCAAAAAAAAAAAACAAATGTTAACATTTACTAGAAAATGTAAACGGGTCAAATTGACCCGCAACATAACACAAGGGTTGTGCAGTGCTTGGTGTCAATAATTGGGTTTTAAGCGTCTAGCTGCAACAATTTTAAATCATACTCGTTAAATATTTTGCTGCATTTGCTAAAATCAAAGTTATGTGCTATTATCAAGACAGAAGCAGTGGTAGTTTTAACAATAGACAATAGACAAATTATAGCAAATTACAATAGACAAATGATCAAACTCTATCTTTTGTAGGAGCATTAATAGTGATGCTTGCTTTGTTTGATGGCTATTAATCTGTAGTTTAAATAATGGAGTATTTTCACTACTCTGTGCTGGAACAAAGCAGTTGATGGTGGAATGTCCTCCAACCCTTCAAACAAGCGGCTCCTAAGAGCCCACACACCCACAGCTGCCGGTCAGACCTACGCATACACACTGCTGTACATGTGAGTGCACACGCTGGGCTGGGGTCTGAGCAGAAAGGCTTATTGACTCTGAAAGGAAACCTGCTTCCTGAGAGGAAAGAGATTCCCACAGGAATACCAGCATACTGCCGCAAAGAGGAGGTACAAGGAAAGGAGAGCCACGCTGGGAGATGAGGTTCTGCTCTGGACTTAGATGTTTCTCCCTTGAAATCTCATTTCAACCCACAGGAAAGGAAAATCACAAATGGCATCTCATATCTGGTTTCTGCCTGATAGAGTAGCGCCTAAATGTATTTGGACACTCACCAGAAATGATCAGACCAAGTCAGACAACTTGAACATTTCTCATCAAATTCTTCCAAGACTAAATTATCTCTGCTGATATCCACATTTTTTTTGTACACTCTTAAAAATAAAGGTCCCAAAAGGAGTTTTTTTTTACCATTGAAGATCCCGTTTTTGGTTCCCCAAAGAATCTTTAAAGGAGTAATTCACTTTAAAAACAAAAACAAAAAAACTTTAGCTGATAATTTATTCACCCCCATGTCATCCAAGATGACTTCATTGGGAACCAAACGGTTCAAGGTCCAAAAGACAGTTTCAGTGCAAACTGTTCAAAGGGCTTTAAACGATTCATTTTGATGAACGAGTTTGAACAGGAGAGTCATGTGCATCACAGAACAGAGCAAGGCAAGCATTTGAGCTTATAAAACGAAATTGTTCGTTTAAATGCGCGATCGTTTCACGTGATACGACCCTTATTCATCGTCTGAAATCATTTAAAGCCCTTTTAACAGTTTGCACTGAAACTGTCTTTTGGACCTTGAACTGTTTGGTTCCCATTGAATTCCATTATATGGAGAAAATCCTGGAAAGTTTTCATCAAAAACCTTAATTTTTTTTCGACTGAAGAAAGAAAGACATGGACATCTTGGATGAGTAAATTATCAGCAAAAGTCTTTTGAAAAGTGAACTACTCCTTTAAGTAAACTGTTCTTATAAAAGGACTTTTTTCCTTAGTGTAAAGAACATTTTAATAATCTAAGGAACCCTTTTCCACTATAAAGAACCTTGAAAGGTTCTTCATGGAACCATAGATGCCAATAAAGAACCTTTATTTTTAAGAGTGATGTCAACATTTCTCTCATTTTCTCAGTTTCTTTCTTCACATACATTTTAAGAAAGAAAAAAAAAACACTGGAGACTTTGTTGATTCTTGAATGAGATCTAAAAAGAGCAGACTCTTGCCATTATAACATGGGAATGCTGGTGTTTACACCCTATGCTCTTAAACAAAACTTGGATGCTGGAAAATATTCTCATTCTGCATGAACAAAGCGGTGTTCTTTACAAAGTTCTGGGCTTTCTGCCCATGTTTTTGATCCAATTGGATTTAAGACATTCTGACAACATGGAACATTTGTGGGATTGCTGTAGGGAGCGATTCAGTTCCGGATGGCGGAAGGATGCGAGGTCAGCTGGTTCCCCTTCAAGTCAGGCATCATTACAGACGTCCTGCGGAGGCAGAAGGGCTTTCTAGAATGGACCTTTTCCAGGTTCTCATGCAGTCTGAACAAAAAGAGACTCCATCTCACACTTAGACACCTGCTATTAAGATACATTTTGATCGATCGCAAGTTTACGAGGGAGACACATAGGCCTACCTGTTCACGCCTGGTGTTTTAATCCATCTTTGTCCACTTTCAACCACCTAATTTCTTTAAGGAGGACGGGTATATGTATGGGTTTTCCATCTAATGGACAAAATAATTTTCGATTACCTCTGGAAGTGGAGGAAAGTGAACAAACTCAAAACGTTTTAGACCTTGCTTACACCTCGACCTAAACATATCTTAATACCAGGAGTAAACAGGGCCTTAGAGAGACAAATAAAGGCAACTACTAAAAAGCAAGCATTAATTCATTCAGTATCCTCTAAAGTGTGCATTAAAATCACCTCATAACTTTTTATGGCTTTCTCTAAGTTAATGTCTCCATCTTGTTGGTCTGGCAAATATGCCTCATTCTTTGCTGTCTAGTCACATAGTCTGTTTGAAAAATCTGTCAAACATCTGGAATCGGTCACTACAAGGGTGTCATGTCAACCTAAGTAGCATGTTATACTAGAGAACAGAATGTGGGTCATACATACCAGTCATGCTGATTAATGAAGATAATAAGGACTGAATGAATCATATTGAGTTGTTCAGTCAGTCTGCTAATAAAGTAGGGTTATTATTAACTTGTAATATGTCCTAGCAGGTGCAAAAGAGCGAGATGAATGGCTTAGTTCTTTGCTTTTAATAGGCATTGAAGGGATAGATCACCCAAAAATGTAATTACTCGCCCTCCTGTCGTTCCAAACTCGACTTTCGTTCAACGTTCGGAACACAAATTAAGATTTTTTTTTTTTTTTTAATCTGTGTGATTTCTTTCCCTCCATTGACAGATCCGCAACTACTACGTTGTCGTTGACACTTCAAAAAGTTCAAAAAGAGATCATAAAAATAATCCATATATGAATTGAGCAGTTAAGTCCAGATTTTCTGAAGAGATGATTGCTTTATATGATGAACAGATTGAATTTAGGCTTTTATTCTTAATTTTTGATTCATTTTTGGGTGAACTAACTCTACAAATGCCATATTTTACTGCAGTACAAGGGTAATATCACGGTAAAACACAGACTTAGTTGAACTTACAAAATTTATTGTTGTAACACTTTACAATAAGCTTTCATTAGTTAACATGAACTAACATTGAACAATACTTCAACAGCATTTATTAATCTTAGTCCATGTTAGTTAAACCCAACATTTAATCAATTTTTAAGATAATTTCTCCAGGCTTCAGTATTACATGATCCTTTGGGTATCATTCTTATTTTCTGATTTGCTGCTGAAGACACATTTCTGATTATTATCTGTCTACGTTTACATGCAGCCAATTTTCGGGTTATGGTCGGGTTAAGGTCACTATTCGGGTTTCTGAAACATTAGGAATAACCTGTTTACATGCGTGAGCAGAGAGAGTTACTCCTGTATACATGGAATTGCAATATCCCGATGTAAACGGCGACGCGCGGTTAGCGTCTAGACGTCAACGTACGGACATTTCAGATTCTTCTTCCTATATCCAAAGACAACAACAGCAGCACGCCGGTTTGAATAGTCCGGGGAAGATAGCGATCGCCTTTGTTTGCGCTCTGATGCTGGTAATGTTACTGACCTCGCTCCAAAAGTGTGCTGTGCTGTGTCTCGCCTGGTCTCGCCATGTTTACTTCCGGTATACTGCACGCGGATTTTTGTATGCGCCGAGAAGTTTCTCTACTCAAAAGACCAAGATTCCTTGCGAATAGAACATGCGCAGAACACAAATCACTATGGGGATATGCCGATACGTGTTTACATGACAAAAAAATCGGGTTAGAAAAGGGGTACCCCAGGTATTATCCTGGATTTTAAAATCCGGGATATGAGCATATTCGGGTTTTTGCCGGTGTTTACATGGCCGTTCGCGAACGGGTTATTGCTAATATCCTGGTTTTGAACGGGTTATTGGCTGCATGTAAACGTAGTTGAAAACCTTTTTTCAGGATACTCTGATGAATAGAAAATTGAAAAGAACACCATTGATTTGAAATAGAAATGTTTTATAATAGGCTATTATATGTCTTTATGGTCAGCTACCTTACTTCAACAAATACTTTGAAATTAGGCTGACTTTCAAGTCTGAACTACCCGTTGCACATGTTTTGCCTTTGAGCACTGTTCAGGAAGAAAAAATATAGAGGGAAATTCTATGTTGTCAAACATGACAAATCCTTCAAAGCATTTTTACTAATCCATTTCTTACCGTAGCAAAGGGTTTGATCTACTCCAAATATGTCCACTCTACCTTGTAGCACTAATTGGCTCACATTTGGCCCCTGAACACACAAGTCCTTCGGAAACAATGAGTACAAACATATTTTTCATACTTTTCCCATCTTCTCTGCCCAGGCACCGGCCTCTCGGACCTTAAAGGGCCCTTCTCAGAGCGGTAAATGAGCTGTCAATCACAGGCTAGATCACTTCACCGATTGAAGCAGAAGGCCGATCGGGGTGGAATGATGGGTGAGTGGTGATATATTAGACAAATGCTGGGCCAAAATAAAGGGACAGAGGTTTCTTTATGCTCCGAGCATAAGGAGACTGTTGATGCGCCACGTTACGTACGCATACCCGAAGTTTAAGTTTAAGCCACTCAGAGAGTTTCATTTCAAGCAGGAAGCAAAAGCTGAAAGAAATTTCCTTTTTATGGTATTGCATACTATCCGTCCTGTTACATAAGAGGTGTGAAGAACGGATAGATAGAAGAATAGGTCCCTTCATATCTCTTGTCTCAGAGCGGAATGGATTGATGTGAAAATAAATTCCGGGGGCCCGTTGGCAATGGTGGACACATGATAAAGATTAGTTGATATGCCGGTCCCTCTCACGCATATTTTCTTTTGTAATTAGAAGGAAACGATCCAAAGACCTCTAAGACCCCTAAAAAGTATGCGCAGACACGGTTTCACACTTTTCAACACAATTTATGGAGTATGTTCTGAGCTTTCATCCTTTGAAGATGATCTTGGATGTGATAGTGATGCTGTATAATAGGTGCTTTGTGTAAAGTTATGTGCTGTGTTGTGTAAAAGATATCGAGATAGACGACATAATAACATCAAATACTACAATAACTACATCATTGTGTTTTAGATAGCAATTCTGATCTAACTACTCATCAAAATATGTTTTGTTATAGTTTAAAATTCATTGCTATTTAATTCATGCTGGACTCTGGCACTGATGCACTTCTTGATGACAATAACATCATTTCTCTTATACAGCTCATACTTGTCGAATTGTACATTCATATACACTACCGTTCCAAGGTCTGGGGTTAGTGTTTTTTAAAAAAGAAAGCAATTAATACTTTTATTAGGAAGAATGCATTAAAGGAGTAGTTCACTTTTTAAAAAAACTTTTGCTGATAATTTACTCACCCCCATGTCATCCAAGATGTCCATGTCTTTCTTTCTTCAGTCGCAAAGAAATTAAGGTTTTTGATGAAAACTTTCCAGGATTTTTCTCCACATAATGGACTTCAATGGGAACCAAACGGTTCAAGGTCCAAATGAGAGTTTCAGTGCAAACTGCAAACTGTTCAAAGGGCTTTAAACGACACCAGACGATGAATAAGGGTCTTATCTAGCTAAACGATTGGTAATTTGACAAATAAATAACAAAGTTTAAGTTTTATAAGCACAAATGCTAGCCTTGCTCTGTTCTGTGATGCGCGTTCGTGACTCTCCTGTTCAAACTCGTTCATCAAAACAAACAAATCTTTATTTCGAGTCATTTGGTAAATTCAACAAACGAAATGACTCGAAAAAAGATTTGTTCATTTTGATGAACGAGTTCGAACAGGAGAGTCACGAACGCACAGAGCAAGGCGAGCATTTGTGCTAATAAAACTTAAACTTTGTTATTTATTTTTGAAATGACTGATTGTTTCGCTAGATAAGACCCTTATTCATCGGCTGGAATCGTTTAAAGCCCTTTGAAGCTGCACTAAAACTCTCATTTGGACCTTGAACCGTTTGGTTCCCATTGAAAATCCTGGAATGTTTTCATCAAAAACCTTAATTTCTTTTCGACTGGATGACATGGGGGTGAGTAAATTATCAGCAAAAGTTTTTTTTTTTAAAGTGACCTAATCCTTTAAATGAATCAAAAGTGACTGTAAAAATTTGTTGATGAATAAATGTATTTATTTGAAACTGAAATCTTTTGTTACATTATAAATGACTTTACGGTCAAGGCATAGAAAACAAACTGGTTTCCTGAATTTAAACTATTGCTACAACACACTCTGACATGCGCATCCATTGACCAATGAGAAACTGTCATGAATCTAATGAACTGATTCCAACTTTATTTCAGACTGACTAGCCTCTCTCCACAGCCTCAATACAAGGGTGTTGTGCATTCATACATGTCAAACGCTCCATCACAGCGCTCACTAGTGTGTAAGCTCCATGTGATTCCATGCTGGGAGAGTTTTTCTTGTTAGCGTTAGTGTTAACAACTGAGTAATCTGACATAAATATTCGCCTGGACTAATCCTTGGTTCACGGTGTGTGTGTGTGTGTTGTCAGCTCTGCATAAATAGGTGAAAGTTCATCCGAGTGAACTCCTGGTGTATGGTGTCAATGAGCGAGTCTGAGTCTGCAGATCTCTCCGCTGTAACGATTGCTTGAGAGGGGGCGCTGTGTTCTGGCGTGTAAGTAAATGAGTATGAACTCCTGTAGATCAGCCCGTCAAATCGGATCAGAGATAAGGGCACTGTGATTGGTTGTCTCATCCATCTCCACTCGCCACTCAATATAGACACATCAGGAACGACACTCAGCAAAGACCTAGAGGACCTGAGATGGACAAAGTGTCATATTTAGATGTTTGCTTTGATTAAATACCCTTATTGTACATTCTGTAAAAATATATAGTTATTTAGATTGATTTTGTTTTTATTTATTTCAACTTCAACCTCAGTTTATTGCCAAGGCAAATCATTTTAATAATATTAATAATATTTTATTTTATTTAAGATTTATTTCAATTAAAATATTTTAAATAGTCTAATTTAACAATATTTCACTGTCAAACTTTGACGTCTTAAATGTTTTCCTCCTGAAACTTAAGATGAAGGAAGTTACAGCTCACTGATTTGCAGATTTGCAGATCACCCGCTGACCTTCCTGACACTCGACTACAGCGCTAAGTACCTCCCTACAAGGACCTGAGAGAGACCATCATTCCCCTCCAGCCCGCTGAGACAGGAATGTCACACCACGGCATCCCTGGAGCCTTGGCAAGGTGGACACAACAAACTAAATGATTGCACAGGGAACCGTCTAGTATGAGTAGGAAGTTTGTTTTTTGTCTTGCTATGAACCCTCATGCTGTATTATTTACATAGTGAGTGACTAATTTCAATTTATTAAATAGATACTAATTCTAAAATAGTTAGAATAAATAGGTCAAAGCCATATAAAATATCTGCACATCAGTTTGTTTCAGTTTTTTATTTCGGTTGTTATCTCAGAATAAACCCAGACAGGTTGATCAGCGGAGGGGACTGAAGGGGTTTGTTCTGACATAACAACCAGCAGGATGCACATTATATTTATGAAACATTCTTACCTGAACATGGTCTCTGCCTCCATGTCACCGAACCAGACCTTTAAGTGTGGACTGAAGTTTTCTCCGTGAAGCTCCAACATGGCCACATGCCCCCCTCCATTTAGCTAAATCACAAAAATCACTTGTTAGTGTTGTTTAGGTAACCACAGCTGATATTAAATTACACTCTTCGAAAGAACTTGTAAACATTTGATCATTAGAAATAAAAGTATTATGGAATCATTTAAAGGGATACTCCACTTTTTTGGGGAAATAGGCTCATTTTACAACTCCCAGTCGGGTTTTAAACAGTTGGGTTCTCTTTACTGTCACTTTTTATTAATTTAATGTGCCCTTGTTAAATAATAGTATTATTTTTTTAGCAGTATATATTTTAAACCTTTGAATGGCATTTATCATGATTTCCACAACAACAACAAAAAATTAAAGCAACAATTAAGAAATTAAGCCACACAACTGTTTTCAACACTGATAATAAGAAATACTGATATTAAATTACACTCTTCGAAAGAACTTGCAAACATTTGATCATTAGAAATAAAAGTATTATGCAATCATTTAAAGGGATACTCCACTTTTTTTGGGAAATAGGCTCAACAACTCCCTCAGAGTTAAACAGTTGGGTTTTACTGTTTTCGAATCCATTCAGATGATTTTCTGATATTTAGAAGAATATCAGTAACCAGACAGTTTCTGGTACCATTGACTTCCTGTATATGGTATGGAAGTCAATGGGACCAGAAACTGTTTAACTCTGGGGGAGTTGTAATCAGTGTTGGGTGTAACTAATTACTAAGTAATTAGTTACTGTAATTTAATTTCCCTTAAAATGGTAAAGTAAGGGATTACTCTTAATTTATCTGTAATTTAATTACAGTTACTTCTGATGTAATTGAGGTAAATAGCTACTGTGTATAGATCAATCCGATCTCAGGGATTCGTATGCATTTTATGAGGTGTCTAAATATTACGACCGCACTCGTACAAATTCGTATGAATTATTGTAAAATATGTATGAAAGAAGTGTGAAATGTAATGAGATCAGACATAAAACAATAGTGGGTTTAACATCAAAATGTATTGTCTGATGCTAAAAAGTATGTTTTTATAATGTAAAGGATAATTCATGCAATTTTATAGAATTTATTTGAAAGAATTAAAACAGATTCATGTCTATCCTTGTATTATTCAGCTGGTTGAGATTGATATGGGATTTTGAAAGTAATTAAAAGTAATTACATACTTTTTAGAGAGAGTAATTAGTACAGTAATCTAATTACACTGTTGAAGAGGTAATTAGTAACTAGTAATTAATTACTTTTTTAGAGTAACTTACCCAACACTGGTTGGTTGTAATATGAGCCTATTTCCAAAAAACAGTGGAGTATCCCTTTAAGACATTTCTCCTGCTATAGAACCTTTTGGGAATAAATAGTTCAACAACCCTAGAGTTTTATATAGAACCCCAGTGAACACTAAAAACTGAAGTGAACAATTCAATTTTTCTCTTGAATTAGTTTTTTAAAATTGATTTGAAGAGGTGTAATGAAGAAACGTTATTGAGTGCTTGATTTCTGACCTCGAGTCCATTGATCACAGGCACAGGGCTGATGGTGGTCGGGTGCCCGGCTAGACTCTCACTGAAGGTGTATTCAACCACCTCTGTTCCGATGATGGTCCAACAGGATCCGTCATTCAACAACACCTTATTACTTTCCTTAGGGCACGGAGAGGCCTACGAGTGTGGAATCACATGAGGGTAAGTGAATGCATTTTCATTGTGGGGTGAACTATTCTTTTAACCAAATATCATGGCCTGTGTTCACCTCGAACTGTATGATTTTCTCATTGGACAGGCAGAGGTACATGTGGTTGCTGTCTCTGAACTGGAAAGCACATTTATGAAGCTGAGACACGGGCTCATCCACGTCTAGACATGCATGCTGCTTGTTCACCTTTCGTATTACCTGCAAAGAAGGTTTTGCGTTTTCCATTTGATATGACTTTAATAGAGCAACAGTGATCATCAACCTTTTCTCATTCTTGCTTCTGAAAGTTTTAGTCTTTAATTCAGTTTAAAAAAAGAAACTGAAATCTTTGACGTATGGCTTGCACAGATCTAATCAGAAGAGATCATGGTATTTCTTTTAAGAAACATTTATATGGTTTTGTTAAAAAGCAATTATTTAAAGAATGAGATTTTACTTCCATTTTTAATTACGTTTTTTGGCTCACCAAGGCCGTATTTATTTAATCAAAAATAGAGCAAAAAAAAAAAAAAAAAACTGTAATATTGTGAAATATTATTACAATTTAAAAGGACTGTTTTCTTTTTTAATATAATTTAAAATCTAATTTATTTCTGTGATGCAAATATGACATTTCAGCATCATTACTCCAGTCTTCAGTGTCACATGATCCTTCAGAAATCATTTTAATATGATGATTTGCTGCTTTATTATCAATATTATCGGTGCTCAATTATAAATAATGGTATAAATAATAATATTTAAATCTCTTTACTGTTACTTTTTATTAATTTAATGTGCCCTTGTTAAATAATAGTATTATTTTTTAGCAGTATATATTTTAAACCTTTGAATGGCATTTATCTTTGGCATTTATGATTTCCACAACAACAACAACAACAAATTAAAGCAACAATTGAGAAATTATTAAGCAACACAACTGTTTTAAACACTAAATCATCATATTATAATGATTTCTGAAGGATCATGTGACACTGAAGACTGGAGTAATAATGATGCTGAAAATACAGCTTTGCATCACAGGAATAAATTAAAAGTTTCATTATGAAAACAGAAAATAGTTATTTTAAATTGTAAATAATTTTTTCACAATATTACTGTTTTTAATATAGTTTTTTTTTACTTGCCTTTTGGCATTTTATTTTAAAAACTGTTCACAGAAAGGTTCTTTGGGGAACCGAAAATGGTTCTCCTATGGCATCATTGAGATTGAAACCTCTATTTTTAAGAGTATAATTGCATAAAGTCCTCTTCGTTTTCGTTCTCAGAAATCTGATATGAGCCGGCCTAAAAAAAAAAAAGATTCATCGCCCTTCTATCATGCACCTGGTCTCATTCGACTGGCCCCCACAACACCTGTGTGCTGCACAATATGCCTGACTGTTCACACTCCTCCAAAACTGCAGCTCGGGGATCACAAATCCTGCTGCACGAGGGCTTCAAATACACCCTTGCAAACCAACACAAACCAGTCAGCAATTTCAAACAACTAAAACAACATTGTGAAGGTCTATTCTGTTTGCTAGTCTGCTAAATGTGGTATTTAAACGTTGTCCTTGGCATTTTGATCAAGTGCTTTATCAGCAAATTGTGGCGCAGGCTGGTAGCAGACCAGCTTCCCAAAAACACCACATGGATGGAAATTTGTACAGAACAGACTTCAGAGACATGGGTGAAAAAAAAAATAGATTAAAAATACACAGAACATTCAGATTCAATCCAACAAGGTTTTTAAAATAAAAAAGTGCATGGTTTTATTTACACTTTGTTAGCATGCAGTAGAGAAGAGCACCAATACATTACAGTAAGATATTGTTACTGAACAATAAACACCGGGAAACTGATTAAAATATCTTATCAGATATGAATTGTAAAACTACCTAGATTTTTATATTCTCTGACCTGTACAATATTTGTAGCCATAATGCCAAGTGGCAGCAAGGCTTTTGCACTTTTCAGTAATATTATTGATTTGATTGAGAGAACCAAACTTGAGCTGAATTGAGCTGAACCATGTCGAATCAACACTGAACTGACTCAGAAGTGAAAAACAACACTATTGCCTTCTGTAGAGCTGCTTTTAGCTGAATTTAACTTCATTTCATTATTGATTACTTTAACAGTTATTGATCTGACCTGAATCAACTGCGACAACAGCGACTTGAGTTGAATGATATTGTCTTTTTATAGAGCTGAATTTTGTTTGCATCATTAATCATTTTCTTGTTTATCACTGTTTTTTTTTATAAAGTGCTACATAAAAAAGATGACTTGAAAATGTAATGGAAAGAAAAACGATTTATACTTGCATACCATTGGTGGCAGCGCCACTCCTGAGTCAGTGCATACCAGCCGAACCACACAGCCATAACAGATGTAGCTGTCACACATGCTGTAGTCGCTGTGAATCGCTTGCATCTCCTCCACTAGGAACAGAGTTGAAACAGAGTGAGGGTATAGGATTAGGGTATTCAGAGGCGTATTGCATTCACTTGAAGAAAAAAAAATCTACTCTGTTTTTCTGAATTAACAAGTTAATTATCTCAGAATTACGAGTTAACGAGATAATTAATATCGTTAATATTAATAATATTACGAGATAATTAACTCGTTAATTTCTGAATTAACGAGTTAATTCAGAAAAACAGAAAAATTAACTCGTTAATTCAGAAAAACAGAGCAAAAAAAATTCATGAAAAATTAACTCGTTAATTCAGAAAAACAGAGCAAAACCTTTTTTTTCTCATGAAAAATTAACTCGTTAATTCAGAAAAACAGAGCAAAACCTTTTTTTTCTCATGAAAAATTAACTCATTAATTCAGAAAAACAGAGCAAAACATTTTTTTCTCATGAAAAATTAACTCATTAATTCAGAAAAACAAAGCAAAAAATAAAAAATTCCATGAAAAATTAACTCATTAATTCAGAAAAACAGATCAATTTTTTTTTTCTCATGAAAAATTAACTCGTAAATTCAGAAAAACAGAGTGGATTTTTTTTTTCTGAATGCAATACGCCTCCATAGGTATAGTGCTGTAGGGGGCGAGAGAGAAAGTTAGACCTCACTCAGACCAGGATTTGGCCTTGGGCGCCGTACAGGGGTTAAACCCATTTATGCTACATTTATACCAGCTGCTGAACACATGCTGCTGACATTTACAATTGAAGCTTTTACAATTTTTATTCTTTGGGTGAAGTGTCGTATTCTGGGAAACTGATTTTACTCTCGAACGCGGCGAGACATTAAGCATTTGTTAGAGTTTATTTACTTATTCACGCTGGACGTCCAGCACGGAGATTTGGCCAGTTGTTTCTAGACTTGTTTGGGTTTCTCATGTTTATTTAGCGACTGTGGTGGTGAACGGTGAGTTAGTCCTAACAACATACACTGGGTCTGTGTATACGCATGGGTGAACCCGGGCTAAAGGAAATACTTCCGCAAAAAGGGTTTTCCCATGTCATTAGAAGATGCACAGTAAGTTGTTATAATAATACTGTTAGGTGTGTAGTATATGCATACATTTTTTGAGATGTCTCTGCATCAATTATTACTAAATGAGTCCTAATGTTGGTAACCTTGTAAACATATGAATGCACACAGACTTATACAAAGATTCTCAACTATGGTATGAAACATTTTAGAAAATGATTTGATTAACTATTTTACTATTTTAAGCCAAAAATGGCTTTTCCCATTGTATAAAATGGTGATCTTTTGGGCAACATGTAAAAAAAATAAAGTAGCAGCTATAAAAATGTGAGTAATAACTTACCAACATTTTCATAATATCTTGTATTTCAAACAAATTACTTAATAACAAAGTTTTATAAGCGCAAATGATCGCCTTGTTCTGTTCTGTGACGCACGTTCTTGACTCCCCTGTTCGAACTCGTTTATCAAAATGAACGAATCTTTTTCAGAGTCATTTGGTTCATTCAACGAACGAAACGAATGAACTGACTCGGAAAAAGATTCATTCATTTTGATAAACGAGTTCGAACAGGAGAGTCAAGAACGTGCGTCACAGAACAGAGCAAGGCAAGCATTTGAGCTTATAAAACTTAAACTTTGTTATTTATTTATTAAATTAGTGATCGTTTCGCTTGATAAGACCCTTATTCATCGTCTGGAATCGTTTAAAGCCCTTTTAACAGTTTACAGTTGGTACTGAAAGTGTCTTTTGGACCTTGAACCGTTTGGTTCCCATTGAAGTCCATTATATGGAGAAAAATCCTGGAATGTTTTCATCAAAAACCTTCATTTCTTTTCGACTGAAGAAAGAAAGACATGGACATCTTGGATGACACGGGGGTGAGTAAATTATCAGCAAAAGTATTCAAAAGTGAACTACTCCTTTAAAACTGTGGCTCATATGGTCTCAATATAGTGAGGAAAAAACTTCATTACAACTCTCAGGAGGATATAAAAGACTATTAACCCAGGGTTCACAAACATGTAGTGTGAAATCTTGACATGATTCATTACTAACCACCAGTGTGAAATATGAACCCTGTGTTAGCAATTTCATGTGTGAAAAGCTCATAATTTATAGTTTTGGTTAATTAACATTGTTTTATTCGGTTATTTGTATGAAGGACTGAGATAATAAAGGATTAAAGTAGAATTAAAGAGACAAAGCATTGCATCTCAAACCTAAAGTGACAGTGAATGCCGTCCATTGTCTCGCGCTGGCGACAAAAGCCCCGTCTTCCACCGCCAGGTAACGTGTACTGACCGTCTGTGACCGCAAGCGGTTAAACAACGACACTTTTGAGCCTGAGGATATACACACTGCAGAAACAAACACACATGAGAACATGTGAGAACAAAAAAAAACACCATAATATTTAAACACTCACTGACATGTATGCATACACATTCATACTGACAGGAAGACAGCAAACACAAATGACTGATTGTACTTTGACTAATGCCAGTCTGTTCTTTTTCTAGGACTTTGTCTCATTGTCCGTCTCTCCCACAAGACGGTGAGGAATTCATCGTCACTTGACTGCTGCTCTCAGATGTCAAGCGCCTCTTTCTTCCCGTAGAACCTCACTGTGGATTCAATAGTCAATGTCAACAGCAGCTGACCTCTTAGTGTGTGCTTTAGGATCAAAAGGTTAGAGGTCAAATGTCTGACTTCTGTGGCAATGGCTGCTGGGTGACACTATTTAGCGGCTTGACCTCACTTCTCATACATGAGGACACCACAACACAAACTTACACGGGTTCGGTTTCTACTCCGGATGACCCTTTTATGTAACGGCACTTAGTCAGTGTAGATGTCATAATGGATTTGATCCAAATGAGGGATAGATCAACAGTCCATTCAATAGGTTGTACTGTTTTGTATTGTGATGTCAAAAAACTTTTGCTGATAATTTACTCCCCCCATGTCACCCAAGATGTCCATGTATTTCTTTATTCTGTCGAAAAGAAATTAAGGATCCAGGATTTTTCACCACATAATGGACTTCAATGGGCACCAAACCGTTCAAGGTCCAAATGAGAGTTTCAGTGCAGCTTCAAAGCGCTTTAAATGATTTCAGACGATGAATAAGGATCTTATTTAGCGAAACGATCGCTCATTTCAAAAATAAATAAAAAAGTTTTATTAGCACAAATGCTCACAATTGTTCTGTTCTGTGATGCGCGTCTCTCCTGTTCGAACTCGTTCATGAAAATGAACAAATCTGTTTTCGATTCATTTCGAGTGAACCAAATGACATTTTGATGAACGAGTTTAAACGAGTCACTCATCACAGAACAGAGCAAGACGAGCATTTGTGCTTATAAAACTTAAACTTTTTTATCTATTTTTGAAATGAGCGATCATTTCGCTAGATAAGACCCTTATTCATCGTCTGAAATGGATTAAAGCCGTTTGAAGCTGCACTGAAACTCTCATTTGGACCTTGAACCGTTTGGTGCCCAATGAAGGCCATTATATGGAGAAAAATCCTGGAATGTTTTCATCAAAAACCTTCATTTCTTTTCGACTGAAGAAAGAAAGACGTGGACATCTTAGATGGCATGGGGGTGAGTAAATTTAAGTGAACTACTCCTTTAACAACACAAAACAAAAAATTATAATTTGGGGAAAAAACATGGGAAACTGGGTGGAGTGAAAAATAGTCATGACTTATATGTGGACTAAATGTCTATAGTTTGCATCAAATTAAATATAAACTTTCAGGATTGCACACAAATAGACACATGCACAGACTCACGGTCAGCATTCTTCATGGACTGTCTCTTCTGTGATGGTTTGGAGATGACTTTAATGAGTCTGCTGTTAAACATGCCGATTTCTTGCCCTCCGCTGTGAAACAGGTGTAGAAGCAGGCGGAAGTGCTTTCGTTTGTCAGTATCTGAGATATACAAGGTTTTAGTGCAGGCAAACATCTGAAAGATAGAACGAAATAGACACAAATGAGTCAGTTGTTAACCTTTACAAAAGTTGAAAAGTCTCAAGGCTGCATTTATTTAATAAATTTTTTTTGTAAAACTGTAATATTGTGCAGTATTCTAATTAAATTATTATTTTTTTTAAATGAAATTTATTCCTGTAATGCAAAGATGAATTTTTAGCATCATTATTTCAGTCTTCAGTGTCACATGAGTCCTCAGAAATCTTTCTAATATGCAAATGTGTTGCTCAAGAAACATTTCTCCTTATCTATACTGAAACTGCTTAACATTTTTGTGGAAAATGTCATTCATTTCCCCCCAGAATTCTTTGCTGAATAGAAAAATCAAGAAAACTAAATTTATTATAAAATAAATATTTTGTAACATTATACACTCTAAACAATGCTGAGTTGTTTGAACCCAAATTTGGGTAATATATATATAAAAATGTTGGGTTAAAAACATAATTTAAAATTTTAACCCAACTTCAACTTTAATTTTTTGATTGCATTTTGATTGCATTTTCAAATTTGGGTTGAAACAAATTGTTGGGTTTTAGAGTGTACATCTTTACTGGCTTCAGTTTTTACTGATCAAATTAATGCATCCATGCTGAATAATACGTATTAATTTCTTACTGAGCCCAAACTTTTGAACAGAAGTGTAACTGTATATACAGTCTTAGAAGAAATACTGTAAAATGTCAGTTCATATTGACTTTTGATAGCAGACTTTGATTTCTTGGTAAATCTGAACACAGTTTGTGACATTTTTAATAGTGCAGCAGCGCTAAGTCAGAACGTAGGCTCACTATTGGCCAGCATCACACTCATGACCAGCGTCGGCCAATAGTGAGCCTTCGTTCTGACGTAGCGCTGCGCTGTTCTCCCTCTAGCCCACAGAGAAGAAAACGAATAGTTGAATAAAGTCGTTTTTTTTTATTATAATTATTCTCGTCGCTTGATAAACTTAAGGTTGAGCCACTGTAGTAACTCTGACTATTTTAACGATGTCTTGACTAACTTTCTGGGCTGGCAGTGGCCAGTTTCAATTACAATAGAAGCCTATGGAGGAGTGAGACAGCCCTTAGATTTCATCAAAAATATCTTAATTTGTGTTCCGAAGATGAATGAAAGTCTTACGTGGTTTGAACAACTAATTACTGACAGAGTTTTCATTTTTGGGTGAACTATCACTTTAAGAGGAGGCTTGTGGGGGTTTTCCACAGAATACATATCTAAGATCTCAAATAACCATTTAATCTCATTGCAGTTTTTGGAGAGATATTAAAGAGATCTTGTTTATGATTATTATTTCCTGTGGGCAGGAATAAAGCAACTAAAAGATCAAGCCCTTAAAGATCTTTGTTCATCCAACTGCTCTCCTTAAATAAACCTAGTGGTAATCCAGGTAGAATAAACATATGATCCCAGCTCCAAATCTCTCTGAGCACACAGAAGTCATGTTCTCTCAAGCCTGACAGACTCTCTCCTCTTTGATCGCCGTGTTTTGCCAATGTCTCACCCTCTTGTCTGTCTGCTCTTCAAAGCTCAGCTTGAAACTGTCTGTCCGTGGATCAGTGGAGCTGTCCAGACCCATGTACCCGAAAAGTTGACAACTGGACTCACCTAGACCTGATGCTGAGTGAATATAAATGGGAAAATTTGAGTGAATTAACAATGGTAAGAATGAAGATGCTCTCACAAGCCACTGACCTTTCAGCTGCTCCTGTCTGAGTTTCCATCCGTGTCCAGTGAGGTACACACAAGGAGGGGGGCAGAAAAACCTATGGAAACACAAACCATTATTTTTGGAATCAGACATGAAGAAAGAGGTGTGCAATAGTCTTACTTTCTGTAAATTATGTTCCTGTGAGTGATATAAGAACCTGGCTAAAACAACCATTTGGAACATGGTAGGTGGTTTCTAGCTAGGCATAATCTCGTCCAAGCTGATTAGTCAATCTTTATCAATCTAGACAGAACTGGTAGACCATCTTTAACCAGGAACAAACCAGCTTCCATGTTCCAAAAAAACAGTTTATGCTGGTACGATGTGATTTTTCCAGCAAAGATTTGGTTTTAGACATTTTCACAAAAGCTAAACCAGCTGATTTTCAGTACATTTCGTGTGTGCTGGTAAACCCTACATAATGTGGACAAAATGTCCCCACAAAGATGGTAATATCTAAAAATTTTAGAGACATTATTTGGTCCCCATGAGGAAAAGAGCTTATAAATCCTACTAAGTCATTGTTTTTTTTAAAAAAATGCAGAAAGTTTTCTGTTTAGGGTTAGTGTAGGGGGATAGCATACAGTTTATACAGTATACAATTCATTAGGTCTATGAAAAGTCCCCATAAAACATGAAAACGTGTGTGTGTGTGTGTGTGTGTGCATGCATATTTGAAGAGTTCAGATGCAAAAAGCCTCCAAGTGCCATTTGAAATTGTCTTCTAGAATTATATATTTTTTATCAAGCTTGTATATTTAAGTTCAGTAAATTCACTTAAATGACAATTAATATGGAAGAAAATTTCAAATGGCACCTTTGAGGCTTCTGCATCTGAACTCATTTCATTTTTTGAACATGTAAATGCACAAGTGTAAATCATTTTTACCTTTTCTCATTCCCATAAGACTTCTGAGCAACTTTGGCATGCAAGATGATCACTGATTGGTCAGGTCTGAATTGAAGGTATTGCCTCACTGAATCTCTGGTTACTTTTTGCAACATGGAGAAATTTTGTTCCTCCCTAGTGATGGACGAAAATATTTCTTTTAAACTGGCAATGGCATCCTCTCCAAAGTAAACTATCTGTGCTTTTCACAAATATCATATCATAGTAGTTCTTAAGATTGTGACACAATTTAAACATTAAAATGAATATAGAAAATTGGGGCATTAACAGCCTTTTTTGGCTGTCCTTGACTTTTGTGGTTAGTTTTGCTGAGCTTTCTGACATTAACCACACTTTGATTTCTCGAGTTCATCACCCCTTTAAGTATCTCGTTTTATTGCTCAATCCAAAATGGTTTATTTAATAAAATTTATGGTAATCTCCTGCCCTAATTTTGTTCAGTATTTTTAACAGTCTGATTAGGAGCCCAATTATTTAGATTTTATTGAAATCACACCTAATTCCCCATTGGCTTCGAGTGTTTCATTCTGTCCGCCTCTTTATATTTGAGGCATTCCCAAGAGGATTTGGGGTCAAAGGTAGTAATGTTAGGCTACTTCCTACTTTGAGCGCATTAGGATGGAGGTCAAATTGGATCCCAGTGTTTGGCTGATATTTTAAAGAATGTTGGTAACCACTGATTTCCATAGAAATGAGGGGAAACAACTATGCTAAAACTGTTTGGTTACCAAGATTCAACAACATTATTTTGTGTTCAGCACAAATGAATACAAGAAATTAATACAGGCTTGAACAACTTGAGGGTGAGTAGCCTAAATGTTGACAGTATTTTCATTTTTGGGTGAACTGCCACTTTAAACGACCAGTTACAGTAGGCCAATCTAAAACACACTTTCCTTTATAGCTATAAACTGCATTCTAAGATCTTAAACGTTATATGTCGACTACCCTAATACAGGAACTATTAATATTTCATAGAAAGCCTAAGAAAATATCATCAAATAAAATTCAAACTGATAAAGTCAGCTCTGTGTTCACTTCAAGAGCTCGTGCATCAATCGTGGATTTAAGCAGAACCGCAAGGAATTTCTGAAGGCTCACTAAAAGAAAGCTAATGTTCTCTCTCCTGCAGCAAGCAACCCCCCAACGAAATCCTGCCTGCTCTTCCCATTTCGGACGGGGGTGGGATCTACATTTCAAACGTGCTCTGTAGATTTAATACCTGGCCAATGTCCTGACTGTTCACTCTATCCCAGAATAATCGCCTGGAGAGGTAACTACTGACCTTAAGGAACGGCTTGACTGTTTTAATCGGCTTCTTGGACCACTTCAGCCTCATTTTGTCATATTTCTGGATACCGTTGCATACTTCTACCATAGAGTTTGTCCCTGTGAGATTACCTGAGGTGAGTGAAGCACGCGTCTGATGTGTACAGGTGAGAGGCTTCAGTAGAGTCCACGATGGCCAACCCTGGAGAATTCAGAGGAAAATATCTTTGTTTCTTGTGTTTTAGTAGTTTTGTTGAGTTGTAAATTAAGCAAAACTACGGAAACTGTTTGTTTAATGACATAGAGACTGACCTTCTAAAAAATATTTATTATTAGCAGTTGCGAAATGGTTAAATAAATCTATAATCAATATGCTTAGCCGAGAAATATTTTTTTTCGTGCTATTTTTTAAACGGTGCTTTCAGGCTAAACATCTTATGCAATTTTCCCTGAGGAAAAATATTGTTAACCAGGCTTTATAAAAAATACTGCATTTTAAACACATCAACGTCCACGTAAAGTTCAATCGATGAACTAAATTAAAAGTTTAAGCTAAGTTAAAAGTTTATGTAAGTTTTGAGAATGATGATTGCTACTTGGAAATAAATAATTAACTTGGAAATAAAAATACACGTGATTTGAATATAAAATCTAAATGTTATGTAAAACATTTTCAAGATAATTATATTGTTATGGTCGCATTTCGTGCTCCTTAGCATTTGTTTAAAATAGCATATTAACATACTATTTCTACAGTATGTAGGCCTAGTGTGCACAGTAACTGTTCTGTATCCATTAAATATGATAGTTTGCAATATAATACTATGCGAACTGTGGAATACTGACCTCCCACAATGCAATGTTCTCAAATTGGCCTATGATTTCCAAGTCGCTGCTAGAGAATATTTCTCTCAAAGCTGTTAACTGTAAATGTTATACCATTGTTTGTAATCTAGACAAAGTTGAATATAAATTGCAACATTTATTTAATGATTGATTAATTGATTGATGACCTGAATCGTTAAATTAAACATGCAACATATCTGACAAGAATGGGGTTGACTAATGTTTGAAACTTTTATTCTTGTATATTTTATTCTGTTAAACATATTAAAGCAAATGTGACCGTAAATAGTAGCCTATACTGTGCAGCAAGCACTCTGAACACAACCAAGAGCTGAACAAACCTAAATATAGATCAGACTGTGTCTCAAAATCTAGTGTGCCGGCTACCTAAACAGCATTTCCACAATGCTGTCTAGATAGGCAGCTCCCTTGTTTTAGGACACCAGTATATGCTTTAGGTGCGCAGTGGTTGGCTGGAGGCGAAATCGCTATTAGTAGCAAAGCGTCACATCTGCTTTCAATCCTGCTTTAACAAGAAGCTGCTGTTTAACTGTGAAGCTGTCAGTCAATCTGCTGCCACAGAAACCATGCTTGTCATTTTCCTCCATATGCCCTCTTCCTCTAATGTTCCTGTCTTCTCTGTCACTGGGTTTTTCTTTGGTCTGTCTGAGAGAAACGTTTACACTGTGAGGCTTTAACCCATGGAGATCCCTTTGGGCTAGACCTGGGATCTGGGAAGCTTGATATACTCAGCACACTGAAAGAAATGTGCTGTCACTCTTCTTTTTTTACTGCCTGTCACCTTTTTCACTCCTCTACCATGTTGGGAGGCACTGTCAATCTCTCAAGACTTTTTTTTTTTTTTTTTTTTGAAATGCCTAGAGATTGCTGAAACGAAATGATAGGGTCATATTTCACACCAGAATCAAAACTTATACTTTAGTTAAATAATATATAGCATATTTTTTGTGACCATTAAGTTTAAGACAACTTTTATGAAGTAAGAACATTTCCCCCACCATGCAGTTTTGCACTGCCTTTAGAATGCTGAGAATTATTTATTAATTAATTATTTTTAATAATAATATTATATAAAGTAATATAAATAAAAATATAATTATAAATAAAATATGTTTTTATTAAATGAATGCACACCATTGTTAACACGCATTAATCAAATAAATAAAAAATATTATGTAATTTAAATTTAGATTTTTTTAAAAAATTTCTTTTGTTTAAAAGAATGTCCCCCTTTAACATATTTCCCACACTGACCTGTTTCTCTATCTCCTTTCCTTTGGTCCTGCATGACGCTCAGGTGTACGACAGCCGTTTTGAAATCTTCATAAAGTCCTCTACAGTGCCATACACTCCACTGTTGTTGTTCATGCTTCCTGCTTTTACTTTATTCTCTCCTTTCGCAATGTGACGACAGTGTAACTGTCAGAGCTCTGTTGTAAGAAGACTTCTCCATCTCCAATTCCAATAACTGTGTTATCAGCCTCATAGGAGTATTTGTAAATCTATATAGATGTTTGTTTTTAGAGATAGTCACCTGTACTCAGGTGCATGAATTCTCACGCCTCCCTCCACGTGGCAAGCAGTTACTGACACAAGTGAACATAGAATGAGCCGTAAAGTCCAAATAAAAATAAAAGTGGGTGACATTTATTGCTGATTATGTTTTGGAGAGAAAGCATGGACACCAAACCATCTGGCTTTTCAGTTACAACCAACAAGCAAACAGGATTCATATTGAAAAGTGATTTTACACAACTTGGTTGTCACATGGATTTTGCATTATTTCCAGATGCAGGGCCTAACATTTTTAAATATGGGGGGTACAGTGTGTGTGTTCATTAAACCAGCAACCCTCTTTTACAAGGTCCTGCATGTTCTTCAAAGGCAGTGTAATAGAAAAATTTGCAAAGTCAAAAATTGAATTCAGCACATGCCTCTTTATATGTCTGCTATGTTGTGCACCATGACTTTTGGATGGCAGCCCATGTCATCTTTAACTGCACTACATTAAAAGAGTAGTTCACTTTAAAAAAAAAAAAAATTTTTGCTGATAATTTATTCACCCCCATGTCATCCAAGATGTCCATGTCTTTCCTTCTTCAGTCGAAAATAAATTAAGGTTTTTGATGAAAACATTCCAGGATTTTCTGCATATAATGGACTTCAGTGGGAACCAAACGGTTCAAGGTCCAAATGAGAGTTTACGTGCTGCTTTAAATGACACCAGACGATGAATTGGGGTCTTATCTAGGACCCTTCGAGTCATGACTCGAAAAAAGATCATTTCATTTTGATGAACGAGTTCGAACTGGAGAGTCACACAGAAAAGAGCAAGGCGAACATTTGTGCTTATAAAACGTAATTTTTTTTATTTATTTCTTAAATGAGCAATCGTTTCACTAGATAAGACCCTTATTCATCGTCTGGAATCGTTTAAAGCCCTTTGAAGCTGCACTGAAACTCTTTTGGACCTTGAACCGTTTGGTTCCCAGTGAACTCCATTATATGGAGAAAATCCTGGAATGTTTTCATCAAAAACCTTAATTTATTTTCGACTGAAGAAAGAAAGACGTGGACATCTTGGATGACATGGGGGTGAGTAAATTATCAGCAAATTTTTTTTTTTTTTAAAGTGAACTACTCTTTTAATGTAGTGCAGTTAAAGATGACATGGGCTGCCATCCAAAAGTCATGGTGCTATAAACATTAAATAACCACTTTAATCTTCTGAATTTATTGGCTCTCAGCCAGCATGATGTGTGTGACCATACAGAGTTAAGGGTCTCCGCAGCTCGTACACACACACTCAAAGTATATAATGACCACATGTAGCACAGAAGGCTTCATTGTATTTTGCACAGAGGGCTGAGGTCTGACGTTCACCTGGATGCCACTGAAACCGACAGTTATGTGCTGAGTCTTAATCAAGGCTTGGAGAAACCACAAACCAGCACTGGTCATAGAGGTCACTCTATTTCATGCTGAGAGTAGTATATAGACATGCACGTGGCGTGCAATATCTTTTCCCGTCTTTGTCTTTCTGAGAAAAAAAAAAATAGAAGGATTGTAGGACTGTAGGATTTGATCTTCCAGATTGACCAAAAATGACCATAAGATGCATGTCTGATGTCAACGAGGCACATTTGAAGATGTAATATGTATAAGCAGTGCATATTTTTACAGCACCAACACTCTAAAAAATAATAAGTTATGACAACATTTGTTTTTACATTGCTTTAACTCATTAAAATAAGTTAAGGAATTTTAGATGAACAAGATTCAACTCGTTGTTTTTAAGTCAATTTGATGTAATTTAAGTTGAAATCACTTAAACATCTTAGTTGATTGTTCATAAAAAATTAAGGCAGCAGGAGTAGTTCACTTTTAAAAAAACGTTTGCTGATAATTTACTCACCCCCATGTCATCCAAGATATCCATGTCATTCTTTCTTCAGTCGAAAAGAAATTAAGGATTTTTCTCCATATAATGGACTTCAATGGGAACCAAATGGTTCAAGGTCCAAAAGACAGTTTCAGTGCAAACTGCAAACTGTTCAAAGGGCTTTAAATTATTCCTTTCTATAGACCCTTTTACAGTTGGTAAACATGGTGACGTTTTTCTGTGGGCGGAGCTTAGGTGGAGGCAGAAAGATCCATCTGGCAGCTTCACTAATGCTAGTTAGCAAGGATTGTTAGCTTGTTTTTTAACAATGACTGGAGAAAATCCGATATTATCTTAATGTGTAAGGTCACTCAGTGTTCAGGACCGCGATTGTTATTTCCAAAAGTTATTTTTAACGGACGGAACCAGATTGGCCGACCTGTAGTCGCCTACACGCTCACTCAATGCATGGATGATCTGACAGGATTAACGTACGTTACCTCGGTTGAGTGGCCTGACTTCTATACAGCTAATGTTACCTTATAGAGAAACCGATCGTAAATAGAAACTAAGGGCATATACTGTAAATCTTTAGATGCCTATATGGTCCTGTACAAGACTTGTGTGTACGATCCGCAGTTCTGCCGAGCCAGCGCCGAGACCACGACAATGTAAAGAGTGACATTACAGTGCGATTTTAATGATGTGAATATTTTCTAGAAATAAAAGTTCCAGATACAGCATATTCATTTTTCATCAATTCTTGCACCAAACAACACAACAAGATGACATTTAATAATAGTAACAATTAAATAAGCTCCTTATTATGTAGCCGAATCTGTGCTGTTTTGTATTGGCCGCCTCCATTTTTCACTTTGTTTTGCCTCCAGCTAGAGGCAAAAGGGGTCTATAAGCATGTCAGCTTCAACTCTGCAAATTGTACTGCTGCAAATTCTGTTTTTAGTTGAATAGATATGAATGCAGCACAGCAGTAATCTGTCTGGCTGTTTTATCTGCTGGGTTCAGAGAGTAAAATTCATGCCAAACCATGACCCACTCTAGTGATACCATGACCACTGATAGTGCTAACTCTTATCCGGCCCTTGGAGAGAAAGTCAAAGTGACTGACAGCACTCTGTTTACAGCGCCAGTGTCCCAGACGCAGTTATTTTCCAGCAATTACTTCACACAGCGTTTGAACTCTGAGCCTGTGGTGATGTGATTGGCCCAAAAGTCTATTAGCTCTTCCACGTTAACAGCCTGTTTAGAAGTGCTGCTGTGGACCATCTGTTTGGTGTCGCCGGTTTATTGCAAGCTCAGACTGGAATGTATGGCTGCCTTTAAAGCACAGATTTCCCTTGACCTGCAATTTTTCTTTCTTTCTCTTCTCCACCTACAGCCAGTGGGATTTTTATGGCGAGATTGGGCCTTTGTCGACGAAACATGACACGTGTGTTGGTGTATGTTGGTGTGCTAATAGCCATAATTGCTGCAACAGAAGCAAGACCTAAATCAGGTTGGTTGAACCATCGTAATAACACTAATAAATCAATCTTGACAGTAACAGCAGTAGACACTACCTCAGAGTCTGTTTATTACACTAAGCATTTAGTGGTGGCGCAATTGTGTTGGTGTTGGCAAATCAGATGGCCATTGTAGAGCATGTTTTGTTTTTTTTATCAGCTAGATCTGTGGTTCTGAAATAATTCAGGATCCAGATTTTACAAGCAAAGATAAACCAAAATGTATACATTTACATGAACTGCATCGGCTCAATATGCAAAATTATGAACATGAGGTTTGGCTGAAAAGTAAAATGGACTGTATAAAATTGTCTTTATCTTTTGAGTGTTTGGTTTCTAAATGCCTCTTAAATTTTGATGGTTTTATGCTCTTAGCAGCCATTAATTCACCACACATTAATTCATGGTTACCAAGGAGCAGGTCAACCATCTTCCTAATTTGACTACTAAATGACAGATTAATTTGGACCTGAAAAGTCAAAGTGTTTTCTACTCCCTTTTAAAATTTATTACAAAAAAAAGTCATTAAAACCATTTTGGGGTTCCCTAACGAATCTTTCAGTGATCAGTTCTCATAAGAACTATTTTTTCCCCTAAGTGTCAAGAAAATTTTAGTAATCTATAGAATCCTTTTCCACTGTAAAGAACCTTTTGTACGCTGGGAAGGTTCTATGGATGATAAAGGTTCTTAATGGAACCATCGATTCCAAAAAAGAACCTTGTACTTGTGTAACCCCTCCACCCGGGTCCTACTCGACCTCGAACCCAAGTCTCCGGCATGAGAGTCGGGCGCTCTAACAAGGAGGCGACTGCAGCCTCTAGTGCCTATTGAGATCAGAGGAGTGAGGTTTACTTGCACAGCAACTACTAGCTGGCCTCCGTTACACTCACGCCCCTAAACCACACTCCCATCCGGGTCACGGCACCAATATAACCCCTCCACCCGGGTCCCCCTCGAACCCGGTCTCCGGCATGAGAGTCAGGCGCTCTAACAAGGAGGCGACTGCAGCCTCTAGTGCCTATTGTGATCAGAGGAGTGAGGTTTACTTGCACAGCAACTACTAGCTGGCCTGCGTTACACTCACGCCCCTAATCCACATTCTCATCCGGGTCACGGCACCAATATAACCCCTCCACCCGGGTCCTACTCGACCCACTCAGGCGCTCTAACACGGAGGCTAAAGACTGCATCCCCTAGCGTCTGTCGCTAGAGCACTTATTGAGATCAGGGGAGTGAGGTTTACTTGCACAGCAACTACTAACTGGCCTCCGTTACACTTGCATTCTCATACTCACTTTAAACCGTGTCAATATTGCCATTATGTGGTTTTTAATTCTATTTCCCCATATTTTACAGCTGAACCAAAGTGCAAATCTGGTCCGGTTGACCTTGTGTTCATCATCGACGGCTCTCGCAGCGTTCGCCCCCATGAGTTTGAGACTATGCGCAAGTTCATGATTGACATCATCCATGAGATGGACATTGGCCTGGAAGCTACAAGAGTTGGTGTGGTCCAATACTCCAGCCAGGTCCAGAACGTCTTCTCCCTCAAAGCCTTCAGCAAGCCAGCGCAGATGGTCAAAGCCATCAATGAGATCATTCCATTGGCACAGGGCACAATGACCGGCCTGGCCATCCGCTACGCCATGAATGTAGCCTTCTCTGCCGAGGAAGGCGCCCGCCCCAACGTTCCCCACGTAGCTGTTATCGTGACGGACGGTCGCCCTCAGGACCGCGTGGCTGAAGTGGCAGCTGCTGCGAGAGAGTCTGGGATTGAGATCTACGCCATCGGTGTCGCCAGGGCCGATATGACGTCACTGCGAGCAATGGCATCGCCACCGTTTGAGGATCACGTGTTCCTCGTGGAGAGCTTTGACCTTATTCACCAGTTTGGGCTTCAGTTCCAGGACAAGCTTTGTGGTAAAGTGTTTCTCCTTGTGATGTAGGCTCAAAAACCACATTGAATGAATCCAGACATTTGTGTTGAACTTTTCAACTTTTCGGATTCTTTTCTACCTCTATTCTTTTCCTCAGCAATAACAACAGATATACAGTATTGTTTTAAAAGTTTCGGGTTGGTAAAAATTTGAAAGTTAAAATTGCATTATTTTTACAATTAAACATGCAATTTATTTATGTGACTTATTTGAAAATCTTTTGGGTAACAATTTTGATTAGTGTCCAATTCTCAATATTAACTAGTTGCTTATAAGAATGCATATTACAAGGATATTGGTTGTTTTTTTTAGCACTCATAAAGCACATATTAATGCCTTATTCTGCTTGACTTTATTCTACAACAACTATTAATAAACAGTAATTAGGAGTTTTATTAAAGCAAAATTCATAGTTATCAGTTAATAAATAGAGAGAATTGTACCCTAATCTAAAGTGTTACCACCTTTTTAATTATAAATTATTTTACTGTCACTTTTGATATGATGCATCCATGCTGAATTAAAGTATACATTTCTTTAAAAAGGATTACTGACCCCAAACTTTTAAATAGTACTGTATACATTTAAGATACATCGTGAAATAAAATATATTTAAATTATTTAATCCAATTTATAACAAACTTAAACTTTTTTTATTCTTTATTGTTATTTTTTTTCAACAAAAATTTACTAAAGATCATGGATTTTGAGGAAATTTTTGTCAAAAGAAAAAAAATTAAAACATTGGTCATGAACATTGGTTCGCGTTGTCCTTTTGATCTTTAAATCAGTCCCACCTTTAATTTTTTTCTCATTGAATATCCGATTTCAACAAGGATTCAAATGCTTAAATCTTATGCACATGAATGCAGTTGCTTTTATGCCCTGTGATTGTGAACGCTATGATTTAGTTTTCTCTTATGTGCATTGAATGTGCAGGGATGGACTTGTGTCTGGAGTCAGATCATGGCTGTGAGCACATCTGTGAGAGTTCGCCTGGTTCCTACCACTGTCTGTGTCTGCCTGGATACACACTCAATGAGGACGGCAAGACCTGCACGCGTGTGTACCCTTACAAATTACACATCACAGAAGTATGATATATTTATCATTCCAGTGGTGCTCAACAGGTGTGTGTTTGCTTCTTGCAGCCATTGATTTATGTGCTGAAGGCAAGCACGATTGTCAGCAGATTTGCATCGCTTCCCCTGGGTCATTCACATGCGACTGTAACACGGGATACACACTCAACGACGACAAGAGAACTTGCACAAGTTAGTGATGCACGTGCTTGATATTTTTTGTGTTTATGAGCTGGACTAAAATCCAGAAAGCATGGTGTCTTTAAAGGATTAGTTCACTTTTGAAAAAACTTTTGCTGATAATTTACTCACCCCCATGTCATCCAAGATGTCCATGTCTTTCTTTCCTCGGTCGAAAAGAAATTAAGGTTTTTGATGAAAACATTCCAGGATTTTTCTCCTTATAATGGACTTCAATGGGAACCAGGTCCAACCGAGGTCCAAACGACAGTTATAACAGTTACAGATGCAGCTTCAAATGTCTTTAAACGACACCAGACGATGAATAAGGGTCTTATCATGCGAAACGATCGCTTATTTCAAAGCTTATTCCAAAAATGTAACTTTTCTAAGGACAAATGCTAGCCTTGTAATATATTGTGAGGCGCGTTTGCAACGTCACGTAATACGTAATTACGTTCAAAAGGTCACGGGCGACGTAGCCGGAAGTACAGAATCAAAATCGTCCGATTTTGACATCGACATCGTTGTTTTACCTTTTAATTCCTTTTTTGTAAACGGCGTTTGAGTTAGTTTTCACGTTCAACCTATGCGTTCAACTTGTAAACACTCTGACTCTGTACTTTCGGCTACGTCGCCCGTGACCTTTTGAACGTAATTACGTATTACGTGACGTTGCAAACGCGCCTCACAGAATAGAGCAAGGCTAGCATTTTTCCTTAGAAAAGTTACATTTTTGGAATAAGCTTTGAAATAACCGATCGTTTCGCATGATAAGACCCTTATTCATCGTCTGGTGTCGTTTAAAGACATTTGAGCTGCATCTGTAACTGTTATAACTGTCGTTTGGACCTCGGTTGGACCTGGTTCCCATGGAAGTCCATTATAAGGAGAAAAATCCTGGAATGTTTTCATCAAAAACCTTAATTTCTTTTCGACTGAGGAAAGAAAGACATGGACATCTTGGATGACATGGGGGTGAGTAAATTATCAGCAAAAGTTTTTTCAAAAGTGAACTAATCCTTTAACACCTGATTACTCAGACTTCTCTCACTGTTCTCTGCCCGTTCCAGTGATCGACTACTGCTCGTTTGGGAATGATAGCTGTGAGCACCAGTGTGCGAGTGTCCTCAACGGTTTTAATTGTCGCTGTCAGGAAGGATACTCACTCAACGATGACCTGAAAACCTGCACAAGTTAGTGAGAGCAACCAGGACACAAATAGTTCCTCTCTGAACATACAACATTTTTGATAAATTAGTATGCTGTGTAGCATGCATTATGTGACTCATTAGTATTCTGCATTGCATATTAATACAGAGCAGGTGATTAAAGAGAAACTGACATTGTTGGATGTTTGCATAGTAGCTCTGTGCTCAAATGCACACTTAGACCCCATTTACACCTGGTATTAAAATGCGATCTGTATCCAGATAAGTTATCTTATCTGATAACTTAAAAACGAATGTTAATGCAAGGTGTAAATGCGTTGTGATCGGATCGTGATCGGATCTGCCTGACCACATCTGGAGGTAGTCTGGCTCGCATTGTGTCCGGATCTTTACTAGGTGTAAACGCAATCTGGTTGTTGAAACCACATATGTATATTTTACTCCTCCCAAAAATGCTAAAAAATAAACGAGTGAGAGCGTGTTATATAGGCTATATGTCATGTTATAGCCTAGTCAGATGCGACACGCATCACCGCAGATGAGCAGCTGAGCGTCTATTCAACGTGCAAACATCGCAAATAAAATTGAAAGTAAGTCACAGACGCAGTTAACACATCTTCAAGTAAAGAAACGAAATTATCTTACCAGGCCTGTTGCCACTCTCTCTTATTGATGTCTCTGATTTGGAAATTAGCTGATGATCAATAAAATGCCGCTCAGATCTGTTGCTTTTGGTGGCGTGCAATCCAATAAATCTGCATATAACGCAGGAGGTGAAGATCGGATTTATATCCGTTTTGCAAAAACACATTTATGTGGGCAGGTGTAAATGGAATCAGTACTTATTATCCGGATAACTTATCTGGATACAGATCGCATTTTAATACCAGGTGTCTTAGAGATGAATCTCGCATGTGTTTTCTCATCACCAAAGTTTCATGCTTTTGTATGCTTGTTCCAGTGATCGACTACTGCTCATTTGGGAATGATAGCTGTGAGCACGAGTGTGTGAGCGTGCTTCAGAGCTTTTATTGCCAATGCCGTGAAGGATACACACTCAATGAGGATGAAACAACGTGCACAAGTCAGTGAGGGCACACATAATTCACATATGAACTTTTTATATACCCATAACACTAGGCTACAAGCCTATAATCACATGCTAGACATAGACATTATCCTTACTAACATTTTTTCACATGGAACAGTCTCTAAAGCAAAAGAGAACGTTTGCAATGTCATCACAGCTTCCGCATGGCTGCGTTATGCTGCTATAAAGCACACGCTTTATACTTATCTATCCATCTCCTGCTATTACCAGCTGGTGAACAAAAACAAAGTATTTTAGTGTTTTAGCTTCTAGTTCTACACAGATTTTATAGGAAACAGTAAAAACTGCCAAACAATTCATTGCTGAGTATAAGCAGCATGGAGAAGCTAATTGATTAGCCTATTAGCTACAGTCAAGTTACTTTTTGTTAGCTGTGCTACAAGCTACTATCAAAAAGTAGCAAACTAAATTAAGGCTATTCTTGCCAAAATAAAAGTAGTTATCTAGACTGGAACAAAATTTGTAAACAAATTGTAGGCAAAAGTAGCTTGTTACTGGGAAAGCTTAACTGTTTTAAATGCTAAGCTATCTCTGAAGCTAGTTATTCTCATCGTTTTTGCAGCTTAACTATTCTGAAACACAGCGTGTATGTACTTTGATGTGGTTTATTTGCTCTTCCTGCTTTGCCAAAAGCTTTCTAACTCTTCTCTGCCCGTTCCAGTGATCGATTACTGCTCATTTGGGAATGATAGCTGCGAGCACGAGTGTGTGAGTGTCCTCAACGGCTTTCACTGCCATTGTAACGATGGATACTCACTCAACGATGACATGAAGACTTGTGCAAGTTAGTGAAGGCCATCATCAGTTTTTAAATTCATGGAATCAACGGAATTCCTTCAAAATCTGTTTTCCTTCTATTTTTCTTAATTGTCTACTATTAGTATTGGGGCAACCCATCGCTAAATTGGAAGCTTGTTTCCGCCATTGAATAAAAAATATAATAAAGAATTGTGACTTTTTATCTTACAATTCTGACTTTTTTTCTCACAATTTTGACTTTTTTTCTCACAATTGCGAGTTTATATCTCACAATTCTGACTTTATTTCTCAGAATTGCGTGATATAAAGTCGCAATTGCGAGTTATAAAGTCAGAATTGTGTGTTATAAAGTCAGAATTGCGAGATATAAAGTCAGAATTGCGAGATATAAAGTCAGAATTGTGTGATATAAAGTCGCAATTCTGAGAAAAAAAGACAGAAGCGTGACTTTTTATCTCACAATTGCGAGTTTACATCTCGCAATTCTGACTTTATAACATATAATTGCGAGTTTATATGTCGAAATTCTGACATCTTTTCTCAGAATTGTGAGATATAAAGTCGCAATTGCGACTTATTAGGCCAATTTTTTTAAATCTCACAATTCTGACTTTATATCATGCAATTCTGACTTTATAACTCGCAATTGCGACTTTATATCACGCAATTCTGACTTTATAACTCGCTTTGCGACTTTATATCTCACAATTCTGACTTTATATCATGCAATTCTGACTTTATAACTCGCAATTGTGACTTTATATCACGCAATTCTGACTTTATAACTCGCTTTGCGACTTTATATCTCGCAATTCTGACTTTTTATCTCGCAATTCTGACTTTATATCTCGCAATTGCGACTTTATATCTCGCAATTGCGACTTTATATCTCGCAATTCTGACTTTTTATCTCGCAATTGCGACTTTATATCACGCAATTCTGACTTTATATCTCGCAATTCTGACTTTATAACTCGCAATTGCGACTTTATATCACGCAATTCAGACTTTTTATCTCGCAATTGTGAGAAAAAAAGTCAGAATTGTGAGATAAAAAGTCGCAATTATTTATTTTATTTTTTTATTCAGTGGCGGAAACAAGCTTCCATAAAATTGAACACCAACAGATGTGGTTTAATGGTCTAATATGCTTCCTCTCACTGCACTCTGTTCTTTCTCAAAGAACTTACAGCTTCTGTGAGGGATTTTAGATGTTTAGCAGGTAAATTTAGCTCTCCAAAACACTGTCCTTCTGTTTCACCCCCCAAAAAACAGTATATAAAAGTCCCCAATGTGAGCATGTGATGACCAAATCAAGATCATTGGTAGACACTTAAGAAACAATTTGAAGGAAACTTAACTTAAAAGCATTTAAACACTGTAAATCACAAGTAATATATGAGATTAATTCGAATATAATTGAATTTTAATCCATCTAATCCATATTTAGTGATCGATTACTGCTCATTTGGGAATGATAGCTGCGAGCATGAGTGTGTGAGTGTCCTCAAAGGCTTTCACTGCCGCTGTAATGATGGATACTCACTCAACGATGACAAGAAGACCTGCACAAGTTAGTGAAGGCTCACAGTACATTTATACATTCACTCGTTTTAATTTCCTCTCCGTTTTTTAGCATTAATATTTGGGCCATCCATGAAGTGTTTCCAATGTTTAAGCAAGGGTTTCCAAATTTAACTCCAACAGACTTGATCACAAAAAGAGCTGTTATAGTCTAATCATGATTTATTTAAGGAACTGCGTAAATTTTGTTTAATTAATAGAGAAATGTTTATCCTGTTTGGTAATTTCCCTAAATCTATCTAATCCATATTTAGTGATCGATTACTGCTCATTTGGGAATGATAGCTGCGAGCACGAGTGTGTGAGTGTCCTCAAAGGCTTTCACTGCATTTGTAACGATGGATACTCACTCAACGATGACAAGAAGACCTGCACAAGTTAGTGAAGGCCACATTATTCAAATCCACACACACACACACACACACACACACACACAGCCCAGTATGACAGTACAAAACCAAAATACTTCATAATATGATTCCCGTAAGTCCATGCTTAACTCCAAATCCATAAAACAAGCACATCTCAGTAGGAAAAATAAATGTAATAACATTTTTTTCAAGTTTCCTTTCTATGCTTCTTCCTCTTACAAAACATTTTGCTCTTTGCCAACTACTTTGGCTGCTCGTCTTACTCCAGATTTTGAGCTTCTCTGCTTCTTTCTGCCCGTTCCAGTGATCGATTACTGCTCATTTGGGAATGATAGCTGCGAGCACGAGTGTGTGAGTGTCCTCAAAGGCTTTCACTGCATTTGTAACGATGGATACTCACTCAACGATGACAAGAAGACCTGCACAAGTTAGTGAGGGCAACATATCATACATGCATACTATTAATTAGAAATAAAATGAGATATTCACTACCATTCAAATATTTTTTTGAAAGATATTAGCACTTTTATTCAGTAAATATGTACTTAATTGATGAAATATGACAGTTTTTGTAAAAAAAAAATAAAAAAATCTCTATTTCCACAAATATATGAGGCTTTATCATCATAGGAATAAATTACATTTTAAAATATATTCAAACTGAAATTTTGTTTTAAATTGTAATATTATTTCTCAGTATTCCTGTTTTTTGAACAGAAGTTGCAATTGTAAAAAGTCAAGTCACAAAGTTATTATTTATTATTATTATTATTATTATTTTTATGAGGCAGCAATTGGCTTCCACAGGGTTTGCTGGTAAAAAATCAACCAGTACCAAAACAAGAATTTACAGCAAGGACAAAAAACAATCAATCAATCAATAAAACATTGCAAGGACAACAAAACAACCAGGGCTCGGATAAGGAGTAGGCCATAGTTAAATTAGGACATTTAAGTAGCTAGATGTGCATCTACAATGACACTGACATATTTTAAGATATATCAGTGCAAATTTGCTTTCAGTTAAAACAGTTGATACATCCATTTTAGTCTGGGACTAACTTAAGCCTAGTCTGTGAGACCGGCATTTGAGCTTTAAATGTTAAAAGTCTTTAACAACAACTTAAAACAGTAACTTATGGGTGCTTATCTGTGCATACAACTTGTGTATTGCTTGCAGTGTTCTCTGCTTTTGTAAAGTGTGTTTCTTGCCATCCTCTTCCTGTTCCAGTGATCGATTACTGCTCATTTGGGAATGATAGCTGCGAGCATGAGTGTGTGAGTGTCCTCAAAGGCTTTAACTGCCGTTGTAAGGACGGATACACTCTCAATGATGACAAGAAGACCTGCACAAGTTAGTGATAGTCCACACGATCACTGTTCCAGATCTATGCACACAAAACTAACTCAATGCTAATCATGCATGCTTGCTCTGCTTAACCTGGCAACAGGCTTCTTAAATCGTTTTTTTTTTTTTTTTTTTGCCATAATAATGGACAGCTACCTCATGATCTTGCATGTTTTGTTTTTTTGGTCACAACAGGGGTTGCTATTCATAAAATATTTCGTTCTAATAATGATTTTTAAATTTTACCTTTTCCGAATCATTAAAATATAATATTTAATACCTTTTTGAAGCAATTGACTTTTGATGGTAGTTCGTTTTGCATGACAGATTTTAAGGAGATACCCCATTTAAGTATAAATCTTATTCTTAAGGGGGGAAATGCTTGCATTATGATCAGACCCCTCAAGTCATTTCCAATTTAGTGTATATTTTGCTCACTAAAACACTATTTCCTTTGTTTTTATCTCTTAGTGATCGATTACTGTTCATTTGGGAATCACAGTTGTGATCATCACTGTGGTGGTGTGCTCAATGGTTTTTACTGTCGCTGCAATGAGGGATACACTCTTCAGGAGAACGGAAAGACCTGCCTGTGTACGTATCAAGCACCGCACCGATCCTGTTATTTTGACTGCATTAAAGTGGATTATAGGGGTCCCATTATCCCTTTTTCATGTTCTTTTTTTCTTTAGTTGACTTTGCTACCTGTCAATCGTATTGACGATAGTGGTCCTGACTGAAATGCGTTACTGACTGACTGGGAAGAGTGGTGCTGCAACAATGTAAAATATGCGAAAACTAATGTGTAATTTGAACATTCAAGTATGAAAAAGAGCATAAATCTCCCCTTAAAGAAGTTTTGGAAATTAATATAGTTTCTCTTTTCCCAGTGTAATGCACATAAACAGCTGTTAGTAGGTTTTTCTCAAAACAGTTGCGAAACATAATAGTTCTAGTAGGTCTTAGGACATATTAATGTCTATATTTTATTGGTTACAACAACAGCATGCTAAAGCAAAACATTTACTTTTCTAACTATCATTCAAGCTTTTTTTGCTTTCATGACATGTGAGATAAGATTTATTGACCTTCCGAGTTGATTATCTGATTTATCCACCTCATAAATAAAATCTGTTCCCAAATTGGGCTCAAATTGCTCAACACTGTATGGTTAGCTTTAAAAGTGTTCAAAATCAGCTGGCAAGGAAGTGAAGCGCCCCCTCTTTAAGCCTGATGGCCTTCCCAGACCTTGGCCTTGAACAGCTGGAAAGGCCAAAAAATATCAAGTGTGTCGTTTATCACTTTTTAAGTTTACCTAAAAGCTCTGGACATTTGCTTTAAAGAGTCCGGTCATCTTTTCACCAGATTTCCTCTCTGTCTGCTAACAATGTTGTATTTTTATTGTTTTCCATTTTGAAAAATTGTCAAAAACATTTCTTAAAATGATGCATGTATGCATTTATGAGTTAAATATGCATTCACTCTTCAATGTCACATGATCCTTCAGAAATCATTCTAATATGCTGATTTTTCTGCTCAAGAAACATTCCTTATTATTATCAATGTTGAAAACAGTTGTGCTGCTTAATATTAATGTATTTGTTGATCAATTTAATGCATCCTTGCTGAAGAAAAGTATTCATTCTTACTGACCCTCAATGATTTCGATGTGGTTTAAGACGCGCTCTTCATTGTTATGTCTTCTGCAGCGGATAACTTATGCAACACAGTCGAACATGGTTGCGAACACCAGTGTGTGAGCACTCCCGGATCATACCACTGCATATGTCCCGAGGGCCATGAGCTTCAGGACGACGGCAAGACCTGCGGATGTAAGGCGCGCTTTCATTCGGACAACCTTTATTACAGATGAGGTTGTCCTAAACATTAGTTTAAAAGGGAAAATGCCTAAAGCTGAATTCCTAAAGCCTATTTGCGATGTATAGCTTGGTGTCTGCAAGAACTGCATGCTTTGTTGTTAAAGGTGAAGTATGTAATTTTTTCAGTGTTGAAACACTTTCTTTTATCTCAGTTTAATTTTCAGAGATCACTTTAATTAAGTAAGCTTAGTATTACTATTGCTCATACTTTTATGAAAACCAACGTATTTGTTTCTAAACCGAGGCTAAATATTAAACTTTGCACATTTCGCCAATGAGTTTTGCACAGAGAAGTATGGAAGCTTGTTTCCGCTACACAATGAAAAATAAAAAAGGTAATTGCAATTTTTTTTATCTCAGTTCTGACTATATTTCTCAGAATTGCGTGTTATGAAGTCAGAATTGTGTGATATAAAGTCAGAATTGTGTGATATAAAGTCGCAATTGCGTGTTATGAAGTCAGAATTGTGTGATATAAAGTCAGAATTGCATGATATCAAGTCGCAATTGTGTTATAAAGTCAGAATTGCGAGATATAAAGTCACAATTGCTTGATATAAAGTTGCAATTGTGTGTTATAAAGTCAGAATTGTGAGATATAGTCAGAATTGCGTGATTTAAAGTCGCAAATGCGTGATATAAAGTTGCAATTGTGTGTTATAAAGTCAGAATTGTGAGATATAAACTATTCGAGGGGAAGTTAGTCTTTTTTTCCCTTAGAATTGGCCCGATAACTCACAATTGTGATTTTATATCTCACAATTCTGAGAAACGATGTCAGAATTTTGACAAAAAAACTCGCAATTATGTGTTATAGTCAGAATTGCAAGATGTAAACTCGCAATTGTGAGCAACTCACAAAAAAGTCTGAATTGTGAGATAGACACTCACGCAATTCTGACTATATCTCGCAATTCTGATTGTAACTTTATATCACGCAATTTTGACTTTGTATCTTGCAATTCTGGCTTTATAACACCCAATTGCAACTTTATATCATGCAATTCTGACTTTATATCTCGTAATTCTGACTTTATAACGCAATTCTGACTTTATATCTTGCAATTGCGGCTTTATTTCTCTCAATTCTGACTTCATATCTTGCAATTGTGAGATAAAAAGTCGCATTTATTTTTTATTCATTTTATTCAGTGGCGGAAACAAGCTTCCATTGAGAAGCACCTGGTAGAATATGAAAAATTATTTTTGCAGTTCTATTTTACACAATAAAGACACTTTAAGGCACCTAGAAATCTAAAAAAGTTCCACTTTCTCTGCTTAGCATTAAAAATATGTGTCACAGTTCAGAAATACATGTTTTGTCTCTTCTGCCCTCTTCAAGCCTGTCGATCCTCCAACATCGACCTAGTCCTCCTCATCGATGGTTCCAAGAGTGTGCGGCCACAGAATTTCGAGCTTGTCAAGCAGTTTGTCAACCAGGTGGTGGATCAGCTGGACGTCTCCCCGAAAGGAACACGCGTGGGTCTCGTCCAGTACTCAAGCCGAGTGCGGACAGAGTTCACGCTCGGCATGTATCAGACAAAAGAAGAGATCAAAAAGGCTGTGATGAATGTGGAATACATGGAGAAGGGAACCATGACAGGCTTGGCTCTCAAACACATGGTGGAGAACAGCTTCACCGAGGCTGAAGGAGCCCGTCCCGCTGGGAAGAACATCCCACGGGTCGGCCTGGTCTTTACGGATGGCCGTTCACAGGATGACATTCAAGAGTGGGCCAAGAAGGCCAAGGAAGCAGGTATTATTAATTAAGGACAAAAGTGTTCAGTCACAGAAATGATAAAAACACTTTAGAATATTTTTTGTACACTAATTGTAGTTAAATAATTTATCTTTTATATTAAATATTTATTTGTTTTCTTTATCAAAATCGAAAAAAAAAACACATTCTAGTCTAGTCAAGCTAACATTTTGTTTTGTTGTTGTAAATTTTATAATCATTTATATACTTATAAATGTTTTATATTTTTATTTATTTTTATATTTTTATTTATTTCTAGAACAGATTATAACAAATTAGATAAATATTTAATATATATATATATATTTTTTTTTTGATCAAACTTGAAAAAAAGTCACATTTCGTCTAGTTTTTTAGGTTTAGGTTTTTTTGTAAATATTAAATTCATTTATATATTTTGAAATATTTTAGATTATGTACATCTAGGACAAATTGAAAGATAGATTATTTTTTAATTTGATCAGATATGTCTCTAATTGTCAAAAACAATTGTGAATATTTTAATGTATAAAGATGTACATTTTGACAAAAATGTACAGTCAAAAAGGCTTAAGCTTAAAGCATAAGCATCTTCTCACTTACTATTTTATTGAAAAATAACAAATTAGATACTTTCGTTTGCTTAATTTATACCTTTTTTAATCATTCCATGAAAGGTCTGTCCGTTGGAACATTGGATGTGTGTGTTTGTGTGTTTCAGGCATCACCATGTATGCTGTTGGTGTGGGTAAAGCAGTGGAGGATGAGCTGAGAGAGATTGCCTCTGAGCCCGTGGAAAAACACTTCTTCTACAGCGCCGACTTCACTGCCATCAGCCAGATCGCTGAGAACCTCAAACTCAATGTCTGCGCAGGTGCGTGTGAAACACACACATAGATCTGTATTAGATGCTGTTCTTTAGCACCATCTAGAGCCTGATATACAGTACACACATGCATACATTCTTTACCTAAGAAGGTGCCAGTGAGTATCCTATACATACTGTATATTCATTATAAAAAGCATTTCCGTCATGCACATGCAAATTTGAGGGAAATTCACAATCAAGATTGATTATTTCATTCTCACTTCTCTTATTTTTCAGCTGAGAGTCAAGGAGAGATCGAGGTGAAGAACCCCTGCGCCTGTGAAAGTCTTGTGGAGTTCCAACAGGTTACGATGTCCACCCTAGACCAGCTCACCCAGAAACATATCCTTTATATATTTATTACAAATATGCTTTCTTTTCAGCACATGCAACTCCACTGTTTTGCTCATTAGTGCTGTTTGTTTATTAAGACCAGCATCATTACTACTATTTTGAAAAATCCCCAACCATAAGAATGATTTCTGAAGGTAATGACGCTGAAAATTCAGCTTTGATCATCACAGGAGTAAATCACATTTTCAAATATACAGTATTAAAATAGAAAACGGTCATTTTAAATGTACTGTAATAATATTCCAATTTTTGCAGACACCAAACTTTTGAACGCTAGTGTATAACTAGTGGATTTACGCATTATTACAACCAGCTAAAGTGTTTAAAGGGACACTTCACCCATGTACATTAAGCTTTGTATCTTTAGAAACCCAGTCATATTTTTGAGTGGTCATGGTTTATTCCCTTATTTTCCGCTGAGATGGGAGGAATAAAGATTTAAGTGTTCCACTTTCTGCTTTTTATGACGTAAAAATCGTCATTTTGCGTCATAAAAAGCAGGAAGTCCCACTTCTTTGTATAAGGGTTGAGACTACAAACACTAGCTCATCATTTATCCAGGGTGTGGGACCCACTCACGGCCTGTTACAGATCAATGGGTGGGACTTCACTTGCAGATACTGAATCGATATCCGCCATCTTGTTTGGAAGCTAAGCTAACAAGCGCTGTGGAGATAGGAAGTAACGACAATGACGGAAGAAACTAAACATGATATGAAAGAGGATTTTGAAAATCCGATGTCCGTGGCTATCACATGGTGCGTTCTATTATTCATCCGTCTCGGAGATCCGAATCGGACGACAGACGTTGCCTAGCAACCAGTGGTGGAGGAAGTACTGAATCTCAGTACTTAAGTAAAAGTACAAATACCCAGATAAATATTTACTTTAGTAAAAGTAGAAGTAACACAATGACAACCATACTTAAGTAAAAAGTAAAAAGTACTTTATTTTAAATGTACTTTAAGTATTAAAAGTAAAAGTACTTGCATAACAATTTATTATCTTAATGTCTATTTTCTAATGATTAATAAAACATTTAATTCTAACTCATTCAACCTAATAGCCTACTCCTATAATGATGTTCAATAATGATGGATAAAAATGTCACCATTTCTGAAACAAGCTTGCAATTAGGAAATATACACATCATGCTATCCTTACTATATGTTAATGTTTGGCAGTAAACGAGATTAATTTATGGTGTAATTCTGAACCTCTTGGCTTGCCATAATCCTAACCAAACCAAACATATATTACACACGGTGTGTTTCCTATGCACGTAAAAACAAATTTTCGCGTATGAGTTGCACGATAAACACACTGCGAGCGAGACACATTTAGTGTGATCGGGTTGATACTGTATCTATGGCAACCAAACGTCACTGGTGAGACAAGACGGTCAGATTACGTTTTGGCAGGGGAAAAACTGATCAGAAAATGTAACGAAAATGTAACAGAAGTTGTAGAAATGTAGTGGAGTAGAAAGTATAATAATTGCTGCAAAATGTAACGAAGTAAAAGTAAAAAGTATGCACTATTTATTGTACTTAAGTAAAGTAAAGATACGTGAAAAATGTACTTAAGTAAAGTAACAAAGTATTTGTACTTCGTTACATTCCACCACTGCAGTTCCATTATTTAAATTAGTAAAATGGAGGAACTTTTTGTAGGCCATAACACATTGGAATTGATTTGTTATTTTCTAAGCGTCATCCATTCATGTAGTCTTTTGTTTAATACTATATACTGTAAAAAAATATTGTTGGTTTAACTTAAAAAAGTAAGTAAACCTGGGTTGCCTTAAAATTTTAAGTTGATTGAACTGGAAAAAGTGAGTTAATTTAATCATCAGAAACTCAAAATAATAAGTTATCTCAACTAAATAAATTATTATAAAGTTCATTTGACAAAAGAAAATATGTTGTGATAACAAATCTTGAAAATAATTTTTACAGTGTACTAAATACAAGTTTGACTATATATGTGACCCTTGACTACAAAACCATGGGAACATTTCTGGAAATTGAGATGTATATATCACCTGAAATACGCTTTCATTGATGAATGGGTTAGGGTTAGGGTTTCGTAGGATAGGACAGTATTTGGCCGAGATCTGGAATAGCCCATAAGAACCCAGACCAATTTCCCCTTATAGGAAAATTATGGGGCATATAAAACAGACTAAATGGACCACTTAAACATGTTTCTGCTGCTGTTTTTTTTTTAAATACAACCACTCCTTGTCAAAGATCTGTAATGTGTCATATATGTCACATTGGGCATTTATGATATTTTATCTTTTAAATATATGTCATTGGGCTTTTATTTCTCATTTGGAAAATAATTTTATTGCTAAATACTTTTTTTTGTATATTTTCTTTTCCACAACATTTTCAAAATTATAACTTTTCTGGGAAGATTAAAAAAAATGTTTTCAGAAGTAATAGTTTTTGCATTTTATTTGCTTTGCCACATATTTCAAAACCACTTATATGTGACCTTTTCAGGTATACAGTTTAATCAGAAATATTTTTTTAGATTGTTTTTCACAACTCGAAAATGAGCAAACTGAATAAAAATAAATATGGTGTTTTATACAATATATTGCATACCTGCTTTAGTTACAGGTATGCAAAATATTTTCAAAATACATTTCATTAAAGGGTAAACCCTAAACCAACTTTTTTTTAGTTAATGATCTGTAAGACTGGGGCTTTATTATTGCTGTCATTGAATTTGGACATTTGGGTATAAAGTGTTTTAATTCTACAATATATGGTGTAAAAAGCGTCTGAGTGCTGCCCTCTTCAGGATGAATGGTGGCTACTGCAGTTGAATTTTCCTATTGGAAGTCGTGGTGCCCTGTGATGTAAGCAGGCACCAGCTAACCACGCCCTTGCCTACAGAGAGATTTTGAAAATGTTACTATGGCAACAAAGATGCACACATTGTCACATGACTGAACCTGGGTGTTCCTTAATGTCCCTTAAAGACTTCCTGGGTTGAAAGTGAGGTATAATGCTTTAAAAAACTTTTCAGATGATCTCCAGTGTTTGTGACACCCACGTCACAGCGGGTTCTTATGGGCTAAGGGTGCAAAAAAAAAATCGAAACATTGAAAAAATGGCCTTTAAAGTTGTCAATTATGTTTGTGATTGTGCTGCATTCACTCAGAAAACTAAATGTTTTATATATTTATGGTAGGAAATGTACTAAATATTTTCATGGAACATGATCTTTACTTGATGTCCTAATGATTTTTGCCATAAAAGAAAGATAATTTTGACCCTTACAATGTGTTGCTGGCTATTGCCACTAATATACCCGTGCTATTTATGTCGGGTTTTGTGATCCAGGGTCACATATTTCCTATTAGATGCCAGAACAAAATGTGAAAAGCCATCTCTATGAATGTGTGTTTATTCTAAAGCTTCTAAAGTATTTGTACTTCGTTACATTCCACCACTGCTAGCAACACGCCCTATTTACTCGGATTTCTCCTCTCGGACGTCGGACAACCGCGAGGACACCGAGCAAGAATTCCGTTTCGGAATTCAAGATGGCTGCACCCTGTGACTTGTAAGAATGAATTGTTTTCATTGTTTTTGAAGCGCTTTGGTATTTTAAATGACGATTATAATCACTCGTATTACTGCGTCCCCTGTAGGTATGGGAATCGGTTGTTGTGAGTGCAATTACTGACGTTGCTAGCGTTGCTAACAGAAGATTAACATGAAAAACATTAATAAAGTGAACATTTTCAAGTTCAAATGGCTGTGTTTTAATAAGGTGTAGTCATAATAATTTTTTTTACATGTAAGTACCAGGTACTCGGCCAGTGCTACCATTATAACAGGTTTCCGCATGGCGTCCATTTTTTTGTCCGACTCGGACGCGCAAAACAAATAGAACGCTTGAAGTGTGGACGTGACGTCAAATCCGAGGTCCGAGTCGGTTCGTTGGCTATAATAGAACGCACCAATAGATCGAGTCCGTCTGCTGCAGCGAATATGAACGATGGCAATTTCTCCTGGAGGAAAACTCTGAATCAGACGAGCACACGGACGTTTGTGTTATGATGTGAACTATCCTAGTGTCGCACCGCATATGTTCTGACACCATATAGAAAGAAATACAAACTAGGAGTAATTCACTAATGAGTTTACCAACTAACTAGAAATTTTGTGTGAAATGAATTTTAAACTCTGGTGGCAGCTAACGTTCTGCCTCTGATGTTTGTGCTGTTCTGGATTAGTGGGAGTGGCTCGCGGAGCAATGTGGTGCATTGTGGGAGTTGTTGTCTTGCATACAAATGCAAAAGCAAAACATTTACTTTTCTAACTATCATTCAAGCTTGTTTTGCTTTCACTACATGAGATAAGATTTATTGACCTTCCGAGTTGATTATCAGATCAGCCTTGTAGACGGAAGAGTGATCTCTCTGATGTTTTCTCTGAATTGGTGCATTGTGGGAGTTGTGGTCTTACATACAAATGCGCCCTAAAGTTAGTCTTTTCTCAGTCAAGAGGGCACCAAATTCAAAATTTCTTTTACATTTCGACCCACTTTCAATAAAGATTAATGTTGAAATGGGTGAAATGCTCCTTTAACAGCGGAGAGAGTCTAGATTGTGTCTGATCTGTTCCAGACTGCTTTGGCTCCTGACTTAAACCTCTGTGACCACACGCTTCAATGGCTCTTTGTTTCAGATCTCTCACTCAGCATCATTTATCCAAGCTCAAAAGAGCCCTTGTCCGTGTCTGAGGCCAGAAACAGATGTTTCTCCACTACTAGATGCAGATGCACGTCTCCGCTGGATCCATTTAACTGGAATTTGCTGAGATTACTAAGGAAGGATGATGCTTCACGGCTCTCATCACAGCTAGATATTGCTGATAGATGTCCTTCACAGTTTGATGAAGAAGTGGTTTTCATGCATGCTTTGATACTTTGAGCTTTGTTGCTCTCAAGTGATACAGTTCCCAATCTAATTCCCACATCTTCTCAGCATCTGTCTTTTCTCTCTAATGCATCTATAAATTAAAGTGGCAGTGAGGCCAAAATGCCACTGAACACCGCATTTTTTCTATTTATTTCTCCTTTAGGTTTAAAAAAAAAGTGTCTTTGTTAAAGCGTTATAGGACATGAACCAAGCCAATCAGTTATGAGGTGAATCATAACATCACAAACTTTCATTTGAAGCAATAAAGTATTATAAAATCTGACAAAAAATAGTGACTACCTGGGAGTTGGTGGAGCTAAAGAGCTCATAGGCGCGTTTTGCTTCTTGTGACGCTGTGATTGGTGGTGTTTTCTGTACAGCATCATGGGTAATGCAGTTTTTCACGACAAATGTATCTGTTAAGCAGGATTATTTAGAAAATAATGCAGACTGATGGCTTCAACAGAAGCAAATGTGCATAATCAGAGTGTGCACATGGGCTGATTAAGAGCTACAGGCAAAACAAGTGAAAAATGTCAATTTAGGTTTAGGTTTTCACAAAAATTAGTTCATTAAACCCTCGTCTAGTGATCCCAATCCTCCAAATAGCAATTAAGCATCTAAAAGTATCTATATTTGTATGTTTTCTGAGAGGTGTACCTTCCTAAATCATTAATAACTGCAGTTTTTCTCTACTTTCTTCTCGCAACATTCCAACTTTGTGAACCAATGATCCAAGCTAGTTTTCAGTCCATTGAGTGCAAGGATAAATTAATACCAAATACATTTCCAAATAAAGTCAAATAAAAGGTATAACAGCTTATCTTGCCTCATGCGCTATTTTTCCTCCTCAGTTTCCCACAAATAAACAAGGAGGAAGCACCTTTGGCGTTAGAAATTATTACAAATGCGCGTGAGCCCCGTAAGGTCCGCCATGCTGGTTTGTTTACATCTAGGTAGTTTGGCGTGAATGACCCGGAATGCTACAAAGTCGTGGTTTGAAGTCGTGACTTACGTGCTCAAAAACCTGCCTGGAACGCAGCATTACACGCAAATGAACTGCGTATCAAATGCACATGGAAACTGCGTATAATTATGCACGTAAAAACTCATTTTCGCATATAAATTGCACGACAATACCAAATGTGTGTTATAGAGATGCATTTACGTGAGAACAGACTGGGTGATGAGACCACAATGGTGGTGCATTGTGGTATCATTGAAGCATCCACCCTCTGAAAACACGAAAAGTCATTTTCGAGCTTTTATTTAAATTTTTCGTCAATATGCATCCCTGTTTTGTAATGGATATGAACGATAGTGAGAGTACTCAGTAGGTGGCTAATGCTTTAAATGCACCGCGTTCGGCGAATCTTGTCGGAGCAATTGACATTAATGGCTCACCTTAATGGCTACTTCAGTGATAATGTGCCACCACCTAACAAGATGATTGTGGACATTAATGTGGCAAATCATGAACAATGGTTGGGCATGGACACAATATCTGTATTAAAATGAATTTAACTGACTGTGCTTCTAAGGAACCCCTAAAAAATAACCCAGGATGTGCAAACAAGTGATTTGAAACCACCTAGAACACATTAGACTTGTATCAGCAAGTTTTTGCACTGGCAAACATCTCTCACATCGTCTTAAGAAAATGTAAAAAAAAAAGAGTAATGCCTTTAACAGCCAGAAATGCTGAAAGGTAAGATGCTTGATGATTGTATGATCATTTATTTCCTTAACTGTATGTCACTGTCAGCTATGACCAAGCGATTGGAAGTGCTGGAGAACCAGTTGCTCACAAGAAAATGAAAGAGCACGTCACACAACCGTATGGAGGAGGAAGAGGCCCGCTGGGGGTCAAGGGCCCTACAATCAAAAGATCTACAGGTGTAGATGTCCGAGGCATGAGGCCAAATCATTCTGCTGCCGTGTTTGGACATGGCTAATGTTGTTCCCTATTTATACATGATCTGTATTGTATGGTTTATACAGAGGTTCGTATTTATGGCAAATTTGATATTCGCATTTATACACTAAAAAGGGAAATGAAGTGTTTGGTACCACTCTGAGATAGTCATTATTATCATGTTTGAATCTGATTTTTATCGGCACCAAATTTGTGGGGATCTATAAAACCTTCCGTTTATGCACATGTATATTACCAAAAAAAAAACAAATAGTTACAAATGACACTGTTAGAGACACAATGAGCCAAATGAGGCACTCACTCCATATTACCAAAGCTGTTTCTCATCAATGTTGTGTCTGAATATTTGAAATAGAGGAACATGTCTGATATTTGTTAATTGTTTAACTGGACTGCAAACTGATGTTTTGACTCAAGAATGACCTGAATGGTTTATTAACACTAAAATGAGATTTATGTAAACAGGGTAGTGTGTACAAGTGCCCCTTAAGATTGCAGTTTTTTTTAATTATTGAAATGTAATTTACTCATACAGAATCCAGTTAAGATACCTCAGAGTACTCTGGCCTCAGGTTTTTATGTTGCAAAAAGGCCCCATTATAAGGCTCTTATATGTGAATTCTTGTATGTTTTTGGATATTTCCTAATAACACTCTTTTTTTAAAACAATCAAACTGTGTCTGTATTCTTTCACATTGGGAGAATAAAAAAGGTGTAAAGATGTCTTAAAAAAGAACAAGTTTCATAACTTAATTGATCAGCCCGAGGCGTTGTATACTGACGATTTTGACACTGCGTCTACATCCAATGCACATGGCACCCTTTAGCGTCAATATGAGACGCAGATATATATGGGCCAGAAGGCGCCTCCTAGTGGTCTAACTCTAACACTACCCTAAACCAACAAAGCTCTGTTTGTGTTATATTGACGCTAAAGGGTGCCATGTGCGTTGGATTTAGACGAAATTTCAAGTGTCACTATATGACGCCCAGGATGAATTGCTGTATGTTAAATATAATACCTTGGCTATATCGGGATATCAAAAGATGTCAAATGTAGAAGCAACTAAATCAAACCAATTTCACATATATATTGAAACTTTACAAACACAGGACCACTATTTTTATTTATTTCTATCTACCGTATTCGACTGAATATGTTAAATCTAATCAATAAAATCTAATAATCATTAAATTATTAATTAAATTTAACAAATTAGAATTGAGTAATAATAAACCAAATTAATTACTTAAAAGTTAACCATTTAAAATAAGTAGAATTCAGTGATTCAGGTCAAATGTTTGTGAAATAATGATTATGTTAAAACATAACCAACACCATCAGACCACCTTTTCTATTTGTTCATCTGGTTGTTATAATTCACGTATAACAGCCAAACAATATCTCAAGTTAGCGATTTAAGGGTCAAGAGCCCAACTAAAATACAAACTCATCTTAATGGTGACTAAAAAATGACGTTTTTCTCCTTCAGTGATTCTGCTTGTTAAGATCAGATGTCTTCAATGATGGCAATAAAAAAATGAGATCTCAATTCATCTTTGAAAAATGTGTACATTTTATTCATTTTAAATGGTTAACTTTTAAGTAATTCATTTGGTTACTAATTTGTTCAATTTAATTAATAATATTGATTGTAATCTGTTGCCTCAATTTTATTGATTAGATTTAACATATTCAGTCGTATTCAGTTTTACAGTGTAAACTTGTGTTATAAAATAAATGTCACTTGTTTTGACATGTTATGTAGCATTAAAGTGTTTTAAGTGTGGATTTATTGTCACAATGTTTGACACTGAGTATTAAATACGATAAAGGATATTATTACTTGGATATGACATGCATACTCAATTTTTTTCAGACTTGCTGATTGATCAACATTTACATCAAAGCCTTTGCATTAACATCTCAAAACAGGATCTCTCTTGATGCCAACAGACCTTTAAACATCTAAAACAATCTCTCTTATTATGTTCCATGATCTTTTCTGCATCTCCCCATAGACGTGCTAATCACTCCCAGGAATACAAGCTTCAGAACAACAAGTGTTCCTGACTGCGTTGACCTTCTGCTTGCGGGTCTCAAGGGCGTCGCTCAGGCTCAGACTAGACTCAGTGGAGGTGGTGAAATGTCAAAGATTCCTGCTAGTCTCGGTGGAAGCGTTAATTACCCCAAACACACTGCAGATCAGATGCTGAAAGGGCAAATGTCTTGTTATCCCAATAATGCTCCCTTCTGTGAATGATCGGCTGTTTTAGGATCACAAACACTTGCTGAGGGAAAGGGCGCAGGTTTCCAGAAAGGCTTGAGTTAATTGCGTGTTTGTTTTTTTAACAGCCGTGTGATATGAAGATGACACAGTGATGCAACTTTACAGCCTTATTGGGATATTCACTAATATGTATTTAACTGATGATAAGACTATATCACAATCATGGATTTGGCTAAACCTACAAAGCCAAAAATGAAATAAATCCAGTCATTTTTATATCATTCATCATTCAAATTTGCTGAATTGATGCGCATAACATTTCTTTGAAGGCAAATAAGAAAATGCATAAAAACAAAACTAATAAGACAATGCATAATTAGCAGGGATGTTCTTTGTTGCATTTTTTTTCCAGTAGTGATAATAGATAGTTGCTATTCCAGAGGTTAGGTGTTTTTATCTATAAAAACTCCAATAAGAGAAAGGTTCAAATGCCATGTTGGTCTGGATGTTATACTCTAAAAACTAAAAATGCTGGGTTGTTATATTTGGCTCAAATATGGACAAACCCAAATGTTGGTTTAAATTAACCTTTCAAAATGTTTAATTTAAATCAACACTTGGGTTTGTCCATATTTTACCCAAACAAGTGTAATATCACACCCTAAACTGTTAAAAATGCATGTTAAAGATCTGAGGAAAAAAAGATCTCTAAGATCTTTATCATGGCGCTTTCTTTGCCACATCAAATGTTCTTTTTCTTTATTATGTTTCATATGGCCAAAGGATATTTTCAGCTTTATCATTCGGTTATCCTATACTCTTCGATTCTGATTCAATCTGTATAATACAGTCATCAGTTCAGTAAGGCCTATTGGCGGTCAGTTTAGATCCTGCGTAAATCAATATTTGCACAGACAGGCTGCAAACTCTAAAGTGCACTGAGATGAAAATGTGTTTGTATGCCGCATCACTACATTAAACAAAACACAACTTTAAAATATGAAATATGACATTTGATGATTGCATTTTTAAACCTTGATAAAGAGTGTGATCATTATTCTCTATAATTAGAGACTTATTGTCGCTATTATTTTAACTGTTGCTTGCAAACATTGGTCTTGTAACAGAATATACAGTTTTGAATGGCTGTAGGTGGAGAAAGATGTGTTTTGCACAATGGTGCAATCACAGAACTTCATAGAAGAAGAAAAATAGGCAAAAATGTTACCTTTAGGGCAGGGGTTCTCAACTCCAGTCCTCGTGACCCACTGCTCTGCATATTGTGTATGTCTCTCTTATTTAACACACCTGATTCAGATCCTCAGCTCGTTAGGATAGCCGTAGAGTCTATCTTAACGAGCTGAGGATCTGAATCAGGTGTGTTAAGTAAGGGAGACATACACAATATGCAGAGCAGTGGGTCGCGAGGACTGGAGTTGAGAACCCCTGCTTTAGGGGTACAACAGCTTATTACTGGCACTGGAGGAGGACAAATTTGCACCTTATTTAGCCCTAAAATTGATATTTGAGTAGTAATATGTACCCTTAAGATAATAAGGTACAAAGATGCCCCTTTAAAAAGTCAAAAGTTTGTCCTGAGGTCATGCCATTTTGCTTTAAATGGATTGTTCACTTTAAAATTAAGTTTTGATATGTTTTATCTCACCTCAAGGGCATCCAAGATGTAGGTGTCTTTGTTTCCATAGTATTTTCAATTTTGATATTCTTAGGCCAAACCGTTCTTGTCTGGAAGTCATATGCAGATCTATGGGGTTCACAAATGGGTCCACCTCAAAGAGCATGCACAGAGAAGCCCAAGTAAAACATGATTTAATGACTCGTAAATGGAAGTACACATTGATCAATGGCCTAAGACACAAAACGTTTGTGTGAGAAAACGAACAGTATTTATATCGTTTTTACCTCTTGTAATGGACGTGACTTGAAGTTGTGACCACAGTCATGTCCAATGTGCGCTACGGTCTGCCCATGCGCCGGAAGTGATCTCTCTCTCTCTTTCTCTCTCGCGTGTACATCGCTCATTGTTTACACAGAGTTTTCGGAAGTTTTACCTTTCACTGTGAAGATCCAAATATCAAAATCGTCTTCCATTGCAATTTCCTGTATATCTAAATATTTTTTAGATATTTTTTCGTGTCATTTGGTTCATTCAATGAACGAATTGACTCGGGAAAAGATTCGCTCATTTTGATGAACAAGTTCGAACAGGAGAGTCACGAACGCGCATCACAGAACAGAGCAAGGCGAGCATTTGAGCTTATGAAACTTAAACTTTGTTGTTGTTGTTGCTGTTGTTGTTGTTGTTGTTGTTGTTTTTAAATGAGCAATCGTTTCGCTTGATAAGACCCTTATTCATTGTCTGGAATAGTTTAAAGCCCTTTGAGCAGTTTGCACTTAAACTCTCATTTGGACCGTTAACCGTTTGGTTACCAGTAATATTCATAATCCATAATATAGTAAATAATATAATATAATATATATAAATAATATAATATAATAAAGTCCATAATATGGTGAAAAATCCTAGAATGTTTTCATCAAAAACCTTAATTTCTTTTCGACTGAAGAAAGAAAGACATGGACATCTTGGATGACATGGGGGTGAGTAAATTATCAGCAAATGTTTTTTTTTTTTTTTAAAGTGAACTACTCCTTTAAAGGGATAGTTTTCATTTTTGGGTGAATTATCGCTTTAAGATAATATGGTACAAAGATGTCCCTTTATAAAGTCAAAAGTTTGTCCTGAGGTCATGCCATTTTGCTTTGTCTCTTCTGACGTCACATGAGGTTAGTCATGCGCAGTTACCATCCTCTAGCTATTACCAAGTTGAGCATCACATATAAAATGAGACTCCTTTTCGTCAGACTCCTTTATAACAGGCTGGGAAGTCCGCAGAGGTATTACTGTAAAAACATCTGAGCTTTATTTGACTCTTTGATCCATTTAATGTTAATTTACTGAATTTCATTGTTCTATAGACAATCTTGATGCACAATGCTTAACCTTTCATGTTCTCTCTTTTTTTTTTTTCCAGAAAGTTGTGTTATTAAAAGATGAACGTGTCACTGGTGGGTAACATCACCCAACCCAAGATTTTGCGGGACAGCTTCAGCACGGCGGTGGCTAAGAATGTGATAGTGGTTAGTTTGTGCATCTCCATCAACTACATCAACGGCACCCTCATCCACACATTCATCAAACATGACATCTTCAACGGAAACCCTCGGTACATTCTCTTCATTCACATGGTCTTCAGCGACATGATTCAGCTGATGATAACAGTCCTACTTCATGTGTTGAGCTACATTGTGTTTACTATCAATGTCTCTTTCTGCTGTGTTCTATTGATGAGCGCTATGTTCACAACGCTCAACACACCGCTGAACCTGGCCGCCATGGCTATAGAGCGCTACATCGCCATCTGCAACCCTCTGCATCACTCTCAGATCTGTACCGTACCTAAAACGTACATCCTCATCGGACTAATCTGGAGCCTGAATGCCATCCAGGCTCTTCCAGACCTGTTCGTCCTGTTGGCTGCACAACCGCCAACCTTCTTCTACAGCAATATCTTCTGCTACAGAGATTATCTGTTCAATAACCCATATATGATAGAGAAGAGAAAATATGTGTATATCATTTACCTGGCATTTGTCGGGCTGACTATAGTGTACACTTACATAAAGATCATGTTTGTTGCAAAGGCCACAAGCTTGGATGCTGGCAAAGCTCGAAGCACCATCATCCTGCATGGGATCCAGCTTCTGATGTGCATGCTAACGTTTGTCGGGCCCTTCCTGGACAATCTGCTTCCGGAAATGTTTCCTATGTTCATTCTGGAGATGAGATTTTTAAATTATTTAGTCATCCAGATAATGCCCAGGTTTGTCAGTCCTATTGTGTATGGCTTGAGAGATCAAACATTTTGTAAGTACCTGAAAAGATACTTACTGTGTACAATGTTTGAGATGAGGAGGACAATTAAAAACTCCCCAACCCAATAGGAATTTGGCGAAAGTTTCTGATAAATTCATATGAAGGTTCACTATGTGTGTGAATGGAAATAATACTGGTCTACATATGCAGCCGTAAAAAAAAAAAAAATGTTGTTGGTTTAACTTAAAAAAAAATAAGTAACCTGGCTGCCTTAAAATTTTAAGCTCATTGAAATGGAAAAATTGAGTTATTACAATGAAGGAGATTGATTTAATCATCAGAAACTCGAAATATTATGTTATCTGAACTATATAAATTATTATAAGTTGATCTGAGAAAAGATTACAAATCATGAAAATATTTTTCTACAGTGTGCAAGCATATAAAGTAAAAAGGAGTGTATGCATGGCAGCTGTATGTGGCACTTTACAGATGTAAAATTGTGAATGGTAAAAGTCCCTTCATGAAAAAGATAACACACATGACTAAATCTGCAGTTTCAACCAAAATAAGTGTTTCATGTTTCATTCACGGCAACTGCACTGTAAAAAAATGTGTTGGTTTAACTTAAAAAAATGAAGTTTTAAGCTAATTGAAATGGAAAAAATTGAGTTAATACAATGAATGAGATTGACTTAATCATCAGAAACTCAAAATATTATGTTATATGAACTACATAAATTATTTAAGTTGATTTTTTTACAGTGTGCCTTTCATAAAGCTCCTATAACTTTTTCTTCCCATTCAGTTTAATACATATGTCTAATCTTTAATCCATCTTAACTTAATGGTTAATCAGTGAATCATTTGGTAAACCTACAGATTTCTCTAGATATTGATTCTATGGACAGTTTCTGTACAACTTGTTAACAATTTTCAATAACTAAATGTAATGAATTATTTTTACATGAGTGATTTATAATAACCAGAAAACAGACTGTGTAACATCAGATTGATCAAAGATGCATCAGGGGAGGCAAATACATCAAATACAGCATTTTACATACAGTAACGGCATAGATATTCCATATTACTGTAACTCACCCATATAATGTTATAGAATCAGTCATATGCCACAGTGTATATTTACTGTATTGGCAGTAAACTCTGTTCTAGCACAAAACCTCATGGCAGTTTCACAACCTCATAACAACACTGGATACTCTTACAAACGTTTTGGATTCAATTGCATAAGTTGTGTATTTTCTAATGTGATTACTGTATTGTTATTTCAGTAACGAGGGTGATTTGAAAAATGTATCTTGCATTGTTTGCTGTTGAATGAACTGATTGTTAAAAGTGAAATTTAAAAGATCATACTGTTGTGTTTCGGCGATTAAACCAAATTTTCTCATGACATATTACAATAATCATGTGTTTGAAACAAGCAGGGACAAGAGTTGTGTTACAAATGTGATCATTCTTGAAAATGTACCCCTATACTTGTGAAAAGAGTAGCAAAGCGAAATTTAAAAAAAAACTGTAATAATCTGTAATTCTCTCATCAGATCACATCATGTTTTTTTCTCATTAATATGATCTGTAATGATGACAACAAAAACATTACTGACCTATTACTAAAAACCAGGTGCGGATGATGGTGGAGCGTGTGCAGGTGGTGAGCAGGGAGGATTCTGGGAAGTGTAGTGCGCAGAAGTGAAGAACTGGTGACTGAGGAAAGCCATTTTTCCATGGCCTCCAAATATTGTTCTTCTCCTCTGCTTAAAGGAGTAGTTCACTTTTGAAAAAACTTTTGCTGATAATTTACTCACCCCCATGTCATCCAAGATGTCCATGTCTTTCTTTCTTCAGTCGAAAAGAAATTAAGGTTTTTGATGAAAACATTCCAGGATTTGTCTCCATATAATGGACTTCAGTGGGAACCAAACGGTTCAAGGTCCAAAAGACAGTTTCAGTGCAAACTGTTCAAAGGGCTTTAAACGATTCCAGACAATGAATGAGGGTCTTATCAAGCAAAACGATCACTCATTTAAAAAAAGAAAAAAAAGAACGAAGTTTAAGTTTTATAAGCTCAAATGGTCACCTTGCTCTGTTATGTGATGCGCGTTCATGACTCTCCTGTTCGAACTCGTTTATCAAAATGAATGAATCTTTGATGAATGAACCAAATGAGTTGATTTGGGAGAGTCACAAACGTGCGTCACAAGACGAGCATTTGTGCTTATAAAACTTAAACTTTGTTATTTATTTATTAAATGACCAATTCGCTTGATAAGACCCTTATTCATCGTCTGGAATCGTTTAAAGCCCTTTGAACAGTTTGCAATTTGCACTGAAACTGTCTTTTGGACCTTGAACCGTTTGGTTCCCATTGAAGTCCATTATATGGAGAAAAAATCCTGGAATGTTTTCATCAAAAACCTTCATTTCTTTTCGACTGAAAAAAAGAAAGACATGGACATCTTGGATGACATGGGAGTGAGTAAATTATCAGCAAAAGTTTTTTCAACAGTGAACTACTCCTTTAACCCTTTTCTAATAGGCAAAAATGGCCTATTCCATATGAATGGCAGCAGATTCTGATATGTATTTATATCTGACTTGATCCTGCTGTAGAAGAAACCAAGAAACAACCTGTACAATATACATTTTCCTACGCCTTTGTGTTTTCCCCCCTTTACCCCAGTGACATATGGGTCTAAATGATGTCATCGTCTACAATCAGAGTGTGTGAGCATTTAAAAAGCTGCCATTTCTTCAGTGGTGCTGGTGCTTGCCAGACAGGGGCAAGTGCTGGACAAGGGTGAGTACTGGGTCTGACTAGTTACCAAATGCAGGTCTATTTTTCCATTCATTCGCTCTATTTCTATTCATTCTTTCTGTGCTAACTGTGAATGACATCTTGACTGAATAGGGATTTCTTCAACAGAGTTGCATTACAGGTATAGCAGATTTCTGCTACAGTTAATGGTTTTCACATCATAAACCCAAAATACAAAATCATACACATTCTTTGCTTAGGAACTGGAAGCATGATGTAGAATTTAGCTGATTTATGCATAATTCATTAGTTGTGTCTTATACAAGAATGTTGAAGGGAGATTATCTTCTGCTTTTTAAAAACACGTGATAACATTAATATTGAATGTTTTAATGCAATATGTTTTTTCAGTGGTTTATTTGGTGCACCACCGTTCATGTGTGTTCTTATGTATCTTGAATGCAATGTAAGTCACTTTGGATTAAAGCATCAAACAACTGAAAAATACAAATAAATATTTATGTATAAAACCCCCAAACAATACATTGAAATGGTTGTTGTTAAACACCTTAATTAAAAAAACGATATATTTTTATTTAAAAATATACGTATTTATAAGAAAAAAAATCGGAATTATTAAAATATGAATGGTTGTAAAAAAAATTTATTTTGTAATTTTAAATATAAATATCTATGTCTAAAATCCCACAAACACTATCTTGAAAAATTAAAACTTGTTAAAAAAGGCTTTTACTTATGATTTTGTTTTGTTTTTTCGATTCGGGAAAAAAACATACTAGCCTATATAAATACAAACACTATCTTGGAATATTAAAAGTTGTTATAAAAGGCTTTTATATATATATATATATATATATATATATATATATATTTATTTATTTATTTATTTTTTTCGACTCCAAATAAACAACCACAAATAATATCTTGAAATATTACAAGTTGTTAAAAAAGGCTTTACTTTATATATATTGAAGAGTTCAGATGCAAAAGCCTCTAAATGCCATTTGAAATTTTCTTCTTTAATGATGATTTTTATCAAACTTGTATATTTAAGTCCAGTAATTTCACTTAAATAACAATTAATAGGTAACTATCATTGCCATTTAAGTGAAATCACTGAACTTAAATATACAAGTTTGATAAAAATCATCATTAAAGAAGAAAATTTCAAAAGGCATTTAGAGGCTTTTGCATCTGAACTCTTCAATATATATATATATATATATGATTGTCAATCTTGTCATGCATTTATCTTATTTATTTATTTATTTTTCAGATTCCAGTCCTGAATGATGAATTCAACAGCGGGCCAACAACTCCTCTTGCGAGACACATTCACTGTGGCCTTCATGAAGAACTTGATCGTGGTGCTTGTGTGGTTCCTCCTCAGCTACATCAACGGCAGCGTAGTGGCCACGTTCTTCAGACACCAAGTCTTTTACGAGGACCCTCGCTATATTCTCTTCATACACATGGTCATTAATGACGCAGTGCAGCTCACTGTAACCATTGCTCTGTTTGTGGTCAGTTACGCCTTGTACACAATCACTGTAGGAGTGTGTTGCTTCTTCATCCTGGTGGCAGTGTTCACCACCCGCAGCACACCTGTGAACCTGGCCGGCATGGCCCTCGAACGCTACATCGCCATCTGCCATCCTCTACGCCACGCCCAGATCTGCACCGTGCGCCGTGCCTACATGCTCATAGGGGCCATTTGGTTCGTATCTGTGGTTCCTGACATCACTGACCTATTCGTGACCTTAGCCACAGAACCTCTGAGTTTCTTCCAAACCTATGTTTTTTGCCTCAGGCCGAATGTGTTCAAAGACCCGGTTCTCCTGTATAAGCGGCAAGCGTTCGATGGGATTTATTTCTCGCTGGTGTTTCTCACGCTGCTGTGCACGTATCTGCGGGTCGTGTTCGCGGCTCGTGCGCTCTCCACGGAGAGAACGTCTGCCAAGCGGGCCACCAACACCATCTTGCTCCACGGGGTGCAGTTGCTCATGTGCCTGCTCTCTTACGTGTCTCCCAGTGTGGAGGGCGTTTTACACATCATCTTCCCGGGACACATCCTAGAAATTCGCTTTGCCAACTATTTAATTGTCTATATTTTGCCACGCTTTTTGAGTCCAATCATATATGGAGTGCGGGATAAAAAGTTCCGCAAGCATCTGAAAAGGTATTTTGTTTGTGGTCGTCCTGTAGACACAAGAGTAGAATGCAAAGGTGAAGACGATTAAATAGATCGTTAGTTTTCTAATATTATAATGTGCCAAGGTTTGGAATCTGATATGTGACACATTGTGTTTCTGTCTTGGCAAATGTTTAGTTTTAAATGATTCCCTGTGTATTGTTTAGCAATTCCCAGATATTCAGAAAATGTTCATTATTTTTGAATAAATCTGAGCTTTATGTAGATATACATTTATAATAAGACATGGATATAAACGATCATTATTTTAAAAAAGTCGATTTGTGCTTTAGCGTTTTATTTATTTATTTGTTTGTTTAATGGTAGCCTAAAATTGTAACATAGTATTCACAGTTTTTACTCATGTCAAAAATATTATTTAGCATCACTAAGTCACTCTAAATACATGAATGTATACCTTTAACTTAAAAAGTAAGTAACCTGGGTTGCCTTAAAATTTTAAGTTGATTGAACTGGAAAAAGTGAGTTAATACAATGAAGTAGATTCATTTAACCATCAGAAACTCAAAATAATAAGTTATCTCAACTAAATAAATTATTATAAAGTTGATTTGACAAAAGAAAATATGTTGTGATAACAATTCTTGAAAATATTTTTTACAGTGCATAAATTGAATATTAGATGTTAAAAAAACAAAAACATTTTCACATTAACTTTTTCAATAAAGAAAATTCTTTAAAAACAATAAATATTATTTCATACAAATTGTGGGTAACATTTTAGAGTATGATTCCTTCATTAATGAATCACTACACAAGAACCTATGAGTAACTATAACTATTATTAACTAACAAGAAACTCTGATTAACGAACTAGTAAGCAATAGCGCACAGATGAAAGTGGTAGTTCACTATTTACTTATCAATAACTACTCTTTTTGTTAATACTTCCCAGAGAACTTCTGAAAAAGTTTCATAATTCATGCAAAACTAATCAATAACCAATGCAGAACAAATGACTATAGCACTACATTTTACATTTTACATTTTACTCTACATTTTAACAGATACTGTAAACGAATAAACAAGGTAGTTTACATTATCCATACGTAATAGCATAGCAGACTTATGATATGGGAAAGCTGTTAATAATTGGCCTATGCTATCTATTTATCAACTGAATAATTTTAAAGAAATGGATTTTTAAGCACAGTTTTCTGGCATTCCTCTGGACTGGCATTGAATCACTATGGTGGTGAGTACTGGAGCATCAACATGACTCAATAGTCATCAGCCACCCAAATAGTTATTTTCAGCCACCCAAACAGTTATTTTATTATTTAACCTACCTCCCAAAAAATCTCTTAGCTCATATAAATATCGTAAACCACGTCCACGAAAGACGACGTGATCTACGACAGTAGACCTTATTCAGAGCAGCGCCATGACAGGTATGAAAGTGAGGCTGTGAGGGATAGTCTTACCGTTTTTCCAATGGCATCCGCTGTAAAAAGCTGAATAAAGCTCCTAGATTTCTTACAATTTTCCACAGCTTACATTGTCGGGAGCTTTTTGTCAACTGAAATTTCTTGGAAAGATATTTTTCCAGTGTTTCATGAGCAGAACAATCCGAAAACACATTAAATAACAGTACAGCCCATTGAAGAGATGCATGACTATCCCTCACAGCCTCGCTTTCATTCTTATTAAAAATCAAAGATGGCGCTGCCGTGAATAAGGCGTGCTGCCGCTGTCTCCTTGGCAGAGGGTAATTTGGGCAAGGGAATGAAATGTGCCCTCTTCGAGAACAATACGGTTAAAACAACCGCCATGCCATGTTATGGAGGTCGATGACTAAATCTAGCGCTATGTGGGACCAGGGCCTGGAAGGGACAGACAGCGGTTGGAGTAACCCATCAGGAGGACGGTTAGATGTCTAACCAACGGCACAAATCGAACAAGCCAACACAAAACTGTGTCGCAAGCCATTAATGGCCACCAGAATCATTGCTTGACTAAACAGCGGGTGCAGTTTACTCCTGGATGACAAGCCACGTAAGAGCAATGACCCCATCGAATAACGTCGGACCGTAACTCCTCCGGCACAAATAATCGATTCGGTGGGCAACCGGGTGGAGGCGTTACTCCTTCTAAGGCAGTCTTGACCTTCATTTCGATCTCCCATGTGAGTGTAGAGATAACTATTTTCTTGGGTAAAATACACTCGGGAGTAACTGGGCGTTCAGATGGATCAAAAATACGAGATATGGAATCGGGCTTGACATTTGTGGATCCTGGGCGGTACGAGAGAGAAAAGTCAAAACGTCCGAAAAATAGTGCCCATCGATCCTGCCTGGAGTTGAGTCTTTTAGCAGATCTAATACATTCAAGGTTCAGTCCAAATGATAAAAGGTACCCCCGAACCCTCTAACCAATGACACCACTCCTCCAACGCCAACTTGACCACCAACAACTCTGTTACCAATGTTATAGTTACGGTCAGCAGGTGATAGACGATGGGACAAAAATGAGCAAGGACGCATCTTGTCGTCTGCAGAAGAGCGCTGACGAACCTTCCCCTGACGCGTCGACCTCTACCACGAACTGACGTGATGAATCAAGGGCGACTAGGATGGGAGCCGGCTTTTGAGTTTGGCGAACACAGCCTCAGCTGTGTCCGATCACCTGAACGTCACTCTGGGAGAGGTCAAGGCGGTCAGAGGTGCGGCTAGTTGGCTGAAATTGCGAATGAAATGCCGATAGAAGTTGGCAAACCCCAGGAACCTCGGACCTTACGGGAATCTGGACTTGGCCAATCTATTACAGCCTTAACCCTATCAGGATCCATGTGCACTCCTTCATTCCTTCCATTGCTGGGCCAAAACTGTGGAATAGTCTCCCGGTTTCTCTCAGATTAGTTTAATCAAAATCTACATTTCAATCAAAGTTAAAAAAAATATATTTTACCCAGGCTTATAACTGCTCTTATAGTCAAAGGTTAAGTCCTTTTATCGGTGTTTCCATTTCTTTTCACTCTTTCGTGCTTGTTATAGTGTTTATGCAATTTGGGTTAAGGACTGGGTTAAGAAATATCGATTTCTCGATATTAATCGATTCTCATTTTTACAAACCAATTTCGATTCTTAAATCTCAAGAATCGATTAGTCATCCTGTTTCAGTTGAATGAATGGAACATTGAATCGCGGCTGCGCGCATCCAACAAATCGCAATAATCTTTGTCCTTTGTTACTATTGATATGAAACAAAGTCTCAAATTTCAAATTACGTCCATTTTCATTAGAAATCCAAAAACATAAATAACGTTTTGGCGCTGTGGCGTGAGATCGCTCTGGCGCAGCTGAAGAGAAGCAGCAGCGCTGATCTCTCTTCCGGGTTAATAATACCAGTAACAGCGCGAAATAAACATGAATGAGCATCTGAAAGTGTGTTAAAAGATAGAGTACAACTTATCGAAATCCGTATCATGTCACATTGGATTCGCTCAATCAGCGTTTCAACCGAGGAAAGACGTCAGTTAAACAGCTAGAAAAAATAACTCGAGAGGAGCATTTTGCTAAATATATACACCATATTATATGCATTATAATCTTAATGTTCTTCAATATTTAATGCATATTTGAATAAATCTGGCAAGTTTTTATGACAGCCACCATTTAAATGTTTATATTTCATATAATCTTCTTATTATAAAAATAAATAAAAGTGTAATTTAAGTGTTTGTATAGCTACAAAACAGTTCATTATTACCTTTATGAAGCCTAGTAGGCTACATAGACTCCCATAATTTAGGCTTCAGCATTAGTTAAGAGATTTGATTTCCTTGAGAAAATTTGCCATTTATTGTAACTGATATCCAAAATAAACAATATTGAATCGAATCGGAATCAAAATCGAATCGAATTGCAAGCTTGTGAATCGAAATCGAATCAAATTGTGAAATTTGTGTCAATACCCAGCCCTAGTGCTTTATAAATAAAAAATTCAAAATCATATTTAAAAGCTAATTTAACATGTGTTGGTTTTCACCTCTGTTTCCTTTTACTCCTGCATGGGAAAACAAACCAGTGCTATTGAGTAAAATGTAAATCCCCTGAAGAGTTTTCAGGGCATTCTCCAATCAACCACCTTCATCTATATCACATCCATACGTATACAGTATATAAGATTCAACACAGACTGGGACTGTCAGGGAAGGGCAGGAGGCATTTTAGGTGAGAGGGGACTTGACTAACCAACATCGCTTTACTCTAGTTAACATTCTTAAAATGAACCAATTTGGATAATACCCATTACACTGGGATATATTTTGCCACAAGACTCATTCATTCTTCCAAGAAATCAAAAACATGTCTAATTATGTGTTCTTATTTAATTGTGCAGTAGCTCTAGCAATAGAAATGTGTTTTTTTGTTATCATACATGTCTTTTAATATGGCTTTTCCTATAGCTTTACATACTGATTAAAAGATGCCGAATGTATAGCCTATTATATTGAGTGTAGTTGCACATACTGTGTCTATAATGTGTGCTTTATCATGTCAGGTTGAGAACATGAACTCCAGCACCGTCTCAGAGTTTGGTAACTCTACTTTACTCCTTCTGAATGCCATACCGCGAGACAGCTTCAGCGCTGCTCTCACTAAAAACATCATGGCCATGCTTGTGTGGCTGGCGCTCAGTGGCCTTAATTGCAGTATGGTGTCCACTTTCCGCAAGCACAGTTTCTTCTATGAAGATCCACGTTATATCATGTTTATCTGCATGGTCATTAATGATGCAGTACAACTGACATTGGTAACCGCCTTGTATGTGGTAAGTATGATTATGTGGCCAAAAATGGGTTAAAAAACACTTAAGCTACACTTATAAATGCCTGAATGTCATTGCATTGGAAGCAAAATATCAAAGCTTGTATTTTGTTTAGCCTGTTTAAAATATGCTGCCATTCAAATGAGTCTCTTGTATTCACCAAGCCTGAATTTTATGGTCAAAAATATTGTGAATATTATGAATATATTGTAAAATGTATTGTATTCCAATGATGCAAAGCTTAATTTTCAACATCATTATTTCAGTCTTCAGTCTCACATGATTCTTCAGAAATCATTCTAATATGCTGATTTGCTGATCAAGAAATATGTATTATTACACTCTAAAAAATGCTGGGTTGTTTGAACCCAAATTTGGGTAAAATATGGACAAACCCAATTGTTGGGATAAAAATGTAATTTAAAAATTCAAATTTGAAATTACATTTTTAACCCAACATTTGGGTTTGTCCATATTTTACCCAAATTTGGGTTCAAACAACCCAGCATTTTTTAGAGTGTATAAACCATGAAGCCTTTTTTCCAGGATTCTTTGATGAATAGAAAGTTCAAAAGAACAGCATTTTTGTAACATTATAAATGTCTTTACTGACACTTTTTTTAAATATCAATTTAATGCATTGTTGCAGAATAAAATTATTAATTATTAATTCTTTTCCCCCAAAAAAATTACCCCAAACTTTTGAACACTAGTGTAAGTGTTTTTAAAAAAGCCATAAAATTCTATAAAATTAATACCCTGTCCAACTTGTGAAATAATTATTTTGTTTTGATATTGTCTGTTTTTAGAAAACTATACAATGTTCATTTTACTTTTTTTGGTTTAAGTTTACTTACTCATGAAGAAAATCAAGTTGAAACTCAGAGTAGAAGTTCAATGGATGAAAACTAAAATGCTAAAACATAATGAGTGTATAAAGAAACATGTCATTGTCTAATATGTATGTTTTTTGTGGGTCTTTCCTCCTGTTGTAGGTGAGTTATGCCTTCTCAAAGATCTTGGCGTCTGCCTGCTGCCCGCTGATCATGACCGCAGTGACGACCACCCGCTTCACACCGCTCATCCTGGCCGGCATGGCCCTGGAGCGCTACATCTCCATCTGCTTCCCGCTCCACTACAGCCACATCTGCACAGTCACACGCACCGCGTGGATCATCGGGGGGATCTTCATCCTGAGCTTCACTCCTCCGCTCACCGATCTTCTCATCACTGTCGCCAAAGAACCAGCACTGTTCTTCCAAACGTCCATTTTCTGCGACCAATCGCTCCTGTTCCGAGACCGCTCGATCTATTACAAGAACTGCGCGTTTGATAGTGTGTATTTCTCTTTTGTCTTCTTGTCTTTACTTTATACGTACTGTAAGATCGTGCTGACGGCCCGTGCGGTCTCCACTGACCAGGTGTTGGCCAAGAAGGCCCGTAACACAGTCCTGCTCCATGGGGTTCAGCTGCTATTGTGCATGTTGGCGTTCGTCGTGCCGTCCATGCAGGCTCAGCTCATACAACTGTTTCCCATGTATAGCCTAGAGATACGGTATGTTAATTTTCTTCTGGTCTACATCATTCCACGATTTCTCAGTCCAATGATATATGGATTCAGGGATGAGAAGTTTCGCAAGTATTGGCTCAGATTCTTTATCTCTAAAGCACAGAGAGTAAACCCAGTCAGCCATTTCTCTCAAAAGCTTGGATGATATTCCCCATGAATAATTTCTGGATGGAGTTCATGTGTAGGAGACAACAGGACATTAGAAGAAAGGGCTGATATTATTGAAAGGACGTTATTTTTCAGTGGAACAAATACATATAATCATGCACTGAAGTAACGAAAAAGAACAGTTTGAAAAGAAAAACTGTTAAACATGTTCCCTGTACATTGTCTAACTGTTGGACAAAGTTTTGGCACCATCAATATTGGATTTGAAGATTTGAATATATAAGAAAAAACAATTCACGGTTAACACCATGTCCATAAATTCTCGATTTTAATGCAATATGTACAGGCCAATGCATTTGTAAATTGTACTTGTATGGGTAATTGTATAGGTGAACAAGATTTCACCAAGTAAAACATTATTGTTGATTCTGAAACAACATTCCAATCAACCAATCCGATTTGAGGGACAAGTTTACAGTGTATGTCAAGTTTAGGTTCACAACCATACATCAGTGTTATTCGCTTATCATTTCCATCTGGTTTTAAGGAGCATTTATGGGTAGGGATTATGGATAGGGTTGGGATTTTCATACAGGAATGTTGTTCCAGGATCAATAAAATATGTTAATCCAGGAACATGTCTTATTTGGCAAGATCAAGTGTTGGCATTGTCTTCATGTCTAAAAGTCTTCATGTAAGTTTTTTTTTACCATTTACTTAAATATTCCGGCATTGTAACAAATTCATTTTAAAAGTACAATATTCCATGTCGTTTCTCAAGTAATATGAGGTTACTCACATTACATTTAGATTTATGCATGCATCCAAAGCGATTTACAATAGAGTACAAAATCCTCAGTGAGCTAACTCGTAATTAAAAATCACATGCACATTACTAAACCAACTACATGAACACACACACACACACACACACACACACACACACACACACACACACACACACACACACACACACAAACATAGACAGGGCATGCATCTTGATTAATCTCACATCATCTTAAAGAAGCTCATTAATTCAGCCCAAATCCCCCGTTGTGCAGTTTGCGCCTGAGAGCACAGCGATTGCGTTATCATTAGTATACATTGCTTTGAGGTCAAGGGCCAGCAATAGGAAAGGTCTGTTTATGCATTCATTGTCATGAAATTTGAACGTTGTAATTATGATCAGGCAAAAGACGTTTGGGCCAATCAAATTGCCATGGCGGGCTTTATACGATGATTGACAGGTGATCTGCAAGGACGTAATCAACACGTAGTAATCAAAGAGTGCTTAACTGGTTTCACTCAAAGTTGACTGCAGCTGGAGAATTGAGATGTATTGATTCCGCTGTCGCGTCTGTTGTGAAATAAATCGACAGCACATTCATTTTAATTGACAAACAGAAAACTGCAATCAGGGTATTTGTCGATTGGAAAGATATTTTTGCCGTCTTCCCACATGATTCGGCAAAAGTGTAACTTATCAGCTGGATCTGACGGTCGCTAAGAAGATGACGTAAGCCTGTGGTCGTTGTGGTTTCTCCTTTGGTCGCACTCATGGAGGAGTAAGTAAAAGAAGCAACACTCGTTATTTAACTTCTAAAATAAGTAAAGTAAGGCTACGTTCTGTAGTTGACAACTGTATGCAAAGTAGCTACTGCGTTGCTCTGATTGGTTGTAGGTTTACCGACTATCAAGGTTCAGACCAAACCAGCGCAGAAAGATTCTCTGGAGTCTGGTTGTTAATAACTATCAACAAAAAAACAAAAAAAAGTATTCTCATCCACGATTGGATGCTAATCACGCTTGAACAGAATGAGCTAATTTCACAAAACTTACACCATTAAAGGCACAGTCTGTGGTCGCATGGAAAATGATACCGGGTCTGGCCACTTGGTGGCCCTGTAAAATGAACATACAACCACGAAAACGGTTATAGTAAGCAACAGTCAGGTCAGGTGCAAGGTGCAGTTTCTGTCCAAAGTGGCGTGATTGTCTGAGGACATACATGAATCTCGAAAAATATTGCCGCCGTCAGCCAATGAAGTTTGAGCACATATTAGACAACGAAAGTCAATCGTAATGAAACTTGGTGGGCCTGTTTGACTCATGGACAAAATTTAGTCTGTGCAAAATTTGAAGGAAATTGGCCAGCAGGTGGCGCTATAGGGTTTTAAGCCTCATATATCATGGTGTTTCACATATACACACACACAATTTATATCATATGTTAGAATTTCCTTGTTCTGAACAACTTCGACTCAAAAGCCACTACTCTCAATTAAATCGTAAGTTAAATATTTGAGATTATTTAAAAAAACATACTTTTCACCATAATTTCACTGTATTCCTGTCTCAATATTACCAGAGTGCTCGCTCTTTCTCCCTCTCCCTCTCCCTTACCCTCCCCACTCCCTTTCTCACTCCTTCACTGTCTCCTCTTCCTCATCTAAAGTATTTAAACTTGTCATCTCGAAGCAAATCAGTCGACCATGCAAGGTGGGAAGGTAAGCACTCTTTGTTGAACACATATTTTAATCTATATAATATGTTCTGTTCATGTGTTGCTAATAGCTTCTCACTCTTAAATATTCTGTTAAAAGAGTAGCTATTTTATTTTCAGATCAGATGACACAGATGGAAAATATTCATTCTACTGCTTAATGGACAGAAAGTTGCGGACATCATTTGGAGGAAACACAAAAACAACCAGAAAGCCAAGAAAAATTATTTTCACACAAAAGAGTCACAGACGTTTATGCCAGCGCAAAAGAATAATGAATTCTACAATGTTTCAGTACACCATAGAAGACAGATATGCAGATGCTTTTGCAAAAAATTTCACCATTGTTCTTGTCGGGCTCATAGTCAACTCCATCAATGGAATAATTGTTTTCACATTCTTCAAGAGTTCAATTTTCTACAATGATCCAAGATATATATTATATATTCACATGGTCATCAATGATATGCTCTTGGTTTTTTTCAGTGTAAGTCTTGTTGTGATGGCTTATGTATGGCCAAAGGTTCCTCTCCCGTTCTGTGTTACACTACTTATAATAGCCTCAACAACTCATAAGAACACTCCTCTGACTTTGGCCGGTATGGCCGTTGAGCGTTACATCGCAATCTGCAAACCACTGCATCATCATCAGATTTGCACAGTGCGCAGGACATTCATCCTTATCTCTCTGATTTGGGGTGTAGGAGTTTTACCTGGATTGGCTGACTTGATTCTTCTTTCAATTGTTCGTCCTCTATCTGTTTTTACAACAAGTACTCTCTGTAGTACAACTAATGTGTATAGCACACCATACCATGAAGACCAAAGCAAAATTACACATGGGCTTTATACATCTGTTGTGTGGTTAATTCTTGTATTCACATACTGTCGAGTGCTTATTGCGGCCAGAAGAGCCTCCACTGATAAATCATCAGCAAAAAAGGCCCAAAGCACCATCCTGTTACATGGAGTACAGCTTCTGCTCTGTATGTTGTCCATCATTACTCCTACCATAGACAAGATTTATAGCCAACTTGTACCTACTCTACGGTCAAAAATCCTCTTTTTCAATTATCTTCTTACAAACTTATTACCAAGACTGCTTAGCCCCCTCATTTATGGTGTTCGAGATAAACAATTTGTTAAATACATGAAAGGACTTTTTTCATGTAGGTTAATTAATGTGAAAGTTGAATCAACTAAGCAGTGAGTGAAAAATGTATCATCATATAAGCATAATTAGTAATTATTTTGTTATCTTCCCTATGCAAAATATATTTTTAATATGTGCTTTTTCTTAGTTATTTTCTTATTGTGATTTTGTAATTATAACTTCTTGGCCAAGTGGAATTTAGAGAAAAGATGTCAGGGAATATTAAGAATCATGCACTTATGAAACGGTAGAACGTTTTACAAATAAACACATGCATTGAATTTAAATACAGACTTATGTTTTATGGAATATATCACAATTGTGAAATTACATCTCAGTGTGGTTTTATTTCTTATTTTACTGTATAGCAATTTTTTGGGATTCATAAAAATAGTTAATCCATAATTGATCGTATGATCTCATTAGAGAACGTCAGCAATTATGTTTTCATTTGCAAGTCAATACAGGCTAATTATCTTCTCTGTAATTTACAACATAAATAAAAATGCTGAAAAACATTTTAATGCAGTGGGCCCACCTGTCCCACGAACACTGGCTGAATAAAAAAAATATGAACTCCACACAAGGGTTAAATGAAAGTGGATGTCAAGTGAATGAATGGAAATAAAATAAAGAATACTGCCATGCTTTTCTGTCACAAATTGACAAAATGCACACAACCCACTTGTAACCTTGGGGCGTGACCTCCAGTCTTCCTTCAAGACAGACTTATCATACAATGAAGGTCACTTCAGCTGCCATTTCTGCTGAATATTTATGTACAACTGAGGACTGTACATAATTCCAAAGTTTTCATATGTGAAGAATACATCCTATAGATTTATCAGAGGTAGTACAACATAAAAAAGTCTCTGTGGAGTGATCCACCACAGTGACTGGTGACGGAACGAAGCTCTGTCCAAGGTAAGACACAGGGTTCAAGCCAAGGAACCAAACAGTGGAGAATACACATATGGGACCACCGTTAGGGAGTCACTACATATAGAGCACTAACCCAAATACAAGGGCTCACCTGAAAGGGGCATACCACAGGTAATGGGTCTTTTGAGTAGCTCCTCCTCAGAACTCATCTACCAAAATGTGCTTAAATGATGCAAGGTTGGTCCAAGGTTCAACATTATAGGAACCTTTAACTTGAACCTAAACATGCACGATATCACCTTAGCGAAGGGAATAAAGGCGCTGATGTAAGAACCACACCCTACCAGTCGTCTGAGTTCCCAGAACACTGGACGGAACTGGTTCCATGCGTCGATTATTAAATATTGCAAAAGTGTTGGGAGTAGCCCAGACCGCAGCTTTAAAAATGTCTACTAGTGAGGCAACGTTCGCTAAAGCCAAAAAAGCAGCGACACCCCTGGTGGAATGAGCCCTCTTTGCTAGGGGAAATGATCAGTCTTGAGAAGCGAGGAGAAATTCACCCACAATCCAGCGGCTTATTCTTTGTTTAGAGCAGCTTTTACCTTCTGCTGTTCTCCAAAGCAGATCTGGTCTTCTAAAGCTATCCAGATAAATACGCAAAATGCCCGCAGGACAACAGAGATAGGGTTGGTTCTCCCTTATCAGGAGGGAATTCTTGCCAGGTTATCACTTGATCCCTGAAAGGGGTAGTGTGAACCTTAGGCACATTGCCGCGCTGGGGTCACAGGACCATTATGACAATCTACCGGTCTGAACTCAAGGCTTGTATCATAAACAGAGAGGGCTTGAAGGTCCCCCACCCTCTTAAGCGAAGTGAGCGCAGTCAGGAGGGTCGTCTTCATAGAGAGGGCACTAAACTTGACTGACTGTAAGGGGTCAAATTGATCTTTCTGTAAAGCCAGTTAGACCACTAAGAGATCCCAAGAGGGGACAAGGTGTGGCCTTGGAGGATTTAACCTCAGAGCGCCTTAAGCCTAGTTCACACTACGTGATTTTAAGCCCGATTTAAGCCCGATTTGCAAATCGTTGAGTCGCCGACAAGTCAGGGTGTTATCGCGTGCAAATCGCGGGCGATTAGCGGACGATTAACGCTCGCCAATCCGTTAGTGTGAAAGAGCCAACAACGCATCAAAGACAGCTCGCAGACACCTCGCAGACAGGTCACCGAGCTCAGAAAAATATCTAGCATGCTAGATATCCAGAGCAGTCGCGCGACTCAATCTCAGTGATGTCATGAGTACAGCCAATCATAGCAACGCATGGGTTGAGGACACCAGGTAAATCTTACTTTTTCTTTTTTGCATTTTTTTTTCTCAGAGCATATCGTCGAGCAAACAGTGTGCAGCACTAGTTTCTGTCTGACGTCCATATTCGCGTGTTGTGTTCTTCTCTGCAGTTTCGCGTCATTTCTGGTTCGTTTTATTGCGTGGTTTTTCGTTACAAAACATGGTTTCTAGACCAGATAGAATCGTGTTGTTGTCAACTCGTTATTTATTTGAGTATTTTCATGATTTAGACCGTACCATAGTACTTTAAACAGCTCTCATTGAGTCACAAATGATATGCTCTTATCATCCGATCGTGGTTGTATCTCTAGTGCGTTGTTAACTCGTGTAGTGAGTTACCTCCTGTTGTGGATCAATCACGTTGTGTTGTGTGGTGTGAACAGCTAAACAACTTGAACACTCATGATTTCACTGAGAGCAAGTCATGTAGTGTGAACTGCACAGTTCAGCCCGACATTTTAAAATCATGTAGTGTGAACTAGGCATTATAGGAACCTAATACTTAGGTTGTGCTTTCCCACTGACCTGCCATCAACTTGTTGTGATTGGCTGCTATTGCAGCCACATCCACCTTCAAGGTGGAGGCGGATAGGTGTCTCGCATCCCCGTTAGGTTCAGCCAAAGGTTCCTAGACCACCAAAGTGGACATTGCCTTTGGTGTTTCAGGGCGCAGCGGTTTCCAGGCACAAGACATTGTGTCAATGCATCTGAGTCAGTCCCTTGACATTACGTCGTCAGGACTCTCGCATCCTCTGAGGAGGGAAATAGATGAATCATCTGGGTTGTTCCCTGCCAGTTTACTTCAGCTGACTACAAGGCCAGTCTTGAGAGGCTATGTCGATGATTGGCTAACGGATGGAGGTTCGGCATCGAGATGTCATCCTCGCCATTACGAAAAAGTTTGGGTGAAGGCTGAATGCCAAGAAGAGTGCGCTTTCTCCAGCACAGAGAACTACTTTTCTAGGTGTGGTGTGGGACTCAACGACGACGCAGGCATGTCTGTCTCCTGCTCGTATTGATTTGAGTTTCACTGCCGTAAACAAGATAAAGCTAGGTCAGTCACTCACTGTCAAACAGTTTCTGACATTGTTGGGGCTGATGGCAGCTGTGTCCAAAGTGATAACTTTTGGCCTGCTGTACAAGTGAGCCTTGTAGTGGTGGCTCAAGACCAAGGGGGTTTTCCCAGAGGGGAGCCCACTCCACATGTCTTTGCACCTTGATGATATGGAAGAAGACTTGGTTCTTGTCCCAAGGTCCCATGTTAGAAGCCCATTGTCATCGCTTCATGCTAACGACAGATGATTCCCTTCATAATCTCAGTCATAATCATAATCTCTAATGCCATAAGTCATAATCTCTAATGCCACATAAATTGCCTGGAAATAATGGCTGTCATCATAGCAGTGAAGCATTTCCTCCTAGACCTGAGAGGCCAACATGTGTTTGTTCGCACAGACAACACATCAGTGGTCTCATATATAAATCATTAATGGTTATGTGTCCGTGCCCACTATGCAAATTGGTAGATCTTCCTGTGGTCCCAAGGAAAACAGTATAGATTCTAGGGTACCAAAACTTGCCCGGGGAATGGAGGTGGTGAAGGTTATATGGGAGTTTGTTTGGCCAAGCGTAAGGGGATCTGTCCGCATCTAAGGATATGACAAACCCAGCTCTCTTGGGGCTGGACGTTATGGTATGATATGGCTGAGGATAACTCTACGCTTTACTACCGAATTATCTGGAACCTGTGGGTTTGGCCTCTGAGGGGCAGAGGTTGTGTAGACCATACTTTATTACTTTACCCCAAATTCTTTTCCACGTCAAAATCTAAATGCTGTATTATAATCATATGGACCCATTATTACACCATGAAAGCAATGTACTGTAATAAAAACATACTCTTCCTCTACGCTCTTTCCCTTACCCCCATCATCATCAACACCCCCACATCCCCACCCTCCCCCCTTCTCTCTCCTGCTCTTTTTTTTTTCCTCCCACTTTTACATCTTAAGTGAGCATATAAACTTGTCCGTTTACATCTGAAGCCAAAACTATTTACTGAGAAAGCGGTAAGTTCACTCTTTCTGTCTTTAATTTTGAATGTATATATTCTTCATATAATTGTTAACCTGCTAATATTTTCTTCATTTAATTTTCTTATCAGATTAAATAAATGGAAAAATCCTCAAGATAAAAAATATTGTATTACAGCTTGATGTTCTTTGGACAGCCATAAAGACATTTTTAAGGAAAAGAAAGGGACAACAACAACTGTCAAAAATCTTACTTTCCAAGAAAAAAAGGACTGTCATATTAAACTGACACCAGTGCAAAAGCGGAATGAACTCTTCAATGCTTTTATATAGTTTTCAAGAAAAATATGCAGATGCTTTTGCAAAAAATTTTACCATTGTTTTTCTTGCAGTCATAATTATCTCCATAAATGGATTGTTTGTATTCATATTCTTTAGGAGTTCAATTTTCTACAATAATCCGAGATATATATTATACATTCACTTGGTTATCAATGACATGCTCATGGTTTTTTTCAGTGTAATTCTATTTGTGATGACTTTTGCATGGCAAAACGTACCTCTCCCGTTCTGTGTTACACTGCTTATAATAGCCTCAACAACTCATAAGATCACTCCTCTGACTTTGGCCGGTATGGCCGTTGAGCGTTACATCGCAATCTGCAAACCACTGCATCATCATCAGATTTGCACAGTGCGCAGGACATTTATCCTTATCTCTCTGATTTGGGGTGCAGGAGTTTTACCTGGATTGGCTGAATTGATTCTTCTTTCAATTGTTCGTCCTTTATCTATCTTTACAACAAGTACTTTCTGTAGTTCAGCATCTCTTTATAACACTGCGTATCATGGAGAACTAAGCAAATTTATGAATGGGCTTTATACATCCGTTGTGTGGTTAATTCTTGTATTCACATATTGTCGAGTGCTTATTACGGCCAGAAGAGCCTCCACTGATAAATCTTCAGCAAAAAAGGCCCAAAGCACCATCCTGTTACATGGAGTACAGCTTCTGCTCTGTATGTTGTCCTACATTACTCCTGTGTTGGACAAAATTTATCTTCAAATTGTTACTGATAGGCAGAAAAAAATCGTATTTTTTAATTATCTTTTGACAAACATTGTACCAAGACTTCTTACACCTCTGATTTATGGTGTTCGGGATAAACATGTTTATAAACATATAAAGGGTCTTTTTTCATGTAAATTACCTATTGCAAAGGTTGAATCAATCAAATATTGAGCAAAAGTTATTTTATCTTGCTAGTTTGTTTTATTTGTTTACTCTGCAGAAAACAAAGACATTTTAAATAAGTTACTGATATTAGCCATCTTTGTTAATGGCTGAGTTGTTAATACTGTATGTTTTTGTGCTGTCAATAATACATTTCAGAAAAATTTGGAAGGGACTGTAATTTTGTGTTTATACAAACATGATAAATTTGTAGTTTTATTGCAACGCATTCTCACCCCAAGGCGTCACCTTTGACCATGCTTCAATATTTGACGTTTTAGACGCCCTTTAGCGTCACTTACATGACGCGATCCTACGGCGTCATCTAAAGGCCAATTTATACTTCTGCGTCGAGGGTACGCCGTAATGTGCGGCGTTGGCTACGCACGTAGGCGACGCCGTTATGAGCATTTATACTTCTGCGTTCAGGTCTTGGTTGCTCTGCAGTACTGCTCCGAAACGCTAGTTGGCGGCGGAGAGTTTTAATGTGTTTAGATTCCTCGCGGCTAGGTTACTACAAGCAATAGCGATTGAAAGAGAGCTGATCATGTTGGAGTTGGAGCTTATTGAGGTGGAAAAACAGTTCACTTTAGTGAAATTACTAAAACTGAAAGGCAGAAATGAGAGAAGACGTCGGAGGAGATGGTACGTGTGGAAATCATAGACAGTGGTGGAAATGCGTGAGAAGGTACGTGCGGAAATGCGTAGGAGGAAATGCGATGATACCAAGCCGACCAATCACCGATCTTGCGGTCCGCGTCGTCGCGACGTGTAGTTACATTTTTGAGGAGGTGCGCGTCAGGCGACGGCGAAGGGTACGCGCAATGGGACGCGTCTGTGCGTATGCTACGCCGTACCTACTGTGCGCACCCTACGCAGAAGTATAAATTGGCCTTAACTGACGCTAAAGGAAAGCATCAGTTAAAGGACGCGGTTAGGTTTAGGTGTGGGGTGGGGGTAGGGTACACGCGATCCTAGGGCGTCATCTAACTGACGCTAAAGGGCGCCTAAAGCGTCAGATATTGAAGCATGTCCAAATGCTTCCCAAGGCGTCATTTAAGTGACGCCTTGGGGGTGAGAATGGGCTGTTTATTGTATTGCATTAAGCCTGTAGCTCGGCTGGTGAGTGTGATTCTTTTTAATGGGTTCACTACTTTTTTGGGAACACAGATAAAAAAAAAACTTATTTCACTCCAGCTAAACATTATATGGGGTTTAAACTATGGTTGAATGCGGGAATTGCTAGATTGATGGACTTATGAAGACCTTTTTTTTAATGTCATTAGACAATCTGGCATCAAAGTTTCGTATACCCCGGAAACATTTTTTTACCTGCAGCTTAGAAGTTTTTTTCTTTTTTGTTTTGCTAAATAATTCTGTGCATTATCCACATTGGCAACATTTTTCACTAAAGAACGAATTGTCCAATTACACAAGAATATACTGGTACAGAATCATAAATAAAATGTTGAAAATAAAAGACGAGCATGGATGCAGGATTTAAATAATGACATTTCATTAGATGAGTGGGATACAATATGTTAAAAAGTACAAACTCAAACTATAAATACACGTTTGAGGCTCGTACAGTACAATTGGATAATAACTTATCACTCCGGTTAAATAAACTTAACCCTAGTATTCCTGACTTATTTTTTAAATGCAATCATTTCCAAGGCACATTTTTTCATTGTTTCAGTGCAAAAGTTTTGGAGGAAAGTAACTCACTATGTCTCTCAGTTTACTACTCCTATCTCTTTAAGCCCGGTAATATGTGCATCAGGGGTCTATGTGGACAATTACACTGTGCTCGTCAAAGAAAAGAAAAAAACAAACGGGTGGATTTGTGGATTTACAAGCCAGGCGTTCAATTGCCCTTTGCTGGAAGAATACAAGTTTTCCTTCCCTTGGCTGAAAAACTCAATATCCAGTTTGGCCCTTAAAGGTGGCATATGTAATAATTGAGGTAACAATATACGAAAAATGAGCTACACGCATCAAAAGAATGAGAAGAAATAAGTGCAAAGATGTCATTAAAAAACTGACAAGTTATAGTGCTGCCGAGATATTAACCTGAATTAGCATGCTAAATTACTAGCCCCGGCCCGGCAGGTATCGTAATACCAGTTCCGGCCATGGGAGGCGGTATGCGGACGGGCAACGTTAGCACCAGCCAAACTGCAATAGACGAGTGAGTCGCGCTCGCGCCGGCCGGCTTGTGTGTACTTGAACCTGATGTCAGTCGTGTGGAAATACAGCCAATTACTACATTTCAGTTCAGGGAAGAGTTCAAAAAATGATTGGTCGACATTATGCATGAGGAATACATTTTGGTAAGTTGTAGCATACTGTATCTTTCACCAGTGTTCGTGTTCTTTTTCAAGCTAGTAGAGACGATCGGTTCACGTGCGCTAGGAATCTGTAGTGTAACATGTACAAGCGCCAAAACGGTATTTATTCTTTGAATTGCGTAATATAATTGACAGAATCTGAGAGCTTAACTAACCTGCTTGCTAAGTGTCAATTGCGTGTGTCTCACGGTGAATTCACGGCGCTAGCTTGATCAACATCAGCGAATGCTGTCTGTCAAATTAATTCACTAACAATAAAAGTGTAATATGAACAAAACGAATACCATAAACTTCAAATAATTGCCCAAGCTTTTATTTTCCCATACCGTCGAAATGCAACAGCTTGTTTTTGAGATCTATGAGGCGGTCTTCATCATTTAGTGTTGAGATTCATAGTGTTTAGTTTAGTTCACTCTAGTGTTTAGTTCATTGAGTCTCTGATCTCTAAAAATCTCCAAATGTTCCACGTGAAAATGCGGTCTTCCAACCTTTTACTATCATGTCAAATGATTTGAATAACATGCGCGATGGTAGGAGCACAAGTCATTTTTTGGAGGTATACTGCCCCCATCTGTTATGGAATATGGAGTAGGATTTGATTTATGATGTTATATGGCACCTTTAAGAAGCTTGCATTTATGCAATTGGCAGATGCTTTTCCGTAGCAACTTACAATGCATTTCAAGGCACACTTGCTTTCCCTGGGGATCAAATCCATGACCTTAGCATTGTAAGCGCCAACACACTATTGTTTGAGCTACAGAAAAGCTAAGGGGAAGTCTTCAAAATTGAATTAAATTTGGGAGATGTTCTTGAAATTTGATAAAGGGGGAGATATTGAAGACGCTATAGATGTGTGAAGTTGTAGTATGCTTAATAGCTACATAACAGGAGTGATATAAAGCCCTATAGCTATGTTTAAGGATTTTTTATTTATTTAAGTTTCTCTTTGTTCTCAGTTAAGTTGTCCGGTATTGTCAAGTCAACATGCTGTTTCTTTGCCTTCTTTGTAACTGTGGATTACCTGAGTATGTGTTTTTAATAAATACTTTTGTTTTGGAACATTCTGAGTCTGACCTATATGTGACAGGTGTCACTCATGTAAAGTATATCATTTCAACTAACTTCCGGGCAGTTCCCCGCAAAAAAAAAAAAAAAACATTCGGGGCTTAACTAAATTCTTTCGAGGCTAGAATAGCCATACCATAGCCATACTAAAACTCAGAGAGTAGGTATGAAAGAAATACAAAGTTCTGTTATGTGCAAAAACTCAGAGTCAAATCGAAGCTCGGCTTGACGGCTTCGAAGTGAAAGACTAGAGTGCGTGCACCCGCTTATTGTTTACCCACGCTGCGGGGCGGGTCACGTGATGCTTCTCGCGCACGGAAACGTTCATTGGCTCGTTAGGGCTCCTAGTGATCCCAATGTCACGTCGAACGTGAGCGACTGAAAGGGAAATCTGATTGCTTTATTAATCGTCTTAAGACGATTACTCGATTACCAAATTAATCAGCCCAAAGTAAGTATAGAAGAATAAAACATCATCAGCATGGACTAGTGGTAAACAAATAGAGCAAGATAAACTTTGGCAATTGTGTTTTTATGAGCGCTGAAAAAAAGAAGAACAAAGCGAAAGAGAATATGGACATGGCTAGCACTGTCAGAGGCCAACCTGGCATGCCAATTTTGCAAATGGAGCTTGAGGTAAGTAGGTTTAAGATTTAACGTCATGTTGATCAATACGCCATTTCATGTTGCATTTTTATTGGCTATTCAGTGGACGTAGGTCGTAGCAGCAAACAGACTGTGAGTCTGACATTAGAAAATATTCGCAGACTATCTTTGGTCGCAAGAACGTAACAATGGCCGTCTTTGAAACTCTCACACAGTATGACGTAGGATTTAACGGTTAGGAGCCACGACCACATAAATCGCAAAAATTTGTCATCTTTTGTCTGGGACAGGCCAAAATCGAACAATGTGTGCCATGCATAAGGACAGATGATTGACAATATGATGGCGCCACCATGGCAGAGAAACATGGTAAACAACAGATCCTAAGTGTCATTGACAAATATCTTATTTGTGAAAAATGTGCAGTCAGTACACAGCTCCCTATACACAGTGTGCAGAAATAATCACACTCTTTCCATCCCTGCCTTCCTTTTCCCTTGTGTTGCTTTTTTTCCCTCCCTCCTCTTTTACATCTTATAAACTGGCCAGTTTTCGTCTGGAGCCCAAACTATTTACTAAGCAAATCGAAAAGAGTAAGTTGTCTTATTATTATTTTTGTATAGTCTTCCTAACTTTTAATTGATAACTTACAAAATGTTTCTCCTTTTGTCATTTCTATATCAGATTAAGTCATTTTAAAAATCTTTCGGATAAATAGGCTACCATCGTATGAGCTGGATGTACTTTTGAAAGTCATCGTTGGTGAAAAGAACATCAAGAGTAAAAACCTTTACAACTGTGCATGAGGACAATGAACTCTACAATGTTTCTATATAGTGTACAAGAAAGATATGCAGATGCTTTTGCTAAAAATTTCACCGTTGTTCTTCTTGCAGTCATAATTCTGTCCATTAATGGAGTGTTTGTATTGACATTTTTCAGGAGTTCAATTTTCTACAATAATCCGAGATATATATTATACATTCACTTGGTCATCAATGATATGCTCATGGTTTTTTTCACTGTAATTCTTTCTGTGATGGCTTATGTATGGCAAAATGTACCTCTCCCGTTCTGTGTTACACTGCTTATAATAGCCTCAACAACTCATAAGAACACTCCTCTGACTTTGGCCGGTATGGCCGTTGAGCGTTACATCGCAATCTGCAAACCACTGCATCATCAGCAGATTTGCACAGTGCGCAGGACATTCATCCTTATCTCTCTGATTTGGGGTGTAGGAGTTTTACCTGGATTGGCTGACTTGATTCTTCTTTCAATTGTTCGTCCTTTATCTACTTCTTATACAGTTACTTCTTGTAGTGCATCAATTCTGTACAGCACAGCATACCATGAAGTACAGTCCAGATTTATGAATGGCCTTTACTCATCTGTTGTGTGGGTAATTCTTGTATTCACATATTGTCGAGTGCTTATTGCGGCCAGGAGATCCACCACTGATAAATCCTCAGCAAAAAAGGCCCAAAGCACCATCCTGTTACATGGAGTACAGCTTCTGCTCTGTATGTTGTCCTACATTACTGCTGTCATAGACAAGATGTTTATCCCATTTCTTCCAGTTGACCGGGCGAGACTAACCTTTTTGAATTATCTTCTAACAAACATTTTGCCACGACTACTTACTCCCCTGATTTATGGTGTTCGAGATAAGCATTTTTACAAACACATGAAGGAACTTCTTTCATACAGATTATTTATTGTAAAAGTTGAATCAATCAAAAAATGAGCAAAAAGGGGCAACATCATTAAATGTTTCATAGAAATGCATCACAATTGTTGGTAAAGCATGCATAATTCTTCATGTAAGTGAACCAGATGAATGTTTTGCCACAATGTTAAACCCAAGAAAATGTACTGCCATGCTTTAATGCAATTAATTAACAGTGTTCTTTAATTGTAATCAACTTTTCCATGAATTTTAAAGTGACGTAATGAAAGTATGTATTAAAATGGCACTCCAAAAAAGTAATGTAAGAAATGTTTATGTACATACAAATGATTATGAGCAGGCAGACCATAATTACCTGTACACTAAAATATTGTGTGGTTTATTTCCTGTTCAGTTGTATTAACGAAATGCTCTGTACGATGAAAATAGTGCAAAGTTAGACAAAGTAAACTATAATCATGCTTCTGTAGTAAATGCAAAATTATCATCAAACGTCAAAAGTACAAAATAAAGTGTAGACAATTTTTTTTTTTTTGGTCTGGTATTTGGAAATAGGATACAGGCATCATCTCTTTTCTAAGAAAGTGTCAGGGTCACAATTACCAACCTGATCTTTTTTTTTTTTTTTTTGCAATTTAATCAACTTCATTTAGTGATGCAACTTTTTCCCACCTGAAGATCTGTTTTGCTTCCTCTGAAAACATTTGTGACCAAAAATAGGTTCAGGCCAGGTTCTTATTTATCAAGCCTTTCTGAGAATTACTCACAAGAACACTGCTGAGAATTGACCTAAGAGTAAAAAAAAAATGGCTCAAAATCTGCGCTTAACAGTTATCAAGCATTTCAGTCGTAATTTAAGTGAAGTGTATCACTAAATCTCAAGCAACAATCTTACAGATGATTCACAATACTTTGCTGTGCCACAAATGAAGTTTTATGCTGCGTTCATGTGCTATGGTAATTAAGCCGACGTGGAAAATGCACATGAACACCCCCTCATGTGGTATTTTCCACTGGGCAACTCGTAGAATATTTTGATGGACGAGTTGCCGAGATGAGATAACCTTTGAAATTTTCAAAATGGCGGAGAGCACCATAAGAGTCGTGAATGGTAAAAATATATACTATTCATGATCTAGAAAATATACAGCATATTGTTTACCTTTTGAGTTTTGATAAATATTTTTTTTGCTGTTGCAGATGACTTAAGCAATCTAAAATAGTTTTAGCTAAATAACAGGTCTGGATCTCCATCTTTTTACCACATTACGACAACAAAAGCACTTGAACGCAACACACTGGTAAATACCAGTTCACAGGTGGAAAATATCCTACTTTCCATAGCACGAGAATGCAGCATTATTAACACGGGCTGGGAGGAGCAGGTGCAAATAATTAACCCAATCAGCACAAGTTGAGAGCAATCAGTAATCAACTTAGGCAAGCAGTCCGTAAGTAGGTCAAATGCAAAATGACGAACGCCTGTGTCTTGTTGCAGTAATTGGTGTGGAGAGAAAGGATATAAGCCGCTGTCGACTGAGAGACGAGAAAGAGGAGGTCTGAGGACTCGTACAACGCAACAAGTGGAAAGAGTGATTGCCTGAGTGGAAAGAGTTTTAGAGCCGAAAGAGTTGTAAGCCGAAAGAGTGTTATTGTGATTAAAGTTAGGGGCCAATCACCGAAGGTATATGTATATATATTAGATATATGTAAGGTGGGAGGAGTTCCTGGACTCCTCCCCCTGGATTTTGTGTTCTGCAGTGAGGACCATCTCAAAGTTTCACTCAAATTATGCTAATAACTTTTGGATCGTAAGGCCTATCAACAAAATTCTTTTTTCCTCTGATTCCTGAGCTCATGACGATTTGATCGCACCCAATGATGTCATTTTACGTCTCATTAGATTCAGGGTGTCATGCCGAGTCGACTGATATCCAATTTTCCCAGATCGGCCATTTTGGCTGTCGGACATTATGAATAATGTGCTAAAGTGCTTTATTTTTTGAACGCATGTACGAATTGTTACGAAACTCGGTATGGGTCATCAGTACGATGCCCTGAAGGAGCCTGAGAATTTTCGAAACAGCACCACCTAGTGGCAACAAATTATTTTTCAAATGCTTATAACTCTGGCTGTGGCATGTGGCAGAAGCAATGAATCAAACGAGTGGTCACTGGTCACACTTCAAATTTCGTTCCATCGACTTGCATTCAAATGCATGCGAATATGGGAGACCGGAAACGCATGCTCAAGCTCCAAAGTTTAAGTCTGAGTTCAAAATTGCCCCCTACAGGCTACCCTCCTTAACTATTCCCTACATTATACTTCACTAAAATAGTTCACTAGAAGCAGTGAATGAAAAGGAGTGAGTGAATTTGGACACTGAGTGTGCTGGAAGGGCTATCTCTTTTGCATAGTTTGTGCTTGCTGTTTAATAATCATTTAAAACTTAGCAAACTGGCATCTCCAGTAGTAAGATGAAAAGATTTTGGAAACTAGCACGTATAAACCTTAATTAAACAATTTAATAATCAAGTAAAAAGGAATTCATACCTGTATGATATTACGCTGTAGCCACATTGGACCAGTGGTTTGGAAAATGAATGGATGGATGATTCAGCTGTGGGCTCCATCTATTGGCAAGATGCTGGAATGAATTCGACGCAACCATCACAATGCATTATGGGATTGAAAGAGTGTACTTGATAACGTCCACTATGATTTAGGAAACCACTACAAATAGCTGTCCTCTAAAATAGTATCCTATTTAAGGGTATAGGGTGCAATTTCAGACACAGCCCAAGTTTGGTGAACTCTGACCTGCAAATTCGTATATTGAGAAGACGTGTGACCAATAGAGAATCGATATGTAATAGAGAGTGACCTTTAAGATGAATTAAACGAATGCAAACTTCTATTTGCATTGCATAGTTGATATTTTTACATTTTGGATTTAGCATTATTCGTTATACATTGAATTTATGTTTTTAAAAAAAGATGACGTAGAGTGATGTCATATTATGACAGTAAAATGTCCATCATAGTGAGTGTTGTGGCAATATTTTCTAACGAATTTACAGACAAACCTTCAATAAACTGCACTGATTTGTCAATTAGTTATATATTGCAACACATTCTCACCCCAAGGCGTCACCTTTGACCATGCTTCAATATTTGACGTTTTAGGCGCCCTTTAGCGTCACTTACATGATGCGATCCTACGGCGTCATCTAACTGACGCTAAAGGAAAGCGTCAGTTAGAGGACGCGGTTAGGTTTAGGTGTGGGGTGGAGGTAGGGTACACGCGATCCTAGGGCGTCATCTAACTCAGTGGTTCTCAAACTTTTTCAGGAGGAGGCCCCCTTGTGTAGGGTGAATCCTTTTGTGGCCCCCCAAAAGAAAACTCATAACGAAAACATCCTCAAACGTACAATTTTACTTACAAATTTTAGATTGTACCAAAAACAAATGAATTTGTACAATGCTGGAACAACAGTTCTGTTTTTAGCTTTATGTCTTTGAATATACAAAATTAGTTAAATTGTACATTTCATTAAATATAACATTTTTTTAAATAAAAAATGGTTTTGACAGTTAACAGTAATATTGTCTGAAAAGTGCAACAAAAGTATTGAATACTGAACATTTGTGATGTTCATAGTAAAAGATAAACACTGAAAAATTAATTTGCTGATTGTAAAAAAGTGCATTAAACTTCTTACATTTTAAGGTAATAAATGACAGTGGCTCAAGTTTGGTTTGCAAATTTGAACAGCAATCTGTTTTTTTCAGCAAGAAACAAAAAAAAAAATTCTACTCTACTTAAAGAAATAGTTTTTCAATATAGAAGACATACAATTTTATACAAGTTTTACAATATAAAAGAAATCATGCAATGCAGATTTCACATAGGACAATCCAAACTTACATACAGGTAAAATAATTTTTTTAAATAATTTTCATATTCTAGAATTTCTTTGCGGCCCCCCTAGCGCCATCTAGTGGCCCCCAGTTTGAGAACCGCTGATCTAACTGACGCCAAAGGGCGCCTAAAGCGTCAGATATTGAAGCATGGTCAAATGCTTCCCAAGGCGTCAGTTAGGTGACGCCTTGGGAGTGAGAATATTCTCTGTGTTGCTTTGCATTGCAAACATTCCACTGTCATTAAAGTAACAGAAAATGTTTGATCGATGTTTAATACTGAGCGCGTTCTGTGGGCTAATAGAAGCTTTTCTTCAAGCACACCATTAACGCATATTGGTTGATTATTGAGTTAAAATGTGTAATTGGATGTTTGTGAATGTAAAATATATTTTGTGAATCACTTTGTAATTTGCACAAAGAAGAACGTGGGAGGGAGCTTTATTTCTGTTAACTATCTGTCAACGCTCGGTTTAGAACATCATTGCCAGGACAGAATAATAGCCAAGCTTACAGTGACCCAGGGGTAATGACCAACATAAATATTTATAATCTGTGACCTTCCCACAAGCCATAAATAACACATGAGTATCACTGTACCAATTAAAACTCGTATGAGCTTCAGACTGCCCTCAATCCAGAACGGTTCTTCTACTCAAAGGTAAGTCTAAGACTTCTTAAAAAGGATTAAGCTAAGCAGAATAGGTCACTTCTTAAACACTTTCTCCTCTTTCTGATCCAGATCAAAAGAACCGGAAAATGAACTCGACGATCTGGATTGTGGATAGTTTTGAAGAAGCTCTTGCTAAAAACATTGTGATTGTTAGTCTTGGTTTATTCATTAATTTCATCAACGGAATGTTAGTAGTTACTTTCTTCTCCAATCCAATGTTTTCAAGAGATTCCAGATACATTTTATACATTCACCTGGTAATCAATGACATGCTCATGATATGTGTATCAGTAACTTTATATGTGTTGACCTACGCTTCACTTGTTGATGTTTCGTTGTGTTGCATATTGATTGCTCTTGGTTCAACCACATTTATGATCACTCCTTTGAATCTGGCTGGTATGGCCATTGAAAGGTTCATTGCTATCTGTAAACCACTGCATCACTCTCAGATTTGCACTCCACAAAGAACCTACATCTTTATATGCTTGCTATGGGTTTTAGGAGCTATACCTTCTCTGGCAGATATCATTATTTTATTTTCAATCCAGCCCATATCTTTCTTCAGGTCTGTTGTACTTTGCTACCCATTCAATTTGTTCCCTTCCAAAGCCCACAAGGATCGCACCACTGCTTCACAAATCATCTATATGTCTCTGGTGTGGATAATTCTCATTTACACTTATTGCAGAGTCATGTTCACTGCTAGAAAGGCAGCTTCAAAGGGTTCAGCAAAAAAGGCTCGGAGTACGATATTGTTGCATGGCGTCCAGTTACTTCTTTGTATGCTTTCCTATTTCACCCCTGTTTTGGATATGATTGTCACTCCTTTTTTTCCTTTTCACAGAACTAAGATCACTTTCTTTAATTATCTGCTCACAAATATCATGCCAAGATTACTAAGTCCTTTGATTTATGGGGTGCGAGACCAAAAGTTTATGAAACAAATGAAGGAATACTTTACATGCAGAGTTATTATTGTAAAAATTGTGCCAAAATAAAATTATTTTTAATTATGACTTTTTTTTTTGAGATTTGAAAATCTTTACAGTGACCTAAAAACTTGAAAGTATATGAAAGCAACTGAATAAGATAAAATATCTAACCATGTGTCATACACAAAGAAATGATGAACGAACTTTGCTCAGAACTTACTTCAATTTTCTGAGTCATTTTCCTCAAAGTCTTTTAATGAGTTACGGATGTATAAAATCTGTTCTTCTGAAGTTCACGCAGTTAACTATGGGAATTATCCATTAAATAATCACAACTACAAATCTTGTCTTTATATTGGATTGTACTATTGTTTTATCAATTAAAATGTCTTCATTACCAAACTACAATATGCGAAAGCTGCTTCTTAATGTTGATGATAAAAATACTGTATTTTGATTATTACTTTTAATAAAATATTGGAGTGTAAATTCTGATCCTTTGTGTTTTAAGTTTACAGTTTTATTGTACTACTTTTTAACAGATTACTTTCATTTTGTGGTGAGGTTAACAATATAACATAGGCCTAGGCCTACACTTGGTTGATATTTATCTGACAAAATTGTTTGGCAAAAAAGGGGTAAAGCTGCAGGTTTTATTTTACTATGCAAAACAATGCACAGAAAAACAAATAGCCCAGGAAAAAAAGCATACCTTAAATACAACATAATCAGTTATTAATATTTTGTTGGTAATCAGTGTTTTTGCATGTGTTCATAATTTCTTTGTATGACAGCCTGGGCAAAAATTATGGTAATTTAGTAAACAAGATAATGAGTAGCAGCTGAATGCAATCACAAATGAGTCCAGGCAAAGGATTATGGGAAATGCAGTTTTTGATTGAATGACAATAGTCCGGGGAAGAGTGCCATCTAGTAGTGAATATCAATGGATTATTCATTGTGTTATTATCGCAAATAAAAAAGCACAACTATGCATGCAATATGCTTACAAAATCTTAAAAAAAAATAGTAACAATATTTTAATAAAAGATAAAGATGTCAATTTTCCTAGGGCGGCCACTTTTGTGCTCCAATTTATGCTAAAAATAAACAAAAATCAACCTCCTGTCACTGCTTTTCATGAGATCAGTCTGCATTGGAAAACATGTACATTCCTGCTTTGAAACCACTGAGATCACCCAAAACTCCAATGTGCTAAAACAGTTTGCATGTTCGATGCATGTTGCTGTTATATTGTAATGCAATGACGTCATGAATGCAAATATTAGAGGATCCTTGTGTGTAACAGGCTAAATATTCATGATCTCTGCCCTTTCCACAAACCATAAATAAAGTAGCACTCTACTAATTAAAACTGATGCAAGCCTCATTCTTCCCACAGTCCAGAATCGGGATTTCAGCAAGGTAACTCAAAGCGGTTTAGGTGTAATTTAAACGTTTTAAACAGTTAAAACAGGTTTAGGTGTAATTTGTAATTAATTACAATTTAGGGTAATATTGTTTATGAGATAAGCTTCTGGACAATGTTAACCTCTGTTAGTTATCATTAGTCATTTCTTTCATTTGCTTGGACTACATAGAGACAATGTGCACTTTTTAACCACTGTCCTGTTTTCCCTCTCAGAAATGAACTCGACGATCTGGTTTGTGGATAGTTATGAAGAAGCTCTTGCCAAAAACATTGTGATTGTTGGTCTTGGTATATTCATTAATTTCATCAACGGAATGTTAGTAGTGACCTTTTTTTCTAATGTAATGTTTTCAAGAGACTCCAGATACATTTTATACATTCACCTGGTAATCAATGACATGCTCATGATATGCATATCAATAACTTTATATGTTTTGTCCTACGCTATACCATTTCTTAATGTTTCGTGGTGTTGTATATTGATGACTCTTGGTTCAACCACATTTATGATCACTCCTTTGAATCTGGCTGGTATGGCCGTTGAAAGGTTCATTGCTATCTGTAAACCACTGCATCACTTTCAGATTTGCACTCCACAAAGAACCTACATCTTTATATGCTTGCTATGGGTTTTAGGAGCTATACCTTCTCTGGCAGATATCATTATTTTATTTTCAATCCAGCCCATATCTTTCTTCAGGTCTGTTGTACTTTGCTACCCATTCAATTTGTTCCCTTCCAAAGCCCACAAGGACAACACCACCGTATCACAGATCATCTATATGTCTTTGGTGTGGATAATTCTCATATCTACTTATTGCAGAGTCATGTTCACTGCTAGAAAGGCAGCTTCAAAGGGTTCAGCAAATAAGGCTCAGAGTACCATATTGTTGCATGGCGTCCAGTTACTTCTTTGTATGCTTTCCTATGTCACCCCTTTTATGTACATATTCATTACTCCTTTTTTCCCTGAACACAGAACTAAGATCACTTTCTGTATTTATCTGCTCACAAATATTATGCCTAGATTACTGAGCCCATTGATTTATGGTGTCCGAGACCAGAAGTTTATGAAACAAATGAAGGAATACTTTACATGCAGAGTTATCATTGTAAAAATTGTGCCATCAAAATTCTGATTATATATAGGCCCTTTGGGCATGATCGATTAGTCAACTACAAGAGACTGTTGCTGCTGCTAGTGGACATAAAGTCATTTAAATGTTTCTTGTTGCACACATGTTTTGAAGAGTGTATATCTGAAGCGGACTATCCAATATCAATATTGTTAAAATATCGACTATTTAGGCCTAATGGTCCTGCACTGCACATTGATTTAGTTGATTTTAATATATGTATTGATGTATGTTGATTAAATGAATGCTTAATGCTGCAGTCCGCAGTTTTTCCTCTTTTGTCGCCATCTCTGTTCGAAATCTGCAACTGCAGTTATTCACGGAATTATCAAAGTGAGTTGTACTTCGACATGGCACAGATGAACACACACCGCGCCGGTGTGGATAATGGCAGTCTTTTTGGAAGAATGACCAACATAATATTTTTCACTAGAAAATGTAATCTGAAAAAGTAAGAAACATCCACTTTTGTTCTGGTTCTGACATTGCAGTAAATCACGCTCAATGATCATAATGCGAGACAAGCATTTGCAGCACATGGGGCTTATTTTTTTATACAAAATTTTCTTTTAAAAGTTATGGAAATTAGTTGTGGTCTAATACATTTTTCTATAAAGCTACATGACATATTGTTGAATGCAATGACTTTTGAGGGCTCCAGCATATATCTTTTCAAAAAACATTTTTACTGTCTCATTTTGCATGAAATAGCATGCTCCTCTTTAATAATCTGTATATCCCCTATTAATAATTGGCTAAAAATGACAAGATCATTTCATTTAAATCAGGGATCAAGACAGTATTGTGCTATAAATTTGAATGAATTATCCTTCAGATGCCTGTATAAATCAAATGGAGGTGTATATCTGTGAAATATTGGACGTTGCAGACTCTAATCACTGTTGGAGGCCTAATCTTGAAAAAAACATCCAATGATATAAAAAATATAATTATTCATATAAATTAATAAATATACTTTACTGCCCGACATATTAATAGAGATGTGTTTTTTATCACAAAAGTTTGTGCATGGTCCGGGAAGCGCTGTTAAAAAAGTATCAGTTTTTACCTGACCGGGAATGTCGGCACCACTTTGGATAACATTTTACACCTTATAAATGGCAGAGTGAAACTTTATCTAAGAAAAATGTTAGAATTATTTAGATTCATCTTATCTGACCAGTTTGACATAAATGGATTGTAGCTTAGCCTTGTTTCTTATTCAATTCTAGCCTTATATTCCAATATTATCTTAGCAGCGCTGTCGTGATGTTTTTCTGAGGTTTATGTTATGTTGACCTCACCATCTCATCGTCAAGTGACAGGAGTTTTCGAAGAGACAAACAATAAAATAACTCAAGTCCGAATGTGCGCAAGAGGCCACGTTACACATGTCAGGAACACAACAAAAACAGAAACTGAAACCCACTCCTCTAATTATAATAATACTAACAGTACTTTTAGAATGTAACTCGTAAATAATAAATTCCACTATCATTTAACTTCATCACAGTGGTAGTGAAGAATTGGATGTTTAAAATGAGGCCACCCTACCATCCATGACCATGAGAAACACTTGAGACCAGATGTACCATTTGCACTTGCTGAAATGAACCCATTTATTGATTTTTTGTTTTGTTTTGTTGCATTATGTGTTCCTATGTATTTCCTTACGGCCTTAAGTTCAGCATATCTTCAACAAATTTTGACTAAAAATTGAATAAAGGATGAAGATGTCAATTTTCCTGAGCGACATAACTTTTATATAAAAAAATATCAAAATAATCAATGTCCTGTCACTGATTTTTCATGAGATCAGTCTACATAAACAAACATGTACATTCTTTGAAATCACTGAGAATACCCTAGAAACTACAAACAGTTTGCATGTCAGACAAACTGCTGTTATTCTGCAATGACGTCATGAATGCAAATATTAGATGATCCTTGTGGGTAACAGGTTTAATATTCATGATATTTTCCCTTTCCACAAAGCATAAATAGCAAAGTTGCACTCTACCAATTAAAACCGATGCGAGCTTCATTCTTCCCACATCCAGAACTGGTTTTTCAGCTGAAGGTAAATCGAAACAGGTTTTGGTGTGAATTTGAATTAGAAATTAGGGAGATATTGTTTATGAGATAAGCTCTAGGAAAATGTTAACCTCTGTTAGTTATCATTAGTCATTTCTTTCATTTGCTTGGACTACATAGAGACAATGTGCACTTTTTAACCACTGTCCTGTTTTCCCTCTCAGAAATGAACTCGACGATCTGGTTTGTGGATAGTTATGAAGAAGCTCTTGCCAAAAACATTGTGATTGTTGGTCTTGGTATATTCATTAATTTCATCAACGGAATGTTAGTAGTGACCTTTTTTTCTAATGTAATGTTTTCAAGAGACTCCAGATACATTTTATACATTCACCTGGTAATCAATGACATGCTCATGATATGTATATCAGTAATTTTATATGTTTTGACTTACGCTATACCATTTCTTAATGTTTCATGGTGTTGCACATTGATTGCTCTTGGTTCAACCACATTCATGATCACTCCTTTGAATCTGGCTGGTATGGCCATTGAAAGGTTCATTGCTATCTGTAAACCACTGCATCACTCTCAGATTTGCACTCCACAAAGAACCTACATCTTTATATGCTTGCTATGGGTTTTAGGAGCTATACCTTCTCTGGCAGATATCATTATTTTATTTTCAATCCAGCCCATATCTTTCTTCAGGTCTGTTGTACTTTGCTACCCATTCAACATGTTTACTTCCAAAGCCCACAAGGACAACACCACCATATCACAGATCATCTATATGACTTTGGTGTGGATAATTCTCATATCTACTTATTGCAGAGTCATGTTCACTGCTAGAAAGGCAGCTTCAAAGGGTTCAGCAAATAAGGCTCAGAGTACGATATTGTTGCATGGCGTCCAGTTACTTCTTTGTATGCTTTCCTATTTCACCCCTTTTATGTACATTTTTATTAATGCTTTTTTCCCTGTACACAGAACTAAGATCACTTTCTGTATTTATCTGCTCACAAATATTATGCCTAGATTACTGAGCCCATTGATTTATGGGGTCCGAGACCAGAAGTTTATGAAACAAATGAAGGAATACTTTACATGCAGAGTTATCATTGTAAAAATTGTGCCATCAAAATTCTGATTATATATAGGCCCTTTGGGCATGATCGATTAGTCAACTAAAAAAGACTGTTGCTGCTGCTGTTGCTGATTATGTATGTATATATATATATATATATATATATATATATAATCATAAATCATAAATTAATTAGGGTATTTCAACTAGTCAGCTGCAAAAAAACACATTTCCAAACATTATGGAAATAAGTTGTTGCCTAATACATTGTGTTTGATACATTATAGGTTGAATGCAATGACTAGTATGGCTTAAAAGCGCAAATGGTCCTACATTTTGAGGGCCACAGATATGTATCCACAAAAGATTTTTACTTACTCATGTTCCTCACAAATATTCCTCTTTAACAATCGATTGTAACTTTTAGATTGTCGACTGTTTATCCCGTTTATAATAGGTTAAATATTACCAGACCAATTGATCAAGATACTAAATATTAAAGCAGAGATCAAGATAGTATTGTTGTATATCTGCATTAACTGCATTTCTGTATCCTACACAAAGCATAGCTGTGTAAATCAAATCAATGTGTAGGCCTATTTTACATCAGTAAAATATTGGACGTTGTTTTTAGGCAGGCCATGAAGTAGTCTAACAGCAGGCTGTTGCAGGCCTAATCTTGAGAAAGTTTCAAATTGTATAAAAACATATAAATTATTAAATATAAATTAATAAATATAGCCTACTGTCCGATATAGGCTACTAATTGAATATATTTTTTAAATGGTCCATTAAGCGCTGACTAAAACTGAAAAAAGTATTAGTTGTCACGTGACGGGAAACGTCGGCATCGCTTAGGATGATATATTATACCGATAAATGGCAGAGTGAAACTACGAAAATTCGTAATATTATTTAGAATCGTTTTGACCATTTTGAGATAAATGTCAGGTCACCCAGCCCTGTCACTTGTTTCTTGTGCGTTCTTCAATTCTAGCCACATAGTCACATATTTCAGTGGATTAGCAGCGCCGTCGTGTGGTTCTGAGGTAACGGTTATGTGACTGACGTCACCCGATGAATCTCATTCTCATCATCTATTGTATTGACAGGGGCTTTCGAAGATAAACAATTAATAGTTATCTTTTTAATAACTCAATATGGATGAATGTGCGCGACAGGCCAAGTTTCACAATGTCAGGAACACAACACAAACAGAAATGAAAGTGAAAGCCACTACTCTGAATCATACTACTTTCTGTTTTGACAGAGGAAGCAAACGGCAAACTCCGTTGAAAGGTAACGTTAAATTATTGAAAATATTCCTTACTCGTTCATAATAGCGCGTTATAGAATTATACAGTTGTCATATTTTTTTATGAGTTCGTCACTCACATTGCCTTGAAACTGTCAATGCATTGTTTACACCGAGGTGTTAACATTTTTTTACACAATAATAATAGCTAATAATAATAATAATAATACTAACAGTACTTTTAGAATGTTGTATGGTAGACGAACATGGAATTCAATTATTAGCTATCATGGTATCTGACACGTAGTACTTCCTTGTAAATATAGTTACCACTGATAATGATTTGTCATTCTTACAGAAAAATGGCTCAGGCTGATATTGACGAGGGATTATATTCTCGACAGCTGTAAGTGCATTGTAAAATATTCTTACATGGCATACTACAACTTTCCCTATTTTGGTTTCCCCAGATTTAATTTTTTGTGTTTATTTTACTTTAGAAATACTAAATGAAGGGTTCTTGAAACTGAATGCTTGTATTATTATATTTCCAGTGGTGAAAAAAAATGTGCATTGTACTTCTTACAATTTCATTTAGACATTAAAGATTTATATTTTTGCAGATCCCTCAGATTTCAGAAATTTAATAGACTGGACACCTAATAGACAATAGGTTTAAAGAGAGACATGTGTTTATTTATGTACATAACTTTTATGTTTCATTAGTTGTTTAGTTTGTTGTATCAGCTATAATGTTCCCTGAATCGTGTTTTTGAGGTCAGGTTTCTTAGTTTGAGGAATTCTAGTAATGTATTTTCGGTTGCTTTATGAAAAGTTACGCCCATTCCAGGAATGGATTTCACCAAGTTGTTTACTTTTATGTGAAAAAAAATCTCATAAATTATTTAAATGTGCAAAATATACATTGTGACAGTATTTGTTATATTTAATTTATGCTTATTTTAAATTTATATTAAAAACCCAATAAACATATATATTTGCTCTGTTACACAAAATAAGTTTATTTTAAATGGAAACCTCAAATGTTTTAAATAATAAATCAGCATGTACGGAAATTTTACTTTATGCACGGGGCAATTTTTCATCTCACAACAGGTATGTGATTGGCCATGATGCAATGCATCGCATGGGAAAGGCTGACGTCCTCATTGCTGGAATGCGAGGTCTTGGCGTGGAAATTGCCAAGAATGTGATTCTGGCTGGAGTTCGATCAGTCACCGTTCAAGATGAGGGTGTGGTGGAGTGGAGAGATCTATCTTCTCAGGTGACCTTTAATGCAATTAAATGAAAAGTTCAACCAAAAAGTAGTGTAGAAGCCAGATGTAATTTGTTCCACCACTAGATGGTGGTGTGCGTCACTGGTGCAGGTGAAAGCCACACCTGTTCCATCACATATTAATTATTTAATTAATATGTTAAATAATTAACATATTAGTAATTAGTATTTAAATGAGTTGGGTTGAATCAGAGGGAAACAGGTGGCGGGAATTTATGGTTCTTACCATAGAACCACTGCAATGTAAAATCTCTAAGCTCTCATTAAATGGACAAAAACAACTGCTCAAATGAATATCGCTGTGTGCAGGGTTTTATGTGTAAAGAACACCTCACCACCTGTCTTGGGCTTATAGGAAAGCCACAACAAGTAGTCTGACAATCCTTTGCAAATCATCAAAGATGCTCAGAGCTGCTGTTTTCTATGCAATGAAAATGAACGGTGATGTGTGCATTCAGACATGGTCCCTCAAGAACCATTGTGCCAAATGTAATGTAAAAGTTTTGTGATGACATTTGTGACTTGAACTGCAAATGAGATTTGAGAGCTTAGTGCAGGGGTTGATTCATTTTTATTTCCTACAAAAGAGCCACTCCCCTTTTGTGTTCCATGGAAAAAAGCTAGTTATATTTGCAAATATGCCATTCATCCATCCATTTTCTTCCGCTTATCTGGGGCCGTTAGTCTAAGCAGAGGCGCCCAGACTTTCCTCTCGCTAGACACTTTGCAACTATGTAAATATAACATATAACAATTTGCAAATATGTAAATGGTTTATTTAGTTGTTATTGTGAGATCTTTACAAAGGATAAATAATATAATCTCTTTTGTCTTCAGTTTTACCTAAAAGATGCTGATCTGGGTCAGAACCGGGCCTTGTGTACTGAGAAGCAGCTTTCTAGTCTGAACGTCTACGTTCGAGTGTCTGCCTGGACTAACAAACTCAACGAGGACTTCCTCAGCAAGTTCCAGGTGAGTTATGATCCATGTCCATGCAATAATAATAATTGAATCTGAACTTATTTATCATTTTATCTTATTTTATGTGTTTTTTACTATAGGTAGTGGTGCTTACAAATTCATCTTTAGAAGAGCAACTACGTGTGGGAGCGTTTTGTCACTCAAACAATATAAAGTTTATTGTGGCTGACACCAGAGGGCTTTGTGGGTAGGCTGGATCCTGTGAATAAATAAAAGATGTGAAAACGGTTTAAATAGTGCTTAATCATATTCTGATTTCTGTGTTTGGTTTGCAGGCAGTTGTTCTGTGACTTTGGCGAATCGTTTGAGGTCAGAGACACAAATGGAGAAACTCCTGTCTCAGCCATGATTGCTCATATCAGCAAGGTGATACGTGACTAAAATCACATTTTCACTTTCAGTTTGGTCCTTTTAAAGGGATACTCAAAAATCTATAATATTTTCATTCATCATCGAAACACAAATGAAGTAGTCTTTAATGAAATTTGAGAGATTCCTGTCCCTCCATTGAAAGCAAAGCAAAATTTTGACAGAAATTTATAAAAAAAAATCTTCACATGTTTCAAAGATGAACAAAGTCTTATGGATTTGTAAAACATGACAGCGAGAACTTTATGGCAGATTTTTATTTTTTCATTTTCAAAACATATTTTATTCCTTTTTACTATCCTTTGATTAATTAATTTGAGCTGACAATGTAACATTTTTCGCCATAGGAGAATCCAGGCGTAGTGACATGCACAGATGAAGAGAGTCATGAGTTTAATGATGGCATGTTTGTGACCTTTTCTGAGGTTCAAGGCATGACCGAACTCAACAGTTGTGGTCCCATTGAGATCAAAGTGAGGGGTAAGTGCTATGTGAAATATGGAAAATGTCTAGATCTGAGAATAGAAATGGTGGATTGCATGCAGTTTATTTAATTACAAACATATGTGTCAATGTTTTTAGACAGCTACTCCTTCACTATTTGTGACACTTCAAACTTTTCCGAGTATGTGAAGGGTGGAGTTGCCACTGAAGTGAAACAGCCTGAAATCCTCAACTTTGTAAGTGTAACCTGCTATTGATTTATTCCATATTTAAGATGCTGTTGTCATGATGTACAGTTAGTATGCTTTTGAAACCTGGAAGTGTGTGGTGTCAATGTACAGGACTATAGCAAGGCAACTTCCTCAGGTAATGTTTTAATGCTTGCAGAAACCTCTGGATGTGGCTCTGAATGAAGCGCTCGTCGATCCTGAGCTTGTGGAGATGACAGACTATGGCAAGAGACAAAGACACCTGTCTCTGCACCTGGCCTTCCAGGCCCTGCATAAATTCACTCAGAAATACAACCGGACACCCCATCCTAGATCTCAGGTCAGTCATACCATGACACTATTATCCTGGAAATGTGTTTTAAAGTACGCACATTGTATCAAAATTTTCCATATTGAGATAAAGTATTGTTGGTTTAAGAAAGGTAATATTACTGTTCCACTGTGGAAAAACTGACTCTTTGATAATTATTGCCATATTTCAATCTTCAACAATTAAATGAAAAAAAAAAAAAAGTATTATTATACGATTCTTTTTTTTATTTGCATGTGCAAGTACTTGACAATTCAATTGCAATTATGTAAATGCAATGCATTAAGAAATCAAAAATGTTTTACTATGTGATTTGATTATTTTTACTAATCACTATGATTCATAACTATTTTCAAAGAATAATATTATGAAATATTAAATATATATATATATATATATATATATATATATATATATATATATATATATATATATATATATATATATATATTCTAAAAAAAATAGGCCAGGATTTGTATTTTGAAATAATAAGCACCTAAAACTACAGTATATTATAATAGTAATCCAATGTATTGATCTGCATCATCACGTTTTTAAACCCTTTAGGCCTGGTTTCACAGACAAGGCTTAGATTAAGCCAGGATTAGGCCTTAATTCTTTTAGGACATTTAAGTGGCTTTTATAAATGTGCTTTAGGAAAAAACAGTACTGGTGTGTAGACGTCAGTACATGTTGCTTTAGGTTAAAACAGCTCAAGCATGCATTTTAGTCTGGGACTAGATTTAAGCCTTGTCTGTGAAACTGGGGGTTAATGTAATGGTTCAGTAGCTAGACTACAGTTCATCTCTGTGTTTTGCTGCCCTCTGTAGGCTGATGCTGAAGTGCTGGTTACTATCACAAAAGAGCTTTGTACAGATGCAAATTTTAAAGAGCTTGATGAAGATGCTGTAAGGGATTTATCTCTGGTTGCCAGCGGTGACCTGGCACCTGTCAGTGCCTTCATTGGAGGGCTGGCTGCTCAGGAGGTGGTGAAGGTGAGTTTATTTATCTTTACACGCCATTGATGGAATTTTACGTAATTTATGACACAACACTTCCCCGCCATTGATAGAATTGACTTTATGCACAGATGCACTACTTCCTGAAATCAAGCCAGCTCCTTGTGTCCTGTCTGCCATTATTGGCCGAACTTGATTAATTCAGGTGTGTCTGATTACTGTCGCCGTGACTACTAAGGTCAGGCACACCTGGATTAATCAATTTGTCCAATAATGACAAACAGGAAACAAGGAGCTGGCTTAAGTTCAGGAAGTAGTGCAGCTGTGCAAAAGGTCAATTGTTCTGCAATCCATGTTTTTACTGTTATACGGTAGGGGGCGCTATTATTCATCTTCTGAAAGAGTACAGAATCTCAAGCTCAAAACACATAAACAATAAACGCATTTTAATGCACATTTCGTATTTCACTTTCCTTAGCTTTTTGTTTAAAATGTAGGTTTTTTTTTTTTATGAAATCACATTCAAGTGTTGATAAAAAAAGAATGCATTAAGGAAGCTATTATAGCATGTTTTGATTAAAAGCAGAGGTTCTGTTCTTTCTTTTGATATATTGGATGTTTAGATATTCATCCAAAATATTCTGTTGGTGCCATGAAAGTTTTGTGAAAATGATCCAAAATGCTAAGAGTGGCAAGGAACTATTTTGAAAAATCACTGGCGGGGAAAGTGTTTATGATAATTTACACCAGGATCACCAGTTGATGGAGTTTGTGAGCATGCTCTATCTATATATCTTTCAGGCGTGCAGTGGTAAATTCACTCCTCTCAGGCAGTGGCTGTATTTCGATGCCCTGGAATGCCTGCCTCTAGAGGAGGATGGAGTTGTCCTTACTGAAGACGCCTGTGCTCCTGTAAGCAGCAAGCAAGCTCATTCGCAGTATTTAGAAAATACAAAAGTCTCATGTCTCAAATGTCTCATGATCTTTATCCTCTGTGCTGCAGAGAGACAGCCGATATGATGGGCAGATTGCTGTGTTTGGATCTGATTTTCAAGACAAGCTGAAGAAACAGAACTATTTTCTGGTGAGTGTGTTTCTCCTGCTTCACCAGCAGAGGAGGTCATTACCCTTTTTGTGTTTCAGTAAACCCTGTTGGATGACTGTCAGTTATTGTTGATCTGTTATGCAGGGCAGTGAGCAGATCAGTGAGTCAGTGGTGTAGAATGCACAGGAAATATTTGATGTGCCATGTGCTATTTCCTGTTGAGCACTAAGGATATGTTGGTCAGAGTTTCCTCTGTGAATCAACCTAATATTCCAGTTTTTTGTTAGGGGATATTTTTTTGATGCATCATTTTGGTGTTTCTGAATGTTACTAAAACCTGGATTTCTTTATTTTAGCATATTGTTTGTTTATGTAAGTTTTATGCTAATAAAGTAGTATTTTTGCTTTTAGCATACGCTACTGTTCAAAAGTTTGGGGTCTGTAAATATTTTTTTATTAATCTTTCATTCAGCAAGGATATATTAAATTGATCAAAAGGGACAATAAAGACATTTATAATGCTACAAAAGATTTTTATTTCAAATAAATGTACGTTGTTTTCATCAAAGAATCCTAAAAAACTATAACAACCATTTTAACATCGGTTCATTGTTAATAAGAATAATTTCTTGAGCAACAAATCAGCATATTAGAATGATTTCTGAATAATCATGTGACTGAAGACTGGAGTAATGATGCTGAAAGCCATCACAGGATTTAATTGCATTTTAAATATATTATATAATAGAAAAAAATTATTTTAAAATGTCATAGTGTTAGTGTTTTTATAATAAGTTTGAACAAATAAATGCAGCTCTGGTGAGCATAATAATCTTATTTTAAAAACATTCAAAAATCTTTTTTATGCGACCCTAAACTTTTGAACGGTTGTGTACATTTATGCTATAAACGTAGTCCTTCCATCTTTAACCTCTCTTAAAAACCCCAAGTCCTACTCCATCTCTCAGTCTTGGAGATTATTAATCCATATTATTCATCAATTCTCATCTAACGTCTATGTGATCAGGTTGGAGCTGGAGCAATTGGTTGTGAGCTGCTGAAGAACTTTGCTCTGATTGGTCTGGGTGCGGGAGATGGTGGAAAGATTACAGTGACTGACATGGACTCTATTGAGCGATCAAATCTGAACCGACAGTTTCTGTTCCGCTCTCAGGACATCGGGGTAAGAAGAGTTGACACAGAATAGCTACACTGCTGATTTGAACTTCAGAACATTTTTTAGTACAATATCAATGACCGTAATCTAAAACCGGTCCATCTCTTAACTATGATTGATTGAGTCATGTCCACTTCTCATGCCTTAACTGTTGTAAAATCACTGTAAGGCATTTACATTTCTTCTTTTCATCTTTCTCAGAGGCTGAAGTCGGAGGTGGCGGCGGAGTCTGTTAAAGAGATGAACCCTTACATGAACATCATCTCTCACCAGAACCGTGTGTGTGCGGAGACGGAGGAGGTCTACACATATTCGTTCTACAGTCACCTTGATGGCGTAGCAGCTGCGCTGGATAATGTGGATGCACGTGAGTGCTGACCCATGATACACCATCAGTGTTTATCAGCCAGAAGTTTGTGTTGCCTTACACTTTACTTTACTTTCTCTGTCCATTAGGAGTCTATCTTGACCAGTGCTGTGTGCGAAACAAAAAGCCCATGCTGGAGGGAGGAACTCTGGGTAGTAAAGGCCACACTTTGGTGGTAGTACCACATCTGACGGAATCGTATGGACCCTCCTCATCTGGAGGACAGAAAGCCTTTCCCATCTGCACACTCAAGAACTTCCCGCACCGTATAGAGCACACACTGCAGGTAAGAAGGCATTTGTAATGGTGGACGGTTTATTTTATCATACACTTTCTGTTTAACAGATTTACTGGTTGTTGTATTGACAAATATAGCAGGCTAGTAAGCAGGGCCAACGATGATGGCGGATAACCAGTTATGGCACGTTCACTAGTAGGGACGAAACATCAACAATATGCTTTTTTAGGGATGGGCAACGATTAATCGCGATTAATCGCATCCAAAATAAAAGTTTGTGTTTACATAATATATGTGTGTGTAGTGTGTATAATTAATTTGTATATATAAATACCCACACATGCATATATATATTTAAGAAAAATGTGTTATTAATATATCAAATATTTATATTTATATGTAATATTAATTGTGAATAAATATATATAAAATATTTACATGCACATATTTCTTAAATATATAGATGCATGTGTGGGTATTTATATATACAAATTAATTATACACACTACACACACATATATTATCTAAACACAAACTTTTATTTTGGATGCGATTAATCGGGATTAATCGTTGCCCATCCCTAAAAAAGCATATTGTTGATGAGGCCTGCCCATTCTTTGACTACAAACTTCCTCAAATCATTATGTATTTTGCCATACAGGTAATGTAACTTCTTAACGTTTCACTCTTTCTATAAGTTATATATAGCTAGTAAGATAATATAACGGTAATAAAATAAAACTTTAATAAACTGTTAATAAAACTTTGTTTATATTTATAGTTATCATCCTTGGTGAAAATGGCCCTTAACTTAAGTGGAAATATATATAAAAACAAACCAATAAATACAGAAAATACTTTTTTTTGAATTATGTAATATATCCAGGCTTTTATGATCAAAATATTTCTGTATATTTGCAAATGCACATAGTGACCGTTAATGCAAACATGAGGCTGCGTGTGTGAATCACAAATTATTTTTATCATTTTCAGTGGGCCAGAGACCAGTTTGAAGGGCTTTTCAAGCAAACGGCAGAGAATGTGAACCACTATCTCAGGTAGAGATAAATACATTAACTAGTCAATAGTCTAGAAGAGAAAAAAACATCAAATGTGGGGAGGAAACATAGGGTGAAGAGGCACAACTGTTATCAGCAGATGCAGATATTGTGTCAGAGATTCTGTTCAGCATTGTACTCCTTAAATGTGTCCCACTCCTCATGTCCAGACTCAGCTATTCATTATTAGTGCAACCCTTGGCTGCTCCCTGGCTTCCTGCCACAAGTGTCAAGTGTTGTCAGATCTCTTTTCCATCTGAAATGAAGTGAAGGATGTTTATAAAAAGGCGAGTGTGCAGGAAGTTGAGGTGCTGTGTGCTGCAGACAGATACCGCAAAGGGAAGGCAGCCGCATAACTGATGATCTCAACTACCTCCTGTGTACTCAACAGTTTTTTGTTATTGTAGTATCATTAATACACTTATTACAGTTGTTTATTAAAATTTTGAATTGTTTGTACTGTCGTATTTTTGATCAAATTTTGGTAATTCTGCGATATGTTTTTGACAATTTTATTAATATTAAAAAAAAAAGTTCTATATAATTTTTATCACTTTTGTTTTTTTTTGAGTAATGAAATGTTTTGAATGGTTTTGGGCCCATATAAAGTTTAGTCTAAACGATTGATGCTGAAAAAATGAAAACAAAAAAGCTACTCATACACAACTTTTTTCCATCTTTGTCTGCAGTGACCCAACCTTTGTTGATCGCACAGTCACCCGTGGGGATGTGGAGGCTGTGGAAATGCTGGAGGGCGTCTATAGGTGTCTGAGCGAGGAATGGCCTCAGAACTGGGCCGACTGTATCAGTTGGGCCCGCAAACAGTGGGAAACGCTTTACAACAATCACATTAGACAACTACTGCACTGCTTTCCCCCTGACCAGGTAACATAGTGGCTTAGTGGCTAAAGCTAATGGTTCCTAGGCTGTAATGCAATATATATATATATATATATAATCACATGGGACAATGGGGGGAAAATGTGCTAAATTGTTATAAAAAAATAGTGTCATTCTTAATAGTTCTATAAAAAATATTGTCTTTAAGCAAATTATTATTCAAATTAAATTATAATTTATTTTTTTATACATTTCTTTTTATTATTTATTTGGGATGAAATAAAAACCATATGGTTGTGTCATGTTTTGTGAGATTCCCCCCAAAACTGTGCAGTTAAATGCTTTGGATGATAAAAAAAGACCTACTAAAATGACTACTTACTAGTCTTATCAATATATACATTTGACATTTTGATTATGAGTATGTTAAAAAAGTGAGTTGGCATTAGTTTTTCACAAGTGTGATTGAATGTGGTTTCATTTTGACGAGCAGTACCAACAGGTGGCGCTGTTGTCTATAACAACAGTGGGACTATGATTAGAGAAATATATATATATATATATATATATATATATATATATATATATATATCATATATATTTATGAAATCGTTCACATCAAAATCAGTCATTCATGTCATTATCTGAGGTCTTACTATAAATCCAAAAGTCTTCATTATGTGAATTGCAGCATATTACAATGATTTGTTTGTTTCTAAATATATGAGATTCTTATTCAGTGAAAAATATCATTTCTACTTGGAGTTTGTGCGTCTATGGTTGTCTAACAGTATGGATGTGGGTTTGTCTAATCCATAGCATCAGTGCCTGCACACAGAGATAAACATTTATTCAGAGGAGGGGTGATATGGGCAAGAGTTTTGAAACTCTGAAATGTCCTTTATCTTGCATGTCCAGATATAACAGTTCACATCTGCGACCCTGAAGTCGCAGATGTGTAGACCACAGTTTAGTTTCAGGGGTTTGTGCTTGAATATACTGAACAAGAATCAATCATGAAGTTCTGGACGATCTTGGCATAAAAGTTTCTCATTGTCAGTTGGAAGTCTTTCCTGAAGTGCAGAAAGAAGGCTGGAAAGATCAACACAAACAGTTATTTCTGTTCAGCTAGTGGAATAAGCTTTGTGTTACTACTCTTTTGGTCTGCCTTTGTTCTTTGCAGCCTTTTTTGTTTTTTGTTAAAACACAATGTATTGAACACACACATTTACACATGATAAACTCATTACTCTGTCTCTCTAAGCAAAAGGCTTGGAGACATGGGCTTTATGGTGACCAATCACGTCCACTTCACATCAGCATGTGACTGGTGTGGCTGCAGGGCTTCCATTTGGTTCACAACAGATGTAGACGTTTTCCATTCTTGTTTTCTAGAGCTAACTATATTGCGCTTTTAAGTGTATTTTTTTTATATATTTAAATGAACAACATTAAGTAAAACAGTCTATATACAAGTATTTTTTAAATGAAAAATAGACAAGCATTTAATCATAATTATAATAAATATAATTATTTAAAAAGTATACAGAGTATTTTAAACTGTAATTAATCCTACATAAACATAATTTTTTTAGATATAATAATAATAATATAACTATATAGCATCTTTAAGAGTATCTTTTATATATTAAATGAACAACAATAAATAATGCTTATACCTCTTTTTTAAAAATAGACCAACATTAAATAATATATATATATATATATATATATATATATATATATATATATATAAAATACAATTTTACATGCATAGTAAAAATACATGCATATACATTTACATGAATAAAAAAACAAACAAATAAATATTATATTTAAAAACATTAAAAGAACATGTAAACACTTTAAAAACGCTTTTTCTCCTCTCCTTCCTCACTAGGTAACAAGCTCTGGACTTCCGTTCTGGATGGGCGCAAAGAGATGTCCACATCCTTTGACCTTTGACACAAGCAATGTAAGTTTTACTGTGTAAATTCCCATGCACAATCTCTGGAATCTCCCATCATCCCCTGCAGACAGGAATGTCTAACTTTACGACTCACGGTTTTTCTCCTGGTGTGAATTATCTGATATTGATCACCTGAGATTAACAAAGCAAAGTGAAAACATGTTAAACGCCCGAGCCCACATACAGAGACACACTCACACAGGTAAACACAGAGGCACAATAGCACACAGGTCATGCTTTTCACAGAAACCCTTTCAGACAAACTTCTAAATATTTTAATTAGGCTATGCAAATGGTTCCGCTCTACAACCATTATTCAGTTTTATGGCCCATTGTTTTCATTGTCTGGATTCTTTGTAAATGTTATCATCATTTGGTAAGATTAGTTTTCCCCTAAACTAAAGAATTCTCTTTTCACAGTCAATTTGAATTCTATAGTTAACCCATTTTGGGAAGTGTTGTTTTTTGAATGCACTACACACTTTCCTCTCATCATTTCCTGTTAACCACTGCCATTCTGTTTCTCTGCATGATTCATAGCATGTTTTCCACCCTTCAGCCCAAAATCAAACACAAACACGCAGTTTCACTTTAGTTTTGCCAGCTTTAATAAACATATTTTGATTGGAGCTGATTACCCATTTCTCTTGCTTTATAGACCACCCATATGGACTTCATTGTGGCGGCGGCGAATTTATACGGCCAGATCTATGGGATTACAGGCTCAAAAAATCGTGCTGACATTCAGAGCGTTCTGCAGGGAGTAAAAGTCCCCGAGTTCACCCCTAAATCTACTGTAAAGATAGCAGAGAATGACCAGCAGCTGAAAGAGGAAAATGAGGAGAGGAAAGAGGAAGGTGAGATGTTAGGCTTAATATGAAATTACGTATATAATACAGTTCTGTTCTGTCTGGAAAGAACTCTCTTTTAATATCCCTCACTGCACCTCTTAGATAAAGCTAAGCTGGAGATGTTAAAGGAGAAGCTGTCCAAACTCAATCTGACGAACCAAAACTTCCGCATGCATCCACAAGAGTTTGAGAAGGTACCCATGTTTGTCAAGTCAATATCTATTTGAATAGCATTTGAATACATGTTGTTTTGTGATGCACGCCTTGATGAAACTAAATACCTTGTATCGTTTATATAAAGCATAGAATGACAAAGATAATAGACAAGTAAAATAATAGTAAATAAAACATAAGAAAATAGTTCCCTAGTATTTAACTTAGTATACTAAGTGTGTGTGTGTGTGTGTGTGATTTGACGTCATAACTTTACATTCTTTTATATTTTTCAAAACCTTTTGTTTATTTCCTGGCTTTCACATTCTTCTGTGTATATATTTAAAAACATTATTTTTTATGTTTTTTTCTTTAAATTCATTTTGTTCATTGAAGACATTCTGCAAAACATTTTTGTTTTACTTTACACTTTAAAGAAAACACTATGGTTTTGGAGTGACATGAGGAAGGGAAAATTATGACAGTTTTATTTTTGTGTGAGCTATTCCTTTAGTAGCTTTAAACATAAAACGAGTCTAAAAGTTAGCATGTTAACTGTGGCATTCCCTGTAAACACACACATTTGCTGTGTGCACTGGGCCTGTCAGACATGTTGGCGTCCATTCTCAGGTAGGAGGTCTCAGTGGACCACAAAATTGGCCCTGAAACATCTAACCCGCCTGCAGTTTTCCATCGACCCTTAACCAGCTCCGTCCATAACAGACCAGAGAAAACAGTCGTCCTTTCTGTTGAGACAGATCTTCTTCACAGTACCTCAATGCTGTGAGTGACATACTTCTCAAATAGAGGGTGTCCAACGGACAGACAGGTCTTATGAAAAGCGTTGGATGCATGCTGGTTTAGTCAGAGTCCGCTTTGTCGTTCGTCGTGACTGCATGACACATGGGCGTCCTTGGCTTCCACACACACACATACAGGACATAGACTGAATGGGCAGCAGTGTCCGAACTACATCTCAGTTGTGTGTTCTGTTAGGAAGAGGATTAGTCTCAGTCGATGTGTTTCTCTGTATGTATCTGTCTTTGATTTTCACAATCTCTTCAGTCTTTAAATCACTCCTGGACTATCTATTCTCCATTTCTCTAGTAGCTTCTAGTCTTGCTTTCTTTGAAGATTAAACGTCCTGGTATCTGTTTTGGAAAAATGTTCATATGGCAACAGTTAGACAAAGGTTTCTGTATACTGGAGGTCCCAAAGTCTAAAACCACATTTCAAATAAAGTTTTAGGATTTTAAACCAAACAAAATGAATGATGAAGAAGAAATATTTAATATTCTGCTCTGTTTTCAAGGTCACTAATCAGTTGTAAGTGAATGAGTGACATCATGTGACTCTTTGAACCGATGGTCCAACCCGATCTCACGGCAATTCGTACGAATTTTACAAGGTGGCTAATTCGTAACAATTCGTACGATCTCACTCGTACAAATTAGTATGATTTTTGCTAAATCGTACATATTTTATGTGTTGGCCAATTCGTATGAATTCCTACCATCACGTGGGTTTAGACAAATCGTACGAATTCATACAAGTGAGGTCGTATGAATTAGTACGAATTAGCCACTTTTTAATCATTCGTACGAATTCGTACAAATTGGTCGTGAGATAGCATTGGGTGGTCAGGGTTTGTTTGGTTTTTTTGCTTACACTAAAGCTCAAGACAGTGTTTTCATGTCATGGATATGCTGTTATAGTTTTTGTTTATTGAATTATATTTTATTTGTTATGTTTCCTGTTACAAAAATTGGATTAAAATGTCTCTAGTGTTCTTAGACCTTTGGGCCCCACTGTTTGTATCGTATGTCCATATACATGTGCAAGTGTGTGCTCGCACTATTAGCAATGACGCATTCTTTGCCAGATTTTTCCAGTGGAATGTGTGTTTGGGGGATTCTGGTGGCATCAGGTTGCCAAATTATACACTATGCTCAGACACCCCCGCAGTTACCCTCAACACACCCAATACTTGACAGGCTTTGTAGTGCTGCGGTGCCTGGGGCGTAAGCAGAGTGGCAAAACCTCAACACCAGGGTTTCTTAGCATTCCTGCAATATCTAATATCACACCAACGTTCTTGAGTTGTGAATTGTGCTTAAAGGAGTAGTTCACTTTTAAAAAAAACTTTTGCTGATAATTTACTCACCCCCATGTCATCCAAGATGTCCATGTCATTCTTTCTTCAGTCGAAAAGAAATTAAGGTTTTTGATGAAAACATTCCAGGATTTTTCTCTATATAATGGACTTCAATGGGAACCAAACGGTTCAAGGTCCAAAAGAGAGTTTCAGTGCAAACTGCAAACTGTTCAAAGGGCTTTAAACAATTCCAGACGATGAATAAGGGTCTAATCAAGCGAAACGATCTCTCATTTAATTTAAAAAAAAAACAAAGTTTAAGTTTATAAGCTCAAACGCCCACCTTGCTCTGTTCTGTGATGCGCGTCCGTGACTCTCCTGTTCGAACTCGTTCATCGAAATGAACAAATCTTTTTTCGTGTCATTTGGTTCATTCAATGAATTAAATGAACAAATTGACTCGGAAAAAGATTCTTAGTGCGTCATAAAGTGCATTATATGGAGAAAAACATTTTTTTTTATAAGTACAAGATTTGCAGTTCACTCCAGTTGAATCTGGAGCAATTATGGTCCTGAACAAAAAGAGGGGAAATTACAAACGAATACAATAGGAGACTGGAAACTATCAATGTTTAAATATGACGTGATATGATCTTTATCTAGTACCTGTTGTACCAAAGTGCATAAAATACCTGTGGGCCAAACAATTTTGTTCCTGTTTTTAAATTCTTCTTGTTTGTAATAGAAGACTAAAAGATAACATTGAGCATCACATTTAAAACACAACAGGTCTTTTCCTCTTTGTGTTTGGCCTATTGTAACAAATGAACAGATGGTAAGTAGGTGTAGATTTGCTGATGGACAAATCGAACAGTGTTTTCCATTGTTTAAAGGAAATTAAAATCAACAGTAAATGATGCTCTTCTATAAATGCCCATACTGCACTGAAAATATATATTTTTAATGAATATTTTTGTATTTTTTTTTCACTAAAAATGTCTAAACATCCTTAAAATAGTATTACATATGAATATAAGAAATATTAAGTAAATGTACCTAAAGCAAAATTGCAGATGATATTAAGACTTGTTTTAAGAGAATATTTATTAAAGAACATCTTTTAGAGTTTCGTTTTTCTTTACCCATTTGCAAATCTAGTTTTAAGCATAACCATCTCTAAATGTAAAAATGAGGAAAAACAATAAGCAGTCTCCTAATATGCATATGATTCATGTATAAATAAAAAAAACAAAAAACAAGATCGAATGCAAGAATGGCCTTTATGTGTTCTTGTAATAATGAAATTGTTTGTGCATTACCATATGCTCTTTTTTATTCTTGTGTTCCAGGATGATGATAGTAATTTCCACATGGATTATATAGTTGCAACATCCAACCTGAGGGCAGAGAACTATGATATACCAACAGCCGACCGCCACAAGGTGATTTTTTTTGTCTTTGTCAAACAACTCTGCGGTGCTTTTGTTTGTGAGACAAGGTCTAAAGTGATCAACATTCCCCTCTGGGCGTTTGTGTCCTCAGTTTCAGTACATATACAGGAACACCCTGAGGAAAGACCTTTTCATTCAACCATAGATTTCATCCAATTTACTTGTACTACTTACCATTAATAGTTTGCATGACATTTTTGCACCCGTGTGAACATGTATTTGTAATTCACGAAGCATGTACCATGTGTACAAACGTAAATAATATCCCAAACCTTTTTCTCATCTGCAGAGCAAGTTAATTGCTGGCCGCATCATTCCAGCAATCGCCACTACAACAGCTGCGATCGCCGGACTGATGTGTTTGGAGCTCTATAAGCTTGTCCAGGGTCACCGGAAAATCACGTCCTACCGCAACGCATATTTAAACTTGGGCACCCAATACTTTGTCTTCTCACAGCCTTGTCCGGCCCCGAAAATTACAGTAAGTGACCAAGCTACTCACTTATCACCATCTAACTGTTGTCCAATTGAGAGTGTTTTACTTTTTGCCCATTAATTACCAAGCACAGAGAGGTAGAAGTAGCTCTTCATAATATCATAATTATTCTACAGTATAGGTCTGTATTGGCCCTCCATCTCCAACATAATGTATTTAATTTTACCATGGTTGTGTATTAGCTAAAACCTATATTAACTAAAGTAAAATCACTGTAATGGTTTCATAGCTTATTGATTTTATAAAACAGCAATATAAGAAAATAACATTATGTGCTTTATTATTATATTATTATTAAATAGCTGATAAAATATTATGTATTATAATATAATATAATAACATAAAAACATTAAATATGAATTAAAATTAAAATTATTTTTAATAAAGTTAGTAGTAATAATAATAATAATTTAGAGTTAGAGTGATCTGTTTTATTATTACAATGTTTTACATGCATCACTGTGTTTATGGACTTTATTTAGTAAAACAATTTGTTCTCTAGACTAATATTTGAACAAAGACTAATATGTTGTTGGTTAGAGTAAGCGTGCTAGTTAAAAGACTTCTGTTCCCAATAATCACTCTTGTGCAGTGAATAAAAGGGAATGTTTTCTGTGGTTGAGTTCTGTTATGGGGGCCTGGGGTTATGGCTGGGGTGAAGGGGTACAGCATCAGTCTTCTGTCTGGGTCTAGATCACTGCAGGCTTTATTTTACTTATTTTCATCCTCAGAGACTTAAACCACTTAGTAACTGTATACTCACCCCCGCAGACCCCTCACCTGCCAACCTGGTGAGTTTGCTGAGTTTAGGGGACTTCCACTTTTTAAAGGGAACACGTTCCAATGTAGAGCTTTTTGACAGACACGTGCATGTATTGAAGCAGAAAGTGTTGCATGCAAAATCTGGTGTGTGTTTTTAAGTTGGTGCACTTATGGGTTTATAGGTCTGTGATCAAGATCTTAGAGGCAAAAACATAAGTGAATGGTTCTGGATTTGTGCAGAAAGACTTCAGATGAGGTAATGCAACCCCGGACATGGCCGTCCACACATGGGGGGAGTGTTGTTTCTACCAACATGTGCAGGGTCAGAGTTGAGGGTAATTTTCACCCAAGGGGACAAGCGGTGAGCTGATCTTTGAAACACACAAGCTCAGGTTACTTGTGTGATGTCACCATTTTCTGGAGCGCTCCTTTCTCAAAACACTCAGCAGAACCAATCATTTTTGGATTTCAAGAACATGCAGTTGCCCTGAAAAGTATTTGAACACTAAAGCCCACAAATGTATGAATGTCATTGCATTAAACATAACCCGACGAGTCGATTTGGTGATTTTTGGTGGATGATGTATGAGGTCAGTTCACCTCAAGTTCACACAGGTGTCTTATAGCAGAGGAACCACAGGTGTAGTTCTTCACTTTAACCAACAACATGTTCCACTAACTTTCACAACCACAAAGTGTGACACAATGATTTTTGTCTTTATTTTGAAGAGTATGTCCATTGCTTTATCATAACAAAGCTAACGAATGCATTTTTGTGATGCAATATCATTCAAAAGTTTGGGGTCGGTTGCTATTTTTAAGAAGTCTTTGCATTAATTTGATTTTTAAAAAATTGTAATAAAACAGTAATATTGTGAAATAATGTTACAATTTTTCATAATTGTTTGTATTAAATTAAATTTAAAAATTACATTTTTAAAATGCTAATTATACCTGATGAAAAGCTGAATTTTCAGCATCATTACTCCAGTCTTCAGTGTCACATGATCCCTCAGAAATCATTCTAATATGATGATTTGCTGCTCAAAAAACATTAAATATTATTATTTTTAATGTTGAAAACGGTTGTACTGATTAATATTTTTGTGGAAACATACATTTTTTACTGTCTTTACTATCACTTTTGGTCAATTTAATGCATCCATGCTGAATAAACAATTAAAAAATTACAGCAACATATGAATGGTACAGTCTACAGTACATTTTGAGTGGTAGTCTTTATTTTGCTTAGCGTGGACTTCCTTAATTTTAAGTGTGACATTTTTGGAACCACTGAGTTGGAAAATGTTGGTGTCTGGATGTTTTTACTTTTTCCATCTTTTTTGTTTTGTTTGCATACCTTTTTCATATGACTGGCACTAGTCTTTTCCAAGTCCAGGATGTGAGAAACGTTTCCACACACGGGACGAGTTAAGAGTGTGCTAGAGCATGCTTTATTTTGTAATACTGATACGTGGTGGAAAACAAATTATTTAGTCAATTGGTTAGCATTTCCATTTTTTTAAACCTTTGTTTAGACTGTGGTAGTGATATGGTAGTTGCCAAATGGGGCTTTGCCAGCTGTCAGTGTATTAAATTGAGCTGTGCAATATCTATTAGTATCTTTTCCAGCAATGTGGCTTTCATTTGGATTTACAAGAAAAATAAAAGGAGAGACACTTATTCAGATGGATCAGAAATGCACAATAGTCAGTTGCTTGATAAAAATAACATTTAAGTCACATTGTCACAAAAAAAACCATACAAATTATGGAAATTTGACAGGTCACACACTAAGAGGGCTCTAAATCTTGTCTTAGGCAAGACTGATATACTCGAGGCTTCCTGTTTTCTATCAAGGACATCCTCTTCAACAGCCTCCACTATTTTTACACTCTCAAGGCAGTTTCAGAGAACTTGTTTATCAATCTTTTTGTCATGAGAATGACTTGGATTAGTATTGCAGATATAAATTTGGACTGAATATTTTTTGTCTTTTATAAAACTATAATTTACAATGGCAGTTTTTATATATTATTCATTTAAAGTGTAAAGCCCATGTAATAACCTAAGTCCACATTGATTGTGGAAAGCTGTCCAGTTAGCCCAGTATAATGCATCAGTATTTTACCTTGGCATTTTTCTCTGTGCAGTGCTACCATGTGAATTGTGACTTGATCAGAAATGAAAGTGCTCTGCCTGGGGTTCTTGCTGTGCATGCTTCAGGTCCTTATTAGCAGCCTCTCAATGCAGTTTATGAGCCTGTGTCTGTCGTAAACCTGCAGAAAAGACCAGCATGTGTTTTCTTTCAGATGCTGGTCGTCAGCATGGGATGATGGTGCGCTTGTGTCTCCACTGTGTCTCCGCTTCCTCTGAAGTGTCTTTCCCCTCTACTTGCTAAACGCCTTTTTGTCCTTTCCACATTTGTCTTTGGCTAGCTTAATGTGACTTAAACCCACAATTCTCTTTAAAATACAAGGACTTGCTATAGATTTGATAGGTTTCAATCTAAGGTTTTATATACTGGAGCTTTCGTCATTGAAGGTCATTGCAGCAAAACCGCTGCTGCACTTTTTTTTTTTAAACCTATTGTTTTGGACCACTGATCCTTTGGTGACCTGGAAGCATCAGAATGCGTTACTGTTTACAATACAAATGTGATGTGGCCATTTGTGTCACTAAACACCTCCAAAGGTAGTTTGACTGTTGAATCGCAGTGCACACTTAGTCCAAAATATGCGTATGAAATTTTCGCACGTTAAAAAATAAATACCACCTCACGTTATGTCAATCACGCTTGCACACTGCCTCCAAAACTTTCGTCCGTCATAAAAAAAATCAAATCAGGTTCGATTTTCTGTGTTTTTCGCATCCGTGGCAAGCAGTTTGAATGGAGTTTTGACAATTCAGAGCCACTGAATCAGGAATACAAAAAAAACGCGTACGAAAATTTCGGACTCGGTGTGCAATGGCCTTTAAACAGCATCTAAACGTCTACATTTTCTGCTACACATTCATCAAGTACAGGGTTAATCAGTGCTTATATTTTAAAGTAAATGTACCTTCATGTTTTAACCTGCTTCTGTTAATAAATCGATTTCTGACAGCTTGGCTTTTCACCTGTAGGCAATAATGTGAGGGTTCTTATAGATGAAGCAAACATCTGGCAGTGCTTGCAACTCTTTTGATGATTATTACTTTCTTTCTCCTTATAGTCACAGAGTGAATACATTTTTGTCTTGATGAATCATCTTGTGATATTCATGACAATCAGGGATTCAGGAATATGCATTATTATGATATATATTGCAGTTCAAAAGTTTACTCTCAGTAAGTATTTTTATTGTTTCATACAAATCTCTTATGCTCACCAAAAATGAATTCACAGTATGTGATTATAAAAAACAGTAAAAACAATAACATTTTGAAATATTATTACAATTTGAAAGAACTATTTTCTATTTTAAAATTTAATTTATTCCTGTGATCAAATCTGAATTTTCAGCGTCATTATTACTCCAGTCTTCAGTATCACATGATCCTTCAGAAATCATTCTAATATGAGACTCAAGAAACATTTCTTATTATTATCAATGTGAACAGCAATTGAATTTCAGCAATGAAAATAGCAATTATTTGAAATAGAAACCTTTTGTAACATTATAAATACCATTACTGTAACTTTTCATCAATTTAATTAATCCTCGCTGAATAAAAGTATTAATTTCTTTAAAAAAGTCTTCATGTAGTCTTCAAGTTTTCATGTAGGTTTCTTGTGGTATAGTTTTGCTATCCATCTTTGCTTAATCTAAAAGCGTTTTGGTACTTGATATTAATACCTCTCTAGGGTGCAGGTGCAAGTTCAGATTTACTTTCAAATGTGACAATCATGCAGGTGAAATGCTTAAAATAAGAGCAATATAGGATGCAACGACCAAAGATGTCCATTTGATGCATGTCTAACAGTTTAAAAACAGCACTTTTCCCCTCTCACTTACATTATGTATTAGTTGTGTCTGCTGGTCTTATAGATCAAATGGAGCGGAGAGCTGTGAGGTGAGAGCATTTATTTGGATATGACCTGTGGACCACCTTATTGGGCCGTTGATGAATTACGGCTGGTTGGAAAGAGAGAGAACGAAAGAAGAAAATTGTGAGGAGGCAGAAAGAGAAGCCTGCAGTAATGACAGCTATTTCCTGCCATCGCAGGAAGCTCCTCTATTAGAACCAGATTTTCTTGAGCTCCAATGAGACTGCCTTTTTATTCCTTTAATCATTCACAGCTTCCTAAAGAGAGAGCAAGTAAGAAAGAAGGGGGCTGTGGGGAGAAATGGATCAAAGCCCATCTGCTCAACCCCAAAGCTTCTCTCCATTTCTTTGTTCTCAAGCATTCCCTTTTTGATGGAGTTTCAAAACTTTACTTGTTTATTCACTCTTTTTCTTTCTGTGTTTACTGTAGAGTGCACTCACTTGTTTAATCAGCTCATACAATAGAGCTGTGCTGTGTCATCAGTGAGCAATTAGTCTTGCTTAAAGCTTTCTTTAGTTAGCATTGCACAAACGTCTTGAAGTTTTCAGGAGGATCATGCACATGTTTCATGTATTGCAAAATTTGAGCTCATGCACAATTTAAAGATATGGATTTAGCATGAAATATTATATGTCTATTGGAGTTCGCTTTCTTTAGGTATATGTTAAATTTTTGCAGCGATGTTGAATAGAATGGAAACTTTTCATTAACCACAAGAATTGATTACAAGAATATATTTACACTAATAGTACATTTTAGAAATAAATAGCAGAAATGTTTTCATCATTTATAAAAATCTGAAATGTTTCTTGAGCCAATCATAATATTATGATTTCTGAGAGATCTTGTGACACTGAAGACTGGAGTAATGATGTTGAAAATTCAGCTTTGTCATCACAGGAATACATTGCAAATTATATTCAAATAGAAAACATTTCATTTAAAATTGTAATAATATTTCACATGATTGGAAGCACACTTCTTTTCGACAGGCAAAGCAGGGTTACGTTTTTGTACGTTGTGCACAATAACCCTAAAGGCACCAGGACGGCGGTGCCACCGGCTTCTTATATATATATACTGTATGTATATATACGTATATTTAAATATAGCTCTGAGCAGCGATGAAGGGCCAAAGCCAGCGGTACCGCCACCCCGGTAACTAAAGAAACCGGGGTTGCGGTGCCACCGGCCTGGGCCCGTAATCGCTGCTCGCAGCTATATTTATTTTTTACATTTTTTTCCAACTATTCGGGCACTTTTGGGGCCCTTAACCTGCTTGAAAACTCTTGAAACTTTGCACACAGGTCAGAACCCGCGGCCATCAGGGCAGGGCTGAAGCTGGTACCTGGGTGTGGCAGGGGGGCTCGACAGCGCCCCCTGGAATGGGGTCTGAAAAAACTTGGTCCATAAATCAAACACGCTTGCATGTAATAATATGAAACTCGGTGCACATGTAGATCTCATCGGTTCATATATACTTCACACTCTTACTCTTACTTCACACTCAATTTTCAATTTAAATGATAGTTCTGTAATTGTAGTGTGCAATGATTGATCAGGCTGAACAACATGTGGCTTGTGCAGCTTTGTGCCTTTCTGTTGACAAACTCTAGTACTCTCCTACTTAGCAAAATAGGATTGTAATTGCATACATAAACACTATTGCCATTAGTACTTGAGCTTTGATCTTTACCCACTTTGGCCTTTAGTCTTTCTTCTTTTCTGATCTTCAAACATGTTCTTTTTATAACAATCGTATATGGCTGAGTACAAAAAAAGTGTTTTTTATTCAAATAAATGGTACATTTTCATAGGCATGCACCAGAATGATTGCCAAAAAAAATGTGTGTGGCCTTCTAAAGTAAGCCATTGTTTTAGAAGTAACAGCATGCTGCATACTTTCCATATGTCTGCATGGTGAAGTCATTAAGCCATACTTCATACGGAGCATATAGTAAAGTCGCGCATCCTGGCCTGACATCACAAGACCACACCAAGAGAGTTCAGTCATATGAACTATTCCCGGTGGTAAGACATGGATGGATAGTTGGAAAGCTATTATTGTGGGATCAGCTATTTCGCCCAGATTAGCCAGTTAAATGTCTTTCAAATGCTCTTTTTCTGTTTAAGTGAGTGGTTCTTGACCAGAAATACACCCATCACTAGTGATTTCAGTCGTTTTTTGGCTCCGAACTCTTTATCTCAGCAGTGATTTTCAGTTTGGTAGTTGGGATCAATCAGACCACAGGCCGTGTTATTTTCATTGCCCACAGTGTTGAGTGCAGGAATGACGAGTTTTCCCATAATTCTCCCTCCATGTGCAGCAGTGGTTCTGCAATCAGTCTTTTAAATTAGATGTGAAAGTTCTGGTTTGTATTAACACATCTTAAACCCATGTGTGTACCTGATGGAAAAAGCATCATTAGACTGATCATTAAATTAATGTATAATCCTTGTCCAGTTTTTTTGTTTTAGAGACCCCAAGCAACATACTGTACAGTATGGTACACAGTATTGACTTAAATATTTTCTTTAGAATAACATGCACTGAAAAATAATGCCCAATAAGACCAGGGGAAAGTAAATAGGGAATGTGTACTCAACATCCCCAATTATATGTTTTTAGGTCTACTTAATCAACAGATTGAAAATCTTCAAAGAGTTGCAAAGTCAACAATGTTTTGTTGTCGGGTGGCAAGATCTTTGTGTTATAAGTACAATTTGGTGAGAATGTCTTATGAGGGGAAAGTAAACAACCTTTAGTTTACGGCAATTTGTTTGTTTCTATGGTCATCAACATGAATGTAATATGATGCCATTTGATGAACATAGAGCAATGTGCCTGTAAAAAGACACATGAAAACACTTTTTCAATTAAGATGTTTTCCATGCAAACATATCCCCCAGGAATCCAAGCTCGGCCGTAAAAGTCACAGTATGCTTAATAATTGGCAGGGCTAGTGTGAAAATAACAAAACTTAGGTCAATTTCACACTTTTCACCAGCTTTAGTCCCTTCAAGGTAAAAAATAATAATAATAAAATCATCAATAAGTATGCCAAAATATGTTTTCCATAACTCTTTAACATTATTTAATCAACTTTTTCAAGTTATGAAATTCAACTAGCTTTCTTAGTAAGTTAAATACTTAAAGTCAAGCGAGACTTGATGTCGTGTCTCCTTTGCTCTAAGCATCCACACTTCCGGGAACCGGGATCCTCCCGACAGGGGAGAAAACGCTCAACCAACTGAGCCACTGGTACTTCCACATGAATATTTCTTTTTTTGGGGGGTGCATGTCATTTTTATTTGGACAAAACCAGTGAAACTAAAGCATTATAACACAAAGAGTGAGATTCCAATCCAAATCCTCCACATGATGGAGCAATGCTCAAACCACTGAGCCTCTGGAGCTTCCACTCTTAATCTTCTTTATTTAATCTTAATCTTTATTTAATCTTATTCTATCTTAATCTTCACTATTGCTCCTCTTTTTTGGGGGGCATGTCTTTTTTATTTGGACAAACACGTTCAAAATAAAGCATTTTAATGCAAAGAGTGGGATTTTAACCCATATCCTCCACATGATGGAGCAACGCTCAAACCACTGAGCCACTGGACCTTCCACTCTTGCTCCTCTTTTTTGGGGCCCATGTCTTTTTTATTTGGACAAAACCAGTGAAAATAAAGCATTTTAATGCAAAGAATGGGATTTGAACCCAAATCCTCCACATGAGGGAGCAACGCTCAAACCACTAAGCCACTGGAGCTTCCAATCTTACTCCTCTTTATTTTGGGGACATGTCTTTTTTATTTGAAAAAAAAAAGTTAAAAATAAAGCATTTTAATGCAAAGAATGGGATTTGAACCCATATCCTCCACATGATGGTGCAACGCTCAAACCACTGAGCCACTCGAGCTACCACTGCTGCACCTCTTTTTTGGGGGGCATGTCTTTTTTATTTGGACAAAACCTTTCAAAATAAAGCATTTTAATGCAAAGAGTGGGATTTGAACCCAAATCCTCCACATGATGGTGCAACGCTCAAACCACTGAGCCACTGGAGCTTCCACTCTTGCTCCTCTTTATTTGGGGGGCTTGTCTTTTATATTTGGACAAAACCATTCAAAATAAAGCATTTTAATGCAAAGAGTGGGATTTGAACCCAAATCCTCCACATGATGGTGCAACGCTCAAACCACTGAGCCACTGGAGCTTCCACTCTTGCGCCTCTTTATTTGGGGGCCATGTCTTTTTTATTTGGACAAAACCATTCAAAATAAAGCATTTAACGCAAAGAGTGGGATTTGAACCCAAATCCTCCACATGATGGAGCAACTCTCAAACCACTGAGCCACTGGAGCTTCTACTGCTGCACTTCTTTTTTGGGGTGAATGTCTTTCTTATTTGGACAAAACTGCTCAAAATAAAGCATTTTTATGCAATGAGTGGGATTTGAACCCAAATCCTCCACCCAATGGAGCAATGCTCAAACCACTGAGCCACTGGAGCTTCCACTGTTGCTCCTCTTTTTTGAGGGGCATGTCTTTTTTATTTGGACAAAACCGTTCAAAATAAAGAATTTTAATGCAAAGAATGGGATTTGAACCCAAATCCTCCACATGATGGTGCAACGCTCAAACCACTGAGCCACTGGAGCTTCCACTCTTACTCCTTTTTATTTTGGGTAATATCTTTTTTATTTGGACAAAACCAGTGAAAATAAAGCATTTTAACACAAAGATTGGGATTTTAACAAAAATCCTTCACATGATGGAGCATTGCTCAAACCACTGAGCCACTGGAGCTTCCACTCTTACTCCTCTTTATTTTCAGAGGAGTATCACATGATCAGTGCATCACATGATCAACTGCTAAATTCAAATGTGCTTCCCCGCGTTGGCTGGCGCTGAGCCAGAGACGGGTGCACTCAGTGCTGCTGTCATTTTCACGGACGCAATTTCCTATGGCAGGGGTCGGCCGACCCCCTAAACTTCTGCCTAGCCCCCCTACAAATTTGTGATTAATGTAGGCTAGGAATTCATGTTCGCTTCCGTCTTGTTATAATAAGATTCGGCGCGTTCTTCATCCCCATCCGCAGCAGTGCAGAGCAGAGAGCACGTCAGAAACAGAGGACAGTGTGTGTGTGTGCGTGCGTGTTCATCTCGACGCGCACGGTCAATTGCGATGTAAGATGTAGCTAAACTTAACATTTCATATTTGATATTTTTTAGGTCATAAATGTTAAAAGAATGACTAAAAATAATCAGGCAAACTAATATAGTTTTGTCTAATTTCGCCATTTTGAACTGAAAATTTGTAAATAAAAAATAGTAACGTGACATGTAATGTAATAATTAGTTTACTGTCATTGTTGTGAGGGGACAAGAAACATTAACAAAGCCGTTTTCATCATTTTAGGCACATGAGTAATAATGAATTTATACATGAAGAGTTCAGATGCAAAAGCCTCTAAATGCCATTTGAAATTTTCTTCTTTAATGATGATTTTTATCAAACTTGTATATTTAAGTTCAGTAATTTCACTTAAATGGCTATGATAATTACCTATTAATTGTTATTTAAGTGATATTACTGAACTTAAATATACAAGTTTGATAAAAAATCATCATTGAAGAAGAAAATTTCAAATGGCATTTAGAGGCTTTTGCATCTGAACTCTTCACATATTGAGAATATAATTCAAATTGTAGCCTTTAGTACAAAGCTAAGCCTTCGGAGGGGAAGAGAAAGTGATGAAGAGACTGAGGAAAAAAGAAAGAGTGATGGAGATGAGGAGAGATTTTGACAAATAATCTACTGTCCACTGACATGGTTTTAAAGCAATTTCCTATCCTTTTTTTTGGTCTTCAAACGTCTTGAAAATGCAAATATCGGATAACTAAAAAATGTGAAGCCCCTACCAACCTCAAATTTAGGACCTCTTTGATTATAAAGCCCTGTCTACGGCCCTGTATTAGGCATACAAACAATAATAAATGTGTAGCCTATACATATTGTGAATGCATTTAATAAACTTAATTACCAAGCTTTAGCTTTCAGTAAATAAACGCATCTGAGAAAAATTATTCATAGGCAAAATCAACCTATATCAGTTGACCCTATGTTTACTTTCTTCACTGACAAAAAAATGAAAAGCCTATATCAGTCAAAGCTCAGTTACGAGTTAAATTTAAACTTAAATTTAGCTTATCCTTATATTTTTTTTGTTTTTTGGGGGCGTGTTAGAGTGGGATTTTGTTAGGTGGTCCTCAGAAAAAAATGGAAGATAAAGTGGTCCTTGGGCTGAAAAAGTTTGAGAAACACTGCTCTAGACTCTTCCAGAGCTGCGATATCAAAATTCAAAATTTCGACCCGAAAAAAAACGACAGTGTTACCCCTTTCTTTTTTTTTCTTTTTTGGGCGAAAAATTAAGTTTCTCCAATCTTCTCAAAACTCTGGATTCTGATAGAGGGCCACGAAACTTTGACCTGAGTGCAAAAATGGAGGCTCTAGACCCTTCCAGAGCTGAGATATCAAAAATTAAAAAATTTCGACCCAAAAAAAAAACGACAGTGTTACCCCTTTCGTTTTTTTTCGTTTTCGGGCGAAAAATTAAGTTTCTCTAATCTTCACAAAACTCTGGATTCTGATAGAGGGTCGTGAGACTTTGACCTGAGTGCAAAAATGGATGATCTAGACCCTTCCAGAGCTGAGATATCAAAATTCTAAATTTCGACCCGAAAAAAAAACGACAGTGTTACCCCTTTCGTTTTTTTTATTTTTGGGCGAAAAATTAAGTTTCTCCAATCTTCTCAAAACTCTGGATTCTGATAGAGGGCCACGAGACTTTGACCTGAGTGCAAAAATGGAGGCTCTAGACCCTTCCAGAGCTGAGATATCAAAATTCAAAATTTCAACCCGAAAAAAAAAACGACAGTGTTACCCCTTTCGTTTTTTTTTTTGTTTTGGGGCGAAAAATTAAGTTTCTCTAATCTTCACAAAACTCTGGATTCTGACAGAGGGTCGTGAGACTTTGACCTGAGTGCAAAAATGGATGATCTAGACCCTTCCAGAGCTGAGATATCAAAATTCTAAATTTCGACCCGAAAAAAAAACGACAGTGTTACCCCTTTCGTTTTTTTTATTTTTGGGCGAAAAATTAAGTTTCTCCAATCTTCTCAAAACTCTGGATTCTGATAGAGGGCCACGAGACTTTGACCTGAGTGCAAAAATGGATGATCTAGACCCTTCCAGAGCTGAGATATCAAAATTCAAAATTTCGACCCGAAAAAAAAACGACAGTGTTACCCCTTTCGTTTTTTTTCATTTTTGGGCGAAAAATTAAGTTTCTCCAATCTTCTCAAAACTCTGGATTATGATAGAGGGCTGTGAGACTTTGACCTGAGTGCAAAAATGGAGGCTCTAGACCCTTCCAGAGCTGAGATATCAAAATTCAAAATTTCGACCCGAAAAAAAAACGACAGTGTTACCCCTTTCGTTTTTTTTCATTTTTGGGCGAAAAATTAAGTTTCTCCAATCTTCTCAAAACTCTGGATTATGATAGAGGGCTGTGAGACTTTGACCTGAGTGCAAAAATGGAGGCTCTAGACCCTTCCAGAGCTGAGATATCAAAATTCAAAATTTCGACCCGAAAAAAAAACGACAGTGTTACCCCTTTCATTTTTTTCATTTTTGGGCGAAAAATTAAGTTTCTCCAATCTTCTCAAAACTCTGGATTCTGATAGAGGGCCACGAGGCTTTGACCTGAGTGCAAAAATGGAGGCTCTAGACCCTTCCAGAGCTGAGATATCGAAAATCAAAATTTCGACCCGAAAAAAAAACGACAGTGTTACCCCTTTCATTTTTTTCATTTTTGGGCGAAAAATTAAGTTTCTCCAATCTTCTCAAAACTCTGGATTCTGATAGAGGGCCATGAGACTTAGACCTGAGTGCAAAAATGGAGGCTTTAGACCCTTCCAGAGCTGAGATATCGAAACTCAAAATTTCAACCCGAAAAAAACGACAGTGTTACCCCTTTTGTTTTTTTTCGTTTTCGGGCGAAAAATTTTGTTTCTCCAATCTTTTCAAAACTCTGGATTATGATAGAGGGCTGTGAGACTTTGACCTGAGTGCAAAAATGGATGATTTAGACCCTTCCAGAGCTGAGATATCAAAATTCTAAATTTCGACCCAAAAAAAAAACGACAGTGTTACCCCTTTCGTTTTTTTTTTTCATTTTTGGGCGAAAAATTAAGTTCCTCCAATCTTCTCAAAACTCTGGATTCTGATAGAGGGCCACGAGACTTTGACCTGAGTGCAAAAATGGATTATCTAGACCCTTCCAGAGCTGAGATATCAAAATTCAAAATTTCGACCCGAAAAAAAAAGACAGTGTTACCCCTTTCGTTATTTTTCATTTTTGGGCGAAAAATTAAGTTTCTCCAATCTTCTCAAAACTCTGGATTATGATAGAGGGCTGTGAGACTTTGACCTGAGTGCAAAAATGGAGGCTCTAGACCCTTCCAGAGCTGAGATATCAAAATTCAAAATTTCGACCCGAAAAAAAAACGACAGTGTTACCCCTTTCGTTTTTTTTCATTTTTGGGCGAAAAATTAAGTTTCTCCAATCTTCTCAAAACTCTGGATTCTGATAGAGGGCCATGAGACTTAGACCTGAGTGCAAAAATGGAGGCTCTAGACCCTTCCAGAGCTGAGATATCGAAACTCAAAATTTCAACCAGAAAAAAAAACGACAGTGTTACCCCTTACGTTTTTTTTTTTTTTTGGCGAAAAATTAAGTTTCCCCAATCTTCTCAAAACTCTGGATTCTGATAGAGGGCCATGAGACTTTGACCTGAGTGCAAAAATGGAGGCTCTAGACCCTTCCAGAGCTGAGATATCGAAAATCAAAATTTCGACCAGAAAAAAAACGACAGTGTTACCCCTTTCGTTTTTTTCGTTTTTGGGCGAAAAATTAAGTTTCTCCAATCTTCTCAAAACTCTGGATTCTGATAGAGGGCCACGAGACTTTGACCTGAGTGCAAAAATGGAGGCTCTAGACCCTTCCAGAGCTGAGATATCAAAATTCAAAATTTCGACCCGAAAAAAAAAACGACAGTGTTACCCCTTTCGTTTTTTTTCGTTTTGGGGCGAAAAATTAAGTTTCTCCAATCTTCTCAAAACTCTGGATTCTGATAGAGGGTCGTGAGACTTTGACCTGAGTGCAAAAATGGATGATCTAGACCCTTCCAGAGCTGAGATATCGAAATTCAAAATTTCGACCCGAAAAAAAAACGACAGTGTTACCCCTTTCGTTTTTTTTATTTTTGGGCGAAAAATTAAGTTTCTCCAATCTTCTCAAAACTCTGGATTCTGATAGAGGGCCACGAGACTTTGACCTGAGTGCAAAAATGGATGATCTAGACCCTTCCAGAGCTGAGATATCAAAATTCAAAATTTCGACCCGAAAAAAAAAACGACAGTATTACCCCTTTCGTTTTTTTTCCATTTTTGGGCGAAAAATTAAGTTTCTCCAATCTTCTAAAAACTCTGGATTATGATAGAGGGCTGTGAGACTTTGACCTGAGTGCAAAAATGGAGGCTCTAGACCCTTCCAGAGCTGAGATATCAAAATTCTAAATTTCGACCCGAAAAAAAAAACGACAGTGTTACCCCTTTCGTTTTTTTTTCATTTTTGGGCGAAAAATTAAGTTTCTCCAATCTTCTCAAAACTCTGGATTATGATAGAGGGCTGTGAGACTTTGACCTGAGTGCAAAAATGGAGGCTCTAGACCCTTCCAGAGCTGAGATATCAAATTCAAAATTTCGACCCGAAAAAAAAAACAGTGTTACCCCTTTCGTTTTTTTTCATTTTTGGGCGAAAAATTAAGTTTCTCCAAATCTCAAAACTCTGGATTCTGATAGAGGTACGAGACTTTGACCTGAGTGCAAAAATGGAGGCTCTAGACCCTTCCAGAGCTGAGATATCGAATTCAAAATTTCGACCGAAAAAAAAACGACAGTGTTACCCCTTTCGTTTTTTTCATTTTTGGGCGAAAAATTAAGTTTCTCCAATCTTCTCAAAACTCTGGATTATGATAGAGGGCTGTGAGACTTTGACCTGAGTGCAAAAATGGAGGCTCTAGACCCTTCCAGAGCTGAGATATCAAAATTCAAAATTTCGACCCGAAAAAAAACCGACAGTGTTACCCCTTACGTTTTTTTTTTTTTTTGGGCGAAAAATTAAGTTTCCCCAATCTTCTCAAAACTGTGGATTCTGATAGAGGGCCATGAGACTTAGACCTGAGTGCAAAAATGGAGGCTTTAGACCCTTCCAGAGCTGAGATATCGAAACTCAAAATTTCAACCAGAAAAAAAAACGACAGTGTTACCCCTTACGTTTTTTGTTTTTTTTTTTGGCGAAAAATTAAGTTTCCCCAATCTTCTCAAAACTCTGGATTCTGATAGAGGGCCATGAGACTTAGACCTGAGTGCAATAATGGAGGCTCTAGACCCTTCCAGAGCTGAGATATCGAAAATCAAAATTTCGACCCGAAAAAAAAACGACAGTGTTACCCCTTTCGTTTTTTTCGTTTTTGGGCGAAAAATTAAGTTTCTCCAATCTTCTCAAAACTCTGGATTCTGATAGAGGGCCACGAGACTTTGACCTGAGTGCAAAAATGGAGGCTCTAGACCCTTCCAGAGCTGAGATATCAAAATTCAAAATTTCGACCCGAAAAAAAAAACGACAGTGTTACCCCTTTCGTTTTTTTTTCGTTTTGGGGCGAAAAATTAAGTTTCTCTAATCTTCACAAAACTCTGGATTCTGACAGAGGGTCGTGAGACTTTGACCTGAGTGCAAAAATGGATGATCTAGACCCTTCCAGAGCTGAGATATCAAAATTCAAAATTTCGACCCGAAAAAAAAACGACAGTGTTACCCCTTTCGTTTTTTTTTATTTTTTGGGCGAAAAATTAAGTTTCTCCAATCTTCTCAAAACTCTGGATTCTGATAGAGGGCCACGAGACTTTGACCTGAGTGCAAAAATGGATGATCTAGACCCTTCCAGAGCTGAGATATCGAAATTCAAAATTTCGACCCGAAAAAAAAACGACAGTGTTACCCCTTTCGTTTTTTTTTCATTTTTGGGCGAAAAATTAAGTTTCTCCAATCTTCTCAAAACTCTGGATTATGATAGAGGGCTGTGAGACTTTGACCTGAGTGCAAAAATGGAGGCTCTAGACCCTTCCAGAGCTGAGATATCGAAATTCAAAATTTCGACCCGAAAAAAAAACGACAGTGTTACCCCTTTCGTTTTTTTTCATTTTTGGGCGAAAAATTAAGTTTCTCCAATCTTCTCAAAACTTCTGGATTCTGATAGAGGGCCACGAGACTTTGACCTGAGTGCAAAAATGGAGGCTCTAGACCCTTCCAGAGCTGAGATATCAAAATTCAAAATTTCGACCCGAAAAAAAAACGACAGTGTTACCCCTTTCGTTTTTTTTTCATTTTTGGGCGAAAAATTAAGTTTCTCCAATCTTCTCAAAACTCTGGATTCTGATAGAGGGCTACGAGACTTTGACCTGAGTGCAAAAATGGAGGCTCTAGACCCTTCCAGAGCTGAGATATCGAAATTCAAAATTTCGACCGGAAAAAAAAATGACAATGTTACCCCTTTCGTTTTTTTTTCATTTTTGGGCGAAAAATTAAGTTTCTCCAATCTTCTCAAAACTCTGGATTATGATAGAGGGCTGTGAGACTTTGACCTGAGTGCAAAAATGGAGGCTCTAGACCCTTCCAGAGCTGAGATATCAAAATTCAAAATTTCGACCCGAAAAAAACCCGACAGTGTTACCCCTTACGTTTTTTTTTTTTTGGCGAAAAATTAAGTTTCCCCAATCTTCTCAAATCTGTGGATTCTGATAGAGGGCCATGAGACTTAGACCTGAGTGCAAAAATGGAGGCTTTAGACCCTTCCAGAGCTGAGATATCGAAACTCAAAATTTCAACCAGAATAAAAAACGACAGTGTTACCCCTTACGTTTTTTTTTTTTTTTTGGCGAAAAATTAAGTTTCCCCAATCTTCTCAAAACTCTGGATTCTGATAGAGGGCCATGAACTGAGACTTAGACCTGAGTGCAATAAATGGAGGCTCTAGACCCTCCAGAGCTGAGATATCGAAAATCAAAAATTTCGACCAGAAAAAAAACGACAGTGTTACCCCTTACGGTTTTTTTTTTGGCGAAAAATTAAGTTTCCCCAATCTTCACAAAACTCTGGATTCTGATAGAGGGCCGTGAGACTTTGACCTGAGTGCAAAAATGGATGATCTAGACCCTTCAAGAGCTGAGATATCAAAATTCTAAATTTCGACCCGAAAAAAAAACGACAGTGGTACCCCTTTCGTTTTTTTTTTTTCGGGCGAAAAATTAAGTTTCTCCAATCTTCTCAAAACTCTGGATTCTGATAGAGGGCCATGAGACTTTGAACCTGAGTGCAAAAATGGAGGCTCTAGACCCTTCCAGAGCTGAGATATCGAATCTCAAATTTTCGACCCGAAAAAAAAACGTCAGTGTTACCTCTTTCGTTTTTTTTTTTTCGGAGAAAAATGAAGTTTCTCCAATCTTCTCAAAACTCTGGATTCTGATAGAGGGCCACGAGACTTTGAACCTGAGTGCAAAAATGGAGGCTCTAGACCCTTCCAGAGCTGAGATATCGAATCTCAAATTTCGACCAAAAAAAAAAACGACAGTGGTACCCCTTTCGTTTTTTTTTTTCGGGCGAAAAATTAAGTTTCTCCAATCTTCTCAAAACTCTGGATTCTGATAGAGGGCCATGGGACTTGAACCTGAGTGCAAAAATGGAGGCTCTAGACCCTTCCAGAGCTGAGATATCGAATCTCAAAAATTTCGACCCGAAAAAAAAAACGTCAGTGGTACCTCTTTCGTTTTTTTTTTTTCGGGAGAAAAATTAAGTTTCTCCAATCTTCTCAAAACTCTGGATTCTGATAGAGGGCCACGAGACTTGAACCTGAGTGCAAAAAATGGAGGCTCTAGACCCTTCCAGAGCTGAGATATCGAATCTCAAAATTTTGACCCAAAAAAAAAAACGACAGTGGTACCCCTTTCGTTTTTTGTTTTTTTTTCGGGCGAAAAATTAAGTTTCTCCAATCTTCTCAAAACTCTGGATTCTGATAGAGGGCCGTGAGACTTAAACCTGAGTGCAAAAATGGAGGCTCTAGACCCTTCCAGAGCTGAGATATCAAAACTCAAATATTCGACCCAAAAAAAAAAAACGACAGTGGTACCCCTTTCGTTTTTTTTTTTTTTGTTTTTGTTTTTGGGGGCGAAAAAATTAAGTTTCTCCAATCCTCTCAAACTCTGGATTCTGATAAAGGGCCATGAGACTTAGACCTCAGTGCCAAAATGGGGGCTCCAGACCCTTCCAATTCTTTTGAATACTATGGATGATTTATGCCATTTGATTTTTCAAGACAATGAAATCCAGGTTTCCAGAAAGAATGTTTTAACATGAGAATGTTAACATGAGAGAAAGAATGTTTTAACAGAATTTCTTTACATTTTGTTGAGAGCTGCATGTGTTTTAGTGGCTCTTGAATTGACTGCCAAATCACATGAATAAATATTCAAGGCAGCTGTTATCTCGCACAAATGGATTAGACCATGTGTTGCTACTTAATCTGCTATTCATTCCTAGTTATCTACCCATGCTTTATGTAAAATTAAGTTGGAAAGATCACATCATGTTAATTTTCAAAACATGGGAAGTGTTTTTTTAGCACTATTTGTGATTGCATTTAAACACAGTCTCCATCAACATCATGGAAAGCAGAACTGAAACTCATGAGAGAGGGGAACAGAATAGTTGCTGTCCAATTACTCATGTTCCTTGTTTTTTTTTATCACAAAATACGTGGGTCAGTTACATACAGTAAAGGTCATGAATCCATACACAAACAAATGTTTTGATTGGGATTGTATTTTTTATTCTATTGCACTTATGATACTCTTTGTTAATGTGAGAATCTGCCCCACAAAATGGCAGAAATCTTCCTAAAACAAAAATGCAAGGCAGCTGGAATTGTATTGTTTAATCTTGACATTTTAACGTCATTCTGTTAGCCGTAGGCAAGAAAACATCAAGCTGCAGAAAAGTCCCTGCTGAACATTGAGTTGTCTGCATGAATCCAGACACCTCCAGTCCTCACGGTTTCATTTCCTGTCTGTTTGTCTGCTCTCCTCTTCATCCTCATCTTTCTCTCAGCCGAGGTAGCACCATTTTGTGTAATTGTGGCCTCTGTGCAATTACAAAGCATAATGATTTTTTCCCCTTTTCTCGTGGTTTTGTTCGAGACATAAAAGTGGAGATTAATATGGTTATACAGTTTAATGGTTGTTGCACATGTGCAAAAATATTTTACCTCAGAATTTCACAAAATAGTGCACTTGAATTTTTTTTTTGATATTTAGTTTTACTCAGAAATTGCTTGTAAATTTCACAAATCATTACAAAGAAACAGCAAAAAGCACATTTAATTAAACACGGCATATTGAAGTTTTGAATAAACTCTAAGCACTAATATTTGTTTTATTTACAAATTTTATACAGTGCATTGTACTTCCAAGCACTTTTTTTTCTAATTTTTGTGATATATTAAAACATTCTGATATTACAATTTTAAACCATCACTGAACTGTCTGTATTTTTTTAAATGAACACTTTTTAATGGAGCTTCTGTGATTCCAAATGAACAGCTGCCCTTGGTGTGCCCATGTGTGACCAGTCTAATGCAATTGTGTTACATTTCATAACATGATGACACCCATGACCCCTGGTCTGGCTAATAGAAGCCAATCAATGATATTGATGTACACAGAAACAATTATTGGTCACAATCAGTGGACTATTCAGATGCATTCATTGCACTGGCGACTCGAACAAGGAAAAAACTGTAAAAACACACTGAACTCAAAGCATGTTGTCATGTACTTATGCGACAATAGTAATTAGGCTTCTGAATTTATGGCCCAAGTGATTACACCAAGGAGAATTATGCCCTTTCAGCACATGGGTGTGTGTGTGTGTATGTGTGTGTGTGTGTGTGTGTGTGTGTGTGTGTGTCATTCAAAGGGACACTCAAACAAATGCACCATTTGTAGGAAACAAACTCTATTGACTGACTCCTTCTGGCACGAGCCGTCAGTCAGGTGGGGAGCGCCTCATTGGCAGGACAATGAGCCGGACTTCTGTTTACTCTTTAACACGTCAATGGGTCTTTTGTAAGAAGGCCTATAGTTGGAGTGTAAGTGTCAAACCCTCTGGAGACTGCATGCCATGCTGTCACCCCTCTCCATCCTTTGTTACCCCACTCTGTTCAAGCAGGGGATATGCATGTGTTTAAGGAGATTAAAGTGAGACAGGGCTAAAGTATTAACTCTGGAAGGCAGATATGAATTTGTATGAACAGTGGACAAAAAAAATATTGGAACTTTTAAGGTACACTTAAAAAGGTCATTAGATGACTTGCATGTTTTTGCTCTAACTAACTGTTTTAGTCTGTTTTAGAGACTTCAGATGGTGTTTTAGAGACTTATATTGGATGTATGAAGGTTTTCATGAAATAGTTTGCTTGAAAGTTGTGTTTTCTTTAACATGAATGTATTTTTCTTTGATATTTTGTGATCCAATGCAATGACGTTCATGCATTTTTTTTAAGTGTGACTTAACTGTCCAAATACTTTTTGTGGCCATTGTGTGTTAAACACATCACTCTGACATCTTGTCTTGTGGTCAAACATCATGAAAGGTCCTTCAGAAGAGTTTCGGTGATGGCCATCTGTCCCTCAGTTGTTCTCCCCGGGGGGGCTTCTGTAAGACTGATCAATAATCATTTCCTAACGACAGACACACTTTCAACTGTCTCACTTTTTCTGAAGCTCCTTCAGTAAAGCAATCAGTCTTGTTTTTGTTGATGAGACAGCTAAAGGTACCTAAAGTTATGCTTTAACATTATAAAAGTGAACGCAATGCAACGTAAACACCATTCAAAAGTTTTGTATTGCATGTTTAAAAAAATGCTTCTGAAATTTTGTATACATTTCCTCCACTTATCGTTAATGCAAGTCTGTGTAGACAAAAACATTTACACCTTTAGACCATGATTAATATTTTTTCCAATTTAGCTATGAAAGGTTCCCAGGCAAGTCCCAATCTCTAGTGTCCATATGTGTTTATCAGCAGTGTTTTGGCTGAGCACTGTGGATCAGCTGCCTTTGCCCCTCAGGCCACATATTGTCTTTGGGAGATAGCAGTTGCGTCAGAGGACCCATTTCATCTCTCAAATTCCCTATCATGACGTTAAAGTAGTGGCATGGGCAAATCAGCTGATCCTTTTTATACTGTAGCAACAGAGTTAAGCAGAACCAGAGGAAATGCATTGTTCATCTGTTTGTTTGTGGCCATGTGTTTCCTCAGCTTGCATATACTGGACTTTTGTGGGTGATTCAACACACTGAAGTTTGGAATTTCAGACAAATTGTAGTTTCCCTAACATCCTACAGAAGACCATTAGCACACTTGGAAAGATGACTGTATCTACTCATAAAAATGAACAGACACTAATCTTACACAGCCAGACTATCATGATAAAGTTTAATTTGTCATCTTATTCTGGCCAAGAACTGTCTGACTGATATGCAAGGCGGCCAATCAGTTAATTTAGTTTTTGCATGCCATTTATAGTTGGGTTTATGTTGGGTTTATCTGAAGCATTGGATAACACTGTACTAAACTATCATTGAAATCATTTTTAGTTTCTTATGGCATTGAAAACCTCCGGAGTGTCTTGGACATAATACGAGGCAGAGTTCTTTTTTAAAATTCATAAAAGATACAAGGAATAGCCTACTAGACAAAACCTCAAGGAAATGCCACAATCAAGACCGCGGAGCAGAAATGAGGGAGAAACACCCAGGAACTCTTGCGTCTTTCCCTGCCATATAATGCTTGGATAACACACCATGTCTCTTCCATTAATAATAATAATCTCTACCAACGTCCGTTGCCATTATTTTTGGAATGACTTTTCGCGGAAGAAAAAAAAAAGATGTTTAGTCGCATAACATCGTTAATGGAAACGCTGTCGTTTCACAATATTTTTTTATCGACATTCAAAAAAAAAAAAAAACGCAAAATTTTTGTGCAAATATGTATTGACGCCACTTAACCGAGCAAAAAGGTTTCACTCGGTTATGCAATTTTAAACGGTTAATCGGTTAACCGGTTAAACATGGACACTCCTAGTCTTGAGATTAAAACAAACTCTAAAAACAGCTGTATAGGTTATGAGAATGAGTCCATTGTTATAGTCTTGGCAGTGATTCTTTCAACCCCAAACCTTAGAGGACGTGAGCAGTTTCTGCGTTCCATTTTTATTCCACAGGAAGGGGCGACTTGTCATGCTGCACCCTTTGCGTCAGGTTTCCTGTCTCTGAGAATCAACCATTGTGTTGCAGGCCCTATCGAGCAGTTGCTTAACAATTGCTTTCAACCCTTCACTCAGCTCCTAGTGGTTGGTACCCGGGACGTCCCGATTATTGGGCCTAATTTATTTGTCCCGTACGGAACCTCTCTTGTCCCGATTATTGAGAGCTACGCTGACCTGACTGATACAACAGCAACACGACACTTGAGAATGACCACGACACCGGTCACGCGCATCCAACCATACAAATAAACTATAAATTGAGAATGAATTATCTAATCTATCTAGATATAAATTATTTATAAAAATCCTGCATAATGATGCCCGTAAATGAGTTCAAATCTTCTGGGAAAACCCAGACAACTTCCAGCAAATTTAGATTTGCTCTGAAAGAAATTTTTGCTCATCGTTCAAGCCCATTTCAATTCCTTCGAAATTGCGGCACCAATCAGAAACGTTGGGATGGGCTTTACACGATGACAACAGCACTGGATTTTGAAGCTGATTTTGTAGCCTACAAAGATGGATGCCGTCGTCGAACATCACTCGCTCGAATCAGCTATCGCGTCTGTTTTAAGCCATTTGATCGTTTCCTTTTTGTTAAAAACCGAGCAAGAAACACTCGGCCGCCGCTCTGCATACGTCATCTCCTTCATCGCTCTGATTGGTTTAAGGTCTACCCGCGAAGTCTGTTGGTGACGCCCCTCTGGACATGATTTGTCTATGGCGCTTTGCCAGACCATAACTCAGTTACAACTGAGAATGGTCTGGTTTTAACCAGGCTAGGAATCTAGAGCTGTGCATGCGAGACAGAACATGTGCGCCAGCGCCAAAGTGTGTAGAGAGAGAGACCTTGCCTTCGAGATAACACCCCCTCCCCCACCGGTCAACAAAACCGATCGCCAAAATATAGTAGTAAAGACCCTAATTGTCCCTCATTTTTCTTTTCGGAAGTTGTTCATCACTAAATACGAGATAATATGTATGTCCTCCCTTCAACATTTTGCATTTGTAGGAGTTGCGTTTTTTAAAGTTGTGATTTAAAGTCTCTGTTTTAGATTGCATAGTAAGCGCATTCATCATGCAATCCTCAAGACATGTTGCTTAACAGTTGTGTGTTCCCTCAAATGTTTCTCTCTGGCATGGGCACTGCAGAGACACGTGTTGAAGGGAGAAAAACCCCAGTTTACAATGTAGCCTGTGATACAGTTTATGAAGAACAGATGAGAATGTTGGCAGTTCTCCATTCTGAGAGTGATGACCTCACATGTTTGGCCCAGGTCTTCATAGTTTCATCCTCCATGGACTGTAGCAACAGAACCGTGCTCTGTGAAATATGTATACTGCGTTTCAAAAATAAAAATGATTTCATTGAAACGGCTCGAATAAAACTGCTAGAAAAGCTATTTTACATAGATCAATCCCTTAAGGTGATAGTTCAGTCGGGACGATTGACAGTTAGCATACAGTTTGGATTGGCGTTATGGTTCTGTTCTGCTGATATCATTCATTCAATATAAGTACAACATAATTCGAGAATTTAAGGGGAATCAGAATACCAAATCCTGACTGACAGGAGGAGCTGGGGATGGAAGAGGGTATTGGCTCCTGAGAAATACTGTGATGGGCGTCGTATTCCTAAAGGTAGACATGGATCAGCTGAGATTGATTTCACCGGAAAAAATTTAATTCTATAAATTTCTTAGCCTCATGTCATTCTAAAGCCGTAAGAGTTTAACTCAATTTCAAAACACTAAGATACACCCTAAAAATGCTTCGTTGTTTTAACCCAACTTTGGGTCAAATATGGACAAACCCAAACATTTGGTTAAAAATGTAATTAAAAAATTTAACCCAATGGCTGGGTTTGTCCATATTTGACCCAGCAATTTTTAGAGTGTATTTTGAATGAAATCTGAGAGAATTTCTGTCCCTCCAATGAAAGTCTCTTCAACCGAAACTCTGTCGCTTCAAAAAGAGATGTATTTTATTTGAATATATATTTTATATGTCATTTATCCCTTAATTTTCATCATCATTACATCAGTCTTCAGTGTCACATGATCCTTCAGAAATCATTCTAATATGTAGATTTGCTGCTCAAGAAACATTTCTGATTATTATCAATGTTGAAAACAGTTGTGGAGCTTCTTCTTTTTTTCTTTTTTTTTTTGGTGGAAACCGTGTTACATTTTTTTCAGGATTTTTTGATTAATAGCAGTTGAAAAGAACAGCATTTATTTGAAACAGAAATGTTTTGTAACATTATATTTTAATTGTCACTTTACAACACAATTGAAGGTATCCTTGCTGAATAAAAATATGTATGTAAAAAACAAAAAAAATTTAAATGGACAAGTCAAACGTTTGAGACGTGTGGCTCCGCAACACAGATACAATCAAGTGATGGGATTATGAGGGTTCATGGCAAAAAAACGCCTGGATCTGAGGAGAAGCTTCTAGAAGCTTAGAAGTCTTCAAATAGGATTTGCCTTTTTCCCAGACACTAAAGGGTTTCCACATTACTTGCTTTTTTTTAACCCTCCCACGGAGTGGTAAGCACTGTCATCATTCCCTCTGCATGTGTGGTTAGACTGACCCATGTGTATTAGTTAAGAAGCCTTAGCATGCACTGATCTTTTCCTGAGATGGTTGTATATGTATGTGTTGTATATGGTGTCTTTATACAACAATACGACAGTAACCATGCAAAGACATCACAGTTTACAGCACATGTACAGTGTGAGGGAAATTCTAACTTCTAAAAGTGAAGTTATGGCCGCAGATTGGGTGGAGTAGATGTATCTGAATGCCTTGCAATGTGGTCGGTGTCGCCACAGCATGACAAATTGATTGGTTTTGAAATTACTATGGTTGAAAACACATGCTAGCCTTACTATTTACAGGACTGTATTGGGAACATGACCCCTATCGCTTTTGGACAGCGAGATCTGTCCTGACAACATTTCTGAAGACTTAGCGCTTAAATTATACATTTATATCAACTGCTGCTACATTTTTTGTTATACTGGGTTAGATTACTTTGTTTTGCATACTGTTAAAGTTTGAAGTCAACAAGATGGGGTTTTTTTTTAAGAAATTAATACTTTTATTCAGCAGGGATGCATCAGATTGATCAAAAGTGAAATTAGACATTTAAAACGTTTTATTTTTCTATTTAAAATATTCTATTCAAAGATTTCTGGAAAAAAAAAATATTAAGCTGCTTAAATGTTTTCAACATTGATAATAATAATTAGAAATGTTTCTTGAGCGTCAAATCATCATATTAGGATCATGTGACACTGAAGACTGGAATAATGATGCTTTGCTTATTTGCTTTACATTATGAGCCCTGGAAGAACAACGTTTTTAAACATATGAAGTCCAAGTCTAGTAGAGGTGAAATTAGCCTGTCTACAGAAAACAGGTGTTGTGTCTCGGGTCTGTGGTCAAATGAACTAACCCAGAATACAATTTTACTGCTTAACTGTAGCTTTCATAGTTGTGGAGATTTAATAGAGTGCTCAAGTATGTGTCTCCTTACACACAAAGTATAAAGCTTTAAAAATCATGCAAGCGCATTTGCTTCTGCAGAATTTGAGGCTTGGCTTTGGGAACTGTATATAGTGCTATAGTTGATGACACACACAGTTTATTTTTAGGTGAAGGTTTATACATACTTGCACATGCCTTATGTTTGAAATGCTGTCAGCAAGATCAAGTCAAGACAGATCTATTTTATTAAGCAGGACTGCACTTCCTCTTTCCAAGGCAGTCATAAAACCTCGTCTCCTTAGATTTCCACACACTGCACCTCAGGCAAACCTTTTGCACGGATTAAAGAAGTTTTTAAACTGATTTATAATTTATAAGCAGGGTAAAAAATGTTGTAAATGAGTTTGTAGTACGTTCTCTTTGAATTTTTTATTAGTATGCCAGATGGCACAGAATAATCAATTTTTGTGCAAATGGACTCAGAATTTTATGTAATGCATGTACTCTGCCTCAGGATTAGTTTTTTTTAAGCACTTTTAAGCAAGTCAGTTCATGTGGGATGCAGCTTTTCTGTAGGCAAGTAAGTACAGCTTCTGTGGTGAGGACAGACCAAAACATTCAAACCTTCAATCTACAATAAAAGCAGACAAAATATTGTAATATAATACAGTTTTTTTCTCTTTTGCTTACCCTATCTCTGGTATCACATGTCCTGCATGACCTCTGACCTGGAGTGGACCTTTTGAGTCCAAGACATGAGCTGCAAATGTGTCAGCAGGGTTTACAAGATCTATATCAGCTGCATGCATCTCAGCTTAAAGGGATAGTTCACTTTAAAATTAATTTTTGATATGTTTTATCTCACCTCAAGGGCATCCAAGATGTAGGTGTTTTTGTTTCCACAGCATTTTCCATGTTGACATTTTTTGGTCAAACCATTGTTGTCTGTCAGTCCTAATGCAGTTTTTTTAAGGGGGTCCACCTCAAAGAGCATGCACAGAGAAGTCCAAATTAAACATGATTTAATGACTCGTAAATGTAAGTACACATTGATGGCCTAAGACACGAAACGAGCGGTTTGTGTGAGAAAACGAACAGTATTTATATCGTTTTTACCTCTTGTTAACAGCCGTCGAACTGATCTGAATCAGATGTCCAACTGAACCGAACTGAACCGTCTCCAGACGATACGCTGGAAGTGATCTCTCGCGCGTCACGCATTGTTTACACGGAGATTTCGGAAGTTTTACCTTTAACTAAACATATTTAGATACATCGAAATCGTCTTCCATTGCGATTTCCTGTATATTTCAATATGTTTAGTGAAAGGTAAAACTTACGAAATCTCTGTATAAACAAAGAGTGACGTAGGAGCGCAAGCGATCACTTCCGGCGCATGCGCAGACCGAAGCGCCCGTGCCGTCAGATCATTTTGTCATGGCTATGATTACAAGAGGTAAAAACTATATAAATACTGTTCGTTTTCTCACACAAACCGCTCGTTTCGTGTCTTAGGCCATCAATGTGTACTTACACTTAAATCACGTCATTAAATCATGTTTAATTTGGACTTCTCTGCATGCTTTTTGGTGGACCCCCTTAGCCTCCAGTGTATGACTGATAGACAACAACGGTTTGACTGAAAAATGTCAAAATTGAAAATACTGTGGAAACAAAGACACCTACATCTTGGATGCCCTTGAGATAAGCTAAAACATATCAAAAATTAATTTCAAAGTGAACTATCCCATAAAATGGCCATGAAATTTTGTACAGCACACCACAAACATATGTTCATGTCCACCTTCCTCTGAAAAGTGTCCAAAGTGGGTAAAAATAATTTCTTGACAGTTGAATTCTTTCGTCTTGTTTTAAATCGCCTATTAGGAGGAAAATGCAGCCTGACTAGAAAAAATTTTTAAACAAATGTGCAGTTGAAAACTCTACTGAATGTGATTGGCTAAAAATAATCAAGGATTCCCACAGCGAGTCAATGAAAACAGTGCGTTTGAGGAGACCCCTCAGAGTGATTCGGGAAAATCCGGCACAGAGATTTGGATCAAAATGGTGGCCGCTATTTATTGATATGTCCACATACCCAGTTAATGTTTCTTAAGCCGGTGTGTCGTGTCTGTCGGCAGGTTGCGGGGCAGCGGTACTCTCTCTGGGACGACTTCCTGGTGCAGGGCCGGCATGAGGGTCAAAAGGAAATGACCTTGGAGGAACTGCTGAAACACATTAAGGTTAAAGCACACACGCTGTCAACATCACACACTTAGAGACATCAGATACCGTTCACACTCAGTCTCACACCAGCTTTTTTTCTACAGGCTGAAATCTTTTCTCTGGCACCAGAACTGCTTTTTATGTAATATAACAGCATTTATTTGTAACTGAAATCTTTTGTAACATTATAAATAGCTGTCTGTTTAACGCATCGGTAACACTTTACAATAAGGTTCGTTAGTTAACATTAGTTAACTACATTAGTTAATATGAACTAATAATGAATAGCACATATACAGCATTTGATAATCTTTGTTAATGTTAGTTTCAACATTTACTAATACTTGATTAAAATCTTGTTAACATTAGTTAATGCACCGTGAACTAACATGAACAAACAATGAACAGCTGTATTTTCATGAACTAACATTAACAAAGATTAACAAATGCCGTTACAAATGTATTGCTCATGGTTAGTGCATGTTAGTAAATACATTAACTAATGTTAACTAATGAACCTTATTGTAAAGTGTTACCAACGCATCATTGCTGAATAAAAGTATTACTGACCTCCGATATTTGAAATGCTAGTTTATAGAGGAAATTGGTCAACTAGACGTAAATCAATCAATTATACAGTTACAAATGCTCCAAAAATCAGACATTTCTAGATGAAAACACACATTGAATACACACGGCTGGATGTGTGTCGAATTAGTTGATTTGATACGTATTTCTCATTTCAGGAAAAGCATAAGTTGAACATCACAGGCTTGTATTATGGGACTGCCGTATTGTACAGCAATCTCTCCGATCACACTGGTCGCCTGAAGCTAAGGTGTGTATGCCGATATACAGCTGTTATAAACAGAAATACATCTTTTGTATACTATATTGGATGCTTACCTGCATTATATTAACATATATTCTACAGCTAAATATCATTAGATTTGTCTAGACTAAGAGATTTTGAGACTTTGGTCCCGTAATGGATATTTTTTTAAAGCATGGACACACAGTCTTCCAGCATGACAGTCATTTGAAGCCATTAACCCTTCACTGCATGTGTGCACCTAACATCAATCTGTTGATAGACTTCAAGATCCTTCCTGGGTCTCTTCCTGCTGGAACCAAAATTAGTCTCAAAATTAGAAAACAAATACATTTATTACCCTGTCAGGTGCTGTTCCTTCCTGCCGTTTTTTTCTTCTACATTTGTTTGAAACGTTTGTCATGATATAAAAGCATGTGAAAGCAAGTATGCATGTACAGCATGTAGACTACCAGTCAAAATGTAATTTATTCCTGTGATCAAATCTGAATATTTAGCATTATTACTCCAGTTTTCAGTGTCACATGATCCTTCAGAAATCATTCTAATATGATGATTAAATCATTAATAAAATCTTTTGACAGACAAATACAAATGTTTCGCATGTACTGCATATATGCATGACCAAATGTGTAGTATACAACCAGAGCACATTGCATTGTTTACCGGATCTCAATGCAGTGCACTCAACTTGAACTTCTATTTCTAAGGTGAGGAATGAAGTAGAAGAGGTCATGTGACATTTGAAACTGTTATAGTATGTTGCATTTCACATACAGTACTTCTATACTATTCTAATATATATATATGGAATAGTTACATGTGCAGTAAGCTAGTACTTCATTCTGAACATAACCAGTGTTTGTGTGGCATGAGAGTGACCTTCCTGTTCCTCTCTAATTATGAGATACAGACCATACTGTACCACACCCTCACATAAATAAACACTCTCATACATTCATTCACTGCAGCCATTCTTATGTAACTGTATGTTATGTAAAGAAGTACAGTGGATTTAAAAGGTTTTGATGGTACTTTGATTTAGCCTAACAACTGAAAAGGATTTGTATTAATTGATTAACTTATCGTTTATGCAGCATTACTGATCTGGTACGCTCCGCAACCAAGCGTGAGGTTCCAGATCACCAGCAGATGTTGGAGATCATTCCCTCATTTGAAGAGGATGAGGAGTGCATGATGCCCATCAGATACCTCAGGTGAAGCTGGAACTGAGAGCATCACCTTAATGAGATTATTCTCTCTATTAACATAATGTTATATGCTAAACAGTCATAAAAATCATAGGAATATGCACACTGCAAAAATCACTGTTAAAAAAAACCATGCATTTAATGAGGTTAATTCTGAGAACAAATAAGAAATATTGCCTATAAAATAAATGTATAATTAAAACTCTTATATAACATTATGGTAACATTTTACAATAAGGTCTCTAACATTAGTAAAATATTTAAGGAATCATGATTTGGATTTTTAAAAATATTTTAAAATGTTCATTGAGTTTCACTTATAATGTTACATTTTTTTGTGAAAAACCGTCATTTACTAATGGCTTGTGATTCAGCTACTGTCAGATCCAATACTGCTGACTGCTTCATCTGCCATCAAAAGTGTCTTTGCACTTTTTAATACACTGTGGCTCGTTTATAAAACAATCTTGGGTCAAATTATCTGAACAAACATATAATCCTCAGACGAGATCCTGAATGCCAAAAATAAAGCAATCATCCACTTGATCCTGACGCTAGGTGTAGTTAACCAATTTTAACTAACATACTGTATGAAACCTTACTGTAAAGTTACCAACATTACTTTGAAAAAGCCTTAATATCTTCTCGAGAATCAAAAATAAAATAAAAATAAAATAACATTGGCTATGTTGCTGTCACATTTGAACTGGAAAGAGTCTCTAATTCTGATATTTCTTTTCTAGCTTTTCTGTTAATTCGTTTAAACTCAGTGTATCTGGGATCAATGCGACCCCTGTGGTTTCTTAATTCCCGCCCTCATCTCTTTGTTATGCAGCCATGGCCACCCACCACCCCTCACCTCACTATTATCATGTAGGAAAACAGTTCCAGAGCCAAATTTCATCACCTTTAAACATGATTGTGTGTATTCAGACCTAATCACATTACAGCACTGTTTCACATTCACAAAAAAGATTTGACAGTTTGATTCTGGCTATAAACCTCACATGCTAAAAATTCTTAGCCTACTGTATCTGTCTACATCTCATATTGTTCTGTCATTAAAGTCTTATTTTAAAGGGAGAATTCCAGATTTTACTCAATTACTGCCTGTTTCTTAAGAATAAAGAGTAATAATTGCACAGTATACTGAATGAGATATTCATTGTTGTGTTGAAACCATAAATTGTATTTGCACGAGTAGTAAATTTCACAGAAAAGTTGTCATTCATGCGACGGCTGCAAACCAAATAAAACTTCGAACATTAAACTTGGGCCAGCTAAACATGAATATTGTTGGTTAACTGTTCGTTAACTATTTGGATTCTAATAAATGTAACCATGTGTTAAATATCGGTCTGTTTTATATCTGTTGCAACCAATTAATTAAAGCAACAATGGCAAATATTTTTTCTTTAAAATGGGCTGAATGATATATATACCCGTATATAAAAATACCCGTTTTTCATAAAAATAGGTCAGAATATTCTCTTTTATATAAAAAAATTTTTTTATTGCAATATTATTAATACATAGAACAATATTAGACATTTTCAGAAATAAAATCCAGCAAATTTTCAGAAACGCATCAGATGTATCCAATGATGTCATTGCATATGACAGGCTGTCGACTCCCAGTCTTCATGGCAGTGCTAAACTGGTAAAAGTCTGGTCCCATTTGGTGCAAACTGGCGTGGGACTGGTGAAAGAAGGGTTTGGGGGGTTGGAATCCCACAGGACAAGACATCCGTTTAGTGCGTTTAGTCTCCTCGACTCCAACTCCCTTCGACATGCCTGCAATTTTCCGCCGCATGTTGACCAGAAAGTCCTTGGCCATTTTGCGGCTGGCGTTCGGCTTCAGTTCTGCAGAATCTGGGCACTCTGGAAGGTCCATCCAGTTTTTAATAAGATCTGCAAAGCTGTTGTCTCCAAGAACCAGCGGTTGCCTGTTACGCCCTCTAGTTAACAAAGACGTGGTCCAGTCCGTTGGGTCGCTGGCCTCAAACGACGTCCAGCGCTCCAGGCATGCGTCTGATGTGGATTTGGGACGGGTTCGGTTGGTGCGGACACACGCGGAAGATGAAACGCGTACATTCCTTGTGCGGCGCAACACTACGCCCTCATCCTGCCACGATGCTTCGGAGTACCCAGAATCAAAGTCCAGGCTTTTCAAGCTGCTGGGGGAGCCCTGAGGCAGACGGCCGACACCGGCCTCCTCATCCTCCTCTTCTTCCAGTGGGCTGGCCAGGCAGCAGGCGGAGTCGTAGGTGCTGGCGTCGCTAACGTCAGATATCCGCAGGCGACTGAGTAGCTCCCGCTTTTGTGCCCTCTTTTGACAGGCTCGAGTGGCGTATGAGCACTTTGATTGATTGTCGGGTTCTCGTATCTGCTTCAGATCCTGCAGAGACCTCATCATGTATCGCATCTGGTCCCGAAAACAGTCGCCTGAATTGCGAGAGCACAGCTAGAGAAAGAAAAGGAAGAGGTTTGAGCTTGACTGCATGCATCAAGTGCACTAGATGCACCACACTGATCACCAGTTGTGTGCATTTTTCATGCTATGTCCATCACTGTACCATTCAATCTCAGAAAAAAAGGTACAAAAGCTGTCACTGGGGTGGTACCTTTTCAAAAGGTACACTTTTACCTAAAGGGTGCATATTGGTACCTTAATGGGTACCAATATGCACCCTTTAGGTACAAAAGTGTACCTTTTGAAAAGGTACCACCCCAGTGACAGCTTTTGTACCTTTTTTTCTGAGAGTGTTGGTACCGCCAAAGTACTTGCTAAAGGGCAAGATGAGTCAGTTCCTCATTTTTTCTGAATAAAAACTGCAGATCCATTGCCAGACTGGTGTGTCCAGGATCTATAATCGCCTTGGAAAACAACTCATGTACCAGGCCAAACAAGACATAAATGTGTCTGAGCTCTCCTTCAGAAAGCAATCCAGAATTTTAGTTTAATCCAGCAGCATTAAACCAACATCATTATGAGTGGGAGAGAGAAACAAACACAATCCATTTGGATTGTCTCAGGGGAGAAGAGTCAGAATATGATGCATGCCGATACATCCGCACTGATTGTGGGAACGGGAAAGAGTCCCTTCCTGCACCGCTTCTGGCAGAAAGACAGGCCACACTTCTCCCAACGCAAGTTTCATGATTAATGCAAGGGTTGTTGTGGTTGAAAAGGGAATGATGTCATTTTTTGGGACACAGCGAATGATCCGGGATCAGACTAATGGTGTATATCAGTCTATTTAGGATGGTCCAACAACAACGAAAAATAAGTAATGCACTTATAATTGGTTATTATATTAGTAATACATGATTAGATTAGATAGTCACCTACTTAGAACTGCAGTGCAATTGCTAAATGATACATTGAATAATAATCTGAATAAAATATATCATGTAGATAAAAAAACCTAAATGAAAAATAGAGGAATGTTTATGCTTTTAAACCCTCCAGAATGTCTTGCCTCATACTTTCATTGTTCATTCTTTAAAACAACAAAATTCCCCTTGACCAGGCTTATCAAATAGATTTCATTCCATCAAGGGTCCACACCTCTCATAAAGCAAAAAGTCTCTGTTTTCCAGTGAAAACATCCCCCTAATCTCAAGTGATTTACTTTACTTTCACTTCCAGCTCTGCAGTAGCCGTTAAGTATCTGGAATTTTTTGGGAATGCCTTTGAAAGGCAGAAAAACACAGCCATCCATGTGAACCGGCTCTTAGACTCAGCTGCTCTGCAGCCCTCAGACTGGACCAGTGACCACTCCATGGTGTTATCACAGCTGTGAGAACTTAGCCATTTGGCTCGAAGCTGCAAATGCGTGTGTGCTTGAAAAGCCAGCGGTTGCCAGAGGCCATGAAAAATGCATAGAGTTGGGTAGCGGTTAACCTCCATCGCTGCTGAAAATGTACATTTCATTTCACAACCCAGATTACAGTTCAAGATATAGTTTTATAATGCCTGAGGGAGGCACAAGATACACCAGTGCATGAGTCACACTCATATTGCAGTTAAAACTATAGAGAAATGCAGCATATAACAAATTCAACACTGATAATGGGGCTCTGAAAATGACATTTAAGAAAATAAATACAGCTTCTATGGTTGCTACTACTGTATATGGGCTCTACATTCAAATGCTTAATACATTTTAATTTGTTCATATTAATAGTTTTATTTTAGTTTAGTATATCAATTTAGCCAATGTTTTCTTCTTTGCATGAACACAGACGCTAGGCTTTTTCCAATAATATTTTTTTTTGACATTAACATCGTCTCTAGATGATCAAGAACAAAGCAAGCAAAACAGAACACTTACCATGTTTATTTTTCCGTTTGCCGAGTTAGTCCTCCTTGGTATATTTCCTCTGCAAAAAGAAAAGATGTGGCATAAGTAACGTTATTTTAAATAATGTACAATAGTGTTTATATGTATCCTAAGTGAGTTTAAGACACTTACCAAACTGTACACAAAAAATATGGCAGGTTTATACAGTAGTCCAGAGTGCTATTAACCGCTTCAGCGTGTCATCAGTCAATGCGCGTTTGGAGTGAGAGCTGAGAGCTTTTGAGCGCGCCGTCAGTTTCCTCCGGACAATCTCAGCCAATCAGCGCGACGCGTCAGGCTGACATCCAATCAGAAAGCCAGATGCGAGCGAAGACCAAGCGCTTCACACAGATAGACTGATTGATACAGTTTAATGATTAATAATAGTAAATATAATAATTACTTGATCAATTCATCTGACTAATTCGACTGATAATATTATTTGTTATGTAATAAAATATATATTAACAAGATAAAATAATGAAATAAAATAACACGATAGGATTTAAAAACAAACAAAAAACAACAACAACAACAACAAAAAACGTAAGGTAATCAATGAAAACCATACGGAAACGCTACCAAAAAAGTATTAATGGCAATGTATTTTTTGTCTCATGTCCTTTCTGTGCTCACATTAACTTTACAAAAGAAGCATTTTGCCATTGAGTTGAATAAAACTAGCACATCCATAATAGAAGTCCTCACCCACCCCATTGGTAACCCGTCAAAAAACAAAAGCTCAATAGAAAGAAATATCAGAATATAATCCTGATTCTGCACTTGATTCTCCACTAGAAAATAGCTGCAAATTAAATATTTACACATTAAGAACTAATTTAAAATTCAAGATAAAATAATGAAATAAAATAACAATAGGATTTTTTTTATTTTATGACAAAAAAAAAAAGAAAAGAAAAAAAAAGTTGGGTAATCAATGAAAACCATACGGAAACGCTACCAAAATAGTATTAATGGCAATGTATTTTTTGATATGTACAAATTATGGTATTCTTTTGAGCACTTAGAAGTACTATGACTCTGGACTTGACTCTGAAGCAAAGCTATTAAAAATGACAAAGTCCAAAAATATGCCAAAAAAAATGTGGAATTTACTCAATACCATGTTATTACCATCATCGCGGTACCATGGTACCACCAGAGTATTTTCTGTAAGGATTGTACAAAACATTTTGTACTAATACAAAACAAACCATTTCCTTTTTTTTTATACATATATTTGCCTAATTTTGGGGCTTTCATTTTTGCTGTTGTTTTTGGCAACACAAAAAGCTCCTAGGAAATAGTTCTGGATTGTCAGTTCATTTATTTACTAAGTGTCTAGCGCCTTCTTGGGGGGATGGAGTGAAACTGCAGAAGTGTCCAATGAATATTAATAAAAATAGCATGAAATAAAATACATGCAACATTGCCTGGCAGTTGAGCAAAAACACATTTACTGCATACAGTGTTATAAGAGACATAAAAGACAAAGTAGCACGGGTCTATCTTACATAACTTTTATTTCCAACGAAATCTTTTATGGCATTTAGATATTAACCCAAAGACTGTAGTCTAAGTTTTATTTAGCTCTTAAAATGTGCTCAACACTTTTACACTTTTCATTTGATAGCGTGAATAAAAACGGCCCTAGGATCTACAGACAGTGAAAACAAGGCACAGACATCGCGAAGAAAAAAAAAGGGATGGTACAGCAACAGGAAGGAGAAATGTGAGGTCGGATATAAATATTTTACACGTTAGTCGATTTTGGACAGTGTCACAGTCAAGCTAGTAGAGAATGTCCAGATATATCAGTGGCTGAGGGAATTTCACGTCGAGGTTTAGAGAGAGCGAGCCATGGTCCGTCATCATGCAACAACATACAGTGAAGCCTGGGTTGAAGATTCGGTGCTAAAGGTTTACAAAAGAGATGTCTCATTTCCTTTCTGTGCTGACATTAACTTTACAAAAGAATTATTTTGCCATTGAGTTGAATAAAACTAGCACATCCATAATAGAAGTCCTCACCCACCCCACTGGTAACCCGTCAAAAAACAAAAGCTCAATAGAAACAAATATCAGAATATAATCCTGATTCTCCACTTGTTTTTTTTGGGCAGAAAATAACTGCAAAATTAAATATTTACACATCGAGAACCAATTTAAAATTCAAGATTCTGGAAAGGAGGAAGGATGGTGTTCTGGAAATCGGTGAAGTTTCTCTTTTCCTGGTTCACAAGTCTTTTTCAGGTTATCAAAAAACAAAAAAACACAATTCTTATAGGTAGCTGAAGGCAGTCTAGCATGTGGTGAACAACCCGTTGACCAGCTCCAAACACTTTACACTTTCCTGAGGAATAATCACAACAAAATCAACAAGGTTAATAATAGTTTCTCATATTAACTATGTGACTTTAAAGGGATAGTTCACTTTGGAATTAACTTTTGATATGTTTTAGTTTACCACAAGGGCATCCAAGATGTAGGTGTCTTTTGTTTCCGCAGTATTTTCAATTTTGATATTTTTAGGTCAAACCGTTCATGTCTGTCAGTCATATAATGGAGGTCTATGGTCACCACCTCAAAGAGCATGCACAGAGAAGTCCAAATTAAACATGATTTAATGACTCGTAAATGTAAGTACACATTGATGGCCTAAGACACGAAACGAGCGGTTTGTGTGAGAAAACGAACAGTATTTATATCGTTTTTACCTCTTATAACCACAGCAACATCGAAGTGATCAGAGGGCGCAGACGCTTCGGATCTCTCACGCGTGTACGCAACTCATTGTTTGCACAGAGATTTCAGAAGTATTATCCTTCACTGTGAAGATCTAAACATATTTAGATATACAGGAAACGATTTTGATACACTGTATATACACAGACAACATTTAATTTTTTTCACAACCATATTTACTGTAGGTCACTTCCGGCGCTTGCACAGACCAAAGCGCCCGTACCCTCAGATCACTTGGACATGGCTGTGGTAACAAGAGGTAAAAACGATATAAATAATGTTCGTTTTCTCACACAAACCGCTCGTTTCGTGTCTTAGGCCATCAATGTGTGCTTACATTTACGAGTCATTAAATCATGTTTAATTTGGACTTCTCTGTGCATGCTCTTTGAGGTGGTGACCATAGACCTGCATTATAAAAATATGAAAATTGAAAATACTGTGGAAACAAAGACACCTGCATCTTGGATGCTCTTGAGGTAAGCTAAAACACATCAAAAATTAATTTCAAAGTGAACTATCCCTTTAAATCATTTCGAACCTAACATGTTAAATGCTTTGAAAAGTGTGCTTGTGCCATCTTTAAAATAAATTAAATTTAGTTCGATATTTGAAAATCTAATGCTACATCATTAAGGAATACACTATCGTTCAAAAAGTTTGGGGCCGATATGAAAGAAATAATTTTAATCAGCAAGGATGCATTAAATTAATCAAAAAGGGACAGTAAAGACGTTTATAATCTTTCAAAAGATTTTGAAAAAAGAAAATGAAGCGGTACAACGGTGCAATGAGCTTTATAAGTTATTAAAAGCGCAATAAATGCGGTGCTCACACCTGAAGCGACAACTTTAGGGTGAGTAAATGACGACAGATGTGTCATTTTTGGGTGAACTATCACTTTAACAGTCGCTTGTCTAAACAAACATAAACAGTAGTGAAAGACTGATGTGTCTGTGCTTTAGGTGTTTAAGTGACAGCAGCCTAGCCTAATAAAACTAGTATTTTTACTTGAATATTAGGCAAGATACACCTGAAAACTCATACTATTTCACATGTCTTTGCTCTTTTGTCTTTATTTGTCCTATTGCTTTTCATTTTCATTGTAATTTGCTGCTTTCTTATTTTATTACTGATTGTTTATTTTAATAATTTGCTTAATTTGCTTAATAACTTTTTACATGTATTAAACTAGATTTGCTGTGGTAAGTAAATTGTTTGTGTGTGTGATGGTTGGGGGGGGGTCATGTACTTTGTGTCTGAAGGGAGGCTTTGATAACCCCAATTTCTAATAATACTATCACAAATTATGCAGTTGATACTGTATTTTTGATCAAATATATGCAGCCTTCTGAAAAAAACTTTTTTTAAAATCTTACCAAACCCCAACTTTGAACTTTTGCAATTATAAGATGCTTTTTGAGCAACTATGTCTGTTTTATATGGATGAATGGAGTGTGTGTGTGTGTGTGTGTGTGTATTAACCTGGTCATTCTCTTGGCCACCTTCATTAAAAGAGGCCGCAGTCCTTCAGATTGTTTTTGATGATGACATCAGTGACGGCGTCAAACACAAACTGCACGTTCTTAGTGTCGGTAGCGCACGTAAAGTGGGTGTAAATTTCCTTCGTGTCCTTTTTCTTGTTGAGGTCCTCAAACTTGGTCTGGATGTAACTGGCAGCCTCGTCATATTTATTGGCTCCTGTATGAAACCCATACAGAGAATAATGTCAGCAGATTTCACCTCGTCCATCATATAACATTTACTTTTTAGCCAGGTACTTAAAAATAACCACATGCTAAATCATGATCCACAGGCACAAATCAAATAAATGTTCTGTTTCAGTTCGAGCCTCATCGTGGGATAATGTTGATGAACACTCAGTTAAAAAAAAGAAAATACTCAAAGACCTGAGTATTCAGGAAAGCAGATGGTGAGAGGACTGCGCGTGATCTTCTCCTCAAACAGATCCTTCTTGTTGAGGAAGAGGATGATGGAGGTCTCGGTGAACCACTTGTTGTTGCAGATGGAGTCGAACAGTTTCATGCTTTCATGCATGCGGTTCTGAAAAAGAGGAGTGTGATTGTTGAGAGGGCAGTGACTCAACAGCAGAGGGCGCTGGCGGCTCACTTTGCCCCGTGGACAGATACAGTCTTCTGTATACTATGGTAGTTAGGGGCCAAGCACCGAAGGTGCGGAGGCACCTATTGTATCTGTGCCGGTTCTTATTATTATTATTATTATTATTATTCTTCTTCCGACTGGGCGTCTATGGCAGCCCATAGACCGGTTTGCGGGAAAGTTGTTTTGGTTTGACATTCTGATAGAGGACAGTCCCAACTTTAAATACACCAATTTTGGTGTCTCTAACTCATTCCCTCTAGCGCCACCAACTGTCCAAAGTTTCACTTTTATTATGCTAATAACTTTTGAACCGTAAGGCCTATCAACAAAATTCTTTTTTCTTCTTGTTCCTGAGCTCATGCCGATTCGATCGCACCCTATGACGTCATTTTCCGTCATAAAAAAACGGCCGCCATTTTGAATTTTCCAAAAAACCTACTTTTGCGAACTCGTCCTAGACGGTTTGTCCGATTTTCACCAAAATCGCACCGGATCATCTCCAGGCAGTGCTGACAAAAAGTTATGGAATTCAAGATGATTCGAATAACCGTTTTCGATTAACGCGTAAACAAAATTTACGTAGCGCTTGCGAAAACAGACGTATGGTTGTATCTCCGCAACGCTTACTCGTTTTCAGACCAAACTTGGTACGTGTCATCACAAGCATGACCTGAGGCTACGTGCTGCGTTTCGGCGCAGTGCCACCTAGTGGTCCGGAGATATGAAAAATGGCTATTTTTGCTCGTAACTTCTGAACGGTTTGTCCAAAAATCATAAACTTCATCTCGTTAGATTCAGGGCATCATGCCGAGTCGACCGATATCCAATTTTCCCAGATCGGCCATTTTGGCTGTCGGCCATTTTGAATTATGTGCTAAAATGCTGTATTTTTTGAACGCATGAACGAATTGTTACGAAACTCGGTATGGGTCATCAGTACGATGCCCTGAAGGAGCCTGAGAAGTTTCGAAACAGCGCCACCTAGTGGTGAATTGTTTTATTCAAACGCTTATAACTTTGGGTGTGGTACACTTATTTTCACGGGAGTCATATTTTTGAGGTCCTGAATCGTTGCCGAGTCCAACGATACCAAATATGTCGGGTTTCGTCTCACGGATGGCGTAGCGTAGCGATTTAGCGCGAAAAAAACACTTGGCGATATCTTCAAAACCGCTGTTCCGATCGAGACGAAACCACCGCCAGAAACACGGAATCATAGCTTGTTAACTATACGCTAATGCCCAAATGCGAAAATATTGATAGTAAGGGGTAGTAAAATTCAAACAAAGTCATGTGTCAGTCATTTTTTACGTGTTTTTTCATATAAATGTTTATAACATGGAAGCGAATTGAGATATTTTCACCAAAATTGACACACATATGTATGGGGTCACTCTGAGGACACATAAAAAAATTGTGGGACTGAGCCTCTTGGTGGCGCTATAATAGAACAAAACGTGAAATTCCCATTGACTTCAATAGAGTTTTGTGAAATAAAATGCTATGCTAAACAAATGCATTGGTGTAATATTACAAAACTCAGTGTGTGCCATAAGCAGCATGCCCTGAAGGTACTCAAAAGATTTTGAGACAGCACCACCTGTTGGTCAAAAGTCATAATTAATTTCTGAAAACGCTAATAACGTTTGAAAAAAAATGTGCCTATTGCAATGAAACTGATCTTAATTGATTCCTTGGGTTATGCTGAAAACATAGATATATCGTTTTGCATAATCAGCCAAACTTCCTGTCCGCCATCTTTATTTCTTTGAAAAACCTTCTTTTTCGAACTCCTCCTAGACCGTTTGTCCGATTTTCACGAAAATTGAATCGTATCATCTCCAGACGGTGCCGAATAAAAGATATGGATTGCGTGACGATAGACAAAACCGTTTTCGTATACCACAGCATCAAATTTGAGGCATGCTGCCAAAATGACTATTTAGGCTTTATCTCTGCAATGCCTTCACATTTTGACACCAAACTTTGTATGTGTCATTGTCACCTCACTCTGACCACATCACATCTATTTCGTAACTGCGCCACCTATTGTTCGAAAGTGATAATCCATTAAATCATCTTATAAGTTAATGTTTATGTGATTTTCTTAGCCATTTGCCCAAAGTTCGCTCAAAATGCCCTTAATTGCTCCTTGCTGCAGTTGGTCTGCCACTCCTTGCCATTTTGGCATATGTTGCCGCTTATTGCGCTTGGCCCCGGTAATGGCTGCTTGCAGCTATATTTATAACTTAGTTTAGAATTACATAAAATACATCAGCCTTACTAAGAACTACTTAGAAAAACTATTTATCAAATTAAAAAATTATTAATTACATAAAATGTGACTAATAAATGAAGATCATTTGTTAAAAATACTTGATTTTGGGCAAATGTCCAGTGCATTTTTTTATTTATAATAAAATGGTCAATGTACTCTAAAAGTGAAGCTTTTTAATTTGTCCAAACAGATCCCGTATATATTGTATATATTTATTTAAATGTGAAAATGCCACCTGAGGCACTCCCCTGTTTTTATTCTTGCTACCAGTTTGTTTTTTTGTTTTATTATTAATTTTGTTTTTTATTGATTTATTTTTTGGACAAAAATGTTGTATAATATGACCAAATGTAATGTTTAAAAAAATTTAAATGTGAAAATGCTTGGAGAGGTTTGCAAAACGAATCGCATAATGACAGATACATAATTCAGGTTTATTGTTCGGACAACTGAGATTTTTTTTCCGAGTCTCACCATCTCCTCATCCTCTGCGAGCACCAGGTCATAAGCGCTCAGAGCCACACAGAAGATTATGGCTGTTACTCCCTCAAAGCAATGGATCCATTTCTTCCTCTCCGACCTCTGACCTCCCACATCAAACATCCTGAAGAGAAAGGAGAATTAGAGCGGGTGAATGTTTTATGTTGTTTGGTCCTTTCACGAGCATTAAGATTTCATGAGGGTCTCGGAAGAACGAATACAGGCGGACGATAATGAGAAAACACTTTCTACCAGGATCCTTTTCACTTTCTTTCCATATAGAGCAGCTTAGTCACCATGAAATCAAAACTGACAATTCTTGTTTTGTATTGAATATTGCAGCATTTATTATAAATAATGATTCATCCATGTTTTTTCATGTGCCTCATCAACTTAAATCAACATATTTCCCCTCCCTCTTGCAGACAGTCTTAGATAAGCTACAAATTATATCAACAGTGTAATTAGATTACTGTACAAATTACTCTCGAAAACATTTTTGCATTACTAATTACTTTAGAAATCCCATATCAACCTCTACCAGCTAAACAATACAAGGATAGACACAAAACATGCAATTTTAATTTTTTTGAAAGAATTAAAAGTGCAAAGACATACTTGAACCGACCATACTTTGATGTTAAATCCACTATTGTTTTATATTGAATTGTTTTAAGACTATACTGCAATTAATTCAATAACATCAGAACTAATTATATTACAGAAAAATTAAGAGTAATCCCTTTTTACAGTAATTTAAAAAAAAATACAGTAATTAATTACTTCATAACTTCATAAGTAATTAATTAATTCATGATGTGTTAACTGACACGAGGGCGGGGCAACCTGTCTGTCACTCACATGAGATCCACCAATAGCAAACCACAACCATCCAATCAATTCCTCATGGACAAAATCAAGCTCCGCCTTTCAGTTTTTCTCCTTTCACTCAGATATACGTCACAATAGGGTAGAAAAAGACTATCGCAACTTCCATTTCATGCTGACTTTACCCAATTCTAGAATAAACTCCCCTACACATCGAGAACTCTTCCTGCTGATTTTTGCCCATATAATATTGATTTTTATATATATAAATAAATAAATAAATACCCCATCAAGCTATTTCGGCGCAAACACACACACACATACATATCTCAAGATTGGTGTTGAGCTAAGGTACGTGTATTTATAGCTCATTGATTTGTGTACATGCAGACACACAGCACTGAATGCGTTTCTCACTTGAAGTGCAGATCTTTAAAAGTGAAATGCGTCTCCACGATCCCAGTGGTCTTCACTCTGGTCCTCAAGACGTCCTGCTGCGTGGGTACGTAGTCCGCCCGTCCTATCCTATCCATATCCTTCAGATAACTACACACAAACACACACACGTATGTAATTAGGTCATTAAACTGTCATTAAACAATCATTAATACACTCTAAAAGGCTTTATTCTCTGTGCGCATGTCCCAAAGTCATATGACTTTATATATATATATTTATTTATATTTATATATATATATATATATATTGTTCATATAAATATATATTGATTCAACACACAGGTCAAGCACATTGCATTGTAGGATACAGCGGCAGTGCATTCTAGTTGCACACTGCACACTTTAGCTAAGGTCATTTGCATATTTCATGCATACAGTAAACCTGCCTACTGTGTACAGTACACACACACACACACACACACACCGATCAGAGTGAAGTTTGATCTGAGCCCGGTCTTCAGAGGTTTCCGCATCACAACAGCAGCTTGTGTGTGAAGCAGACTTTGACTGGAAGCCATAAATAGTCGTATTAGCTCAGTGAGCCGTCGCTGTTGGCCGGACCGCAGGCCTGTGCGCTTCGCTAACTGACAGCATTTCTATGGCAACCCCGACTGACACCGACCTTTCATACATAATGATTCAGGCTGAAAAATCAGGTCATACTTTCCCAACATGTACAGTAATTGGTAAAATAAACAACTTCACTTTCATAATAATAGTCCTAATAATTTCATCTATGATACTTTTTTTTGACTCTTTAGACAGATGAAATTCAACTTTTTTCTCCTTTTATGACCGAATATTAGAATGGCTGTCAAGAACTAGCCATAATTCAACCCCAAAATCCAAAGAAGAAACTAAAATCTTCTCTTTTTTATATTCAAATATATATATATGAACAGTTCAGATGCAAAAGCCTCTAAATGCCATTTGAAATTTTCTTCTTTAATGATGATTTTTATCAAACTTGTATATTTAAGTTCAGTAATTTCACTTAAATAACAATTAATAGGTAATTATCATTGCCATTTAAGTGAAATCACTGAACTTAAATATACAAGCTTGATAAAAATTGTAATTTTAGAAGAAAATTTCAAATGGCACTTAGAGGCTTTTGCATCTGAACTCTTCATATATTTAATTATATGCAAAATCTTATTGGTCCAACCAAAATTGGACTTTTTTTTTGTTGCTCAAAATGTCAATACATCACTAGAGAATGTTCCAGTTCATGTGGTCGTTCAACATGCAGTATTACACTGCCAACAGCACATTAATTCTATTGAATAAGCAAACAAATAAATTGATTATTTCTTGATGTGAGCATCTACTAAAAAATGCTTTTTAAAAACACCCCACTTCTCTGATCACACAATGAGTAAATATTCAAGAATTGCATTGTTTAAAATTAAATTGTTTAGCTCAGAGTCATTTAAAATCAATATCAAAAATGAAAAACAGAACTGAAATGTCGTAGTATCGTCCTTTAGCTTTGCGTTTAAGGCTTTGAGAGTTTATTTCTTAGAATACGCTGGATTTAATGGGCGGCACTTCAGAGGGTTTCAGGAAGAAGATCATATAATGGACAGAGGACACACTCCGTCTGCTTTCACTTCTGCAGGATTGAGTCGGAGATGTGGGATGAAGGGAATGCGAGGACAATACACTGAGGTAAACGCAGGTCTTAATTTTACTTCTGATACTGAAGTAGTAGTGGCTATTAAACATCCAACAAATGCAGCGTTAAAATCTCACATTTGAATTCTGGGCCTAAAATGTGTCTAAAAGTGAACATATAAAGAAAAAGGTCTGTGTTGGTCCTGGTAAACCCTACATTCTGGGGACCACATGTTTCCGCAAAATTTTTTTTAAGGAAAATCACTTAGAAAGTGATGCTTTTAAAACATAAAAATGCAAAAAGTTTTCCGTGATGGGTAGGTAAGAGTATGGGGATAAAATATGCAGTTTTGTACAGTATAAAAATCATTATTTCGATGAAAGTCCCCATAAAACATAGAAACCCACCACGAGCGAGTGTGTGTGTTCAACGAAGGTCCGAATGCGTCAACATCATGACCTCATTTAAGGCAGGGGATGTTTCTGCTAACAACAAAAGATGGACTTGGCATCGAGTTTCCTGCTTGAACCTGGCTCCCATCATGCATCAGTGTGTGTGTGTGCTAAAAAAAACATTAAAGTCACGTTCTGTTTCGAGAGAGATGTAATTTAACATTCTGCAGCCACACCTAGCACAATTCTGTAACTGAAGTGTTTGTGTTTATGCAGCGGTGAAGTACATGGATGAAATATAATTAAACAACAAGTCACTTGAGGCTGTGCGCTGCAGTGATTTAACACAGGTTAAGAGGTGTTGGGGCACAACATGAAGTGGGAGGATTTAACGGTTGCAAATGACTGTAACACACAGCCTCGGGTGGCTTGCTGCATTCATAAACCATATACAACATGATAAGACACCAATGAGTGCTTTGACATGCACAACCCATTATGTCTAAACTGACATATATATATATATATATATATATATAATACAACCATTCAAAAATGTATTCAATAATTCATTCAATAATCTCAGGAATAAATCACATTATATTATATTAAATTACAATAAAAAATGTAATCATATTACGCCATATTATGGTGTTTACTGGATTTTTGATGCAGCCATGGTGATGCAACTAACAAAAGTTGATGAGCCAAAAAAAAAATAAAGTAATTCTAATTTTAGCCTGTTATCATGCCAAGCAGTGTAGCAATATATGCATTTATTTGGAATTTAATTCATAAGCAGTCACCAATGGAAGCTTGTTTCCGCCACTGAATATAAAAAATAAAAAGAATAATTGCGACTTTTCATCTCACAATTGCGAGATATGAAGTCAGAATTGTGAGAAATAACGTTGCAATTGCGAGATATAATGTCACAATTCTGAGAAATAAAGTCGCAATTGCGAGATATAATGTCGCAATTCTGAGAAATAAAGTCGCAATTGTGGAATCTAAAGTTGCAATTCTGAGAAATAAAGTCGCAATTGCGAGATATAAAGTCGCAATTCTGAGAAATAAAGTCGCAATTGCAAGATATAAAGTCGCAATTCTGAGAAATAAATTCGCAATTGCGAGATATAAAGACGCAATTCAGAGAAATAAAGTCTCAATTGCGAGATATAAAGACGCAATTCGGAGAAATAAAATCGCAATTGCGAGATATAAAGTCGCAATTCAGAGAAATAAAGTCGCAATTGCGAGATATAAAGTCACAATTCTGAGAAATAAAGTCGCAATTGCGAGATATAAAGTCGCAATTCAGAGAAATAAAGTCGCAATTGCGAGATATAAAGTCGCAATTCAGAGAAATAAAGTCGCAATTGCGAGATATAAAGTCGCAATTCAGAGAAATAAAGTCGAAATTGCGAGATATAAAGTCGAAATTCTGAGAAATAAAGTCGCAATTGCGAGATATAAAGTCGCAATTCAGAGAAATAAAGTCGCAATTGCGAGATATAAAGTCGCAATTCTGAGAAATAAAGTCGCAATTGCGAGATATAAAGTCGAAATTCTGAGAAATAAAGTTGAAATTGCGATATAAAGTCACAATTCTGAGAAATAAAGTCGCAATTGCGAGATATAAAGTCGCAATTCTGAGAAATAAAGTCGCAATTGCGAGATATAAAGTCGCAATTCTGAGAAATAAAATCGCAATTGCGAGATATAAAGTCGAAATTCCGAGAAATAAAGTTGAAATAGTCGAAATTCCGAGAAATAGTCGAAATAGCGAGATAGTCACAATTCTGAGAAATAGTCGCATTTGCGAGATATAGTCGCAATTCTGAGAAATAAAGTCGCAATTGCGAGATATAAAGTCGCATTTCTGAGAAATAAATTCGCAATTGCGAGATATGAAGTCACAATTCTGAGAAATAAAGTTGCAATTGCAAGATATAAAGTCGCAATTCTGAGAAATAAAGTCGCAATTGCGAGATATAAAGTCGCAATTCTGAGAAATAAAATCGCAATGCACGCAATTTCGACTTTAGATCAATCAATTCTGACTTTATATCTCGCAATTCTGAGAAATAAAGTCAGAATTGCGCGATGTAAACTCGCAATTGTGAGAAAAAAAGTCAGAATTGTAAGATAAAAAGTCGCAGTTACCTTTTTTATTTTTCATTCAGTGGCGGAAACAAGCTTCCACAGTCACCAGCTGCTAACATCTCACCCAGTCAGATTTGATAATGCTGCAATTAGGGTTCCCACACCTTTACACCAATTCATTTCCATGCCTTGATTTTGTGATATGCTATGCTGAAACATATTCATTACAGATTAATTTGACTCATTTGCAGGCGGAGCCCGTGTATGAGTGCGTCAGATGTACAGTAAGCGCAGACACTCACTAAGCAGCCGAGTCGTTGAGCTGGTATTCTCTGGAGCGGGTGAAGCATCCCTGCACCCCGCTGTCGGCCCACAGTCTGCGGATCACATTGGCCAGGTCATCAGTTAAGATTCCCTGCTCCTCCGCGGCTGCAGACAGAGCAAACAGCTGCCGTGCGTCATCCTGCACACACACACACACACACACACACGTGCTGAGGGAGGACGACAGCCGAGCAATTACAACACCTTGAGCACGGTTCACAGCACAATTACTGTCGTCTCAAACATTTCACCATGCTATATTTGTAATGGCAATAGTTCAGATTAAAAGAAACACAAAACTGCTCATATTTCCTGCTTTTATCGTGAATGATTCATCTGTGCACAAAATAATAACTCGCTCCGCCTGATGGATCTGACATTGTGCGCAAAACATTAAACCTGTACATCAGAAATGTGAAGTTGTGACCGTGTACGGGACTCTCTGAATTATTTACTGAATCTCAGCATGACCTACATAGCAGTCCCAGACATTCTCACAGGTGTGCAGGAGCTCTTACCACTCGGGCCGCCTCTCCGTACTCGATCTTGAGGTTACTCATGGCTTTAATGATGGCCATTATGGACTGGATGGTGTTGCTGTAGACCACGGCTCTGTACTGCTTACACTCGTCTTCTGAGTAGCCATCTTCATGGATGATTCTGAACACAGGCAAAATGTAACAATTAAAAAACAAATGATAAATAAAATAAAATAAAAGATAAATGGGAATGCTCAGTAAAGTAAAATACAATAAATATAGGCTATATATAATATATAGGCTAAAAAATTTAAATAAATATACACGCTATACACACACACACACACACACACACATATATATATATATAATTAATAAATATTTATAAACATACACATATATATATATATATATATATATTTAATAATTAATAATAAATTTAATAAATATATTTAATATACACATTTAATAATATTTGATCATATTAACATACAACAAGTTATAATCAGCACTTTAAACCTGCATTAAATTTATTACAATGCATTTGGGAATCATATAGTTTAATTGGTCTAATTGGTTAATGTATCATAAACACTCCAATACTCCAATCAGGCAATTATTGGAAGCATATAATATTAGACCTTCATTTTCCAAATTTAAATGTACAGGTTTTTGCCAACTAAAATTATTACATTTATTGTGGCCATGATAATTATATTAGCCATCACATCAGCCATTAAACTAATGATCAGCCACCATTTTAGCCCAGAATGTGTATGGGTGCCTCTCTGGGTCATACAAGTCAGTTTTCAGTTCAATCACACCTTTATTAAATCATTAAATTGCACTTCACTTGACTTGAAAAAAAAAATGAAATTGTCAGTAAGGAAAACATTAGAAATATATTACACAATTTTTTCTTTTTTTCTGCAGCTCAGAATGGTGGACGCTTAGGCTAATGGATCTTAAAAGGTTTGATAAAATAAAGCAACACCTTCACACACTTACTTGGTAACTGAATAGAAGAAATGTGGGACACATGACACCTTCAGGACTGTTACTCGCGGTTATAAACTAGCAAAATTCCTTGTGTTTAAAACACCCCATCTGGTGCTGGTAACAGTTACTGTCATTGTAACACTGTTTCTGCTTAAACCTGTATTAATGATCTGAGTGTAAAACTGTGTGTTGCTGTCCTCAGGAGAAATGGATTTACTTGCACTGAAAGATGTATATTTAAAGCCCAATAAAAAAAAAAGTATAGCACACCTTTCATCAAAGCTTGCAAAGATGTTCAATGATGCTCCAACCCAAATACATAAAACTTACATTTATCTTGCAGAACAGTGAACTGATATTTCTATCTTAAAAATATGTTCTTTTTAACTTTTGATTCAATGAAGAATCCTGAAAAGAAAATGCATGATGGTTTTAACAAAAATATGCATTGATAATAATAATAATAATTTAAAAAAATGTTTCTTGAGCGGCAAATCAGCATATTAGAATGATTTCGGAAGGATCATGTTATTTAAAATTGTAATTATATATATATATATATATATAAACGTTTTTTTTTATCAAAGTTTAAAAACAGTAGTGTAAATGCAGTATGTGACTGAATAAAGCATAAAAACAGGTATAAATGAACCCAACCTTTTCAAAACTGTTAGAGGTTTTATTATTATTCAGAAAAAATCTATAAAAATGATTTTTATAGATTTACAGAGTTACTGTTACTGTATAGATGCCGAGGGTTCGGAGAAATCAGCCAATCGCTAAAGCAATTAACGTGAGCTGAATCCTCATACTATATTCTCATATAATAAATAGTATCCCAGATTAGCCTTCAAATATTGCCAAATATTGAAAATAGTATTCAGTATTTGTATTAAATATTTGTTTGTATTAAAAATGCTAAAGTATGCAAAAGGTATTTATGAAGCGTGAATCCAGACTGAGGATTATTATGGAGACACGACTGCCCAGAGCAGAGCTGCACATAGAAAGTAGTGCAATAATTTGGTATCACGAGGAGATGGATGGTGTCTATTAATCATGAACAGGATGAGGACGTTTCAAGAAAAGGAACCAGCACATCATCACAGGGTCTGTAAGGTGGTTTCGCTCGTGTAGAAATGTGACTCCATCGCGGAAATGAAACTCGTAACAGCAGCGAGAGCCGGTTTCTGCGAACACCTATCTTAGCGCTCATGATGTCATTTGTTCAAAGTGCCGTTGCTGCAAATAAATATGTGACAGATGAAGCATGGCTTTATTACTGAATATAAATAGTGTGCACGCACTTGTCTGTCAGCAGCTGCGATGAGCTCATTTTCTGTCAATGTGTGCGATTTATCAGACTGAAAGCAGTGTGACGCTCGAGTGATGACTAAGATCATCATAGATCACTCTGTACGACGTGTGTGTAGACTTTACGAAGATGACACCTATTGAATCCTAAGCTACGACTCAAGTTAGTATAGAAGAATAAAACGTCATCAGCTTGCGTTGGTTGTAAAAAAATAGAGCAAGATTCATTTTACGTATTCACTTTGGCAATTGTGGTTTTAATGTGCGTGGAAAAAAAAGAGGAGGAAGCGAAAGAGAATATGGATGTGGTCATGACTGGGGAATAGAGGCCAACTTGGCATGCCAATTTTGTAAATGAAGCTTGAGGTAAGTAGTTGTTAGTCACCATGTCGCATTGATGGATACACAGCTCTGAGCTGCTGTTCATTTATTGTGAATCCCACCACGCTGAGACAGGGATATTATTATTAAACACAGATTTCACTGTTCGCTGTGATCCTACTTAGGTCAAAGGTTTAACAGACAGAGCCAAATTGTTTTGTTTTTTTTAATTTAGCAATAAGTTTGTGCGGGTGTTTGAATCGAGATTGAGTTCATTAAAGGAGTGGTTCACTTTAAAAAAAAAAACTTTTGCTGATAATTCACTCACTCCCTTGTCATCTAAGACGTCCACGTGTTTCTTTCTTCAGTCGAAAAGAAATTAAGGTTTTTGATGAAAACATTACAGGATTTTCTCCATATAATGGACTTCAATGGGGTCCAAACGGTTCAAGGTCCAAATGAGAGTTTCAGTGCAGCTTCAAAGGGCTTTAAACGACACCAGACGATGAATAAGGGTCTTATCAAGCGAAACGATCGCTCATTTTTTAAAAAAAAAAAACACTTTAAGTTTTAAAAGCACAAATGCTCGGCTCGCTCTGTTCTGTGATGCAGCACATATGAATGAGCAAAATGTATGAATCTTTTTTTTGACTCATTTGGTTCATTCAACAAACGAAATTAACCAAATGACTCGAACAAATTTTTGTTCTTAAATGACTCAAGATTTGTTCATTTTGATGATCGAGTTCGAACAGGAGAGTCACGAACGCGCATCACAGAACAGAGCAAGCCGAGCATTTGAGCTTATAAAACTTAAACTTTTTTATTTATTTTTGAAATGACTGATCGTTTCGCTTGATAAGACCCTTATTCATCGTCTGGTGTCGTTTAAAGCCCTTTGAAGCTGCACTGAAACTCTCATTTGGACCGGGAACCGTTTGGTTCCCATTGAAGTCCATTATATGGAGAAAATCCTGGAATGTTTTCATCAAAAACCTTCAGTTCTTTTCGACTGAAGAAAGAAAGACATGGACATCTTGGATGAAGGCTAGTAAATTATCAGCAAAAGTTGTTTTAAAAGTGAACTACTCTATCAACGCTATCAAAGAAAAACAAAATAACGTTATGTCCTTTTTTTTTCCCTCAAATCTCGTGCAGCCCTACCATATGCATACAGTAAATGGGAGTGGATGAAAAGAACAAAAAAGAGACAGGAACAATTTTCTACTTACTTCATCTGTTTCACAATGGTGCTCTTCCCTGATTCACCTGCACCTGAAGAGAGAAGAAAACAGTTTGAGAAAGCGATCAAACAAATAAAAACTCGAAGGTGAAAAATTCAATTCAAAACTGGAAAGCATCAAGATCAATAAAACTGCGCAGTTTTGTCAATGTCACTGAATAGCATGTCCTGTTTTACCATCATCTCAGCCGTTCATACCTTAATGTTTACATTTCTGGGACTTTTATATGCTTTATAGTACATTCATGACATACAGGGTCTCAGTCTGACGGCTGGCCGTGAGTACAGACTCTCAAATATTCTGAGCGTGTTGCATCACATCTGAAGGGCTGAGGCTGTGTGTGTCTGCTTATAGACCTTATTCAGAGCAGCGCCATGACAGGTGTGATAGTGAGGCTGTGAGGGATAGACTTACCGTGTTTCCAATGACATCCGCTGTAAAAAGCTGAATAAAGCTCCTAGATTACTTACAATTTTCCACAACTTACATTGTCAGGCGTTTTTTGTCAACTGAAATTTCTTAGAAAGATATTTTTTCCAGTGTTTCATGAGCAGAACAATCCGAAAACACATAAAATAACAATACAGCCCATTCAAGAGATGCAAGTCTATCCCTCACAGCCTCGCTTTCATTCTCATTAAAAATCAAAGATGGCGCTGCCGTGAATAAGGTGTATTCTGAGGGATTGTGCACTTCCTGATTTTAGCCTAATACTGCTCACTGAAGCTGTGCCGTCAAACCTCGGCGTCTTGTTGACGTAGCCTGGCCGCGGCGCTCCGCTTGTTGTTATTTCCGATGTACGAAAGCCTGATGTTCAGAGAGGCAGCTCACAAGTTTACAGATGTATACAGAAAAAGGTCTGGGAACAGTTCGGATTATTCCTGCATAAAGTAATTAGTCATAAAACAAAATGCTGAGAGAACAAAAACCTCTTCCAGTCCAGCTTTGAGTGGAAGACGTCATTCAATTATTTGGAGTGGAAAGATATGATACCCAATCATTCAGAGTTACTGAGATGAACAACTATATCAAAAAGCTTTCAGTGAAGTGTAAAGTTTTTAATCAGATCATATTAGATGGTATAAAATCAAAATCTGCCAAATGCACAGACACAGAAAAATTTTAGTTTATCATGCTTGCTACAAGAAATATGGCTAGTATTTATCATTTTTAATGTTAGGGATGTTTCAACATTTTGTATCCATCAAAATACCACGGCATTAATGTCTCCATTAGGGTGCAGCCACAGCATTTTTTGTGTATGGAAAAAGCCAGAAAGCACACAAAAAACCTTTCTTTTAACATGTTTTAATTTAGTAGGAGTTGTAAATGGAGACGCAGCATCTGCACAGTAGTGTCGTCAGAAGCCCCTACAGCGGTGTGTGAAACGCGTCTCCTCAGCCATCTGCTGACTCATTCAAACACACTCCGATTTACTGCACAGTCCCACAATCCAACTACTAACTCACACTCTCATCTTTTTAACAAGCATCTGAACAGATTAGATTTAACCTACTATATATTTTATATATTCAAACCACACGCAAAATGAGATTAAAATAAAATAATTAAATAAAAATGTAATTCATTCATTTAAAATAAAATAATAAATAAATAAAATATAACAATAAAATAGTTTTATTGTATACAATAAATATAAACAGTAAATAAATACAGTAAATATAACAATAAATAACAAAATAAAGTCGTTGACAATTGACAACAAAATGCCATTTTATTGGAATTGTGAAATTTTTTAAATAAGGGTTAAAACAAAATGTGAAAAACTTGAAATAACATTTTAATTTTATTGAGGTAGTGATCAATGAATCAAAAATATTATAAAGAAATATTAAATAAAATAAATAAATAAATATATATATATATATATATATATATATATATAAAATTAATATTTAATAAAAATAATTCACATACACATGAATTAAATGTAAATTTAGCTTGTATAAAGAGTTGCATCTCCTGTTGTAATCTGGATTAATAATTGATTTTTGTTACTTTTGACCTCCTATAGTGTAATGACTGCACTGAATTTATTATCCACTGTACTTTGTACAAAGAAAAAGAAGAACAGAACAGCACAGCACACCTAACCAGTGTAAGAGACCTAAACCCAGTGCCTAAACCCAAGAGACTGTGACGGCGGTGTCCCTCGAGCCCTGCTACAGTGCTTACAGCTCTTGGCATATACTATTATACCAACTCTACCATATTACTACAACACTTACTAAGAAGTTAAAAAGTTACAGACTGCAGATTTAAACAAAAAAGCATAACAAATAAAAATGCTATTTACTGGCATTTATAGTTCCATAAAGAACCCTTAACAGATTAATGGAATCTTTACATTTCGGAAAAAGTTGTTCTTCGTTCTTTATAGAGAAAAAGGTTCTTTAATTTATAGAAATGTTCTTCACACTAAGAAAAAATATGGTAAGTATTGATCAATGAAAGGTTCTTTGAGGAACCAAAAATGACTCTTCTATAGCACCACGGCAAAACTCCCTATTTGGATCTTTATTTTTAAATCTCATGTGTAATAAAAATAAAAGAATAAGAGAAATGGAGAGAAGCAAAGAGATGAGCGATTATCAGGTCCTCTTGTCTAACAAAAAGCCTCTGTGTGCGTTTGTCTGGCAGAGAGGATAGGCCGCCTCTGTTTGCTATCATTTGGGCAAACATCAATGCATCTGAATGAGACCCTCATGGCAATTAGTAAGCGGAGGGGAACATGGTGTCCTCATTCACAGAGAGAAATGACAGACTCGCAAGTGTCTGTTCAAAAAACTGTCATAACCGTATAATGCTGTGGCATGCAAAAACAGGACTAATGGAACGATTCTGTGCAACCCAGTACGCATGCATAAGATAACACTGCAACATCTGGAGAACATTCCCTCAGTTTCACAGACAAGGGTTAAACTAGTCCCAGACTACACTGCATGTTTGAGCAGGTTTAACTGAAAGCAACCTGCACTGACATCTTAAAATATGTCAATGGCATTGTTTTGTCTCAAGATGAACACCAGTAATGTTTTTTTTTTCCAAGGCACGTTTATTAAAGCTACTACAGTATGTCCTAATTGAACTAAGGCCTAATCCTTCCTTAGTCTAAGCCCTGTCTGTGAAACCAGGCCATTGTGTTTGATTAAATGTCATTAGCTATGTTTACGTCCACCTGTTTTTATGTCCATTTTGGAAAATTGCATGTAATTGGATAACTGGACTAACCCAGTGAAACAATTTCATTGGACAACGTCTCAAATGTTGGTTTGATCATCCTGAAATGCCTGAGCCGAAGTCTGTCATCAGAATGATAAGCATAATGACCTCCCAGAAGCTTCTCACACAACTGCGTTGAATTTTCGTATGCGTTTTTTCGTATTTGCGATTCGGTGGGTCTGAATTTTCAAAACTCCATTCAAACTCCATGCTACGGATGTGAAAAACGCCGAAAATCTAAGCCGATTCAATTTTTCTATGATGGACGAAAGTTTCGGAGGCAGCGTACAAGGGCGATTGACATAATGTGCGAAAATTTCGGACGCAAATTTCGACTCTGTGTGCAAGGACCTTCAGAGCTTCCATTTTTATTATAGATATTGTGCGCCCATTTCCCAGGAGGTGACAATTTTTTTCTCTTGAACATGCTTTAATCGCAAATACTTTGTGCCATATTCCAATTTTGCGCACAGGTTAAATTCACAACTTTGGATGGAAACATAATATATTGTGTACAAACATCATAAAAAGTGCCTTGGTAATTAGTAACACAAATTCTTAATTCGTAATTCTTCTACCATCCAACCGGAACATTTTCCAAAATATTTTAGTCAATACAACATCTAAATGAAAATGCATTTCAGTTGCAATCAGGGAACATCGAGCTTCACAAAAACAACAGATTCATGTAAACTGCGGAATTCGACAATTGCATTCAATTCCAATCGATCGAACAGTTTTCCAAGAAACTATATATATATATAAAATATATACTTTAAATGCAATGTAAATCTTTTTGGATAAAAGTGTCTGATAAATGCATAAATATGAATGAATTACTTAAGAATGGTTTTACGATTTACACAAATTGATTTTGCTCATGATGAACTAGTCTCAATTTTCACTGTAATAACTTATTGTATATATCTGTAATCTAATTATTAAAAAGGACAAACTCCCATGATGAATCTCCATCAATGCCATCAGCCAGTACACACCTCGCATTTCTATTTGGCATGCCATGCTACCTTCACCCGATTAACACCACTTCTGCTCATCCAATTTATCTAGAAGATTAAAGAATCTTCCATTTGCAAGCGCTTAAACAAGTATTGCTCTCCCAGCCCCGACCACTCATTCAGGAAAATACCAGAGCAAACCCGCCGTCATGCTAACACTTGTTAGCGAGCCGTTATTAGTGGGCCTGCGGGGAATCTGGGACCACAGAAAGCTCCAGTGAATTTAAACAGCCAAAGCTGACGAAATTCAACATATTCCCAACACCCTGAAGGATCGCTTATACGACATTGGGCAATTTCATAAATACTTTCAGCTAATTTCAGTTGCATCTCCAATTAACACATTTGATTAGAATTATCCATTCCAAACATTGGGGAAAAAAAGTCTTTTTATTTCAATTTTGACCCATGAATCAAAACTTAATGTGCTGGGATGTCCAAACATTGAGAGATTTTTTTTTTTCCATAATGAAAAAATAATTGAGGGAAAGTAAAGAGGCAGACGAAATAATAAAGGATGGGTCAAGGACTAAGAGAAAGGACAGTGGGAAAAAAACTATATTTAACCCAAAAGTAATGGTCAACTGATTTTTAGTAGCAAAATTACAGAATTGCTTATGATATAGATGGTTATTTAATGGGGTTAATAATAGGGCTGTTTAATAGGGCTGTGCAGACCTGAACTGATACAGCACTATCAGTACATTTCACACAATGACATGAATCAATATATCTTGGTATGCAAAAAATGCAACAACAAAAAATGCAAAAAAAAAAAATCAAAAATTGCATCAATGTTACCCTTTATTAAATATTAAAAGACATTTTGGACATGGCAAAATATCTTGGACAGAAGGGTGGCGTTATACAACTACTACTATTCACAGTTGCCAAGCCCAAATTGACAAAATGAGGCTGAAAAAAAGTGTATATTTTGCATACTGAAAATAAAAACCTTTTCAATTTGATATCTTGAAACTTTAAAAATATGATTTGTAGCTAAAAAAAAAAAGTAAATGCAAATTAGGTAAATCTAAGTGAAGTGTGATTAGAACCAGAAAATGTCTCTCTCACTTATATAATTCAGATGTGTCATGTTTATCTAATTTAGCTACATTATAACTGGCAATTCTAGCTGAAGCTTTACAGAGTAAGATCTGCTGACTATAACAATTGAACTCTATAATTAACGGAGGACGTTGCAGACAGGCAGTAGAGTAATGGTAACGTTTGAATCATCATGACTTATGGTCTTTAGCGGGTAGATCACCACCAACAATGAAGCTTACTTTAAAAAATATGCCAAGATCAGTGTGCAATGTGCATCACAATCCACCAGTGTCAGAAATATGAGGCTTTTCTTTTCATTGAAGCCAAAAACTATATTTAGACCGCATTGAGCAATTACTGTAGATCGGCAGAGAGCCAAACATGATATACCGCAGCACTTGATCTTATTAAAAAAGGAAAAACACTCTTTTACTATTGCTCTGCCACACCCACCTCTTTTTACTAGCCCCTTTCTGGCCAACTTTGGAAGCTTGTATTGCTTATGCAATATGTTAGATTACATTTAATACAAGTCAACAGGATTAGTAAGAAAGTAAAACCTCACAAAAAGGCGGTTAAAAGCACTGAAGATTACTTTTTAGAGTTATCAATCTGAACAAAACCCTAAACCTTGAACTCTATAGGCCATAAGAAGCTTTTCCTTCAGTGTGTAATGTATGTTTAACATCTGCCAAGTTACAAAGCTCATAGTCTCTCACTAAAAGGATTTATTATTTATTTTCTTATCTAACAGAGAATATTGCTCCAGCCCTGCCTAAAACACCTCGATCCAAGTCTAGATATTACAAAGTGACGCATTAGAATAATGTTTGGCCAAAGGCATACGCAGAAGACGAGGCTTCAGTGAATTGTAGTGTTTTGCCATGTTGTGAAGCTGAAAATCGCAATTATGGTAAGGGGCGTTTCATTTCCAACATACGCTTGAAGTGTTTAGTAGGGATGCACCGATGCAAAAATTTTGGCCGATACCGATAATCCTTTATATTTGAAAGCCGATAACCGATATATATCGGCCGATAAATTTAATTTTGAGATCCTGATTGCAAAAACAAAAGACTCACAATTAAACCCATGTCCCAAGCGTAGAGCTGTCACGATAACTACTTTTTGTTGTGCGATATATTGCACCAAAATTAATTGCGATAAACGATATTATTGTCATTTTCAGACCATTTTATGCCACTGATTACCTATGACAATATAATAGCATTATAATGCAAGTACACTGTTTCAAAGAACATTTATTCTCATTCTATTCAATATTTAGACATTGTGTACAAAAAATATATCCCAAATAAATAAAACAAGTAGGCCTAAATATATGCACATTCTTAACAAAAAAGTTTCAGGTATCAAAAACTAGATCAAAACAAAGAAATATGTCGATTTAAACTTTTAAAGTGTCTCACACAAAGGCACAGATGCATCAACAGGACATTTCATATTTTTAAATGCTGGTTTTTCGACCGTGCATAATGGCTGCATCTCTTTGGCTAAATAGTAGTGTAGTGCCTGAACGCGTTCATATTTGAGTGAACTGAAGAATGTACTGTATTACTGCCTGATGAACGCGTTCATTCTGGTGTATGTCTGCGAATGCACGCTCTATCCGTTTAAACTCTTACCTTCGTACAATAGGGTGCCGATTTGTATAGAGCCTTCCAGGCGAAAACCCGGCTAAAACACACGTAAACAAGCCTTAAACACCCAATCTGGCAACACCAACCGCGCCGCGGCCACCGTCAACAAAGCAGCGAGTGAGGAGATGTATGATCATTTAAACGGATTTTATGAGGTCAGTGCGGATGGAAAAAAAAAATCTCACATTTCTGCGCAAACTGGCCGTCGATAAAATAATTGTTGTCTGTGGTTGTATGGGCTGTGACAATAACAGCCTAATGAAAAAAGCTCACAACATGGAAAAAAGAACTATAAATTAATTAGTTTTTTGAAGTATGAGCTATGAACTGAACTAATTCATTTTAAAATGTGTGAACTGAACTTTGAACTAGTTCGTGTAGAAAGTGAAATTTACCAACACTGAGAGTTACGCTATCCGTGAGTGTGCGCCATTTCGAGCTGTCCGTTTACTGCTATATTTGCACTGTCGGGACGGGAAAATGCATCTGCAACATAACTGTCTGGAAGAAGGCCCCTCTCCAACTCCAGCTGCTGTTGTTGTTCCCAGGTTGAAACACTGGGTGGGATGGTTATGTTTTAGGTGCGATTTTAAGTTTGTTGTGTTGCCTCGTCGCGTTGCGACTGTTTTAAAACACAGTCGACATACCCGCTCGTTCACGTTTATCTCTCCTCTCTCGTTCGGCAAAATGTTCCCACACCGGAGCTGAAGATTGTGGCTTTGAAATCAATTAATTCCATGTTGGACTCGTTCTTCCTAACTGTCTGGCTCGCTGTAGATGTCACGAGAACACTTTAAAATGCAGTTTTGGTTCACGCCTACTCTTCACCTGCCGGTGTCCGCTCTCTCCCTTTGTGTGTGTGTGTATGTGGTGGACGCGTGCAGACAAGATGACAGAGGAAGCGCGATCAACTAAAATGCTCATGACATTCATTTTATTGTAAAAATGAATCTAATTATTATTCTTAATAGTAAAACAAATTATCTGTTGCAATATATCGCGGCACCAAAAATGATCGCACTGGTTTCCATATATCGTGCGATAAGTCGATATATTGACTATCGCGACAGCTCTACCCAAGCGCACGTTTATAATGATGTTATGTAGCCGTAGCCGATATAACAGATTTGCGAACCGTATTTTCATTTTTTGAAGAGATTTCAATCATATTTCAAGAAATTCAAAAACATAAACAGTGCCCAACAAGTGTCTCAGCTGAAGGGAACAATACATTATTTATCGGCTTTAATATACTACTAGGCCGATAACGGTAACATTAAAAATGAACACATATCGGCCGATGCCGATATATCGTGCATCCCTAGTGTTTAACCAATCACAACGCACTGGGTCAGCTGGCCAATCAGAGCAATCTGGGCTTTTTTGAAAGGAGGGGCTTTGAAGAAACCGGAATATCAACACAAAAATCAATCAGGTTTACACCACCTCTCAAGAGTAAATAAAGAGCAAACGTGTCATCTTTTATGGTGCAATCCATAAAAACAAAACTCTCTCTGTCTTTTCTCACCAGCCCGGAAGAAACACTAAATCCAATAGGATGCATCAACTAGAGTAACTGCCTTTCATGTTGTCTCCATAAGTAACATCAGCTTTCAAGCAGACATATAGTTGTAGGGGAACTGGAATGGCTATTGCTCAGGTCAGGACTAATGGCCTTGTTTGATCTCTGCTGGCTCACGTAATTTGAGAAAGATTAATCCCTTTGCTACGTCATAGGTTTGAACTTTGAAAACACATCAATAGAGACCTGGTTTTCAGAGGCAGAATCGATATTAAACAAGCAATCATGTGAAAGATTTCTTTGAACTGCTTTACTTCTTTAACAAACATAGTATTTACTACCGTTAAAAGTTTGGGGTCGGAAAGAAGTTTGAGAGAAGTCTCTTCTGCTCACCAAGACTGCATTTCGTTGATTTGATTGATAGAGTAAAGAAATCGTTTCAATGTGAAATATTACTGCAATTTAAAATAGCGGTTTTCTATATTAATATTTCTTTGACAAAGCTAAATTTTCAGCATCATTACTCGAGTCTTCAATCATTAAAGCGAACAGTATTTATATAATTTTTACCTCTTGTAACCAAAGCCACAAAGCACCCGTGCCTTCTTACAAGAGGTAAAAACGATATAAATACTGTTCGTTTTCTCACACAAACCGCTCGTTTCGTGTCTTAGGCCATCAATGTGTACTTGCATTTACGAGTCATTAAATCATGTTTAATTTGGACTTCTCTGTGCATGCTCTGAGGTGGTGACCATAGACCTCCATTATATGACTGATAGACAAGAACGGTTTGACCTAAAAATATCAAAATTGAAACTATTGCGGAAACAAAGACACCTACATCTTGGATGCCCTTGAGGTAAGCTAAAACATACCAAAAATTAATTTCAAAGTGAACTATCGCTTTAAGAAGCTTTTACACACAATATTTATTCCAATTTCACTAATAGACTGAAAACAAATTGCATGTGATCGATCAGAAACGCAAAGCGAATTTTTGATGCACACTGACAGAAACGCACGGACGGCTTGTATCCGTCTTCAGGTGAGCCTGTTGTTGCCGATAGCGGAAGTTCAGGTGTCCCTGTAGAGCAGGATCGTAATGATGTCATCAGGGAATCCAAATCAGATCACTTAAATCAAGCCTCAGGGAAAGCTTAATTACAACTGCTGTTCTTGTTTTCTAACTCTCAATGAGACTTTATTTTCCTTTTATTCCAGAATTAAGCCTGTCAGGGCTCTCATCACCTCCTCTCGCTCTCCAGGGCCCCAGTGCTCTCTTCCTGCACTAGTTTTCCTCTCCTTTGATCACTTTTCGTAGTGTAACGAACAGTCAGTCAGAGAGTTTTGCAACGGCAGACAACTTCACCTGTCTCCTGAGGGTCCTGGCTCTCGCTTCATCTTTGCCATCCATTTTATTTTTCTAATGCAGATTTGTTGTTTTCTGATGACTAAATTATGGCTTTGCATGCAGCGACCAAAAAGTGCAAACACACATATAAACACACAGTTGCTACATGAAAACATTATACATTCTAATAACACTCAAAATGGCACAAGCCTGTGAATTATATCCCTATAATTACAGTCATATATCCTACACTGAAAAAAAATAATATTTTCATGATTTGTAATCACATTTTTTTCTTTTGTCATAATTTATGTAGTTCAGATAACATAATATTTTGAGTTTCTGATGCTTAAATCAATCTCCTTCATTGTATTAACTCAATTTTTCCAGTTCAATGAAATTAAGGCAACCAGGTTACTTCATTTTTTTAAGTTAAACCAACAATATATTTTTACAGTGTATGATCAAGTCATATTTAAATGCTGAATCATGCACTTAATGGTCATTTCTGCTGTGCAATACATTTTCATGTGCACATCATATAGGTATTATATGGGATAAAATATTTTTTAAAGTGGTTAAACATATTTACATTTATGGATTTGGCAGATGCTTTCATCCAAAGCGACTTGCATTGCATTTCAATGTACACATTTACATTCATGTCAGGTCTTGCTTTCCCTGGGAAGTGGGAATCTAAACTATGACTTTAGCATTGCAAGCGCCAATGCTCTACTAGAGCTACAGGAAAGTCTGTATAGATTGATGGTATAAGTTTCAAGATAACATTTCATTAAAAAAATTAACTGTCAATCCCTCACAGACCACTGCTAATATAATAAATTATTGTTGTAGACATTTATAAATGTTAAAAAAGATTTCTTCAAATGAATGCGGTTCTTTTGAATTTTAAAGTATCAAGGTTTCCACAAAACATGAAACAGCACAACTGTTTTCAGCATTGATTCAGCAAATCATCATATTAGAATGATTTCTGAAGGATCATGTGACACTGAAGACTGAAAATACAAGAAAAGTTCTGCCCTCATGCAATGTAGATCAGGTTTCTGCTCCGAGTGAAAGCGATTACTGCAACAAACACATTCTCCGGATTCATCCTAGACAGGGCTCCAGAGAAAAAATAACTTGAGGAGCCATTGGCTCAAGTGAGAAAAAATAGGCGCCACATTACTTTCAGTGCCACATAAGAATGAACATAACCCAGTTTTACACACTTTTATTCTTCCTGTCATGAGTTTACGTCCAGCCTCCTTTTACAGCATCAGCATTTATATCATCTTATGGACGTCCTGGGAACTAAGGTGCACACTGAACATCTTTTCCCACTTCAGTCACAAAGAATCTGAGCCAGTGTCACGATTCACGAACCATAATAATGTCAGCATCACTTGCCATTGAGTGTAGTTTGGCCTTCTCCTTACGTCATACTCCACTATCATGTCTTGCACATCCATTCCAGTCCATCTTTCTTTATTAGTAATATCTGAGACGTCTAAGGCATCTCTTCATATGTAATCATCATAGGCAGTGTTGAATTTCATTTTTTAGCTCCTTCCATTCTCTTTTCATGTAGACAACAGGTTAAGTAAACATATAATATGGTGCATAAATTTAGCAAAATGTTCCTGACTAACGAGTCATTGTCGCGTTTACTTTGGAAAAGTCATTTATTGTTTGTAAGCCGTTTTATTATTGACGTCTTTCTGCGGTTGAAACACTGATTGAGTGATTAGTGGACATTTCAGAAGTACTGCATCTTTCACCATACCTTCTGATGTTCATTCGAGTTTATTTCGTTCTGTAACTAGGAGTAAAGAGAATAAGATGATCGATCCTCTTTTACTCGTGAGTATTTTGGCGGTCAAACTCATTTTTAAATCATAACATGTAAATCAAAATCGTCCTAGTGGTGATCAAAGCAAAAATATCACTAAATATCGCTAAATAAATGTAGGCGTTTACCTAAAAGTAATTCTATTCCACAATTTCCACAGCTCAGAGACCAAGGATTAGCCTTCAAATCCAACAGAACTGTTCAACAAGCATTTATAATGGGATGAAATCATCCAATTTGACTGCATTTGGAAGATTTCTGGAACTTCACCGTTATTGACATGAGATATAAGGTGAGCAATAAACAAAAAACGCTGTTCAGGAAATTCGGAGAAACATCTAGGTAGAGCCACAGAGGCCAAGTGCTTTCCATGCGTTCATCTACTACAAATGGCGTAGATGTGTGTTTCTCCAGTGCTGTGAGGAATTCATAATACCACCAGCAATATAAAGGTCAGATGCTCCACTCTGTTTCCCATTATAAAAACACATACATCTTCCAGAACGCTGATGACTAAGAACCTTTGCGTCTCCATATCTATTATTCAACCTAATCCAATGTCGGCTTCCTCTTTGTGTGCCTGATTCAGACAGACAGCTCCCAACTGTCTCATGTCATCGCTGTTGAGGAAGAGAGCAAAAAAGGCAGACAAGAGATGGCAGTAAAGGTCTGCACTGGCAATCAAACCCAGCCTGCAAACCAGACCCTGTGATTATATTATTACTATAATTATAATTAAAGGTGCTATATGTATTTTTTAGCGGCCTCTATCAGTGATGTTTCAGATTGCAACCAATTTTTACAAGAGCGCTTGTGTTCGAACTAGGGCTGTCAGTTTAACGCGTTATTAACGGCGTTAACGCAAACCCATTTTAACAGCGTTAATTTTTTTATCGCGCGATTAACAGTCTTTTTGTCCTAGCAAACTTTGTACTTTTTTCACATGCTTTTGCAACAGGACGGCATTCGTCTTGATCAATTTCAGCATCTCGCGCTTGTCATCCACTCAAAGCCGGCTCGCAAGCCGAAACGTGCGTTTGCGGAGTGCCTGTTGTTTTGTTTACGGTCTAGCTAGATCCGCTTGTGCTTTGGACAAAGAAGCAACAAAAAGTCCTCACGCAGCGCAAGCCATTATAATGAATGGGTTTCAGATCGCAGCGCGAGGACGTTTTGTTGCGCACACACTCGTTTCGGCTTGCGAGGTAACGTTTTGAGTGGATGACGAGCACGAAACGCAGAAATGGATGCCCTAAAAGATACTGAATGGAAAGTTTACTTTTAAAAAGTTGCCAAATTGTCCCAAGACCAAGTGATCTGTTTGTTTTGTCGTTGTGAACTGAGCGATCATCATCGCAGCACGTCCGAAACACCACTTGATGATGGCCAAGCAAACACACACACACACAGATGATGCGAATTCTCCACCCCCTCGCCAATATCAGGACCTCGTCAGTATTTCTTTCACCCTTTTATTGATAGACAGTGTTACATTGTGTGAGAGAATATTTGTATGTTAGTGTGAAATTGAGCACTATTCCAATAATAATAAAAAAAAACATTCGCACTAAACGTGTTGATGAGAGCATTAAAATGAGAAAAAATAATGTAACAAAAAGAAATCAAAAGACGTTTAGAAAAGATAAAAATGTGCGATTAATCGCGAGTTAACTATGACATTAATGCGATTAATCGCGATTAAATATTTTAATCGTTTGACAGCACTAGTTCGAACACAAGAGCGATCACTCACGGTACACGGCCACACAGACTTAACACACAACATGCTGGAAACTCATGTAAACTCTCATTGCAACATTACAATAATAGGATACTTAGTTTTATCAGCTTGACTGAACTAATGCTCCATGCTCGTACCATGATAACGTTACATTTGTGGTGTTATCTAGCATAAGCCATTTCACTAACTATGTATCTTTCACTATCAGTAATGTCAACATAGGGGAATGTAAAACAGTTAGTGAACTAGACTAAACAATTTCAGTGTAACGGTAAGATCTTAGGAAGTAACATTACTGTACTGAACATGTCTGGAAATGTGTATTATTATACAGTATATGCTCTAATAACACAATGCATTTTGTTTGTCATTCAATAATGCATGCTGGTATTGTCTTGTAGAACCTGCTCTGCTTAGTGGCTAAACCCATCCAATACATACTCGAGCACAGATGAAATACGACCGTGGACGATTACATCCAGCGTCATTTTTCCAACACAAAACCCCTCATTTCAACAGATCCTCTTTTCGATCAACGTGAAAGGCCCGACAGACTATTCTAGTCGTTCAAACACACTCTCGAGTTGTGCCACCGGGTATAACGTGTGAAATGAATCCTGAAGTGGAACAAATGAAAGACAGGGAAAAAGTGGGTCAGAAAGCCAGAGCGGCTCAGCAGTTCTGCATGCTGCACTGCAGTGGTGCGCGCGCGAGCACGTCAACTCCCACAGCGCACAGACCGTCGAACCAACATTCCCTCAGACCACATTTGAGTTCGAATCGAGCCGAGACACGCTGAGCTGAGGCATTAGGACACGCATCTGAAGGTGTACGGGGTAAATCACAGTGGATTTCATTCATTTTTGCAGCTGTCAGGCTCAATAGCCCATGCTCTTGTTTGCTTAGATAAACAGATTGAGCCGATAAAGAAAAAAAAAATCTAATTGTTAGTGAATGGCTAAGCAAGAGACATCCAAGCTGTGTTACTGCAGTTATGGGAACTAGAACTTAATTTTTTTTTATATAAATATGCATTTGCATACTATTTTGCATGTATTTCCGGAAGTGGAAGTGGAAAATATGCTAGTTTGTTATGCAAACACACACATAAAATATTTGATTTGCATAACTGGATATAGAAGGTTATTTATGCCAATAAAAACCACAGAAACATTCAATTTTGCAGTACTCTTCATTCAACCGGAAATGACATTTTAATCCAATTTTGCATTCATAATGTGATTTAAATTTGTATTAGAAATGTAAAATAGATGCATTAGCTTCCTTCATAAAATGATAAGTTAAGGCATAGGTAAATAATGTGGTAAGTAAACACTAGGTTAACAACACTTCATTTCCATAGTCCACATATTCTACTAACTATAAAAGTAACTTTGCAACTATGTCAACTAACTCTCATTAGAGTATTAGTTAACTGTGGTTAGGGTTCATGTTAGTAGAATTAGTTGACAATAGACATAACTGTTGGGAGCATCAAAATATAATAGATATTAAACAGACCGTCTACCAATACTCTAAAAGTTGTGTCTCTAAAACTCGTAGATGTAAAATTACTTATAGCCTAGTTAGTAGTATGTCTAAAGTGGAAACATTGAAATAAAGTTTTACCAACACTACCTGTGAAATCCAGCTAAAGCATGGCAAAATATTCTCTTTTATTGGCATACATTCACATTAAATCTGAAGTGACTTTAGCAGAAGTAAAAAGACAGTAACCCATGCTAACATTTTAGCCTCCACACTCAAAAAAAATTGATTTTAGCTCTTTAGCTTCAATTTCATTAATTAAAATGAGCATATACGTCACAATCCGTCATAGAACTGATTCCAGCTTAATTTTTTATTAAATGTAATCAATGTAATCTTAAAAATTTGGTTTACCAATTTTTTTTTAATTGAGTCAACATTTTCGTTCGTCTTAAACGGATGTCACTCAAAAAAAATGAATTTTGGCCTCTTGTTAAAATAATTAATTAAAATAAGCAAAAGTAACATGATTGTTTAATATTGTCACAACTTAATTTAAGTGTGTTCAATCAACCTAATTAATTTGTGTGAAATCTACATGAATCATTGTTGTTGACATCTAACTGGGCAGTGGATCTGTAGTTCCCAATTCATTCAACAGATTATTTTTTTGAGTGCATTGTTAATTTAAAAATTGTAAAATATGCTACAGTAATACACATACACACTTTAAATCTCTGATTTGCACAACTGGGTATGTGAAATATAGACTAATTTGTTCTCAAACATGAGCAAAAAAAAAAAAAAAAACTCTGAGGTTTTAGCTACAGCCATTTCAAAGCATCTATGTTGTGTGCTGTGGTTGCATACGCTTGGAAACACTATTGGTGTGGCGCTTCCGAAATGTCCTTTTCTTGTCTGCTCTTGCAGACAGGGGCTAAAAACAGCACTATCATATCTCCTCAGGGGCTGAAACCCAGCATCTCTGATCTCGGTTTACGCCCTTAATCCACACTAGCCATCAAATCTCTGACACACAATTCTTATATTAGACCTGAAACATGAATGTGTTTGAAAAAACATGTTCGTAATATGTCCTTGGACCCCACTGATCACTTGTTCACTGACTCAATACACACGCTCAGTCTTATTTAGCACAAAATGAAATGTTTGTCTTCATAATCTGTCATCAAAAATGTAATAACTCGCTTCAATTCTGAAACCGTTTCTTTTCCGCATGACACACAGGCAAACCAATTCCCGACAGAAAATCAAATCACACTTTTACCCTACATTTGTACTCGTTTATCCTCTTTTATCCACTTGGAAGTACATCAAATTATTGAGAATGTAAAATGAGCTGTGAATGCTGTTGGGAATAGTCAGAGATTTTCTAAAACTCAAAAACGCATGCATTCAATGTTCACAGATACCACCTCTTTAGATTTGATTTAGCCAATGAAATGAGATGAATCCATGTAAACACACCATTCGAATGAGATTATAATTTTGCATCTCTTAAATTATAGAATCATTTCCACCAAAAGAGAAAAAACAGCTGATACTGGAGGTTAATATACACTTTTATTGATTTATCATTTTAAACATTTAAGCTATTAGTGATCTAAACCCATTTTCCAAAACATTACAAACTAATTTTACAAACTTTCCAAGACATTATTGATTGAAATCTTCAGTCAGATGAGAATAATACAAGCGTAAGACTTTAAAGCATGGAAGAAAACAGAGGTCTAGAGTCATTTTGCCACACACACTAGAAAATAGAGCCCGACCGATAAAGGATTTTGAAGGCCGATACCGATACAAATATTTTGGGGTTTTAAAATCCGATATATCGGCCGATATTTTTTTTTATTAAATATTGTTGGATTTCACACACGTGTAAAAGAATAGTGAACTTTTCTGCACAAGATACGTTTGATACTTTTTCTCTATGTCTAAATGTTCACTCCTCGCAAGTATAACTTACATTTTACAATGCAGGGACTGTAACTAGAGATATGCTAGTTATAAATACAGTAATCATTACTTTATTTAGGCAGAAATGGTTCATTGTTGTTTCCAAGCTCATTAATGTTAACGTTAGCGGTCTTCCACTGATGATAGTGGCATTAGCTAGCTTTGTGGTTAGCTAGTCTATGATGAGCCATAATTTAGCAATAGATAACATCATACTGCAAATTGTAAAACATACATTTCAATATAACAGGCCAAGGAGAGATGATTGAAGCGTGTTTTGTCTGTTTTTACTTTATTTTTAAAATATTAATTTATCGGCCATTATAACTGCCGATACCGATATTTTGGAAAATGCCTAATATCCGATATATCGGTCTGGCTCTACTAGAAAACACACTAAAGCGTGAATCCAAAGTGTGTGCATATATCAAAAATAGTCCAACACTAATCTAAAGCGACTTTACAGAGAAGTAAAAAGCAGCCAGTAACATTGGAAATGAGAACATGTTCTCCTCATTTGTGGATTTAAAACCTTGAAGACATGCTAGAGTCTGTTAGACCACAATGGAAACGCTCGAGTTTAATAACAGCGTGTTTTAATATAATCTGCATGTTCTTTCTGAAACCGCACTGATCTTCCTGTTTTTGCCAACAGGAAACTGGTGCAAATGTTCCTCTGCAAGGTATCAGCACATGCGTGTGTGAGAGATCTGCGTGTTTCATTATGAAAACGGAACCGGTTGATCGATCCCTTTAGTTCAAACTAAAGCCAGACAACAAATCTCTGCCTTTGTTTCTGAAGCATGCTCATTTTAAACCAAATGTCAAGGTATTGCAGTTCAAACCGTAGCACTAAGAGAAACAATATCATATTAAACTGCATTGTCGTGTGCCTTTCTATTCTCCCTTTCCTTCTACTGTCTTTGTTACTTTCTCTCTCTCTTTCTCTCAATTCACCACAACATGAAATATTTCCACCGCAAGTATTTGTTGATGCACTGCAGTTGTTCAGAAAAAGAAGTTGAGTTTCCATCTCAGGGTTTTGCACTCGCACGTACATCAAGTGCACACACACACACACGACAAAAGCCATTGACAATCTCCAATATATCATCAATAATCATGCCTCCAGTTTCAGCATGATCATCATACTGAATTAAACTAAACGGATCACCGGCATTGGCTAAACAAATTCAGCTATTCCCCTAATCATATCAAGACAAGTCCCATTAATTAAGGGCCAGATGGATGATCTCAGTGCACAAAAAGGATGCCAGGAACTGAGGGAGTGCTGCTTCCGGCTGTTCCAAAAAACAGATTCACAAAAAGATTGAGGTTGAAAGGTTGAAAGAAAGAGTGTCTTTAATTCGTTGCACAAACTGTTAGAGGATGGCATGAAGATAGAGTGAGTAAAACTAATATGCCGCTTTCAAGTTCTCGTCAAGCCCATTAAAGCCATAACTTTAGGCAAGGTCCGATCCGATTTCATGAGTATTTGTGGATAACAGAGAACAGAGTAGTGCTTCCTGCACTGCAAAAGATATTGTTAGTAGTAGAAGGAACTAAATGTGATAAGATAGAATTACTGGACACCACAAAAGCAATTTCAAAAGACACAATTCACAAGAAAACATCTTAGGCCGTGTGTCCACCAAAGCGTTTTTAGCGACGCTCTGCTGAAAATGCCTAGCTGTGGGCGCTTGAGAGCGTTTTGACAGCGCAGCGTTTTTTTCGTTGCTGTGATACAGAATATCCACAGCACAGTTTACTTGTAACTGATTTCGCAGATAATTTGTTTCATACTAAAAATGTATTTTTTGTTCGGTTAGCTCAGCTGGTTGATGTCGTTGTACAGAAAGAATGTTGTGAAAGTTGGTCAGTGTGGTTTAGTCCCGCCCCTCCTCCACTGTGATTGGACGGCTGGGTAAAAAGTGACAGTGATGAGCGCTGCGTTTTACCCAAAGTTGAACATTTTTTCAACTCCCGGCGACCAGTAAAAAACACAGGGCGCTTGGCGCTTCAGTGTGAAAAAAAAAACGCTCAGTGCCTCGTTATGCTCATGGCGTTTAAAAAAAACGCGGCGCTCCCATTGAAAACAAACGCCAGGCGCGTGGAAAAATGCTTTGGTGGACGCACGGACTTACTGTCACATAGTCCTCGCAGACATGTTAGCATAACCAGTGTAGTCCCAATTATTGAACAACTCTTATGAGCCGGTTCTTTTTAATGAATTGATCAAGAAAACTCAGACTCGTTTGTTTTCTTGAGTTACTTAGTTAGAATGAACCAAACTGTTGCTTTACTTGAGGCTCATGAGACTTAAATCAGAACTAAATGGTTGTTAAAGATCCACATTTAGGACTAATTTTTGTCTTATTAAAATGGAACTTCTTAACAAGTATATTATTTACAGCGGCCTTTACAAATATTGGCACCATTGGTAAATATGAGCAAAACTGACGGTTAAAAAATTGGTTCTGTCACCTCTCCTTTTTGTCTTTCTTTCAAAATATTATTGAATGAAAATTAAAAATACCCAAAAGTTTATTTATGCAAGTTAAGTTAAATTATGCAACAAAAAAAAACATGTGGAATAAATATATGTTTTTCTCCAAAAATATTCCCATAGTATTTTCCCATTCATATGGCATGTTTTTAAAGTCACCTCAGCGATTAGGAGCACTTATCAGGATAGTTCACCCCAAAAATAAATTTCAGTCATTAATTACTCACCCTTATGTCGTTCCAAACCCGTAAGACCTTTGTTCATCTTCGGAACACAAATTAAGATATTTTTAATGACATCTAAGATGTTTCTTCTGACCACAAATAGGCAGCAACCTCATTGCAACTTTCAAGGTCCAGAAAGTTAGTAAAGACATCATTAAAATAGTCCGTTTGACTACAGTGGTTCAACCTTAATAAATAATAACTTTATTCAACAATCTCTTCTCTTCAATGTTTTTTCCTAAACAGCACATCAGAACGGCGCCTCACCAGTGAGACTCGGACTCGTCTCGGACTCGATCTCGAGACCATATTTTAATGGTCTTGGTCTTGTCATGGACTCGTGTTCATTTGTACTCGGAATTGACTCGTACTCGAACATTTTTTTTTTTTAGGACTCGGAATTATTCCCGAGTCCACTCGAGTTCAATTAAAAATATTTTTCATGATTATTAATGTATGTTAATAAAATATTTCTTTAAATTGATTGATACGCCCAGTGATTGGTGATTTTCTAGTGCGCAACTGCGCATGACAAATTGTAATAAAATTACTTAACACCACCTACTATGTGGCCTTTTTACCCTAAACTGATCATATTTTTTAAACTCTAAGTAAATTCAGTAAAAAAAAAAAAAAAAAAAAAGATTTCTCTAAGTAAATAAAAGTAAATTAGGTAATCAACCCTCACTGGTCTCGACTCGGACTCGACCGTCTCTGGTCTCGAACTCGACTCGGACTCGACTCTCTCTGGTCTCGGTGTCGACTCGAACTCGAGTGAGGTGGTCTCGACTACAACACTGCGCCTCACTATTGGCCGACGCTGGTCACGTGAGAAGGACATATGCGTCCCAAAAGTGAGGCGGCGTTCTGACGTAGAACCAGGAAGCAGTGCACTGTTTACACTACGCATCCCCACTGTGAAGTGTGGTGGTGGATCTTTAATGATTTCATCCAAAGGCCCTGGACAACTTGTTAGGATACATGGTATCATAAACTCCAAGTAGCAGATATTAAATCAAAACCCTACTGACCCTACTAGGAACCATAAAATTGTCCATGGTTCCATCTTTCAGGAGGACAATGATCCACAAAAAACACAGCACAAAATCAACAACAAACTGCCCGCAGAATTAAGGTTATGCCATGAACATAACAGACCCTTAACCCGAACCCCATAGAAACCCTGCAAGAAGAAGAACAGCACACAACCATGGTCCTCTGAATCTGAAGGATCTGGAGAGAGATTCTGTATGGAAGAATGGACTTGCTATATGTTCACAATAACTTTATCCGATAGTGTCAGTGGTATACAGTAAAAACCGTAATATTGCTGAATATTTTGTGTCCCTAACTAAGCAAGCCAGAAGCGACAATGGCAGGAAACCCAAACTCCATCTGTGACAGAAATGTAGAAAAAAACAAAAAAACTCGGAAGAAACCAGGCTCAGTCGGGCAATCAGTTCTCCTCTGGCCAACCGAATCAACATGGTGTGGTTATGATTCCAGGCTGCATCACAAGTAAGACTGTAGATTGGTATTATTCAGAATATTTCCTCCAGACACCAAATGCCATAAAAACCAAAGATAATTTTTTATGGTCGGTTTTGCTCATATTTATGGAGGTTGTGTGGAGTCCACAGTATAAGACATGACAATTCTAAATGTCTGTCTATCCATCTATCTGAAAACAATACCACTTTTAAAAGGATAGTTCATACAAACAATGAAATTCAATGGGATTCAATGCTGTTTAGACCTTCCAAAGTTTGGAAAGTCAAGTGTGTGAGTTTTTGGGTGAACTCCTGTACACAATAAGGACCAATTGTTCTTTATATAAAAAATCATCATTAACTGGGATTTAAGAATTGAGAACCATTAAATACCCATAACTCCTTAACATTCCCATCCCCAGTGGAAAATTGGGAAGGTGGCTCCAGATAGGCTAAAGTAAGGAAGCAAGGACTGCCACGTAGAATGGATTGGAGTCTAGAGAGGAAGTCTAGAGAGGAAACGCAGTATTTTTCCTGAGGCAGGGATCTAGTCTACACTCATCCACGGCTGTCTGCCCGTCTCTCTCTCTCTCACACTCAGATTAAAGAGAATTTCTGTCTTTATGAAGTAGCTACTGGCCACATGTGCGGAACAGCTGCCCCGATAAACACCGGATTCAGCTGCTTTTCATTTGCTTATTCTTCCATTAAACCACCTTACATCATCTCCTCTGGCAAAAAAAGAGAAAGTAGCAGGTCTGCAGCAATGGGGATTTTAATGCAACGTGGTGGTATTGTAAAAACCAAGGTGTGAAATAATGGTGGTGGGGAGAAGAATGTGTGAATACCTGTCGAAAGACATGCTATAACATGAGAGCAAGATTCCTAAAAAGAGCACAGAAAATGTATGTGGCACAAACACATTATGATTATGAATACTTTCATTAAATCCAAAATAGACCAATACAACGATATATAGACAAAAACACAGCATAGTATGCACCTCTAAAAATGTAAAACATGAGGATGGATCAATTCCACCTGACACATAAGAGTCTATGACCCGTCATATATAATTTTTTTCCCCATGTTAATTATTAGCTTTTTCTGTCCATATCAAATGATCTCATTCATTGTAATGAGGCTTGTTTCAAGATAAAAAACGAAACCAAAACATGACATGAAATGAAAGACAGAAACTAGAGATCACTGTGTGTACACCACACAATGTACAGGGGAAATTGGCTGGGATTTACAGGGAAATGCACTCAAATTGCGCAATGCAATCAGTCTTATCACAAATCACATGCGGATGGAGTTTTAGACTGCAGTTTGACCAGGGATCCGTTTACAGAACACAACAATATTAGCTCCAAAAAGAATTAAACCATTGTGAAAAATTGAGCACCATTACGAGATGGTCCTCACAGCAGATCATGAAATCCACGGGAGAAGTCGGATCCAGATCCAACTCCTCCCACCTTACATATACCTAAACCTACCCAGCTCCACCCCCTGATTCCTAAACCCACCCATAAACCTACCCAACTCCACCCCCTGATCCCTAAATCCACCCCTAAACCTACCCAGCTCCACCCCCTGATCTCTAAACCCACCCCTAAACCTACCCAACTCCACCCCCTGATCCCTAAACCCACCCCTAAACCTACCCAGCTCCACCCCCTGATCTCTAAACCCACCCCTAAACCTACCCAGCTCCACCCCCTGATCTCTAAACCCACCACTAAACCTACCCAGCTCCACCCCCTGATCTCTAAACCCACCACTAAACCTACCCAGCTCCACCCCCTGATCTCTAAACCCACCCCTAAACCTACCCAGCTCCACCCCCTGATCTCTAAACCCACCACTAAACCTACCCAGCTCCACCCCCTGATCTCTAAGCCCACCCCTAAACCTACCCAGCTCCACCCCCTGATCTCTAAACCCACCCCTAAACCTACCCAGCTCCACCCCCTGATCTCTAAACCCACCCCCTAAACCTACCCAGCTCCACCCCTGATCCCTAAACCCACCCCTAAACCTACCCAACTCCACCCCTCAGATCTGGATCCGACTCCGCCCCCTGGATCTCGTGTACTGCAATGAGGTGCTACTGAATAATACGCCTAATTCATAAACAAGTTTTTCAATGTCTTTCCAGAAAATATAGGTATAGTGTTCGATAATATATGAATTTGTTCAAACTGCCTAATGTTAATGGATAGTAATGGTCAAAAGAACAGAATATGGAAGGAGAGGATTGAGTAATGCAAAATAGACTTGAACTGCCAGTGCCAGCATGACCAAATTTCATATTCTACGCTCAGTGACTCAAGAAGCAGTTTACTCTCAAAAACGGTTTTAAATTTAATCTACTGTTTTTACAAATGGCAAGTATACTTATTGCATGTCCGTAGCGTCCTCTCAAAGAAAAGAATGCTCTCGAGATGCTGAGGAGGGCGTCCATGACAGCATTCACACTAGTGTGATCAATTATTCCAATTTAGAGCATTGGCGTCTAAAGAGTCTTTGTCCGCAGCGTTTCCAGTGTCTTTGATCTCCAGTGCGGCTCTACACTGCCACCCGTCAAGTGGCCTAATCAGAGCCTGAGCCCAATTTACATCTCTGAGCAGTGCTTCAAAAAGAGAAGAGCTTCACAAAGAGCACTCCTAGAGAGCCATGTTCAAACCCTCAACGGGGGGCTGACGGCATTGTGTCAGATGGGTTTTGCAGTTCCCTTCATTCCGTCTGGCAAGACGAGAAGGCAGTAAACGAAGATACACCAACGCCAATTATGGTCAAGAATTACTGAAGAAAAAAGCACTAAGACTTTGTCAAATGAACTGCTGCTTTACAAGGAAATTTAAAGGAAAATTTGGTATAACACCAGGAGGTGGTTGAATTAACAGCAACCAGAAGCTTCTATAAGAACCAATGAGGTTCTTTCTCGTGTTACGCATCACGTTTGAGTTTCCATAAGAACCAATGAGGTTCAATCTCATGTTACGCATCACGTTTGAGCTTCCATAAGAACCAATGAGGTTCTTTCTTATGTTACGCATCACGTTTGAGGTTCCATAAGAACCAATGAGGTTCAATCTCATGTTACGCATCACGTTTGAGGTTCCATAAGAACCAATGAGGTTCAATCTCATGTTACGCATCACGTTTGAGCTTCCATAAGAACCAATGAGGTTCAATCTCGTGTTAAGCATCACGTTTGAGTTTCCAAAAGAACCAATGAGGTTCTTTCTCGTGTTACGCATCACGTTTGAGTTTCCATAAGAACCAATGAGGTTCAATCTCATGTTACGCATCACGTTTGAGGTTCCATAAGAACCAATGAGGTTCAATCTCATGTTACGCATCACGTTTGAGCTTCCATAAGAACCAATGAGGTTCAATCTCGTGTTAAGCATCACGTTTGAGTTTCCAAAAGAACCAATGAGGTTCTTTCTCGTGTTACGCATCACGTTTGAGTTTCCATAAGAACCAATGAGGTTCAATCTCATGTTACGCATCACGTTTGAGCTTCCATAAGAACCAATGAGGTTCTTTCTTGTGTTACGCATCACGTTTGAGGTTCCATAAGAACCAATGAGGTTCAATCTCATGTTACGCATCACGTTTGAGGTTCCATAAGAACCAATGAGGTTCAATCTCATGTTACGCATCACGTTTGAGCTTCCATAAGAACCAATGAGGTTCAATCTCGTGTTAAGCATCACGTTTGAGTTTCCAAAAGAACCAATGAGGTTCAATCTCATGATGCGCATCATGTTTGAGCTTCCAAAAGAACCAATGAGGTTCAATCTCATGTTACGCATCACGTTTGAGTTTCCAAAAGAACCAATGAGGTTCTTTCTCGTGTTACGCATCACGTTTGAGTTTCCATAAGAACCAAGGAGGTTCAGTCTCATGTTACGCATCACGTTTGTGCTTCCATAAGAACCAATGAGGTTCTTTCTTGTGTTACGCATCACGTTTGAGGTTCCATAAGAACCAATGAGGTTCAATCTCATGTTACGCATCACGTTTGAGGTTCCATAAGAACCAATGAGGTTCAATCTCATGTTACGCATCACGTTTGAGCTTCCATAAGAACCAATGAGGTTCAATCTCGTGTTAAGCATCACGTTTGAGTTTCCAAAAGAACCAATGAGGTTCAATCTCATGATGCGCATCATGTTTGAGCTTCCAAAAGAACCAATGAGGTTCATTCACGTGTTACGCATCACGTTTGAGCTTCCATAAGACCAATGAGGTTGTTTCAAACGCATGCAACGCGTCACGTTTGAGCATACTTTGCAATCACATGTGAAATGTGTGAGAAGTGAATTATGTTACAAAAGATTTCTATTTTTAATCAATGCCGTTCTTGTGAACTTCCTATTCATTAAAGAATCCTGAACAAAAAGCATCACCATTTCCACAAAAATATTAAGCGGCACGACTGTCACAATATTATTATTTTTCTGTTTTACATTATTTTTGATCAAATAAATTTAACCTGGGTGAGCATAAGAAAATTCTTTCAAAATCTTTTCAAAATCTGACCAACCTTTCATCATCTTGAAGGATCGGTGGTCCTCCATATACGACAAGTAAATCTTCTTTGTGTAGAATTTTAGAAGATAGAATTTTTAAATTCTTCTCGATTTTGCATGCTCTCAACTTCACTGCACAGATAATAATATGGGCTGCAGGAGGTTCCGTCTATTTTCTGAGCTTTGCAGGAATGAAAATTACCTGACAATGAGTGTGAGAGAAACTGGCAAACCAGCTGATGTATTCAGCCTATAATGACAGAAACAGCACAGTAGGTCGCTGGTAAATGGCTCCAAGCATTTTAGCCCCAACAGGCTGAGATCAATAAATGCACAACATCCCAAATAATACACACGACCAAAGGAACTATTGTAGAGCCGTCATAAACAAGAGAAAACATCTTCTGTGAATGATCTCAGCACACCTCGAACACAACATGACAAAATCGACCCAATTCATCCGTCCTGAAAACATCTCTTCTGTTGGTGTAACAGGTTTTATGTTAAGGATGCCAATGGCCTGTGTCTTACGTATGACCGATCAATGCATTAATTTTTAATATGTCCATACATAAATTAGATTCGTGGCAACGATTTTCAGGAACTATCAACTTAAGCATTGCTCTTTTCATCACACAAAGCTATCGTATGGCTTCTGAGTCATATAAATTATTTTTTCATAAAACATTAAGCGAAAAGCACAACATAGCCATAAAACTCTAGGTTTCTTCAAGTTTTAAAGGGCCACTTGCAACACCAACATATGGTATATTTCAAGGCATGCTGAGACTTGAAGATCTGACATCATTCAATGAAAGAACAGGAGACACTTTCAAGTCGGGGCAAGGTTGATGTAAGACCTATGAGACGAGCTGAAATAGGAAACCTAGAAGCCAGACGTCTGTTTTCAAATGTGTGCAATGTGCACAAATCACAGAGGAGGTTTTTGGAGGACACAGTCTAATTCTGAAGTCAAGTGTGTGTGTGTGAATTTTGAAGATGTAAGCTGTCACCTGTTCTGCGAGGAGTCACCTTGGCGAGCTGTTTTTGCACTCTATGTGAAGGTAAAAGGAGAAGATGCCGTTTTATCACAGTCTGGGACCGTCACTGTTAGCTGGATGTCTCCCGACAGGAAGTATCCGACTCTGACCTCTGCTCTTTCCAACCCCTCAGTCACACAAACACAACACAATGACTCACAACACTCCAAATGTAAACAGCACAGATGATAAATCACTGAACCCACTTGCCTTCAAGATTTTTAACAACAGATACACCAGCTTTTATCCCAAAACACTCTCCTCTCAGTGTGCCGTCAAGCTTTATGTGAAATTACAAGTGTGTGGTTCTAGATGATCATTACAACAACAAAAAACAGCTTATCTGACCACATCGAATTTCACTGGATTGTACATTCAGCAACAGTGGCTGTTTGGTTGAAATATTGGTTCCACTGATTATTTGGGATTGGTAAAAATGTTATGTTTTTGAAAACCAAGCTGCATTTATTGAATCAAAAATACAGCAACAATAATAACATTAAAATATAATAAACAAAAAACAAATATAAAACATTTAAAATAACTTGTATTTGAATATATTTTCAGCATCATTACTCAAGTCTTCAGTGTCACATGATCCTTCAGAAATCATTCTAATATGCTGTTTTCATGTTGAAAACAGTTCTGCTGCACATTTTTTTGTGGAAAACATGATTCATTGTTTTCAGAATTCATTGATGAATAGAAAGTTTGAAGATTATGATCGATCATCTTTACTGGCACCTTTGATCCATTGAATGTGACCTTCCTAATTAAAAGTACTCATTTCTTTTTTTTTATATTCATGTAAACTGAAGAGTAGAAATTATTATTATTATTAATATGAATACGTTTTTGAACCATTATTCCAACCCAACAGCCACTGAGAAATGATTTTGATAAAAAACATTTACATATAATTCTATATTTCCCAACCCTTGTCTGTTGTTAAAAGAAGTGCGGCTAAAACCTTGCAAATTCCACTTCCTCAGGGATTTCCAAAACATAGAAATGTCTCAAAAAAGGACCTGCATAAAAGAGTCCAGAATATCCCCTCAAAATGCGTGTCTACAACAGTAGCTTCCAGCACATGAACCCTCCTTATAGTCACTTGCCCTTATTCTGTGGCACAACTCCATTAGTAATGTGATGTAACTGCTGCCGCTGGGCATCCATTCAAAAAAGCTAAACCCAAAGAAAGTGCTCGTCATTCTTGTCCTCAAAGCTTTTGTCTTTTGGAATTTCCTTGAGTTTTGAGATGGTCCTAACTGCAGAACATGAAATCCACGGGGAGGAGTCGGATCCAGATCCAACTCCTCCCACCTTACATATACCTAAACCCACCCCTAAACCTACCCAGCTCCAGCACCTGATCCCTAAACCCACCCCTAAACCAACCCAGCTCCACCCCCTGGATCCCTAAAACCACCGCCTGATCCCTAAACCCACCCCTAAACCAACCCAGCTCCACCCCCTGATCCCTAAACCAAACCAACTCCACCCCCTGGATCCCTAAACCGACCCCCTGATCCCTAAACCCACCCCTAAACCTACCCAGCTCCACCCCCTGATCCCTAAACCCGCCCCTAAACCTACCCAGCTCCACCTCCTGATACCTAAACCCACCCCTAAACCTGCCCAGCTCCACCCCCTGATCCCTAAACCCACCCCTAAACCTACCCAGCTCCACCCCCTGATCCCTAAACCCGCCTCTAAACCTACCCAGCTCCACCCCCTGATCCCTAAACCCGCCCCTAAACCTACCCAGCTCCACCTCCTGATACCTAAAGCCACCCCTAAACCTACCCAGCTCCACCTCCTGATACCTAAACCCACCCCTAAACCTGCCCAGCTCCACCCCCTGATCCCTAAACCCACCCCTAAACCAACCCATCTCCACCCCTGGATCCCTTAACCCACCCCCTGATCCCTAAACCCACCCCTAAACCAACCCAGCTCCACCCCTGGATCCCTAAACCCACTCCCTGATCCCTAAACCCACCCCTAAACCTACCCAGCTCCACCCCTCAGATCTGGATCCGACTCCGCCTCCTGGATCTCGTGTTCTGCAATGAGGTGAGGTGCTACGGTGCTAATGAGGTGCTACTGTGAGTTTTGCCAACCTAGTACACTTGAAATGTTGAGGAAAGAGTTTAAGAAGCTCGGTTTACATAAACACAAGACTACAGTACTTCCCGCTTGGAGACTGTGACATGACCTTGACTTCACAATTGTTTGGGGATTCAACACTTGAAGTCATGTCGTGGGAGGATTCTGGAGGGTAAAAACAAAACTCGACTCAGGGATATTCCTGGCAGCCAACTTTTTAAGTTAAACCCAACAGATAAGAGTCTGGAGTATGACCACCAGACATGTGTCATAATGGTGAGTTGCTCATAAAGAGCAGAGACATGAAGAGGAGGCGAGGTCAATGATTCTGACCAGCGCGGTTTCAAACATGTGACGCATATACTGAGTAAGGAGTGAAAGAGGCTATTAGGAAAAATGATTGAGAAAAGCATGTCTGAACCACAGCTCTGTTACAAAAGACCTAGTGAGATTCCCACCAAGGCGTCGTCATATCATATCATAGGTGTGGGTCTCAATTTGTAGACGAAAAATTACACTAATGTAAAATGCTTCATTCTGGAAAAACTGAGAAAATGTTCAATATCCAGATAAAGCAATCCCACAATGCACAGCAATGAGAGAGTAAACAAATACTCAAATCAGCTTCTAATGATAATTTGATTCAACATGGAGTGCCTTCAATGCATGATTGTATATGGTCAATTATTAGGCAAGATATATAGTTAAAGCGTGTAAACGTAAATGCATTTTAAGTGCATCATCATATTTCGATGATTGTTTTTCTCCATTTCTACATTGCTAGTGCTGGAGTTGTCTTCATACTACTGTGAAACGTTTAAACCGATACCTGTACAGCCCAAGACAGGTGATTTTGAGTCAGTAAACAAGCCAGCATCATTTTCACATCCAGATTGTTTCAAACTGATGATGTTGATGTGCGTTTAGCAATATTGCGAAAACGCTGAACAAGGCAGAATGGCGCTGACGAGAAATTGCACTGTGTTTACAGGATATAACAGCATGAGATTATTGCTGTGGTCATATTATTTTCAGACCTGAGCGTATGAAGTCATTAGTGGGAGCTCAGTAAACACTGGTGTGTGGAAATCCCTATTTACACTGTACTAGTCAGGGCTTGAGTGCGTCTCATTTCTGATTTAACACTATAAGTCTGAGACCTAAATAATGTAGCATATGTGCTTTCATTTATTTACACAGAGATATTTTTAAAGTTGAACATCATGTTATAAGTTACCTAGGGGGAATCAGTGTCAGGCTAAGTTCATCCAATTTTTTGATTACATCTAAAGTCATTCTCCCCTATTCCCCAGGCATGTTTTCCCAGTATACTCTCTCCGTAGGGTAAAGCCTGTTGAGGAGAGCGCCGCTGTCACACCTGTCCCCACGCTGTCAGCATCAGAGCACACAAGCTGCGCCACTAACAGGATATGACATACAGGACACAAACGCTCCAGCTCAGGGTGGCGTCGCGGCACTGAAGTGGGAGGATAGAGACTCGATGCAGAATTAGGCCACGGTGTAAGCAGCTACGCTAACTTTAAGAGATTAACGGTCTCATAATCTGTTTTATGACTAAATCTGATACTTCCAAACTCAAGCGAAATGTCCAGATTGGTCATAAATTCAGGCTCAAGGTTTACTAAGGCAGCAACTTACACATTCAATATCATACTGTAGTGAGTGAGCAACGGTAACCAGACTACATGTCATTTTACACATTGTAAATGAATTGTACATTGTATGAATCAGACAATAGCTAGATAACTTTGCCTCTCCTTGTACCCCTGCAAAAAAAAAAATCAACAGATATCCTTTTAATAAACAGCACACCACAAATTCATTCCTAAATGACCACGATTCAGCCGTCTATTAAACCTTTGACAAGTCCAAACACAGCAAATATTCAAATCCTCATTCACGCCGTCACTGAACCAGAGAGAGCATTTGTCATGTATAAGTATGAAACTGCTTCACACACAATCAATTCAACAACACACAGGGTTCCCACACATTGGTTAACTTCAAATATCAAATTCAAGGACTTTCCATGTCCAATGCTCTCAAATTCAATGTGGGGAATGCAAACAATGGGTTAGCATTGTAGTAGTTTGGTGCGCGCGTGAACGTACGACACAATGTACCTCACGCAGGAAACGCAACGTAACGTGTAAATGCGCGTAATTAACGTAAATCAAGAAAGATTGTATGCATCGACCACAAAGTATTTAGCGAAATAAGTTCTAGGGCTGTGAAACGATTAATCGCGATTAATCGCATCCAAAATAAAAGTTTGTGTTTCCATAATATATGTGTGTGTTGTGTGTATAATTATTTTGTATATATAAATACACACATATGCATGTGTGTTATTAATATATAAAATATGTATATTTATGTATAATATTAATTTTGTATAAATATGTATAAAGTATATACATACTGTATACATGCATGCATGTGTTTATATATACAAAATAATTATACACACACGTATATTATGTAAACATCACAAAAATATCGCGATTAATCGTTTGACAGCCCTATGATCTAGCACTTTTATGCAGTGCTTGTAGGAATGGGCAACGATTAATCACGATTAATCACATCCAAAATAAAAGTCTGTGTTTACATAATATATGTGTGTGTAGTGTGTATAATTAATTTGTATATATAAATACCCACACATGTATGTGTGTATTTAAGGAAAAATGTGTTATTAATATTTTTATATAATATTAATTATGTATAAATATATATAAAGTATATACATGCAAATATTTCATATATACATGCATGTGTGTGTATTTATATATACAAATTAATCATACACACTACACAAACATATATTATGTAAACATAAACTTTTATTTTGGACGCGATTAATCGTTGCCCATCCCTACTTGTAATCTAACCTAAGGTCTATGGGCCACAAAAAAAAAACACTGTGATTGCGAAAAGCACTCATACACACTGCCGCATATCTAATGGATTGTAAAATCTGTTTTTGTACTAATCATTTTGTTGATCCAGGTATTTTACCAGAACATCCACTGAGTGACTAAATAGCCAAGTATCAACATACATTAACTACAGAATCATACAGTACTAAGTAATTTTCAGAATCCAACACGCTTTCATTTACCACCAATGGACCTGACAGAATACAAATGGATTGGTTACAGTGGGAGAACTCTTTAATGAAGTATAATTGAATGGTCTTTTGTTTAGAGCTGTACTTATCTGATTCTCACTGCCAGGGTTCCTCGACAACTAAGTGATCTACCTGCAGGCTCTTATTCCTAACCTGGTCGTCTTGCTAACCGTCAAACAGCATTTTATCTTGGATGCCTGTTTACTTCATTTAATGGCAAGCTTTTGATACAATAGCAATAGAACAAGAGAGCTGAGATGATATATGGCAAGGCCTAAAAACACATGAGCATAAGGGACAATGCAGCATCCATGGAAACCACATAATTAAACATTGATAAGCGTTTTTTTTTCCCAATGCAGAGGTGAGTATAGCTAATGGACGTATAGCAGAAGAGTTACATAATGCACTATAGCAGGTGGTTACATTAGAGAACATCTGCAATTGACCTGAATAAGCTAAATGATACTAAATGAAACAACGGCATGCTAATGATGATATAACTAGATGGCACAAAATATGCAGCACCTAGATCACTTATGCACTCAACAAATGTATATTTAATGTCACATAATAACAGTGTTGACGAAGCACTGAGATAATGGTGGGCTGGAAGAGCATGCCTAAACTGTGTCATGAGCATGCTAAAGATGTATATTATATAATTTACACAACAAAAAAAAGCCATGATACGTTTGGAAGTACCTTGCCTGGAGTACCATGGATTTTCTTCACCATTATAAGGCACTTTTATTCCATACTGCTAGCATGGTATATCCTAAACACCATGGTAGCTACTCCAATGTGCTTCGATGATTACCACGGAATGTATGTGCATGTGCGCACATGTCTTATCACTGATCATACAAAATGCCAAGATCTTCCAAATCTTGTATGGAGAGCAAAAGTGCTTTGAGGTATTCTATAGTATTTTCGCGGTACATGTCTACAGTCTTTTGTAAATAACATTGTCTCAAAAGAAAAACAGCAGCAGTGCATTTAAACGGATGCTGGTGTGTTTGCATCCATCACCAATCGAATCGAACACATCATATCCGCAATATCACACTAAATGTATTGATCTCCTCCAAACGAGTAGCAAAGTGCTGGCATGTTGTTTTTAAGGAAGCATGTGACAAATAGCACTGGAAAACGAAATCTTTCGCGGGAGCCTTCTGAACACACAGACCTGCTGAAAATAACACACACACACACACACACACTCACGACGTGCCATGACTTACCGAGCAGGAGCAGTTTCACCTCCCTCGCCGCCTTCTCTCCATCCTCCCGCAGGTTTTTGTCGATCATCTTTGATCTCTCGGCGGCCGCCTTGTCTTCAGCGCTCACCGTGCAGCCCATGATCGAACCGTGCGCGCGTCAAACTTCAGAGAACGGGTCAGATCAGTTCGGTCCGTACCGCTCAAGAACTGTCAACGCTGCGTGGATTGGCAGATGTGATTTAAAGGTGCAAAGTGTCACAATTAAATGGTTTGATTCCGAAAATGCTCGTCCTGTGACTCTCCATCAATCAGGAGGGTTCGAATATGTTCAGACGAGATTAAAAAGTTAAAAAGCTTTCTACCAAATCAATCAATCTTCCTTTAGCGTCTCCTTTCAGATCAGAGAGCAGCAGCCGCGGTGTCGGCGCGTTCATCAACCGCTCACGGTTCTGGAACTCAAAATCATGCGCGTGCACTGAGTCAGGTGCCTTTCTTAACACGCGAAAATATAAACAACTCTTGAGAAAAATGTTGCCTCCAAACTGCTCTGGAATTTTTTCTCCCCGTTTTTATTTAAAATTCAAACGTTCTGCATTTCGAACCTGGCGCAGGGAAATTCGAAATATTTCACAATTCAAATTTAGAACGTTGCGGCGTTCCACTCGCGCTGATTTCTTCTGAGGAATAAACAGAGCGTAAGAATGTGAAAAAAAGCCCAAGCGTGCAGCACCCACCCACTGATGAACAACTGCCCGTGAATTGTGGGAAATGCAGTAGTTTTCTGCTGCTGATTCAATCAAGAGCGAATCGGTGTGCTCATATGATTCAATGAACTACCGGTGGTTAAAAATGATTCATTGATTCTTTGAAATTATCACTCAACAAACATTATTAATTAACACACTGACGTATAAACATAAACAAGACTCATACATCACAAGAAACATTTCACTGAAAAGATACAAAAATCTAGTTAGCGAAATCAATTCAGTCTTAACTGTTGGTTTACGAATAATAATAACATTATCATAGGCTATACTCTTTCCATAATTAAAAAAATATACTTTCATAACACAAATAAAAAAGTAACCTGGGTAGGCTAATACACTTAGCATAGCCCTTAATTTGCCACTTTGTTTACAACTGCACTACACTAAATAAAGAAGATTTATTGAAATTGTATATTAAAATCTTTTATATTTTGTAAGGAAATGGCAAATAGCCTAAACTTGAATCAATTCAGTGACATTTTATTCAGTAAAATAGCCTAAATTTAACACAGGTTAACTTCACTCACCTCAATCGCTGTGCGAATCAGTTCGAATGAAATGTTCAAAAAGAATCGACTCAGAAGAACGACTCGTTCGCGAATTGTATGAATCATGAATTGAAAGCACGGAGAAATCTATTAAAATATTCAACAATAAGCACACCATGTTATGCAGATAAATAATAGACCTGGTTAAGAATAATAGGATACATGTAAATTCACTGAATGCAAGTTTAGGTTATTATATCTGACAAATTTTGTCATTTAGATCTGCAAACATCGCCCTCAAGTGTTAGAAAAACTAATCACTGTAAAAGCTAGTCACGGAAATATAGAATCTAGTTTGGATGTATTGACCCATAAGAAAGTCATAATGTTATTTTTGGCAGGGTAGTAAATACAAAACTCACATACAGGTTTAAAAACAGCTTTTTTTATTGTAAATTGGTTCTGCTATTTACACTATACAAGCTAAATATGCATCACAACAGCGGTTCACGTTTATATACAATATACGAATGAACTAAACAATCTTGAACCCAACTGTATCGATTAAATAAGTGTAGTGTGCTTTGAAAAGCAAACTGTGGTTTGTGTTTTCCAGATGATCTGTCTGTACCAGATTAAATAGAACAAATATTAGCAAATATTAGCAATTCTTGTTTGAATATATGCTACTCTGATATAAACTGTGCAGCACTGAGACAAAATAACATTTACGGAATTTCAGTCGTTATAAGTTTTGCATTACATACGATATGAATCACAATATTCACCCTTGAATTTATCTTCAATCTACTGCTACTTTGGTAGAAGCAAATATATACCAAGCAAAGTTATAACTTAACTAAAAGAGTATTTCAAATAGAGTTGAGTATAATAATAAAATTACAAATCTTATTATTAATAAAATAGTAAAATATAACAATTCATTGTAACCAGGATAAAAAAGTTAAAGTATTTAACCAGTGGCAAAATAAAAAATAGGTAGTATCTAAAGGGCATTTAAGGTAGCTGGTTGTATTCTGAGGCACTTTTTCTTTTTATAAAACTTCAAAAATAAGAATCAAATGATCAGATTAAGGAAAATAAAGCAAGAGTTGCATAACAAACATCCTTGCCATAGTAGCCCTCAAACCGTATTCACTTTATAGCCCTCCTGTAATTGTGGACAAATGTGGTCACATAGGACTCAGGTGTGATCCTAATTTTTATTTATTATAAATGTTATATCACTGTCTTCGATTAAGTTTTGTCTATCCATTTATGGTGTTTTTTTTTTTATTTTGGGGGAATTTTGAATTTATTTACTTCAAAAAGTACAATTTTTTTAACTACATTAAAATATCATTCCAATAAGTTCTTAGAGCTAAAACCTAAAGATGAAGTGACTTTGCTGTCACCTGGTGTCTTATTTTGGGTTATTTTAGAAAGCTCTAAATTACATTTTTTCCCATTCATTTCTATGGGTGCCCATTTTTGACCCAAATACAAGATTTTTTTTTTCTCGCCCGCTTAACATTGTTGAATTGAGTCAAAAAAAAAAAAATTGTGTGTGTTCGGGAGGCAAACTTAGAAAAAGTAGCCAAGTCTTGTACCGATCAGATCAAGGGAAGTATTTAAAAAAAAAAAAAAAAAATCAAAACTATTTTGCCCACATTTGTCCAGTATACCGTTTTAGGGTTAAATGGTGACAATTGGGGACCACTGGCATTGTACTTAAATCTCCAGCATTAAGTTCACTTTGTGTCACATAGTCAATACCATGTCAATTCATATGAAGTCTGTTTCTCATCGAATAATTTCTGTCATTAATGTGGTGATACTCACATCTGTTGCAGAATAGCTCATGTTTGCTCATGGTTTACCAATATCTGCCACTACCAACCCAGCTAGTCATCAGTCAGCACATCATATTAGCACAACTTACTGTACACCAGGATTGCACAGCCCAGTATTTTGGCAGAATCTGAACGCATTACAGTTTTGAAAGCACCGAATAAGATCGAGAGATTTCAAACACAGAATAATGATACGGTTTCCTTCAAACTAACAAAAAATACCGATGTCTTTCCCGTTTCAACATTTCAGCTGGTTCATCATCTACTGCTAATACCGAAAGCAGGGTCCATAAATACTCAGATTACAAGAAAATTAACTGTAAAACAAGGTAAACACAGATGTGAAAAAATAAAACATTTACAACCCTTTTCATATTTCTTCCAAAGCAGCTTCCAAACGAAATCACTTAATGTGATCGTTTGAATTCTAATACAGGGGATATTACGTCTGCTTCAAGTAAAAAAAAAAATAGTTTTGTGTATGTATACTGTATGAAGTCCTTATCTAGCTTTTGCGTAAATGGCCTTGAGGATCCCATTAAGATCTTCAACGCGATACACACAAAAACGATAAAGGACACGGTTAATGTACACGTTAATACTAGAACACACTAATACTCATCCAGTGAACTGCAAAATATATTCGATACATTTAAATAAATACCTTTCTCACTGTTTAAATCTCCATGTGATCAAGGCAAGCCTTGCTTTCTATGGCTACTGTGCATACTTTAGGAAAACAGAAAATATACATTATGATAGTTTAATAAATGGAAATCCTTTGCTTTGGCACACTGAAATAGGTGGTGATGTGACTCGTTGATTGTCCAAAGCCCGCTGGAGAGTAAACCATCTACCGACCCATCTAGCTAGCGTAACTTCTTCAATCTACTTGTTCTATGGGCGAAGTAATACACAGATTACAATCTGATATATGACACTATTGTACAAAGCATTTGCTGTCACTTCAAAGAAATCTAGAAGGATGCGATTCTGTGTTTCTACAGTACAGTCCTGTCAAGTATAAGGGATCGGGATTGATAAAACAGAGCGAATTATGAGTCCTAACAGCATATTTCATATTCCTAAGTGAGGATGTAGTACGAAAACTTGAATAAATAATTGAAATGGTCAGCATGTTTGACCTTAAAACATATATAACATCAGTCTGAATTTATCAAAAGTGTTTAAAAATAAAGCCATTTTTCCCCATTGTCTGATGGCAGGTTATCTGTGGAAAATGGGATGTTGTTTCGGGTCCCCCACACCTTTCCCTTCCTACAGTGGGACGGTGTATTTTCTGCGTCATAACAGGCAGAAAAATACAGATAAAAATAAATCAGATCATCTTCCAGTATGTTACATCACTAACTACACGTACGGCACGCACTCGCATACATACAAAGCCATGTACAAACGTTCATCAGAGTTTGTCTCCTAGTGGCCACCCAGAGCACTGCCGCTGCCTGTTGTCCAATCAATGATTATGAAGCTCAAGCTCATTGTCATAAACAACACGCCCAGTCCAGCGAAACAGGCAGCCTGAGAAAAGGAGAAAAAACGTCGTTCAGTCATTAACCAAATCAAATGTATTTTATAAACTGGCTTTGTGAACCGATTTAAAAATGAATCAGTTGAACAAGTTAAGAGAGTATTTTAGAAATAAAAAAACGAATCTTTTTCATTCAACGAACGAAATGAGTAAGTTGACTCTGGAAAAGATTTGTTCATTTCGATAAATGAGAGTCACGAACTCCCATCACAGAATAGAGCAAGGCGACCATTTGAGCTTATAAAATTTAAACTTTATTTTTAATTAGCGATCGTTTCGCTTGATAAGACCTTTATTCATCATCTGGAATCGTTTAAAGCCCTTTGAATAGTTTGCAGTTTGCACTGAAACTCTCATTTGGACCTTGAACCCTTTGGTTCCCATTGAAGTCCATTATATGGAGAAAAATCCTGGAATGTTTTCATCAAAAACTTTAATTTCTTTTCGACTGAAGAAAGAATGACATGGATATCTTGGATGACATGGGGGTGAGTAAATTATCAGCAAAAGTTTTTTTTAAAGTGACGTTAGCCTAGCATTAGAAAAAATTAACGTTAGCTTCTAGCTGTGTTAGCTTAGCGTCGCTAACGTATCTGTAAATAACAAATGTTAACAATGTTGTGCTGAATGATTCATGTAAATACTGTGGTGATGGCAACGATATCCGGTTTATCACGTTTACACGGTGACCTGTACATTTTTGCCTGGAGCTGAAGCTTTTCATCGACCTTCTCAACAATACAATTATTAATAAAACCCTCCAATGCATAGTTAAGGTTCTTTAGGTGACATCGAGATGATATTTAATCTTTCCGTCTCCAAAAATCACCAATTGCCTCCTGTGAAATGTCTCCTAATGTGACGGCTGCCATAGCGCCTGTCCCCGAATGTTGACTTTGTGTCCGAGTGAGTGCAGGGGGCGTGGCTTAGCCATAGGTCAATTGCATCCACAAACACCAGGCATCCGAACGCAAAATAACCTGTCGCGTTTCATCTAACGCGCGAATCATTTTGGCTTCTACTTCCATTATTGTAAAAGATATTTAATTTCCCATGAAGTGATGATTTTGGGATCATGGAAACGGTGCTTATTCGCAAATGTTTTAGGCAATAATCTAAGTTTATTGGATTCATAAATTCATAGCTTTGGATGGAAACGTAGCTAGAGTCTAACTGCTATAAACCTTGGATAAATGTGTTGCAAACACCTAGCGATGCATAAACAGTTTTCGAAATGTTCTCCTCTCTCCTACTGGGTAGCCATAACTTAATCATAATCATAACATAAATCATAATGTAAGCATAACTTACAAAGATTTTGGGGGTAGATCGCATTGGCTCCTTATCCTTCGGAACAATACGGATGTAGAAGACAGCAGGAAAGATGAAGATAAGGCATGGAGCGGATGTTGCACCTGGAGAAGAGGACATGTAGATTAGCTAATCAACTGAATCCAATCAAATCTGACACTGACGACAATTAAACATGATGACAATTACAATTCCAGCGACGTTGTCTTTGCTGATGAAAATGAGAATGTTGCACAAACATCATTTGAGTCATTTTATGAGCATCTGACAGGAAAAATCGTTCAAATTACTCACATTTAACATTTTCAAAGGACGTAAAACATATTAGACGATATTGAAAGATTATGCCTAAACATGTTTTTTAGCCTTTCGATGAGATTATTTTGCACCGTCAAACATTTTTAGAATTTAAAAAAATACCAAATTAATTTTTGTTTAGAAACCTGGACAAAAAAAAGAGTTTAATATCATTGATCTGTTTTGTTTTCCTCTTCATTATGGCTGAACGGAACCTTGACACTCACCTTTTTCTAATAATATGAGATAAACACAAAAAATATTGATTTAACGGCACAACATTATCTGTTCAAACAAGCATTGGAGACATTTGAATCTGTACTCAAGGCCAGAGACAGTGTCAGTGTCCCTTAACCATACTGAGAAAGCAAGACAAACAAGTGAGTCTCTGCTTTGGCATTTCAGACACATGTTTGAACACAGAAAGAGAGCACTTTTGACCCGTCTGGATTTTGAGCTCTTGAGCCAGCGAGGATTGAAGGACTCACCAATGATGCCGAAGATGCCCAGGATGTTTGGGGCAAAGATGACCAGCATGTTGATGAAAGTCAGGAGAATGACGGCTATGGCGATGTGTCGGATCCAGTTGAAGGTCTTATTAGGAAACACCATCTCTTGAATGGCTCTCCGTACCTTAGAGAAGAAGTAACAGATCATTTTCATTTCATTTTTAATGACTGAACTGACTTTAAAGGAGTAGTTCACTTTTAAAACAACTTTTGCTGATAATTGACTCACCCCCATGTCATCCAAGATGTCCATGTCTTTCTTTCTTCAATTGAAAAGAAATTAAGGTTTTTGATGAAAACATTCCAGGATTTTTCTCCATATAATGGACTTCAATGGGAACCAAACGGTTCAAGGTCCAAAAGACAGTTTCAGTGCAAACTGTTCAAAGGGCTTAAAAGATACCAGACGATGAATAAGGGTCTTATCAAGCTAAACGATCGCTCATTTAATAAATAAATAACAAAGTTTAAGTTTTATAAGCTCAAATGCTCGCCTTGCTCTGTTCTGTGATGAGCTTTTGAGACTCTCCTGTTCGAACTCGTTCATCAAAATGAATGAATCTTTTTCCAAGTCAATTCGTTCTTTTTAGTTCGTTCAATGAACCAAGTGACTTGAGAAAAGATTCGTTCATTTTGATGAATGAGTTCAAACAGGAGAGTCACGAACGCGGATCACAGAACAGAGCAAGATGACCATTTGAGCTTATAAAACTTAAACTTTGTTATTTATTTATTAAATGAGTGATCGTTTCTCTTGATAAGACCCTTATTCATCGCCTGGAATCGTTTAAAGCCCTTTGAACAGTTTGCAGTTTGTACTGAAAGTGTCTTTTTGGACTTTGAACCGTTTGGTTCCCATTGAAGTCCATTATATGGAGAAAAATGCTGGAATGCTTTTTTTGAAAATGCTTTTCATCAAAAACCTTAATTTCTTTTCGACTGAAGAAAGAAAGACATGGATATCTTGGATGACATGGGCGTGAGTAAATTATCAACAAAAGTTTTTTCAAAAGTAAACTACTCCTTTAAGCAACATTTGATCACATGTACACTTATATTCTGAACATCAAGCTGAATCTCTCTATTATTTCCAATATGTATCTTTAGAGTGGGCAGCATGAGTCATTTCATATAACAATAACGGTATATGTCACAATATAGTTATTTTTGCTGTATTATTCAAGACAAAATGGTCCATATATTACGTCAGTGGTTCTCAAAGTTTTTGACTGCTTCTTTTATTTTCAGAAACTAGGTGTGGCAATATATTAAAATAAATAAAATATTTGTATATAATTCAAATTGAAATAATTGAATTTCATAATTCCAGTAGTTTTTTACAGGAGATTAGAAAAATTACAAGTTTGTTGTTTTTTTCACAAATAGCTGTTTCTCAGCAATTTTTACCTAATCAAATATTTTAAAGCTTGACTTAACTAGAATAACTACTAATCTCTGTGACTTTTTATTAATTGCTCTTAAATAAAAAATTCCCCATGGTTCTTAAATAAAAAATGACAAGTGGGAACAAGTTGAATAAATAAATATGTGTGTTTATATCTTGATTTTTAGCTGCTTTCTCTTAAAACTTATTAGTCAGGTCCTGAAAACCCTAGTGGGTCCTGACCCCTGACCCCCTGTTTGAGAACCACTGTATTACATTTTATGCTTTTGGCAAAAGCTTTTATCCAAATCGATAGACATTTACATTTTATCAGTACTTGCATTCCCTGGGAATCGAACCCATGACCTTGCCGTTGCTAGCGCGATGCTCTACTGTTTGAGCTACAGGAATGCATAACCTTGCAGTATTGATTTTGACAATCAAGTAAATGAAATGCTTCACAACCAAAAGGAAGTTCTTGGTTGAATGGGCATTAGTGGCACACCACAAAGGTTCAAAATGAACTTCGCTCTTGTTTTAATCAAAGAATTGCCCACCTGCATTACAGTTTACAGAGCAGGCTAGGGTTTCAGCTATTCACACGTTGGATATATTGTGGTAAAAACAGTATAGCACGATCTCTATATAAGATATGAAGACGTGAAACTCACTGGGAACAGAACGATGGGCACGGTCAGGGTGACGGCGGTCAGCACAGCCAAACGCACACAGAGGATGAGAGTGTCGTAGGGGTCGATCCTGCTGTAGGTGTGCAGAAGCTCAGGCTCAACGTTAGCTAAGGAAAAATAGAAGAAACTGTCAACTTAGTTTGCAGGTTTCACATTTACATTACATCTGATCTGATTAGAATATTTAAGAGCGAACTCATCTGAATGTTCAAACATTGAGTTAATAATCATGTTAATATTACACAGAACCTTAAAAGCAAGTTTTTTTTAAAGGGATAGTTCACTTTGAAATTAATTTTTGGTATGTTTTAGGTTAACTAATGGGCATCCAAGATGTAGGTGTCTTTGTTTCGCAGTAGTTTCAATTTTATATATTTTTAGGTCAAACCGTTCTTGTCTGTCAGTCATATAATGGAGGTCTATGGTCACCACTTCAAAAAGCATGCACAGAGAAGTCCAAATTAAACATGATTTAATGACTCGTAAATGTAAGTACACATTGATGGCCTAAGACACGAAACGAGTGGTTTGTGTGAGAAAACGAACACTATTTATATCATTTTTACCTCTTATAACCACAGCCAACAAAGCGCTCGCGCCTTCAGATCACTTGGACATGACTGTGGTTACAAGAGGTAAAAACGATATATCTGTTCGTTTTCTCACACAAACCGTTCGTTTCGTGTCTTAGGCCATCAATGTGTACTTACATTTATGAGTCATTAAATCATGTTTAATCTGGACTTCTCTGTGCATGCTTTTTGAAGTGGTGACCATAGACCTCCATTATATGACTGACAGACAAGAACGGTTTGACCTAAAAATATTGAAACTACTGTGGAAACAAAGACACCTACATCTTGGATGCCCATTAGTTAAGCTAAAACATACCAAAAATTAATTTCAAAGTGAACTATCCCTTTTACAGCCGCTGTTTTTGTTGTTTTAGGCTCATTTAGGAACTATGCAAATGAGATAATGATCTGTGTTGCACAACCTAACAGAAACACAGCCTGTTTTTAATTTAACATGATGCATTCATACAATTCAGTGCATGGACCAAATACAAGTACTGCCAAAGCACTATTAATGTAAAAGTGTTAAACTTACTGTAAAATGTTAGGTACCCAAAGAGAGCAGCTAGGAAGTACATAGTGTACATGATCAGGATGGAAATGTTGGAAACGTGCTGCATCTTCTTCTGAGTTGGGCTGCAGGGAGAAAAGGATGAGATTCATTTTCAATCTATTTCAACAAAACACAGAATGCAGTTACAAGTGCTGCTTTAATGCAGTCGACTTACTTGCGAAGCTCAGTGTAGATGGGTAGGACCTCAGGGTGGCAGACGAAAGCAAATGCCAGAATGGGGATGGTGTATGCAGTCTGTTGAACAGACAGTGTTGTTTTAGTGCATTCTGATACGCCTTTGCTATGTTTCACCCGTTTCACACATGAAAATGAATAAAAATGCTAAATTCAAGATATGGGGTGAAAAATGTCCCCGTATGAGGTCTTGTTTTTAATATTTGTAACAGTTTATAAATGAAGGAGTAGTTCACTTTAAAAAAAAATTTTGCTGATAATTTACTCACCCCCATGTCATCCAAGATGTCCATGTCTTTCTTTCTTCAGTCGAAAAGAAATTAAGGTTTTTGATGAAAACATTCCAGGATTTTCTTCATATAATGGACTTCAATGGGAACCAAACGGTTTAAGGTCCAAATGACAGTTTTAGTGCAGCTTCAAAGGGCTTTAAACGACACCAGACGATGAATAAGGGTTTTATCAAGCGAAACGATCGCTCGTTTCAAAAATAAATAACAAAGTTTAAGTTTTATAAGCTCAAATGCTAGGCCTTGCTGTTCTGTGATGAGCGTTCTTGACTCTCCTGTTCATCAAAATGAACAAATCTTTTTTCGAGTCATGACTCGAAGGGTCCTAGATAAGACCCTCATTCATCGTCTGGTGTCGTTTAAAGCCCTTTGAAGCAGCACTAAAACTCTCATTTGGACCTTGAACTGTTTGGTTCCCATTGAAGTCCATTATATGGAGAAAAAAAAGACATGGACATCTTGGATGACATGGGGGTGAGTAAATTATCAGCAAAAGTTTTTTTAAAAGTGAACTACTCCTTTAAGCAATACCATACGAGCAAGAATATTACCATGATTGCAAATGTGATGTTGATATTTTACTACAATTCAATAGACAATAAATTAATATTAGTTGAAGGACATTTTACATTGAGAATAAAGTTTTTTTGCTTTATTTCGTCAATAAAAATAGTTCCAAACAAATTTACAATTGCGCGTCTACAGAGCAACACAGTGACGTTTCGTTACTAAATGAATCTGTGTCAAATTTTGAACAAACTCGCACCTTATTGGGGATGTATGAATGTAATCTGGACGTACTACATTCGCCATGTTGTCACAGTCAGGTTGCATCGCTTCACTGCCATTCACAAATCCTCTCCCGTGGCCTCATGGGATAGTAAAGTGTCCATTGTATGCACACTTCAGAATCTCACAGGGAAATCCTCCGGGTACTTTTAGCAAACTTTTTATGAATGTAAATTCAGATATACTTTTTTGGTCACATACTGTTTTTGTCCTATTATATAGACGAATCCGACGAGCGTTCTGTGTAGGCTGCCATCTTGTGGCGACGCCATTACTGAGCTGTTACACAGGCATAGACATGTGCACCGGTATGTAAACAAACCTCGGACCCTCGATTATGTTGTGGCAGATTTTCAGTCTCAATTCAAATCATCAAAGTCCGGATCAGGTCTTGAAGAAATTGTGCAGAGTCGAGGTTTTGGGTCTCAGAAAAGCAACTTTATTGAGCGGTTCAACAAAGTGAGATGCCAGCTGGCCATCTGATCTTACAATGGTCTGCACTCATTTCTTTGTGCTTTGAGCTTGCTCAGTTGGGGTTATTTATTTAGTGTTTAGCAATGTTGTTGATCTGTGTTGTGCTACTTACATGTTATCACTGTGAAGCTGCTTTGATACAATCTGTATTGTGAAAAGCGCTATATAAATAAATGTGACTTTGACTTGACTTGACTTGACTCATTTCTTATACCTTGTGGTAGCCAATTAGCGCTCAAATTGTTATCTCTTCTCTCCTGGCTCCTCCTTATTACTCCTCCCAGATTAAAAACACCTGCATCATCATTTTATTTTTAATTGGGGCAAACTTTTCTGCGCATGCGTATCATTTCTTTTTACACAATGGGCTCCTTGTTTCAGTACGCTTTTCCCAGTGGCACATTGTTACATTGTATACAATCTGTTTCTCTCCCAGTGCCTCCCAACACCTGCATCTGTGCTACAAGTGTTTTTTGGGTACTTTTCCACTCTCTCGTCCCTGTCCTCATGTGCCCTAAGACCCTAGTTTTTTCTGCTTGGCATTACATCACATGCACGCTTCTTTCACATGTACATAGGACAAGCAGAATTCTCCAACAATGACAGCTACAGCCAGGCAGAATGACTTGTTGGTTTGATCTGTGACTGCAGTGGCCTCCAGTCACAGATGAAGGTACAAACGATCTTACAGATTAACGTTATTTATGAAAATAGCTTGGCAAGCTAGCTAGGCTAACGTTTGCTAACGAGGAAACTATAAAAAGATCTGTCCATTTGGCAACAATAAATAAATAAATGAATGAAATCAAATAAACAAATTCATGTTTTTCATTTGTGTCCATTATTTATCTCATTTTCACATTGCAACAGGCATGGGTAAGGTAACGTTACAGCTAGAAAGTATACATAATATCGACCAATTAGTGTTTTTAAACCATGGAAAGAGGTCAATATAACAGCACCCAGACAGAAAACTGACATTGAATCAACGTGGAAACGACGTCTCTCATGACATTGAAACAACGTTGATTTTGCTCATCGAATTAACGTTGAACCAACGTCAGACGCGGCATTCTTCAAAGCTAAATGAAAATCGAAAATTGGTTTGCTTTCATAACGTTGAAACAACGCGTTGATTTCAAGTTGATTTTCCGTTAGTTTTGAAAGAAAGACGCGTCTGACGTTGGTTCAACGTTAATTCGATGAGCAAAACAATGTCAGATCAACGTTGTTTCGATGCCATATTTCCACGTTGATTCAATGTCAGTTTGCTATCTGGGCAGGAAAACAATTATGTCACATAACGTTACATTTAGCTCAGGAAAGCCATTTAATGACCATAGCATGTTAATTGAATAGAAAAAATAGCAAGAGAGGAGATTTTGCTGATCACTATATCACATTTATTATAATTTTTTTACTTATGTCATTAAATAATTGTTATTATACGCGAATGTCCACGTCTTGTACTCGCCCAGGAAATCTGTAAACCGTACGGCACCAGACAGGGGCAGTCGACCCGGGGTATTCACAATGTTTTCTCTTCAAAATTAAAATTTTACTGCCACCATTGAAACAATTTATAACGGAAACTGTTTACCCACTCGACATTATACAAGGGGTAACGTTGTAACGTTAGTGACAGTCGTAAATCGCGGGCTGTTTATTCCAGTGGACGCAAGTTGCAACTAAAACAATAGGAGGCAATGGCGCAACGCTACCCAGCAACAGCTCAGTAATGGTCGCACCGCTTACTTCCGGTAGTTTCGCCGGATTCGTCTATAGTAGAGAAGTATGCGATTTTGGATGCAGCCAATAATTTTGCGCCACCTGCTGGTTTTCTTTGAAACAGGCCTCTGAATTCCATGTGATATTGAACTATACAGTACCTGTGAGTTCACAGTGAACATCTGCGGGCTGCAGTGGGAGTCATCCGCCATCACATGTCCGTTATGGTAGCTGTGGGCGTGGTTAGTGGATACGTTTGAATGTGCGTGAGCCAGCGTGCTATTGGCCGTGAACTCCTCGAATGGGCACAGGATCTGGAACTTCTTATAGATGACCTAAAAATAAAGAAAGGGACAGAGGATGGAGTTGTCATATGTTCTTTGTTTTGTTTGGACTATTAAAGTCCGTTTCCTCTGTTAGTTTTGTAGTTCTTTTTTTTGATTCGTGATGGTCTTCCCACGTGTACCTTGTTCTTTTGTTGTTACTATTATTATTCTTAAAGTGTATCCGCCATTGGATCCCACTCTCCTTCATCTCTGAGTTCGCCTTAACATTATAAAAGTGAAAATGGAAAATACGCATAGGCATTTTAGCTATTTTGTGTACGCGAGTACTCAACTTTGGCCCATCCCTAACAGCTATATGTCTTGTTGGCTAAAATTTAGGAAATTTAGGAAGGAAATATAGACAAAATAAAGCCACAATGGGTTAAAAATAATAATCCCTAAAAGCAGCTCAAAGAGCAAAAACAGAAAACATTAATATTTGAACACCCCTTGATAAATTATACTTGTGAAACATCACAGAACATATTTATCCCGAGAGAATTTAACCAATTTCAATCAATTAAAAGCCGCAGTCATCTTATTCTGAAGTCAGTATTTCATTAATCAGCATTGCTTTGTACATATGATATAATATTCCATCCTCTAAAATACCTCTGGGAAGAGTGTGTGGGCGAACTGTTATGCGCATCTGTGAATCATCACGCTCTGAGTCTGAAATATGTTTATAAGCATAAGATACAGGGGCAGGATGGTAGTGAGTTTTTGGTATAATTTTTTGGTTTGATTCTTCAATTTTGTTTTTATATTGACTCTAATAATATCGGATGATGATGAAGATGATGGCAAATACTTACTGCACTAAGGAAGAACACCATGCAGCTGAGTGAAAAGCCACTGGAATAACCAAGGTAACCTGAAAATAGAAATATATAGCGAAGCGCGTCAATATGCCGTCCCTGTGCTATTGTCAATCGACATCCATGCATCCCTGCAAACTATAAATGCATGTGCTAAGAAAAGCGCAGTGAGTTATCACTCATCTCAGAAGCTAATCTCTGCTGACAGAGCTTACCAGACAAGGTCAACTTCACTCAATTACTAAAACAACTGTGCACGGATAAAACACTTTTGCTCTCAGAAAAAAAAAAAAAACCTATTTGCCATTACTTTGGTTATTTATTGGTCTGACTTATCGCTTCATATGAAAACAGAATGTGCTTTTAAAGTGCTTGAACTTGCGCTCTGTAATATGAACAGTCCTTTCAACTGGGTCAGACGTGCACGCTATGGGCTGATGAAACACACTTTCAGGAGGTGAAGAGAGAGGTGAGATGGATTGAAGTAGAAATGATGGACTCACCCAGCTGTTTCATTAGAGCCAATGGCAGGATGACAGAGAAAGACACGAGCACCACCAAGTAGTTGCCATTGAGATACCACTCCCTGCAGAAACAGAGACAGAGAGTTCACAAAATGTCTTCATTTTCAGTCGAATCAGTTTATTTTATGTGGTAAGGCCAAATTACTGTAAAACATCAAGATTTGGCATAATACTGTAAATACTTTTGTCAGGTGATGATTGTGAATTCAAACCTTATTCTTATCACTTTCAGACAAGGCTTAAAGGAGTAGTTCACTCACTTTTAAAAAAAAACTTTTGCTGATAATTTACTCATCCCCATCTCATCCAAGATGTCCATGTCGAAAAGAAATTAAGGTTTTTGATGAAAACATTCCAGGATTTTTCTCCATATAATGGACTTCAATGGGAACCAAACGGTTCAAGGTCCAAATGAGAGTTTCAGAGCAAACTTCAAACTGTTCAAAGGGCTTTAAACGATTTCAGACGATGAATATGGGTCTTATCAAGCGAAACGATCGCTCATTTAGAAAAAAAAATTAAGTTTTATAAGCTCAAATGGTCGCCTTGCTCTGTTCTGTGATGCGCGTTCGTGACTCTCCTGTTCGAACACGTTTATCAAAATGAACAAATCTTTTTTTTCCGAGTCAATTCGTTCATTTCGTTCTTTGAATGAACCAAATGACATGAAAAAGATTAGTTAATTTTGATAAACGAGTTCGAACAGGAGAGTCACGACCGCGCATCACAGAACAGAGCAAGGCGACCATTTGAGCTTATAAAACTTAAACTTTGTTTGTTTTGGTTTTTGAAATGAGCGATTTCATTTTTTGGTTTTTTCATTCATCGTCTGGTGTCGTTTAAAGCTGCACTGAAACTGTCTTTTGGACCTTGAACCGTTTGGTTCCCATTGAAGTCCATTATATGGAGAAAATCCTGGAATGTTTTCATCAAAAACCTTAATTTCTTTTCGACTGAAGAAAGAAAGACATGGACATCTTGGATGACATGGGGGTGAGTAAATTATCAGCAAAAGTTTTTTTAAAAGAACTACTCTTAAGATCCAGAAATTAAGCAGATACAGAAATATATTTCAGTAGTGAGAATTTATTCTCAAATTATGACTTCACCCAAGACCAATTGAATTCTGAACTCTAAAAGTGGTCTTCCATGACTATTTAAATATATAATGTGGTTCAAAAGTCCTCAAAATGCTCCCTTTTTTACTTTAATAAAAAACATTTTAAAATACAGAAACAATAAATAATTGAAATGTGCATTTATTTGCTCATTATAAAAGTTACAAAAAGAAAAAGGGGGATATGATACTTTGAAATTTTTTTGAAAGAAATCCTTTTATTAAGCAGAAATGCGTTACATTTATCACAAGTGACACTAAAGATGTTATAATGTTGTAAGGGATTTCTATTTTAAATAAAAGCTGTTTTTTAAACTTTCTGTTAAATAATAAATGCATAACGTTTTCCACAAAAATGTTAAGCAGTAAAACTAAAAAAAAACAAATGTTATTTCTGAAAGATCATGTGACACTGAAGGCTGGACCAATGATGCTGAAAATCCAGCTTTGATCCCAGAAATAAATTATATTTTAACATATATTTAATTGTAAAACAGTTATTTTAATAATAATAATAATAATATTTCTGTATTTTTTGGTTAAATAAATGCAGCTTTGGTGAGCACGAGAGACATGGGGGGAAAAATGTCAAAACAAAACCAAAAAAACCCTTTAAGGGATGTGATATGTTTTCATTGCTGGTGAAATGAGAAATTACGCTCTGGTTAAGTGGGAGCTCTAAATAAAGCATGCACAAGTAACTAAAACCAGCAAATAGTACAAAATACAACTATTCTTAACTTTATGTGCCTATTTTAAAGCTTCTGGTCTCCTTTTCTGCCTGACAAGCCAACTTGAGCAACTTCACATGTGCGGCTGTAGAAAACATCGACACAGAATCAACCCGTCTAACTCCATCTGATTTCCGACCGAGTCTGCAATTCGTGTGATTTATGAGAAGGTATATGTTGTGTTTGCTGAAGCCGCTAGCGACACAGACCATCTAAATAGTTGAAAGCTGACTGCGACATGGCACAGTTCCCACTCCTGGACTCAAGTAACCACCACACTGTGAACACGAGCACACACACACACGGAGTCACAAGGTGTTGCGCAGTATGTCAAGTCCAGACCTTGTTTGAGACTGCTCTATTTCCAGACCCTCTCCACTCTTCCCAGTATTCAAACACTGTGTAGACAACTACACGTGGGAATGAAACATCATAAACGCATTATATAAGATGTGCTATCTATCATTAGGGGCATAAAGATTCCTCTATAGACCATTTCACAAGATGTAAACAACACTGGTCCAGAAGCACTTCCTGTTTCAGTTTTTTAACACTACATAAAAGCTGGGATAAAATACAACCAACAGAACATTTAAAACTGAATCAAAAAGTTAAACAAACATCTTAACATAACATGTGAAACAAACTGACACAGGAAGTGCTTCTGGACCAGTGTTGTTTACATCTTGTAAAATGGTCTATAGTAGAAGTGGCTGCTTTACAGAATGTGCAGAAGTCGGCAACATGCAAGAACCAAAATATTAATATATATCAACACAGATATGCAGAACAGAAGTGTGCTTCCCAATATACTGGTAAAGGAAATGCATATTCAAACTGCATTTACATCAAATATGATATATAAGGCATGTATTTACGTAAAATAAGGTATATATACATATGTATACATACACACATCCTGCTGCACCTGCTCCTGAAATTATACAAAAGCTCTCAGTCAATGCATAATGTTAACAGTGAAGCACAACACTGTCATCTTTGCTGGGTTTCTAACACTGCTGACGGGTTCATTATTATACAGAACTGAAAAGCCTCTGGAACCAAAGCCTGTGTGAGTTTAACACTGCTCATATAAATAAATCACCTTGCCCATCTACACTTTCACTCTGTTAAATGGAAGTCTTCAGACTAATCCAGTCATTTTGAAATACACATTACACGACATGAGATTTTGATGTTTAAACTTCTTGCTAATTATCAATTTTTAGGGGATTCAAAATAAAATGTGGCTTTTTTTGTGCGTAGAATTTAAAAAACGACACTCACAGGCCTAGTAATGAAGACAATTACAGTAATGAAGACAAACCTCTTCTTACTATAAACTCAATTTCAAACACTATGATGTGTCTGTTTTCAACACCATAATTGATAAAACAGATGATTTAACCTGAGAACACAAGCGGTATTACTTTACTTGAAGGGGTGTGCATGACACCTTCGGGCCAGTTGTTCAAAACATTTAATGTGGATCAAAATGGTCCGGATTTGGAAATCCCATCTCTTCCTATCCAGGATCAAGTAATCCGTCTTACTTTTATGCCAGTTTTTTAAAGCAACACTGGACTGGATCACCCTGATCCAGATACACCGTTACCAAATCCGGATTACCAGTGCTCTAAATGGGACAACATATCGCAACGTGGGCTACCGGCTATGTAAAGAACAGGTAGAAGAGCCAACATGGGGTCACTCTTATTTTGAAACCAAACATAAATGGGGACAAGATATTTATTTATTTATTTTTTACTTTTTCTATACTGAATAACTTAATTGTTAGCCTATTTCTACTTTATCACTGTTACAACGTTTACACAAGTCAAGTGCAAAATATAAATAAAAATATATACACTAAATGATACAAATGTATTATTTGACCAATTTTAAAGTTTTTCTACATTTTCTTCCTGAAATCCACCTTGAAATCCTACCCCCTGTTGGGTTTAGGATAATCCTGTTTTTTTGGAATCAAAGTTATCCAAGTCCCACTGACAAGTTTTGAACAACACAAACTGAAGGTTTGATCCAGATTAAAACTAGGATTGGATTCCCTGATCTAATCTGATTTCAGATTCCTTCTTTCCCTTTTGAACAACCCATTTTCAAGATTTGATCCAATCCGATAACCAAAATCCGATCAGCTTACCTTTGAACTGGCCCTTCATAATCATGACATGACATAAGTTATGAATATGAAGGAAGTTTTATGTTTGTGACAACTGTCATTAAGTGTCATTCGCTCAGTTATGACATTTTTAATGCAAATATGACATTGTTTGAGATGTCTTTGTTATGACACCTTGACATAAACCAATACATCATAACCTGTCAGTGTCTTTGTCATGACAACTTGACATTACTAACCTGTCATAAACATGACATAGCAGATTAATTATAAAACTTAAGAAACCAACCAAACTTTATGGGTTAACATTACATTAAACTGTCAGGTGGTTGGTTTTTGACATTGGCGGTCATGAAGCCATTATAACTTTTTAATGACAAATTCAATTAGTACCACTGTAGTTGAGGTCACGAAATATATTCATGACACAGTTATAATGCCTCATGACAGCCAATGTCAAAGCCAACCACATGACAGTTTAACTTTTATGTCAAGTTGTCATGACAAAGGCACTGACAGGTTATGATGTATTGGTTTATGTCAAGATGTCAGTCAAACAATGTCATATTTGCATTCAAAATGTCATTATTGAGCGAAAGACACTTAATGACAGTTGTCATAAACATGCAGAAACCCTAATTCATATTTAAGACATATGTCATGTCATGGTTATGAAGGTGTCATGTACACCCCTTCAAGTAAAGTGTTACCAATCATAACGTTAAGCAGTTGCCATGACAGTATGCTTGTTTAAAGAAGGAGGAAAGAGGTGTGGTGGGAAACAGACAGCATCAGCCAATCAGCCTTCGTTCTCTTATTAACTGGCCAATCACAGTTAACAGCAGCCACCACACCTCCCCTTGACGCCAGCTTGCGATTTTTCAGTGTTTTGGCCCAGTGGAGCGCAGGTCTTTGACCTCAACGGACCGTGACATCGTCAGCTGATAGTGACAGTACATGTTGGGCTGGAGTAACAGAGTCGGTGAAGAACTATCAATTCATTCACATTTAACTGGCAAAATTGCAGGTTGAGGGAAGGTCGAGATTTTCTCATTTCATTTCGGCATTCTACAATGACACTCTAAAGTACTTACCCTGAACTGGTATCTGTTCTCAAAAACGCCTGCAGGACCAGTGGGAACTCTGACTTGACGATGTATAAGTAACTGGACATGGCTATAGGAAATATAAAAAAATGACTAAATTAGGGTAGAAGAAACACAATCAAAAGAAACTAACCTTCATCGTGATTTTATGAGGGCGCAGTGGATAAGACACACGCCTTTGGTGTGAGAGACCCGGGTTCGAATCCACTAAGAGCAAGACACTTGACCCCCATTTGCTCCAGAGGCGTGTGACCTCTGACATATATAGCAATTGTAAGTCTCTTTGGATAAAAGCGTCAGCTAAATGAATAAATGTAAATGTTATGCTCATTTTGCTTGTTGCACCCTTGTTTTTACTATTTAAAAAAATAGATAAATATATCTTGCTTATATATACTGTATATATATATAAAATGTATCTTGGTATCTTTATCTATTTATATGACTTGTATATCCATTACTATTTTTGTGTGTATTTTATATGCATAATATTAATCCGAGTCAGTGTGATTAATGTTATTGTTATGCAATTCTTAGGGGGGGATACTTTTAATCTAGAATTAATTTTACTATTATTTTTAAATGTAAAAAAAAAAATAAGTCAGTAAAATTCGATTTAAGACTTTTTACTAGGGCTGTGCAAAAGTTAATTGCGATTAATCGCATCCAAAATAAAAGTCTGTGTTTACATAATATATTTGTGTGTGCTGTATATAATTATTTTGTATATATAAATACCTATGCATGCATGTATATATTTAAGAATTATTTGCGCTTAAATTCTGTATGTATTTATAAATACATAATCTATATTATATAAATATAAATATTTTATATATTAATAACATATTTTCTTAAATATATACATGCATGTGTGTGTATTTATATATACAAAATAATTATATACAGCACACACAAATATATTATGTAAACACAGACTTTTATTTTGGATGCGATTAATCGCAATTAACTTTTGCACAGCCCTACTTTTTACACAAATTAAATATGAAAAGTCACAGTTAAGTCTAAAGAAACCTGAAGAACAGGCAGCATTAATAATTTGGGGATTAAATAACATGGAAACAGTGTTAAATATCAGCATAAAGCAAGTTTTGTCACTTCAGAAAGTGTGTAAAAAATAATACATGGGTGGAAATTAACTGGTGAAGCCAGACAAGAATATATAGAGATGAATAAAGGATCCTTAAAAACAATATTGGGCAAATATTAATGTCTTTTCTTTACCTCCAATGTTTTGAAGAGTGATGGCAATTCCGGCCGCCATCTTCCCTGTCATTCCGAAGGCCCTGAATCCCAGCTGTTCGTATGATCTGATTCCTGGAAATGAAAGTCAGTAAAACATGAAGAGAGAGACAAATCTCACCACCAGAGCCAAGTTTCCACAAAACCCTATCGCATGTTATGATTATCTTTCCCTGCGGTGACCGCCGAGTTAACATGGAAACTCAGTAAGCCCTAAAATGGAAGCTGAATTGTGTTTTCAGAACGGAAATGACATCACAACACCACACTGAAAATGCCAACAACTGCATAACAAGAAATGCCTCTTAAAATGTTTTAAAACAACACATATCTCTTTCTTTCAATGTTTAGTATTGAACTAAACATACTAAACTATATATGAAGAGTTCAGATGCAAAATCCTCTAAATGCCATTTGAAATTTTCTTCTTTAATGATGATTTTTATCAAACTTGTATATTTAAGTTCAGTAATTTCACTTAAATAACAATTAATAGGTAATTATCATAGCCATTTAAGTGAATTCACTGAACTTAAATATACAAGCTTGATAAAAATGATCATTCTAAAAGAAAATTTCAAATGGCACTTAGAGGCTTTCGCATCTGAACTCTTCATATACAGTATATGTCCAATTTAAACAGTTAATAATTCAAACTATTAGTAGTTCAAATTTCCAAATTTTCTCCACTATATTGACCCATTTCAGGCAATTCCTGTTCAGATTACAAAAATAAAAAAATGCAGATTGTTATTACGTGACTGTGTTAACTTTAAGGCATCCGTCCACCAGATTAGGAAATGACAATACAACAAACCGATCAAGAAAAATACAGTTCTTCTTACCAACAATACCAGAAGACTTCAGCAGGAGGTGAATAGAATAGCAGGACAGACCAGCTACAGCCGTGAGGAGAAACCTGAAGACAAAACACAACCATCACATCACCTCAAATTCCACACATGCTAGACTTAATAGATGGCTTTTCTAGAAGTTCACCCAAGTACAAGAAGTAGAAGGAAAGTTCCTCTACTGGAGATTAATGAACTACTTTCTACTTACCAAACTGACATTTAGCTGACCTTTTATCTGAAATGACCTACACACATTAGAGGGACAATCCCTTTGGAGCAGCATGCGATTAGGAGTCTAAGGTTACAAACTATTAAAACCACTCAAATATAATATAAAGTCTACAGCTGGAGTTCTAAGTGCATTGCATACATGCTTTCTAAAAGGTTTTTTTTTTTCAGTGTTGAGTAAGAATTACTGCTGAATGAATCTTGGGAAGGCGCCAGTGTTTGTGTTGGAACCAAAAATGTACGTCTGGTAATCTGTTCCATGAAACCCCATGATCAAACACACCACTAACCAATTTTACTGATTCATCCAGCTCTTTTCTTTTAGCTAATGTCATGGAAAGCCAACTTTTAGAAAGGCAAATAGCTGATAGAACCTTAATCCTAAAACCGTATTCTGGACAAATTTATTTTTAAAAAATACTTCCCTTGATCTGACCGGTACAAGACTTGGCTACTTTTCCTAAGTTTGCCTCCTGAACACACACAATTTTTTGACTCAATTCTACACTGTTAAATGGGTGAAAAAAAACTCATTAATCTTGCATTTGGGTAAAAAATGGGCACCCATAGAAATGAATGGGAAAAACTGTAATTTAGAGCATTCTAAAATAAGCCAAAATAAGACACCAGGTGACAGCGAGCAAAGTCACACCATCTTTGGGTTTTAGCTCTAAGAACTTATTTTAATGTAATTAAAAAAATAAATAAATAATTATTTACATAGAAAATATGGTACTTTTTGAAATAAATAAATTCAAAAATACCCCAAAATGAAACAAAAACACCATAAATGGATAGACAAAACTTTATCGAAGACAGTGATATAACATTTATAATAAATAAAAATTAGGATCACACCTGAGTCCTCTGTGCCCACATTTGTCCACAATTACAGGATTAAGGGCTTTAAAGTGAATACGGTTTAAGGGCTACACTACACAATAGTGGAATTCTCTTGTAAAGCGATTATTGTACTTTCAGGATACGTTCACAATGCTTCACCGCAGGAGGCAGACTTTCCTTGAATTTAGTCCATTTAGATGACAAGTACCTGATAAATGGCAAGCAATTAGCAATGGCCAAGGGATGATCTCTGTATTCAAACGAGATGGATGTTCTCAACAACAGCTGCCTAACAGGTGATCTCAGTACCTGTGCTCTGCAATCGACACATCTACAAGAGTTTTTGCATCGACCATTTCTGTTGTGATCCATTTGTTTGCCATTCATTAGGTTAATTTATTGTTATGTGTCTGGAAATAAGACTATCTTTGGAGGAAGCAGTCTTGGCCTGTTAGGTCATTTGATCAGTAGTATTTAATTCCCTGTAACCTGACAGGAGCCTCAGACGCCTCAGACGTCTCCCCGCTCTCCTCCCCCAGTCAGACCAAGACAGGCTGCGAGAGGAAACCAAATATAACAACTATATTTGGATGGGGGAGGGTGATCCTGAAAAGAAGGATGTGTCTGGCGAACGGAGGAGGCGTGGCCAGCCCAGGTCATGGCCTTTCTGGGGCCGTGGATAGGCGAGAGGGGTGGAGCTAACGAGTGGAAAATTTTCAGAAGGTGGGAAATAAACATTAAATGGCATGTGTTAGCTTTCCTCCTCTACTCTTTGGAAATAGTAAGTACTGCTGCTAGTCAACTTTAAGCATTCTTCAGTTGTGCATACATATAGCTATAGGAGGTATGATAGAAGCCAATATGTTTAGTATAAATATAATAAGTTGAGTTGAGTTGTTCATAATTTTACATTGTAAGTAAAACTCTTGAAACAAGGGCAGAATGCAATCAGTGTGTGGATCTTTTCCATAGATCAAAATCCCGTCTGGTACACCCATGTTCATGAACATTAACAGCCTCCAAAAGGAAACATTCAATTATTCAAGAGCATGTCTGGAAAAATAACAGATGTAAAACCTATACTTTAATTACCATGGCAATTAGACAGCCAATGGGGCAGCCACATGCTTGACATTTAGATGACGTTAACATGCTGATTCATTGAAGGCTGGAAGTGACAGGTTCATTTGGGTGACTATGAGATGATTCAGTGATGCTTTACATGAGAACAAACATAGAACAATGGATCACTTTTGAAGCCAATTTGTCATTAAGAGGGTAATGAAGGTATTTCACTTACAAGAAAAGCAGTATGCCAGTATTGGCCATAGCGTAGGCCAATCCCAAAATCCCACTGCCCATAATGGCATTGCCCAAATTGAAGACTGACATGCCAAAAGAGGTCTTCCCCTCAAACTGAGATAGGAAATAAGATTGATAAGCAACTAAAACAGACAAAAACACCAGCAGTAGTGCTACATAGACTAACATCAACACATCGTTTAGTTTCTACGAGCTATTCCTGATATGCTATTGGTTACTTGGAAGTTCACAGCAAATGTTGCAGATACTTACATCAGTAAAACGTGGCTTCTTGCCATTGCCGTTGGGCAGGAACTCAATGTTCTCAGCGAGTGTGCTCTCAGGGTCATCGAATCTGTTGGATGGAAGACAGTGGACATTTAAATGACAATGATCAAGTAACCTCATCTTCGTCTAGTAACGTCATCTGTTTTCTGTTATTGACATACCTGCCGTGATGGATACCGTTTCTGAGGGTTGATAGAGAGTGTGAGAGGGTCCATCATCGAGCAAGAGCAGAAAAGAGGGTAAACATGCACTTAGACAAGCCCACAAGTCAACACACCCATGCCAGAAGGTAAACGTGCATTGAGAAATATACAAAAGTAAGCTACAAATAAAGTTTGCATTGACCTCAGTACAGAAGCACACAATGAACATGATATATGTTGCAAGTCTGTTCTTTAGGGAAAACATGCTAAAAACTAAAAAGCAAAACCAGAACCACAATTTAAAGTGGCCTGGTTCTCCATGCAGGTGGTAAATGAGAAAGCACTTCCTGTCACATGCAATTAACTTATCTTACTGCCGCAAGACAATGAAAGTCAAAATGTTCAGCGTTTGTACATAAAGTCAAAGTCCCTGTAAGACAAGTCGTTTCATTCGGCGGTCAACTTTGAAACGCAACTCCGGCAGCTATTTCTGTCATGCAAAGCTACTATCTCTTTGAATGGGAAAGCAACAAATTCTCCAAAGCTGTTTACCATATTTCCAGCCCAAATCCTAAACATCTCCACCCCCTGATCCCTAACCCAACCCCTAATCCTACCCATCTCCACCCCATGATCCCTAACCCCACCTCTAATCAACCCATCTCCACCCCATGATCCCTAAAGCCACCCCTAATCTTACACATCTCCACCCCCTGAACCCTAACCCTACCCCTAATCCTACCCATCTCCACTCCATGATCCCTAACCCCACCCCTAATCAACCCATCTCCACCCCATGATCCCTAAAGCCACCCCTAATCCTACACATCTCCACCCCCTGAACCCTAACCCTACCCCTAATCCTACCCATCTCCACCCATGATCCCTAACCCCACCCCTAATCAACCCATCTACACCCTCCTGATCCCTAACCCCACCCCTAATCAACCCATCTCCACCCCATGATCCCTTAACCCACCCCTAATCCTACTTATCTCCACCACCTGATCCCTAACCCCACCCCTAATCAAATCATCTCCACCCACCTGATCCCTAACCCCACCCCTAATCCTACCCATATCCACCCCCTAATTCCTAACCCCACTCCTAATCAACCCATCTCCACCCCCTGATTCCTAACCCCACCCCTAATCAAACCATCTCCACCCACCTGATCCCTAACAACTGTCAAATAAAATTTGCTTCTAAACGCTCAAATCATGACAAAAACTGCCTTTTTCAGGTTGGACCAGCACATGTGTCAGAACAGTGATTGTTTCAATTGCAACCGGAGCTTCTAGCGGCAGCTGCAGTGAGGCAATGGCTTTACCAATCAGGGATTGGCTCTTTTTTTTAGGAGACGGGACTTATTCCACCATATTCAAAGTAATGCACCATCTTTGTATATCTAAAGTCTTTGATGAAACTGAATGATTGGAGTGATGCAAAAGCGCTTACTGTTCTTCCTCCATCATAGTCTTCATTGGCACGCACATTTCCTCTCCGAGGTCATGACCTTTCCCATTGGGTAGGATACTCATCTCTGATCTGGTAGGTTCCATGGAGGAAGCCGTCGATATCCCACAGTTCTGTGTGTGAGTTGTTCAGAGTTGCTGAAAAGCATAAAGATTTTGACAACAATTGAATATATATATATATATATATATATATATATATATATATATATATATATATTAACTTTATGCATCTGTCTCATAATGTCCAGGGTTGTTACTGTTAATTATAACTTATTAAAAATCATTTTAACTAACTGAAATCAAATAAAATGTAAATATTATTCAAGAAAGTTCCATGAAAAATAGAAATATTGCCATGGAACTTAAATAAAATAAATAAGGTTAAGGTGAAGAACTAAAACTAAAACTGAAATAAATATGAAATAAAGCTAATTACAATTTTTTTTGAAAAAAGTTAAATTAAAATCAAAACTAAAAGCTAATGGAAAAAATTATAGCATTAATAAATACATTAATGCATTAGTATTAAAAAAATACTATTATAGTATATAAATAATACTAAAACAATACTGCATATGTCCCAATCTACTCATACTACACTATATAATAAAAGCGTAATGGGGCCCGATGGTAATAATGTGGTACTTTTATGTATAAAATGATGATACTACATAATTCAGCAGCATTGTATTTCAAAGTACTTATGCATAAAAATAAACATGTTATTGGCGTACATGTCCAAAAACAAGTTTGTTCATTATATTAATTAAGTCTGATGGAAAATTTAATTTCTTCTTATTTTGATTCTTCTTCACATCATTATTGCATTGTGAAACACCTGTCAGTAATGCACAAAATCACCCTAGAAATCATCTCAAATCAGCCTGATGGACTCCATCACTACCACTCAGTTACAGCAGTGCGGCCGGCCACCTAAAGAAACCACCAGGATTATCCAGCGATTTAGTGACTGGCCTTTCACCAGTTTCCCCTGAGAGCTAATTTTCATTTATGCATGCTATTAAGTCGTCCGTTTTCAACAAACACAATGAGACGCAGCGTACCAGGGTGTAATTTTAGACCAGCAGATGTTCTCGCTCTTCAGCGAACAGTGTCTTGACGTTCCCTGGAAAAATGAAGGCTCGATAACATTTGCTACGTCACTGTTTATTTTATGTTCCAGGTTTTCAATCCACTGAATAGTAGGGCCACTGAGACGCCCAGCTGTCATGATAAATTTAACACACACACTGTTTGCAATAACAACTGTCTGCGAGGGAAAGAAGAACTGTATGAATGTGTTCATTTACGGTCTGATAATTGAGGAAGGTCTCGAGTCTAGTCCATTTCCAAATGAGACTGATGCAGACATGAGATTCCAGCACTATTAACGTTTAAAACTGCTACTAGCAACATGTTGTGTCAAAACGCGATTCATTCTTGCAAAACAAACCCCTCCAAATAAACCCCATCACCCTGCAGGGTTCACTGTGCAATAATGACCAGCTGAATGTATATACATCATCCCTTACATTTTATCCTCATTGAGGTATTGTTCAATTAGCACTAACTGTACTTACATGAACAGGCTCAACATAACGTGACAAAAGGCATTATGAACAGAAGCTCTTCTTTGAGACTCTAAATTCTAACAGGAGCTTGAATATCACATGAGGATGATATGTCGTATAATATATGTTTTTGTCAGCCTTAAAGGAGTAGTTCACTTAAAAAAAAAAACTTTTGCTGATAATTTACTCACCCCCATGTCATCCAAGATGTCCACGTCTTTCTTTCTTCAGTCGAAAAGAAATGAAGGTTTTTGATGAAAACATTCTAGGATTTTTCTCCATATAATGGACGTCAATGGGGTCCAAATGATTCAAGGTCCAAATGAGAGTTTCGGTGCAGCTTCAAAGGGCTTTAAACGATTTCAGACGATGAATAAGGGTCTTATCAAGCAAAACGATCGCTCATTTAAAAAATAAATAACATTTTTTTACATTTTATAAGCTCAAATGCTCGCCTTGCTCTGCTCTGTTGCGCGTTCGTGGCTCTCCTGTTCATCAAAAGAGTCATTTTGTTCTTTCGTTCGTCGAATGAAGCAAATGACTCGAAAAAAGATTCGTTCATTTTGATGAACAGGACTGAAACTCTCATTTGGATCTTAAACCGTTTGGACCCCATTGAAGTCCATTTTATGGAGAAAAATCCTGGAATGTTTTAATTTCTTTTCGAATGAAGAAAGAATGACATGGGGGTGAGTAAATTACTACTCCTTACTACTCCTTTGACACATCTTAATGCAATATTTGACCCGCAAAGATTGAGCTCAAGGTTATTAAATATGTCAGATCTGATAAATTTACCTCCAAATTTTTGATAGACACAGGATGGTCAACAAGTGCATATTAATACTTAGCATTAGCAATACACAGTAACAAAGTGGATAAAAGGCATTTATTGGGTTAATATACAAGGACTAACTACTTTTCAAGATTAACAAAATACGATAACTCGGGTGTAAAGCGCAGTATTAAGTTCTATCACGCTTTTGTCTTTTTTATCCTCCCTTTCACACAATGCACTGTCCTTGATGTACATTCAACAATGTGCTGCCTTCTCAAAAGGGCTTTACATTCACAATAATAAAGACATTACACTGACCAACACCTCAAGCTAGGGTCAAGAAACAGGACGAGATTAACTATAGCCAAATTCATGACATATACAAAGTGAATTTATTATTCTTTTTTTTCCCTCTAGTCAAATGCTTTTTCCCACAGACCAAGAGCAAATGTTATGGGTCTGGATCTTTATTTACAAGTCTGCCCTGCCCAGTTTGTTACATGTTCTTAAAAACTTGATGTCAGTAGTAGAGTGAACACAACCTCTGCTCTGATTGGTCGGCAGGCTCAGCTCCTGAAGCGGTAGGTTTACATGCAGAACAGACCATGTTTAGATGTTCCCTTTTGAACAGTAGAGCAAGTATGACTCATCTGAAATCATTTTGGGCTTGAACATGGTCCCACCATCATGATTTTTCCCTGAGGACTTTTCTAGGGATAAATGATGAGAATTTATGAACAGAAATGTAAGAAACATTTTTATAGAACTAGGAATACAAATGTTTCTTACATTCTTTTTCATATATAAACGTACATATATAATAAAATATATTAAATTTAATACATGTTTTTAGATTTACATATATATGCCTTTTAAATTTGACATTAATTATACTTTTATTTTATTATAAAACTGTTTTTATAAAATAAACTGTTTTATAAATGTAACGCACACACACACACTTGAAATATTTTATATTATTTTTTTAATCAAATTAAATATTACATCAAATATTTTAAAAGTATGAAAATAACTTTTAAATAAAGTTTAACTTTTAAATAACATCACCCACAAACCTATTGAAATTGACTTTTACTGTAAGAATCAAATGTGTGATTAACAATGTAATTTTGTGGGGGGGGGGGGGGGGTGTGCAGGAGGCAGATAACAGGCTTCAACCACTTAAAATGCTTAACAGGTTGTGCATGGTTGGGCAGCAAGTGTAGCTGTGGACATCAAGCTATTGAACGTGATTTGGCCGTGGTGATGATGAGTTTAGGAAACCATTTGAATGTGGATAATGTCAATTAAACTCACGCTTGCACAAGGGAGCTTTTAATTAGGCACTGGCAGGCTGAACTGTTTCCCAAACAGTGAATCACATTTAATTGACAACCTGAGATGAAATGCCTCCTGCTGTGAGCGTCAGATTAATAACTCTGTACCTTTAAATCGGTCCTATCTAAAGTAATTCAACATTCAAAGAGGAACGTTTCGCATTGCACAATATTGTGGTTTTAAATTCACCACAACAAACCAGACTTTGCTTTTTTTAAACTATTTTAAAAAGCAATGAATCTAAAGCAAGTGTTTCAGCACATCTACATTCATTCTTCTCTTTATGAGCGAGCCTGAGGTTCACCATGTGTCAGTTTGTGTGCCAAGAAGCCACCAGCCCACCGCTTTACATGAACACTGAGGTTCATATAAAGTCCTCCTAGTCCTGATGTTAACCACAGCAAACACTTGGTAACTGTACACCATAAAAATAAATAATGTGGCGCTACTATGATACAGTCGCCGAACATCGGACACTTCATATTCAACAGTTTTACTGATTTGACAGAAATTATTGGATGACAACTGAGCTGAACTGGATGATGACATCACTGTTTTTCTGCAGAACTGCTCATAGATGAAAATATGAACTAATGTAAAAATCGATCTTTAACTGAATCAACACTGAACTGACTTCAGTTGAACAACGACACTATTTTCGTTTTAGAGCTGCTGTTGAATAAAGCGCTATAGCAACGTGATATTAGCTCCAAGGTACTAATAGCAGGCTTATACCATGTTTGGCACACATTTGACGGGATTGATTCAACCTCTTTGAGGTTAAAAGGACCTGAGCAATGATTGCTCTTCACCAGACTGCCAACTGAGGTTTATTTTACCGATAAAGATCAGTGACGTACTCTGTCTGTCTAATTGTTTCTATCCGTCTATCAACTCACTGTATCCACCTGTCTGGATTCTGGTATAACACCCACTTTTCAAAATCCAATCAATTCCTAAGAAATATATCCAACGCGATATATCCAACGGAAGCTTGTGTCCACCATTGAATTAAAAAAATAATAATAATTGCGACTATTTATCTCACAATTGCGAGATATGAAGTCAGAATTGTAGGAAATAAAGTCGCATTTCTGATTTTATAACACATAATTACGAGTCTATATCTCGAAATTCTGACTTCTTTTCTCAGAATCGTAAGATATAAACTCACAATTGCGAGTTATCAGGCCAATTCTAAGGGGAAAAAAGCTTTTTTATACCCTCAGAATAGTTTATATCTAACAATTTTGACTTTATAATACGCAATTTCGACTTTATATCTCACAATTCTGAATTTATAACACACAATTGCGACTCTATATCAATCAATTCTGACAATATCTCACAATTTTGACTTTATAACATGCAATTGCGACTGTACAACACGCAATTTCGACTTTATATCTCACAGTTGCGAGATATGAAGTCAGAATTGTGAGAAATAAAATCACAATTCTGAGAAATAAAGTTGCAAATGTGAGAAAAAAAACAGAATTGAGATTTTAAACATCACAATTCTGACTTTTTTTCTCACATTTGCGAGTTTACATCTTGCAATTCTGACTTTATAACACATAATTGCGAGTTTATATCTCGAAATTCGGACTTCTTTTCTCAGAATTGTGAGTAATAAACTCACAATTGTAAGTTATCAGGCCAATTCTAAGGGAAAAAAAGCTTTTTTAACCTCAGAATAGTTTATATCTCACAATTCTGACTTAACACACAATTGCGACTATATCAATCAATTCTGCCATTATATCTCACAATTCTGACTTTACAACACACAATTGTGACTTTATATCAATCAATTCTGCCTTTACATCTTGCAATTCTGACTTTATAACAGGCAATTGCGACTTTATATCTCGCAATTGTGAGAAATAAACTCATACAAAGTCGCAATTACCGTTTTTATTTTAACGATAAAAAAATTTAATTACAAGGAGGTGATTTTGTATGAATTCATAAAATGTAATTTGTATGGAAACAAAAGAAAGATGAATGTCCACCCCTAAACCTAACCATCAGTGGGACGTAAGCAGATTATACAAAAATGTACGAACAAGACTGAGAATTCAACAAATTCACATGTGATCTTGGTCCTGTGACTCAAAAGCATCAATACAAATGTCAGACTCAAGCAAACAGAGTATACCAGCAACATAAATGAACTCCTCACTCAAATAGACTGCAATCCTACAAAATCATACGCTCATCTCTGGCCTTGGGCTTGAGGTCAGTGACCTCTCATCTGTCAGCACCAACTCACAAGCTCTGACCTCACTGGATGCAAACGTTTACATCCAGGACAAAGTTTGAGGAAGGGATATGATTGGTCAGGCTGATGTCACGTTTTGTCTCGAGAAAATTCTGGGACATTCTTGTTTACTCATGTTCATTGATTGCAAAGGTCTCCATATGAAGTTCACTGAAACACAGATTTTTGCCTCATCACATGGTCACACAACTCTTCTGATATCGGCTACCGTGTCAACTATTGATTGGTCGTTAATGTCCATTCACATTCGATGTGCGTCACACTGTATTGCCCCATCCATTAATCCAATATAAAATGAACTCTAATCTGACTTTTGTGACAGTTTTAGTCAGCTTGTGATAGCTTTGAGGTTTGCACAACTGTCCATCTAACATGTCCCAACCATTCTGCTGATCAACTCAAAGGGGATTTCTCACTTTCTCCCTGACCTCTGACCCCCCCATTCCCTGACTGATGTGCATAAGGTCCAGAGAACCCAGAGATTCAGGGATGACATCCTTACACGCCATCTGGCATGCCAATATTCAATACACCGCCATAAACTAAATAAAACCCATACACTCTCTTCAGCTGACAAACCCCATTTGGAGAGGTAACTACAAGTGGTAAGAGATCCTGATAAAACAATGCAGCAGATATGGAATATAACATGCAAATAAGTGTTAGCTTTTGCATCTGTATCATTTTCAACACTAATAAAAAGGATTGGCCTTAATTATAAGTCTTAATCAGTCAAGGAGAACGCACCTTAGACTCTTAATGTGCTTCAATGAGGACAGCAATACATTACTAACAAATTAGCCAAAGTCTGTTTTATTTATTTATTAATATTATCACTAATAATAAGATTCATTAATATCATTGCCAAACTACTCGTATTTATATTATTTTTAATTAACTTTACCTTTTAAATTAAGCTAATTAAGCTTTTTTAACATTTAAGACAACACACAAGTATATAATTCAGTTTAAATCAGAAAATGACAGCATGTTCATCATAAGAGGTGTGCATTCAAGACATTGTATGAACTTATTCTTTTATTTCTGAATAGCAATAACGTTATATCTGGACAAAAAAAACCACAACAACGTGACGTCACTGATCCATATTCAAAGTAAATTAAAGAAGCTAAACATATACTTAGCATAGCTATAATAAAAGTCTCCTCAGGACAATCACAAAGGGAATCAAAATCGTTACATTTGAGTAAATAATAACTTAAATATTCACAAATTGTCCATTTTCCACAACAATTAAAATTAACCGAAGTATTTTCATTCACTTATTTTCGTTTTTTAATCTTACAGATTATGCATCTCAAAAGTAGGCTAGCCAACTTTAGAAAAAAATAAATAAAAAAATAAAGAATAGATCACACATTGTATTACTTACTGTAGTCAATGAGCTCCTGATCTAAAGATCTTTGCGACTATAATGAAAAATGATGTTTTCGGTTTAAGTTTCCAGTGTTTCGGATGCTTTATGTTCCTGTGGTTCTTCACCTCGTGTGGTTTGATCACAATAGAGACAAAGCGCCTTGAGAAAAATGAAGTGAATTGGTGAAGGCTGCATGTTGAGAAGTGGGGGTTGTTTGGGTCCCGCCTTCTGTGGAGCTCGTCCAATAGCAGCCGACGAGACCCGCCAGTGGCCCCTCCCACTGCTTCCAAGAGATCGATGAAGAGATGAAAAAAATATGGATTGGTAGGCCTACATGATAAAAGAAAACTGGAAACAATAAAAAAAAAAATTATGAGAAGTAAAATAAGAACACTGTATAACAATATTGTACATCTCTAAGTTTCAACCCTTAAATTAATTTACCATTTAGTACATCAATTATAGAGTAGGCTAGTTAGTGAGTTAGTCAGTTAAATGATGAAAGTAAAACATTACATGGTCAAAGTTTAAAAAGTAGCTTATTTGATTTCATCTGAATCCTATAGTTTTTCTTATTCTAGTCATAGGCTACTGGATTCTTAGAGGACTCTTATTTAAAACAATTACAATAAAATAAAATAAAGTAAAAATAATAATTGTATAAAATGAAATTAAAAATATCAAATAAAACAACTAATACAATTAAATAACAATTCAATTTAATTATATTATAAAACTGTAGTTTGTAGTTATTAAACAGCACAACATTATAAAATCAATCAGGACCCTAAAGTACATTACAAAAGTGTTTTTAGAGCTGAGAATATTGCCAATGCGCCCCTAAACCCTCGTCTGTCCCTCTATGTGTGTGTGAATGAGTGTCCATTTTCACATTAGATAGGGATGATCCATTCTACTGTCTTTCAGCAGATTTCCAGTCTCCTGTTGTCTCCATTAGGTTTAAATATAGTGCTGGAAGTGTGTGTGTACGTGAGTGTCTGGGGTCAGCGGAGGTTAGATGGATAGACCTCCGCCACTGCAGCTGTTCACCAACACTCCATCTATTTGTGCCATGGAATGCCACCTGAATTTAGCAGTGTGTGAACGCCATGGGAGAGAAACCATTGGCTGTCTGCTAAATCCACATACATGCAGGGCTGTATAAATGTTATTGACCTGTTACTTAATAAAGATTATTAATGATTATGCTAAACATCATTTCTACTTTCTGAAGAATTTATGAGTCATGCTTGACTGCGCAAAACTTACCACTATTGTTGTTACTGTTCTAAAAAAAATGCTATAAATAATACTGAAACAACACTGCCACCATGATTTCACCAGAAGAGCTGTTTCCATCATATATATCCATAATAAAGGCTAGATGCATGTCTTATGGCGGAGTTTCTATCGTCATCCCCGGCGGCCATCTTGTCACAGGCAAGCTGATGTAAGATGAGTGATCAGCATGAACACAAATACTCTTGTCTCGTTGAAGTCTTGACGGATTTACAATCAAGGTTTGGTTTGTTTTCTTACAAATTTTATTAACGTGGCTATAATTCTGGATGATTATTTATTTATACACTTATTATTCATAAGTATGCAGTGTCATAACTACATCTCTGACGTTTTTAACAAACCAAACCGTTTGAAAATCAGTAGAAAATTGAGCAAGTTATGGTTATTTAAAAAGTACATTCACCATTAAAACAAAATGTTACAAGCCTGTGACAAGATGGCCGCCAGGTGCGGACGTCGACCTCCATTGGCCAGCAGCGCGGACGAGACTTCTAGCCTTTATTATGGATACCTATGGTTTCCATCTTCCAGGAGGAGACGCCTCCAACCCTCAGGACGGAGGTATAGAAATGTGAAATGCAGGGCCTCAAGATTGACGAACTCTTTTTTCCCTTTTGCCATTAGACTCCTAAACAGTCGATAGGAGTTTGCAACCATGCACTGTAAAAAAATATTGTTGGTTTAACTTAAAAAAGTAAGCAACCTAGTTGCCTTAAAATTTTAAGTTGATTGAACTGGAAAAAGTGAGTTAATACAATGAAAGAGATTGATTTAATCACGAGAAATAAATTATTTAAGTTGATTTGACAAAAGGAAAAATGTTGTGATAACAAATCTTGAAAATATATTTTTTTTTACAGTGTGGTTGTAACTGTTTAACTTATGGCTCTATTCAACTGCAATTTTACCTTATTTTCTATTGCTTTTTTTAAGATATTTACTAAGAAATTCTTCCTTCTGTTATTTATTTTTGTATGACATTGTATTTATTGTACAACATTTTACGTGGACGGCAAAGTAAGAATTTCATTGTACAAGGAAACATGCTTTCTGTCTGTGCATACGACAATAAACTCTTTGAACTTTGATAGTTTAAGTAGATTTGAAACCAGTACTTTTACACTTTTTCCTGAGGAAAAAAGCTTGAGTTGATAATTCAACTTCTACAGAAGTTTTTTAAAACCCTAATATCTATACTTCTACTTGAGTAATGAATGTGAATACTTTTGACACCTCTGCATTTCTGTATGTATCGGTATGTATTTAGCTTTTCGCAAATTGTTGACACAGGTAGGCCTACGTTTTCCCAATGAGCCTGTGTTCCTCACCGTTCCCACGAATGGAGGACTGAGCAGCCCCATTTCCATCACAGAAAACAACACACTGGCTTTTGCTGTGTGTCACAGCGAGCGGTAAATTAGCATCTGCCAGTGCTGTCAAAAGCACTGCACAGTTCCGCTCGACCAGACTAATGACTTTAATGGAATGTTTCCGTGTGTAAATCTGAGGGTAAACGTGCCCTCCTGACTCTACAGCCGAGCCTCACTGCAGGTCCTTGGCCAGAAGACTGGATGAGTCTCAGAGAACACTCACCTAAAGGATTATTCGGCACACCATACTAATACTGTGTTTGACCCCCTTTTGCCTTCAGAACTGCCTTAATTCTACGTGGCATTGATTCAACAAGGTGCTGAAAGCATTCTTTAGAAATGTTGGCCCATATTGATAAGATAGCATCTTGCAGGTGATGGAGATTTGTGATGAAGCTCCCGTTCCACCACATCCCAAAGATGCTCTATTGCAGGGGTCCCCAACTGGCGGACCGGGGTCCAGGTCCGGACCCCAATACCTTTTTATCCGGACCTCTAAACATTTTTATTAAAAAGTTTATGAAAAAAAATAAAATTATTTTTTACCGAAAGTAATTTTTGAACAGGCGTGCGCGCGGGCAGCTATGTGTGTCAGGTCCTTTGCAAGAGCCGGGATCTGGAGAGAACACAAACTTTGGCTTGTACACACATTACTATGATATTTGTGAATTGATTATTATGGCTTTGTCAAATGAGAAAAGTGGACTCTGAAAACCGCATCTTTCGAGATGAGTGGACTGAAGTGTACGCGTTCATTTTTACAGCTCTACGAGGCCCATGTGTCTTATTTGTTCGGAGTCTGTTGCTGTTGTTATAAGTGGAAACATCAAGCGGCATTTCGAGACAAGACACAACTTTCAATGAAAATTATCTGCCAATAAAAATTATGCTTCCTGTTGCTGTTATTTATGATGAAAAGTTTGACATTTGAATATTTGCACTAAAATGAAATAATACTTGAATGAATTTCAACAAAATCAGTTGAATACATTTAAAGATAAAGATTTTATTGTCAAAGATTTTGTCAATTTGTTGACATGGTTACAATTGAATAAAATGAAAGAACTTATTTTGCCGGGTGTTTTTGCATGTCCGGACCCTCGTTTACTGGGCTCATTGGGTTAGTGGACCTCTTGCCAATTTAGTTAAGGACCCCTGCTCTATTGGGTTGAGATCTGGGGCCTCATGCATAAAACTTTGCGTAGTTTTCATCCTTAAAGTGTGCGTACGCACATAAGGCAGAATTTGCGTACGCACAAAAGTTTTCAGATTTATAAAACCGTTGGTACGCCAGAACCTGCGCAGAATTCACGTTATAAATCCCAGTCAGCGGGAGATTATGCGCCGTGCGTCTCCTCCCCGAAATAACCATATATGGAGATTACAACGCCTAGTTTTACTATGCATATCCTCATCTGCATATAATTTGCATATGATTATTCATCCACGTGATACCAAGTTTAACGGTACAAGACGTTAGGAAAATATGAAATGCGGATGTGCCGTCACATTATTACAAACATTTTTTTTTTGTAGCCTATATCCTTGCCTTGTTTTTGAATGAATAAATCAAATAGTGTTAAATACATTTCAGAGAAAGTTTTTCTCAATCTTTTCCACTGGCCAAATAGTATTTTTAATTGATTTATATTTTAATGGATAATGGAAGAGATTTTAAGGGAAGAGATAGACATGGTTGTGCATTATTTGCACGAAACAGTTTTCTCAGACAATCTCTAGTTAAAACATCAAAACACAGCATGCCAGAAGAAAAGTGTTCAAAAGCAATGTATCCACAACAAATAGGTCTATTTCTATTTATTGAATATATATATATATATATATATATATATATATATATTGTAACTTCTCAGTAATGATTTCATGTAGTTTAAGAGTTTAACTCCATTAATGAGAATGGCATATTTAATCTAAATGTTTATATCAGAAGTAAAACATAGTACCATTCTTTTATTTATTTAAACTATTATTGTGAATATGGACTGTATTTATGATTTGGACTCATAATGAAGATTTACGGTTTTACTCCATCTGCCGTTAGATTATAGGCTATATGTGCGTCAGTTTCACCAAACGGCCCAACGCGCGTGCTGGCGCGGTCATTTAAGAAGGGATGGATGTTTGCTTCAAGTGATGATAGGTTTGTGAAATTATATTTGTATTATCTTTCTGTAGATGTATAATTTTCTTTAGATTCTCTGTCTAATAGTGAGCAAAAAGACATTTGACTCCAGCTCACCATCGGTGTCGCCAAAACCCATACTCTTCTAAAAGAGTGCGTACGCACGGTCAAGAGCATCCTTACGGTGCGCACTTATTTACGCCAAGTTTATTTTTTATAAATCCCGATGTGCACGTGGAAAAATGCGTACGCATATTTCTATGCCCATTTTGTGCGTACGCAACGTTTATACATGAGGCCCCTGGTGACTATGGGGGCCATTTTAGTACAGTCAACTCATTGTCATATCCAAGAAACCAATTTGAAATGATTCGAGCTTTGTGACATGGTGCATTATATCCTGCTGGAAGTAGCCATCAGAGGATGGGGACATGGTGGCCATAAAGGGATGGACATGGTCAGAAACAATGCTCAGGTAGGCCGTGGCATTTAAACGATGCCCAATTGGCACTAAGGGGCCTAAAGTGTGCCAAGAAAACATCCCCCACACCATTACACCACCACCACCAGCCTGCACAGTGGGAACAAGGCATGATGGATCCATGTTCTCATTCTGTTTACGCCAAATTCTGACTCTACCATCTGAATGTCTCAACAGAAATCAAGACAACTGTCCAATTTTGGTGAGCTCTTGCTAATTGTAGCCTCTTTTTCCTATTTGTAGTGGAGATGAGTGGTACCCGGTGGGGTCTTCTGCTGTTGTAGCCCATCCGCCTCAAGGTTGTGCGTGTTGTGGCTTCACAAATGCTTTGCTGCATACCTCGGTTGTAACGAGTGGTTATTTCAGTCAAAGTTGCTCTTCTATCAGCTTGAATCAGTCGGCCCATTCTCCTCTGACCTCTAGCATCAACAAGGCATTTTCGCCCACAGGACTGCCGCATACTGGATGTTTTTCCCTTTTCACTCCATTCTTTGTAAACCCTAGAAATGGTTGTGTGTGAAAATCCCAGTAACTGAGCAGATTGTGAAATACTCAGACACCAACAACCATGCCACGCTCAAAATTGCTCAAATCACCTTTCTTTCCCATTCTAACATTCAGTTTGGAGTTCAGGAGATTGTATTGACCAGAACCACACCCCTAAATGCATTGAAGTAACTGCCATGTGATTGGTTGATTAGATAATTGCATTAATGAGAAATTGAACAGGTGTTCCTAATAATCCTGTTGAAGACTGTTGCAGTCAATTTCAGATACGGACAGCACGTTCTGTTAATTTATTGCAAGTCTGATGTGTCATTAGTCAACCAAAAACACATGTTGGTTTACTCAGTGCTGGTACATTTGTGCCGTTTTGAAACATCTATTGATGTCAACACTTTTTTTCTTCTGTGATGCAACAAATAGATTATTTTTCTTAGACAAAATGATCACCTTACGTAAAATCCAATCTCCCTACAGGAAACCTAATAGCACCTCATCATATTAATGCTGACCTCCTCTTCCTCACAGATTCAGCAGGTTCATGTGTATTCAACTGAGGTGTGCAGGCTGGAGGAAACTCGTCTTCCTAAATATCATGAGGATTGTGACCGAGGTCGAGAACCACAAATGCATCAAATCATGTCTGTATATAGTGTCATGTTATCCTTCACCTGCCCTATCCCAGTGCTGTGCAGAGTGTAACCATGGCGATGTATTGTCGGGTGGCTGGCTTATTTTAATGGCAAGGCGTTCATTGATTTTGGCCGAGCTCCTAACTGCGTTATCAAACCTGTGCCAGTGCCATCACTCAGATATATACTGGAGAGAAACCACAGCAGAGAAAATGAAAAACATCTATCTATCTATCTATCTATCTATCTATCTATCTATCTATCTATCTATCTATCTATCTATCTATCTATCTATCTATCTATCTATCTATCATCCATCCATCCATCCATCCATCATTCTATCTATCTATCTATCTATCTATCTATCTATCTATCTATCTATCTATCTATCTATCTATCTATCTATCTATCTATCTGTCTGTCTGTCTGTCTGTCTGTCTGTCTGTCTTTCTGTCTGTCTGTCTATCATCCATCCATCCATCCATCATTCTATCTATCTATCTATCTATCTATCTATCTATCTATCTATCTATCTATCTATCTATCTATCTATCTATCTATCTATCTATCTATCTATCTATCTATCTATCTATCTGTCTGTCTGTCTGTCATCCATCCATCATTCTATCTATCTATCTATCTATCTATCTATCTATCTATCTATCTATCTATCTATCTATCTATCTATCTATCTATCTATCTATCTATCTATCTATCTATCTATCTGTCTGTCTGTCTGTCTGTCTGTCTGTCTGTCTGTCTGTCTGTCTTTCATCCATCCATCCATCATTCTATCTATCATTCTATCTATCTATCTATCTATCTATCTATCTATCTATCTATCTATCTATCTATCTATCTATCTATCTATCTATCTGTCTGTCTGTCTGTCTGTCTGTCTGTCTATCTATCTGTCTGTCTGTCTGTCTATCATCCATCCATCCATCATTCTATCTATCTATCTATCTATCTATCTATCTATCTATCTATCTATCTATCTATCTATCTATCTATCTATCTATCTATCTATCTATCTGTCTATCTATCTATCTATCTATCTATCTGTCTGTCTGTCTGTCTGTCTGTCTGTCTGTCTGTCTGTCTTTCATCCATCCATCCATCATTCTATCTATCTATCTATCTATCTATCTATCTATCTATCTATCTATCTGTCTGTCTGTCTGTCTGTCTGTCTGTCTGTCTATCTATCTGTCTGTCTTTCTGTCTGTCTGTCTATCATCCATCCATCCATCATTCTATCTATCTATCTATCTATCTATCTATCTATCTATCTATCTATCTATCTATCTATCTATCTATCTATCTATCTATCTATCTATCTGTCTGTCTGTCTGTCTGTCTGTCTTTCATCCATCCATCCATCATTCTATCTATCTATCTATCTATCTATCTATCTATCTATCTATCTATCTATCTATCTATCTATCTATCTATCTGTCTGTCTATCTATCTATCTGTCTGTCTTTCTGTCTGTCTGTCTATCATCCATCATTCTATCTATCTATCTATCTATCTATCTATCTATCTATCTATCTATCTATCTATCTATCTATCTATCTATCTATCTATCTATCTATCTATCTATCTATCATAGATTTGTGATTTTGCCGATTAAGACGTTCCAGAATCAACATATCTTGTTGACCCTGGAAGAACGTTCCTGTCCAAAGCCCGTTCGTGTCCCTCATATTCGATCAGTTGATTAGATTGTTGTTCTAGGATCAACAAAGATCTTCTGTGCTCAGCATCAGTCTGTAAAATGCAGCTCTTTCAGGTTTGGAGAAGAACTTTTGACCAACACAGTCCATCCCCTCCTTTGATTGTGAAACTAATTTCGCAACTGGCTATTTTTTCTTAGAGTTACAGGTTTGATTCGTAACATACTGTTTGCAAGGTGGGCGGACGCTCAAATGGACTCCTGACTGGGTGACCCGTTTAAAATCCGGACAACAACCTATTAACATCCCCACAACAAAACACTGATAATGTCCCCAGCATGTAAAACAGCACGTTTCTAAATACACTTCCCATACGCGAGAGGATCACGTCATCGGCTCAAGATTACAATCATGTCTTTGTCAGTCTTACACAGTTACGTTTAAGTCACAAAAATAATACTATAAAAATCTACCACATAAGGCCTGAGAGCCCAAAAGGGGGCGTTTCAATTATGTTTATGTATATGGAAGTTAAACTTACTATTATTGAGACTCCAGCTGCATCTAGAAGAATGAAATATTCATAAAGCACAAAATTTAATGAGCGTATCATACAATCAGACATCTCTAATCAGCAGCAACAAGGACTAACAAGCTTACCTTCATTAATCAGCATCTCTCGTCAATTTCCAGTTCATTAAACAACAATGTGCCGAACTTCAGCGGGGTCTCCGTCACAAGCTCAGTGGACTCACACAGTGATGGGAATGCATGGGAAGGTCAAGGAAAACAGAGTCCAAACTGAAGACAATTTGGTGAAACCAACATTTGTGCAACAGGCAGAAGGATGGATCTGAGTGATTGGATGTCATTGTTTTTATCGTTCTGAAAATGACTCTGCCGTTAAGGCCAATTTATACTTCTGCGTCGTGGGTACGCCGTAGTGTACGGCGTTGGCTACGCACGTAGGCGACGCCGTTGTGAGCATTTATACTTCTGCGTTCAGGTCTTGGTTGCTCTGCAGTACTGCTCCGAAACGCTAGTTGGCGGCGGAGAGTTTTAATGTTCCACTATGTTTAGATTCCTCGCGGCTAGGTTACTACGAGCAATAGCGACTGAAAGAGAGCTGATCATGTTGGAGTTGGAGCTTATTAAGGTGGAAAAACAGTTCACTTTAGTGAAATTACTAAAACTGAAAGGCAGAAATGAGAGAAGACTTCGGAGGAGATGAAACACGTGGAAATCATAGACAGTGGTGGAAATGCGTGAGAAGGTACGTGCGGAAATGCCTAGGAGGAAATGCGATGCTACCAAGCCGACCAATCACCGATCTTGCGGTCCGCGTCGTCGCGACGTGTAGTTACATTTTTGAGGAGGTGCGCGTCAGGCGACGGCGAAGGGTACGTGGTATGGGACGCGTCTGTGCGTATGCTACGCCGTACCTACTGCGCGCACCCTACGCAGAAGTATAAATTGGCCTTTATCGTTAACGTTTTGCTGAGTTCTCTACTAACCTATTCTGTTATATTTAGAAGAATTTACAGAACTATCTTTATCGTTATAGTTATAGTCCTTGGTGTGAACGGGCCTTTAGGTAACAAACATGCAACGCACAAAGATCAGGTTCAGTTTCCCTGAAGCAAGTGGATAATGGCAAAGGAAACACAGAATAACTTCAGATTAGAAAGCCTACTGGGGTTTGAACCTGCTAACTTTTAAGTTGTCAGAACCAATCATTATCCACAATGCCAGTGAACCTCAGTCGGGGAGCCGGTTCTCCTCTGGCCAATGCTGTAATTAAGATCCAGGCTGCGTCACAAGTCAGAAATCCGATTATGGATCAGTAGCATTTAAATACTTTCTCCAGTCTTTTTTACTTAAAGATCAAATACATCACGCCAGAATGGAGACGACGCTGGTCTGGGGTGCATTTCCCGAAAGGATCGTTAGCCAACTATGGTCGCAATTTCAATTGAACTCTATTGGTAACGAGAGAACTTGCGACCATAGTTGGCTAACGATGCTTTTGGAAAACGACTGACAACGATAACCTCGGGATATTAGCATAGATGCTATTCTTTTTACGATGTTACAAGTACATCAGGTGTTATGGAAAGTGTTCAACAGATATGAATTATGGAAATGTGATAATGCGTTGCGTATGCCAGGTTAGGATGCGTTTTTAGTCTAGATTTAAACTGAGGGTGTGTGTCTGCTTTCCAAACAAGGCAATGAATACTGTTCCAGAGTTTAGATGCTAAATAGGAAACGGATACACGGCCACCAGTTGATTTTGATATCACACTCTAAAAAATGCTGGGTTGTTTCAACCCAAATTTGGGTCAGATATGGACAAACCCAAATGTTGGGTTAAAAACGTAATTAAAAAATGTACAGCTGAAAGTGAAAGTTGAAGTTGGGTTCAAATTTTACGTTTTCAAACCAACTTTTGGGTTGGTCCATATTTGACCCAAATTTGGGTTGAAACAACCCAGCATTTTTTTAGAGTGTATATGCATCAACTGACCCGAATTTTGAGATCATCTTTCTGCTTGAAGAACTAGCTATAGGTTCAGTGCTGTCAAATAGCTAACAGATGTTTTGTGTCACAACTGTTAAATCATGTCTTTTATCATTAGTGACATGGACAGGAAGCAGATCCAGTATTTTATAGAAACATGTAACTATCCATATCAGACCACTAAATAGGACAAATGAATGTCAAATGGGAAACTAAGCGATATGATTCTTGGAAATCTGGAGGGCTTCTAGGTCAGTTCAAAAAGTTTGAGTAAATACACCTCTCACTCGATGACTGCAACAGAAAGCTTATATCAAACCATCAAATCTGAAGAACTTTAGATATTTTCTCACAATTTTCCCAACAACAATAAAAAAGGATTCTCCAAAGTCTAATCAGCGCCAAAGGCTGGATCTGGAACAATGTTTGTTTTATAAGACAATCTCTATTTGGTGTTCAATAGCTGAATGTCCTTTCATGAGGTCAAGCCTTGTTGTGTCATTCATCATCAGTGACATTTCCAATCAATCCAAGACTGAGAGAAAACAACAACAAGAAAGTAGAACGAGTAGAACCGAACAAAACCAGATGCTTTCCTAAAGAGTTGACCTCTCATCCACACCTCTCATCTAAAACAAACTCACATGTACACAGACCTTGGTCCACAGATCAATGCTCTTTAAAGGGACTCTCTTCAAATGATCAACACTGGAAAACAAACCCTGAGTGATAAACATGCTCCGTCCCAAAAACACATGTCATCAAAAGAATAATTATTTATAGAAGTCTTGTGTTATCAATTATCGGTTAAGGGTTAAAAATGATTGTGTGTGTGTGTCCTGATTACAATGATCCAATTCAAAAACACTGGGGAAGTATGTGTGAATTTGTAAAGGCTGCATAACAACAAGTCAAGACAAGCAGAACCCAAGAGACGGACTCAGAAGCCAAGAGAACCGTGTCTAAACTACAATTGGGAACGTCAGGAAGAAATCTTTTTGCATGTGAAGGGAAATCAATAATTCCTAATGTATATGAACTTTTATTGGAATTTCAGGAGCATGCATAATGACAAGTCCAGGGATATAATATGAATGACATTATAATATATGAGCAAATGTGATTGTGACACACAAATGCACACACTAGCGTCATCTCTGACTAGTCTCTGAATCACACAGACTGATACTGAACTCTTTGATTCACTGCGGGTCACGATGATGCCAAACATGAGAGACCAAAAAGAGCAAGAGTGACTCAGGCTAAAGACTGTTGTGTGCCGCTGCCAGCCTGCCACGACCCCTCTCAACACAGCATGAGTGTTATTGTGCCACACAGCACACACACACAAACACTCCCACTCCACCACACTTCTCCTCATGAGACCAGACGAGGGGAAAACACTGATGCATTCAACTATTCAATCAGAAATGCGTCACATTTTAGAACCATTTAAATGTTTTGTTATGATATATATATATATATATATATATATATATATGATATAATTTCTATAATAATTAAAAGAGTAGTTCACTTTTGAAAAAAAACTTTAGCTGATTATTTACTGACCCCCATGTCATCCAAGATATCCATGTCATTCTCATCCATGTCATTTCCATATCATTTTCCATGTCATTTTCGTATGTTTATTTATTCCTATGTCTAACTCTGTGGTGTTGTTTTTCGCTGCACTGTTTCGCTTTGTCTTGGCCAGGTCGCAGTTGTAAATGAGAACTTGTTCTCAACTGATTTTACCTGGTTAAACAAAGGTTAAAGAAAAATAAAAAATTCTTTCTTCAGTCAAAAAGAAATTAAGGTTTTTGATGAAAACATTCCAGGATTTTGTCCATATAATGGACTTCAGTGGGAACCAAACGGTTCAAGGTCCAAACTGAACAAATCTTTTTCCGAGTCAATTCGTTCGTTGAATAAACCAAATGACTCGGAAAAAGATTTGTTCATTTTGATGAACGAGTTCGAACAGGAGAGTCACGAAAGCGCATCACAGAACAGAGCAAGGAGACCATTTGAGCTTATAAAACGTAAACTTTTTTATTTATTTATAAAATAAGTGATCGTTTTACTTGATAAGACCTTTGCACTGTTTGAAGTTTGCACTGAAACTATCTTTTGGACCTTGAACCGTTTGGTTCCCATTGAAGTCCATTATATGGAGAAAAATGCTGGAATGTTTTCATCAAAAACCTTAATTTCTTTTCGACTGAAGAAAGAAAGACATGGGCATCTTGGATGACATGGGGGGGAGTAAATTATCAGCAAAAGTTTTTTCAAAAGTGAACTACTCCTTTAAAAAACAGAAATTAAGCAGATACAGAAATATATTTCAGTAATGAGAATTTATGCTCAAATTATGACTTCACCCAAGACCAATTAAATTCTGAACTCTAAAAGTGGTCTTCCATGATATTTAAATATAATATGGTTCAAAAGTCCTCAAAATGCTTACTTTTTTACTTTAATAAAAAAAAACGTTTTAGTTAAAAAAAATCTTAATATACAAATCAGCCTAAACTGAACAATCTCAAGCATTCTTTTTGATGTCACATCAAATTTCTTTGTTAAAATCATTTAATACTAAAATTACATTTTGAATTTGAGATTTCAATGTGGACTTGAATTATATTTCTAAGAGGACGCTGCTGACATCTAGTGCTTGACATCAACATAACTGCTGAATATTCAGTTTGGCCATAACAGAAATAAATTTACCATAAGATTTCACATATCTTTTTTCTTCTTTTTTAACAGTGTGGGTTGATTTCCGAGAAAAATGTAAACACTTCAAGCAAATGTCAATATTTGAGGGCATTTCAGATCTCAACAAGCAACCAACCACATTTGGATCAACAGAGTCAAGTCCACTGAAGAGCTTTGAGTGTTTGAGGAAAATAGGAAAATTCAGATTCAGACAGACCAGATCACAAGAGTGATGGACTGTGACTATAGCTGTAGTCTAGCCTCAAACACAGAGGCTACTGGATCCACTGAAGGCACGAGGTCAAAGGTCGCTCCTGACACCTTCACCCACCACCAAACATCTCTCCTCAGAGCCATTCTCCTCACTTTCTCCCTGCTCACCACCCACTCCCTCAGCAACTGCATGTTCCACAGCACAAACTGGCAGGATGGTAAACAAAGCAGAGAAACTCCCAGAATGCAAAGTGTGGCCACTAGAGGGCGCTCACTGAAATCAAGAATGCTGTAGATGTAGTGTTTACCATCCAGGTTGGTGCAGCCCATTAGCCAATAAACAACAACAAATATGGTATAAAGAACTCCTGCCAGCGCAGCGTAGAAGAGGTGGGCGAGATGAACGGGTGTAGAGGACAACAGCAGATCCACGGTGGTCTGGATGCTGTTGATGGCATGGATGTGGACGCTGAGGGCTGTGTCCTGGTCCGAAGTGTGGATTAGGGTCCAGTAGACTATGGTGACGGTTAAAGAAGAGCAGCCCATCAAAGAATGCAGGAACCACTGCAGGCAGAGAGAAGCGACCGGAGGAGAGAGGAGGGTCTCGCACTCACTACTGCCCCCTACTGGAGGAAAGGACTCCATTAAAGCATGAAGCACTTGAACGCAGATGACATTTAGCTCTGGTTTCACAGACACGGCTTAGATTAAGTCAGGATTAAGCCTTAGTTTAATTAGGACATCCAAGTAGCTTTTATAAACGTTACTGGCGTGCATCCCCAGATAGCAAACTGACATTGAATCAACGTGGAAACGACGTCTCTCATGACATTGAAACAACGTTGATTTGCTCATCGAATTAACGTTGAACCAACGTCAGACGCGGCATTCTTCAAAGCTAAATGAAATCGAAAATTGGTTTGCTTTCATAACGTTGAAACAACGTTGATTTCAAGTTGATTTTCCGTTAGTTTTGAAAGAATGACGCATCTGACGTTGGTTCAACATTAATTCGATGAGCAAAACAATGTCAGATCAACGTTGTTTCGATGTCATATTTCCACGTTGATTCAATGTCAGTCTGCTATCTGGGTCTAGAGACAAAAAAAATGCCACTGACATTTCGATTAAAACACTTGCTAACAATGGGAATTTGCGGACACCTTTTGGGATTAGCATTAGGGTTGGGTATCGCGAATCGAGTATCGATTGGAACCGGGACTAATTTTTCGTTTTTCCCGGAATCGTTCAAAAGTTCAAATTTCGATTCCTAGTTTCGATATTCACAGTCCGCCGAGCTGAAGAAGAAACCGCTGAACAACACCAACGAAGAAGCGTCTACCGGAAGTGTTGGTATAACCGCGCGAGTCGAACATGAGTAGCTTACGCCAGCGGTCCAAAGTGTGGCTTCACTTTTCTAAAAATTACGAAATCTCGGCAAAATGCAAAATTTGTGACCGAAGGAGTATTTCCTTCAGAAAGACCGTTGGTTAGCAAGGTTAGCTAAACCATTTTGACCCTGCCTCTTAAAAGAATCGGAATCGAGAATCGTTAGAAACCGGAATCAGAATCGTTCAAATTCAAACGATACCCAACCCTAATCAGCATGCCATTTTCCTGGAAGACACACCCTCCTCTGTGATATCATAATACTGTATGATAATTATTCATATTAAACCAGATTTTTGATGGTCTCAACATGAGAGAGAAGGAATGGGGGAAGCGGGAAAGAGACGTATGATTCTTGCATCTCAAATGGTGATGCTAACTTCACAAGAGAGTTCAAATGTTAATTTCCTTCATTTCTTCCAGTTCTTCCAGACTTACATAACCTTCTGCACATGGGTCCACCCCTGAGTGGTTGAGGTCGCCTATATAGCTTTTACAGCTCACATGTAATTTCAGTTGAGCCCCGTGTGTTCAGATGCTTCATGGGGCCATTGTGCTTTTCTCAGATCAATTGGGTATCAGTGATCAGTGGTGCATTACCTCTTTTCATTCTGTGAGAGGAGCATCTGACCTTCAAGAAAGCCCAGGCCAGATTACAGAAAGCAACCAGATAGTAGATCACCATGAGACAGTATGAGACATGGCTGAAATAAATGAGGAATTTAGGTGTGTTGAAGAGAAGAGCCATGTAGATCAACCAGCTGACGGTGTAGACCAGCATAAAACCTCTGTACAGAAGCCACATCAATGGAGGAATATCCCACTGGCAACAAGAGACAAATTTCACTCCTCATTATAATGGATTCTTGAAATTGACATTAATGCATTCAATGTCTTCAGCATCATTGCATTGCTGATAGATCTAACATGGTTTCTAACTCCAGGCAAGCTGGTCTAGAAGGGTGGTAGATCTCCTTGGACCAGCAGCATACCATCTATGTTGCAAAACTCACCCGTGGCTGAAGCAAAAGCTCTGGTTTAGAAGCGATAAGGTGGAGTTTGTGAACTTTAAACTCCTCCCTCCAGATGTGTGTCCAACTAGCACCCATCTGTCACCAATAAAGAGAAACATACCTCTGAATCACTTCAGTGCCTCTGCTTGCTTGGAATTCATTTTATTGTCACTAATGAATGCAAAAATTCTCCACATTTTTTCTGCATTAGTTGTTTTATTTAAAAGACTTTCACCTTGTATACAAACAAGTCTTTCCTGTCTGAAGTAATTATGTGATTGTCAAACAATTCAGACCTGCCCTGTTAAATTATAGGCTTACATGCATCTACTTAGTAAAAGTTTGAGTTTCACACAACTCATGCTAAGGAATGAATAACGTACGATGATTCTGACTAACCTTCGCAAGAATGCATCCACTGTGAACAGCTACAATGAAGCCTGAGGAAATCTGAGGCTGAAAAAACACACACACTGAAGCAGATGCATCAGTGGGACACACACTGCACTGATTGTGATAGTGCACACTGATGTAGATGCATCACATGTCCTGTGTGGGACACACACTGCACTGATTGTGAAACATTTTAATGAAATTACTGGAGCTAAAAGGTGCAATAGTGAATCTCTTATTCATCTCAATGAGATTAACACTGAGTCTATGAGATGTGGCTGAATGTCAAGATGACATTGCATTTATTTGACATTTTAAGGTGTTCTTGTTAGTCTAATTTTACATTTCCTACTGATTAACAATTATTAACAACATGTAGGGTTAGAATTTGGGTTTGGCTCAGGGTTATTTGCATGTAACTGCATAATATGCTGTTTTTACTATTACTAAGTAAATGTAATGTGTTAAAAAGGACACTGTATGAGTGTTACTGGATTAACGTTTTGTGGCAGTGCATGGTATTGATTGGTAATGCATTTTTTTAAAGTAGGATACACCATGATTTTGGTCAGTTTTTCATGACTATATATTTTTTTTTTTTATTATTATTATTATTATTTGGTCACCATTAATTTGCCAAGTAAAACATGTTCCTGGATCAACATATAGAGCTGGAACAACATTGTCCAAAAATAATATAATAATCCTAACCCATCACTTATCCCTAAAACCAGATGGAAATGAAAGGTAAATAAAAATGTTGTAGAAGCCTAAACTTGACATTAACTAAAAATCTATCCCTCAAATCTGACTGGAATGTTGTTTCGTGTTCTTCTTGGTGAGATCACGTTAACTATTAATATTTAGCCCATTTATTTTGTTGTTTTCTACATATCACAGTATGCCACCTATGGTAAGCCATTTGAAATGTCACCCTAGGCTGCCATTCAAAATCAATTGTTGATATCATTTCTTACTAGTAGTATAAATATAATTTTTTATATCAATGATTGCATTGTTACAAGTAAAAAAGTCAATACATTTACTTAGACTATCAAGTATTTCAATCATCAATGTATTTCTCCAAATCATCTTGGCTTATTGATCACCCATAAAGGGTTAGTTCACCTAAAAATGAAAATGATGTAATTAATGACTCACCCTCATGTCGTCCCAAGCCCGAAAGACCTCCGTCCATCTTCAGAAGACAGTTTAAGAAGTTTTAGATTTAGTCCGAGAGTTTTCTGTCCCTCCATTGGAAATGTACGTCTGGTATACTGTCCTTGTTCAGAAAGGAAATAACATCATCAAAGTAGTCCATGTGACATCAGTGGGTTAGTTGCAATGTTTTTAAGCATCAAAAATACATTTTGGTCCAAAAATAACAAAAACTACGACTTTATTCAGCATTGAATTGTCTTCCGGTTCTGTTGTCAATCTGCGTTCAGTGACGCTGATGATGTGAGACGCTGCAATTTTATTCTTTCGAGTAACAACTGAATTGAATAGCTCTCAAATTGTAATAGTAATAATTGAATTAGAAAGCTCTCTTATTAGAATTCAATTGTAGAGCTCCGTCATTAAAAATGAATGGAAGTCAATGAAGACATATGACTAGGCCTAATACTAATTTGTAGAGCTCTCTAATTGGAATTGTTACAATGAATTGAATAAGAGAGCTCTGTAAAAGTAATTCTTACTAGTAATAATTGAATTAAAGAGCTCAAATTTAAAACTGTTAAAAGAAAAGTCTCAACTAAACTGTTGAATGCTGAATGGAGAATGACTGAGGAGAGGCTTGGGCGCTGTGTTGCATTCTGGGACGTGGCGGCCATGTTGACAGCTTCGCAAATGTAAACAAACAAACCAGCAAGACTAACGAGGAGAAGCAGCTGAGTTGGGAGAAAGAAAATAAAAAAATATATTAAAATCTCTAAAAGGATGCTGAATTTACCGGGATACGTTTAATAGGGAAAGCAGGGACCGGTATATGGATAAAACGGCACTTTTAAAGGGTTGGATCCATTTGAAATTCCCAACAAACAGTGGGAGCACAGTAAGTTACGTTACGCTAAATTAATCAGGACAAAGATAAACTGCGTTCCACCTAACGTAGCTGCTAGTTTAGTAACAGTTATAGTGTTAACAACCATTCACACACACATGTAATGTACTTTTACCTATGTGTTACAAAAGTGTAGTTAATAACGTTAACATTAGCTGTTTTAAGCAAAACTTGAGTTAGTAAGCAAAACGACGCTTAAAGCAAGAGGGTAGCAACAGGACAACAGAGACTGACAGGTCCGATTGAAGGGACAATGTTAATGTTACGAGAATATTAAAATACGGGATATTTTACAGGAAAATAACGTTACTAAAATGGGAAGACAGCGGGAAATGAGCTCAAGTACGCGAGAAACCTGGAAAAAACGTGAGGGTTGACAGCAAACGTTACTACACTTTTGAAACAGTTACTAAACTAGCAGCAAGGTGGAGCGTATCTTAACGTTACCTTTGTCCGGATTACTGTGTTCCCACTGTTTGCCAACTCTTTGTTGGAAATTTCATATGGATCCAAACGGTTAAAAGTGCCGGTTTAGTCCACATACCGGTCACTGGCTTGCCTATTTAACATATCCCAGTAAATTCCACAACCTTTTAGGGATTTTAACATCTTTTTTTCTTTTCTTTATCCCAACTCTGCTGCTTCTCCTCGTTCAACTTGCTGTATGTTTACATGCGCGAAGCTGCCAACATGGCCGCCACGCCAGTAATGACGTCACGACGCCCAAGCCCTATTTTTTTTTTTTTAGTTTTACCATGGTTTTACTTTTACTTTTAATTTTATCTCACGGTTTGCTATTGAATGACTTTAGATGTCTTGGAATATAGTGCGAAAACTTTATTGTGCTTTATTTATGCCTTTAGAGGTTCTTAACAAAATGCACAATATCGGACCTCACTGAAGCTGCAGCCGTGGCGGGATCATGACTTTAGGTGTGGCGGCCATTACAAAGAAGGGATCGCCACGGCAGAGTGAATGTAACGTTAAGTTAGCGGAAACACAAAAATAACTTTCTAATACTCCTTTGCGTTGGTGGATGTTTATTGGTGACACGTCATTGTCAAGTGTCACCACCCTGTCTGTCAGTCACTTAACAAACAAATTGTTCTCCCGAAAGAGCTCGATTCCTGTGAACTAGGCGTTGTTCCAACATCTTCTCATAAAAAAACAATGCCACAGGCAGCGCATGTATGAAACCAGTTAAACAGATGTGCGTTCATGTTCAAACACGCAGGAGTTTTACAAAAAAGCTAAACCCCTATGAGCAAAAAGAGAGAGAATAAGAAATAAGCAAGTGAGAATATCCCTGCATCTTCTCAACTGTGACTGCATTCCCAATGTAGCAGTCAGACTCGCCTTTATTAAAAACACAGTTTAAAGGAGTAGTTCACTTTTAAAAAAAAAACTTTTGCTGATAATTTACTCACCCCCATGTCATCCAAGATGGCCATGTCTTTCTTTCTTCTGTCAAAAAGAAATTAAGGTTTTTGATGAAAACATTTCAGGATTTTTTCCATGGAGTTCATTGGGAACCAAACGGTTCAAGGTCCAAATGAGAGTTTCAGTGCAGCTTCAAAGGAGACAGCCTCAAAAATAAATAAAAAAGTTTAGCAAAAATGCTCACTTTGCTCTGTTCTGTGATGAGCGTTCGTGACTCTCCTGTTCAAACTTGTTCATTAAAATGAAAAAATCTTTTTTCGAGTCATGACTTGAAGGGTCCTTGAAAAGACCCTTATTCATCATCTGGTGTCTTTTAAAGCCCTTTGAAGCTGCACTGAATCTCTCATTTGCACCTTGAACCGTTTGGTTCCCAATGAAATCCATTATATGGAGAAAATCCTGTAATGTTTTCATCAAAAACCTTAATTTCTTTTCGACTGAAGAAAGAAAGACGTGGACATCTTGAATGATGTTGGGGTGATTAAATTATCAGCAAAAAATTTTTTTTTTAAAGTTAACTACTCCTTTAAATATCTTATTGAATGAACGTATTGTGTTTAGTCCTCTGGGAATGTTATTGTGTCCATCAAATTGGACAATTTCTTTATATTTCAATGAAATGATCATACTATATTTTAGTTTTATGGCTCTTCATTATATTTATGCAGTAGTAATAATCAATTTACTCACTTTTCGATCATAGACCTGAAAATCAATTTCCAAATTAATCCGGGTCATAGATCTTGAATGCCCTTCACAGACTTTAGTTTGGTCTCTTTTTAAAGACGACAGAGATTATTGCTGAAGTGGAAAAAGTTTAAAAAGGGTGAATTCCAAAGAAAGGGAAAAGTTATAAACATCCATATTTCTTATGAAAAATGCAATTTTCAATGTTACATAGAATATATATTTTTCAAAACACATTTTACTCAAAAGAAGCACTAATCGCTTGGGATAGAATTTGCTAAATGTCTCATGGAGACGGCATTCTTTGGTCAAAAGGTGTCGAGACATATTTGCAATGAAACCGAAACGTTCTAAAGTTTACGTAGCATGACAGCGCATCACTTTCACAAACCCTGGCACGCCTATTCAGCACACAATACACTTCAGATTTTCCCTTGTAAATACTTTGTCTCAAAATAAACAACCCAACCTAATCTCACGAATGAAGATTACACCAATTTACTTTACAAAAAAAGCACTCAAATTCAAATCAGGTCGTCTCATTTATTTTTTTCTTATGTACAAAAATGAGATCATATATAAACTTTACACAGTTCAAGATCTATTTTGGAAAAAGCAAATCACCAAAAAAAAAAGCGCGTTTCACATTTCTCAAGGACTGTACATTATGTACACATTCTTCTAGTCACATATCTTATATTCATCAAGAGAGTTTCTGAAGTCAAAATAAATAAATGACACTCCTCCACAAAGAGGATGAAAGTCACGAATATTTTTCCGTTGCCAAACAGACATAACAGATCCTCATTCACTCAATTTCCGTGAAGCGTGCAAACATGGCTTTTCGGACGGCATCCTTATAGGTATCTGAGGCTGAGAGGCTGTAGCTGCTTCCTTTAGTTCCCAAACCGGCTCCCTTCGTTCTCAACTGAGCCTGCAGGCAAGACGACAGATTCATGTCAAATTCATTCAACATCAGTCATGTTAGCTATTTGGACACATCAGTCAGCCACTGAGGTTGAGAACAGGGTTCAAAATTAACCTTATATGGAGCATGAGTTGACAAATTCATTAAAAAAAGAAACGTTTTCATTAGCACTTGCCAAATTTTAAACATTAGATCATGCATGCATGTTTTCCTACATTCACAAACATTCATACAAGATACATTTGTGTTAAAATATTTATTAAATACTAAATGTAGCATGATAACATGACGGGTAGAATAATGAGTCGTACCTCGATAGGTGTTGTGATGCCCTGCTGGTTTCTACCCAGACCTTTGCCTTCCTTCCAGCCCATGGCCTGCAGCATCTTATTGCCGATATTATCGCTGTTCAATCCGTCCTTTGTGGGCTGTTCGTAATTTCTGCAAAATCGATCGCCGTCTTAATATTGATAATGCACTTGTATTGCCACAGTGAACATATTGTGATAAAATAAAACACTTCAACTTACACAACAGGTGTTGGCTGGGTAAACTTCCTTTTCTTGGGTGCAGGGGGTTCAGGGATACCGTATTTCTCTCGTCTCTCGGCAGCCCTGTCTCTGTACTTCATCTGTTCGGTAAAAGGGGCATGCACGTCAGCAAATATTCGTTAAAAGAAGGAAGTTTGGCTGTGTGTATTTGTAATGAGGTTACACACCTCTGTCTCTTTCCTCTCCAGCTCTTCCAGTTCTGCTTCGCTCAGTTTGGATCTCCTGAGAACCTCCAAGTTTTGCTGGAAAACAGACATATGAATATATAAATACAGCGTATTTTCAGAAACGATAGACTCAAACGGCCCTGAGTGATTACCTTGTGCAGGTCTGAGAGCTGCTGATGGCGGATCAGACCTTCTTTATTGGGGAACTGCCTTCGGCACAGCAGGCACGCCATCTTCTTCCAGTCGGTCAACTTGTCCTCCCGGTCATCTCCCTCTATGCTCTCTTCCGGCTCACTGTCGCCGCTGTACGCCGCCACCAGCCCCACCTGTGGCGCAGCAAAGGGAGGTGAACAAATAAGCTCACACGACTTGATAATCTGACATGTTTTGTAGTGGTGCGGTGCATTTGGCACCTTTGATGAGGAGCTCTCTTCTTCTGTTGCTTTGGACGCCTCTGTTACGAGCCTCTCCAGTGCCCCTGCCTGCTAATGTGAGAAGAAAAACAGCATATGAATTATGACAAAACCACCATCGTCATCATCATCAGAGAGTGCAATGAGTCTTCAACAATACCTTCTTCTCGAAGAGTGTGAAACCAGCATCCGCTGCCGCTGCCTCCTTCCTCTCCTCCTGACTGATAGGCTGGAAGCTGCCCTTGAAGTTTTCTTTCTGTTTGTTCAGACTCTTGGCCCAGCGCTCCATGTCCTTCGCAATCTGCACAGAGATGGAGGGATTTTAGATTTTTTCAATGAAGGATTGAAATTTTCTACATTTTTCTGTACTCGCCACCATGTTAAGGTGACAAATAGGGCTGGGTAATATTTTTACGAACCGATATCGATTCTTAAATCTCAAGAATCGATTAGTCATCCTGTTTCATTTGAATGGATGGATCATTGTATCGCGGCTGCGCGCATCCAAAAAAAACGCAATAATCTTTATCCTTTGTTACAATTGATATGAAACAAAGTCTCAATTTTCAAATTGTCCATTTTATTTAGAAATTCAAAAACATCTGGCGCAGCTCAAGAGAAGCAGCAGCGCTGATCTCTCTTCCGGCTTAATAATACCAGTCACGGCGCGAAATAAACATGAATGAGCATCTGAAAGTGTGTTAAAAAATAGAGTACAACTTATTGAAATCCATATCATGTTACATTGATTCGCTCAATCAGAGTTTCAACCGTGAAAAGACGTCAGTTAAACAGCTTGTAATCAATGTCATGTATCGTCATATTTACCTCAGAATGAAAACACACATAAACTCGTTAGTCAGCTAGAAAAAATAACTCTAGAGAGGAGCATTTTGCTAAATATGTACACCATATTACATATGCACTATAATCTTAATGTTATTCAATATTTAATGCATATTTGAATAAACCTGGCAAGTTTTTATGACAGCCACCATTTAAATGTTAATATTTCATATAATCTTCTTCTTATAAAAATAAATAAGTGTAATTTAAGTGTTTGTATAGCTTCAAAACAGTTCATTATTACCTTCATATTAGGCTAATGAAGCCTAGTAGGCTGCAACTAGACTCCCATAGTTTAAAGCATTAGTTAAGAGATTTGATTTCCTTGAGAAAATTTGCCTTTTATTGTAACTGATATCCAAAATAATCAATATTGAATCGAATCAAAATCGAATTGCAAGCTTGTGAATCGAAATCGAATCGTGAAATTTGTGTCAATACCCAGCCCTAGTGTCAAATAGTTGCTGGGACATTCCTAATATGTTGGTTTTCTGAGTGGGTTAGCAAACATTTATTACCTGCTGAGCCGTTTTGCTCTTAGGTTTCTCTTTCTTCTCTTTGCCCTCTTTCTGAGGAGCCGAGGCAGCGTTCTGAGCCGCATTGTTGGCGTCCACCGCCGGCACGTAGGCCTGCTTCTCCCCGTCCCAGTACAGATACTGCTGAGTCTGGGAGTTGTAATAGTACTAGAGACAGAAACAACATTCAGAACCCTCTACAAGTTTAGATGAAATATAGCATTATCTTGCCAAAAAAGACATACATGCGTGTTGGGGTCATAGTACAGGCCAGTGCTGGGGTCATAATAATACCCAGACGACTCATCGTACTGATACGAGGAAGTGTCTGGGACAGCTAGAGGAAATGGAAAAATGGCAGAAGAATCAGAAAACAAACTGTAGCATCAAGTCTGTCTTATTTAATGAGCTGATCTTACTGGCTTGGTTTTCCTGAGAGGTAGCGGTTGCTGAGACGGTTGCTGAGACTGCTGGGGCGGAAATGGTGGAAGCGGCTGTGATGGGTTGGGCTTTGCCATCAATCTGTAACGTCTGAAAAGGAAAAAAGTTATAATGACATTATAACGATAGTTACACTAGGACAGTGGTTCTCAACCTTGTTTTACTCCGAGGCACCATTGTCAAAGACAATATTTGAAGAATTACAGCGATATTTGTCTGTAATGACAAAGCTGCTTGTTCAGAAACTAGGAATCGCAATACATTAAAACAATGAAATAATAAATTTAATTACAGTTTACATTTAATTACAGGCATTAATGCCCAGTTTCACAGGCAAGGTTCAAGTCTAGCAACCTGCATTGATCTTAATGTCAGAGACATTGTTTTGTCACAAGATGCACACCAGCAATGTTTAAGCACATTTCTAAAAGCTACTTGAATGTCCTAATTGACCTAATAAAATAATTAAAGTTTTAATAACAATGTTTTTTTCTAGTGGTTCGTGATTATTATTATTTTTACAAATACGAATTTCAACCCAATAAAACAACTTTCAGGTTGACATACCTAGGAATGTATTCTTGTTATAAAAAAATACCATCACTTTAAGATTTTATTTATATCCATGACTTTTTCCATGTCTAGAAATCACAATTTAAAATTCCCTTATATATCCAGGTTGATAAACTTGATATTTTGCCAATTGTTGTGGGACTGGATTAAAAAATAAATAAACTATTTAAGCCATTTAAACTTAGTTCAAAGGTTTCATCTTACTTGAAGTGTTTTTAATAAGATTTTGCAGCCCCCTTTGGAAGGGCTGCTAGTGGGTCTGGGCTGCCTAGTTAGCAACTGATAGATAGATATATATATATAAAATATTAATAGCCAATTCGTAGCATTAAAAAAAAAAAGTTACCGTAGTAGGTTGATAGACCTGTGCAGTCTGAGAGATCACCACTCCTGTAGCCGCAGGAAGCACCTTCACACCTGGGGCCGCTGAAAATCAAAACATATCACAGGTTTTCACGTTGTAAACAGCAAGCACCACTTATCCTTTTATTTTTCATACATCAAGTTGATCTGGGAAAATGTCGACAAAATTAAATTGGAAAGAGACAAAGCCAGGAAACGTTCTCAAATTAAACTGGAAAGAGACAAAGCCAGGAAACGTTACCTCCAAGTATGCCATTCGCCTGGGAAGGGTCCACAGCTCCAGCCTGCTGCTGATAGTACGCCTGGTAGTCCTAAACACAACAACCCATCTTAGCTCAGTACTTCAATGTAAAACTGATTCACATAAATGGTGTACTGCACATATTTGTGTCGTTTAAGATGGTGCAGTCAGCTGACCTGTGAATAGGATACATATCCTTCTTGTAGGTAGCTGTATTCTGATGTCGGCTCCACGCTCTGCTGAGGCTGTAAAGTGAAATGTAGTCATTTAAATCAGTCATGCATGCATAATTCTGCTTTAACATTGAGGCATGGTTACTATAAAGTTGTTCGTACCTGACTAGAGGACCACTGAGCAGCTGCAATGGCTGTGCTGGCAACTGAAAAGGCACTAACGCGGTTCCCATCTGGTAATAACAGATCCCTGAGGAGTGGAAAAAAGGCTTTTTAGTGAACTGAATTATTAATCAAGCTTCCGAGCTAGACAACAGCATGGGGATACGAGTGAGAGGTACGTACTTTCGAGCACTTTTAGCATAGTCGACTCCAATATTCTTCCCATCCAGCTTGAAAGGGGGCTGTAAGCCTTGTAGGATGGTTAGGAGCTGTGATGCTTCCTGCAAAACCACAGACATCATCAGAATGAGCAAAAAACAGCACTGCAAAAAACACTGGTTTCACTTAATTAGATTTTTTAAAACAAAAGAGATCTGCATAGACTGAAGAAGGGAGATAATAGGTACCAAAGGAGAGGCAAGTTGGACGAAGGCAAACCCTCTGTTCTGGCCCGTCTGTTTGTCCTTAATGAGGCGGATGTTGCCAGGTGAGAGGTTGGCGAAAGGGGCGAGTGCCGACAGTATGGCTTCAACAGTGGACTGAGGGGTGATGTTCCTCAGGATGATTGCTGTCAAAACATGCAAACATGTCAATGTGATTGCAAAAAAAAAAAAAAAGAGTACTATACATCACACTGGTGGTTATACCAGTATCAACCAACATTGCTAATTTGCTATTTAAATGTCAGTCTAGAAATTGGAGGCAAATAATATGCAATTGATATTTCAGATATTACGCATCGGAAATATCCTTACTATCTCCATAGTAATCTCCACTGGGTTGGGTTTCTGTGGTTCCTGTAGTGCTGCTGGACTCAGAATCTGAAAATAAACAGAACAAAAGCACGATTGAGTTTCTTTAAACACAGTAGTCTGTAGGGATGGGACGATAACCGGTTTCACTATAAACCGTGATAAAATGTACTGACGGTTAGTATTATCGTTTAAAATTTAATTATCATTAAAACCGTGTTTGATTATCGCGATTTTAATAACTCACTGAATCCTGTCGGCCAGTCTGACGCAGGCGCGCAGCACGCAATATTTTTTTAAATTACTATTCGAGAAGGAATGGTGGAAGGCAGTGACCGTGCTCAGGAGGTTTTTCAGCCTTTTAAGAGGACCAAATCTGAGGTGTGGTCATATTTTGGGTTTTACAAAAGTCATGAGGGAAACTTGATCGAGGATGGTCACCCTGTCTGCCGAACAAAAAGTCACTACAATAGAAACACTTCAAATCTGCCGAGTCGTCTTGTGTGATCATCACCCAATCGCAAAGCAAGTTAACTTTGACCTCAATACCAAAACTACGTCTGGGAAACAATTGGGCACGAAATGTTGTTTTGAGTTGAAACATTTTATGTCACTCACTTGAAATAGACGTCAAGCTTCCGCGAAGAAAAGTTCGTAGCAAGTGGATTTGAGCCAAAGACGAACGGACAACTTCAAACAAGACTATTATTAAGAGTGATATTTTAAGGGATAGTAAAGTATAGATACTTCACGTATTAAACCGATTTTATTTTTACCACATAATTACGGGGACATATTGAATTGATAATTGAGATTAGCTAATGTTTTAAATCTTACCTGTTTATGAATTCATTTTGTAAAACAATCGTCCAGACAAGATATATCACACCAATATTATCAAACTCTGTAAACAATAAATCAACTCTGATTTCATTTTTGCAATACAATCAAAAACCGGAGACGCAAGACGGCAAGTTGTATTTGAATGAAACAAGAGCGCGCGTCCGTTGTGAATGTTATGGATGTGCGCTGTGTAATAATGCGTTGCTATTGACGACGGGCATTATAAAGAAGCAAATGCCATAGAATAGAATCTTGCTTAAAAAACTGCATAGAGAGGCTTGTTTTATTTGATGTTTGTTGATTTTCAATTATAAAATGAAATGTTTTCAGTGTGAGCATCAGTTCTTTTTGAGCACTTTCATAAATTTTTAACAAAAACCGTGATAATATTGATAATCACGATTATTTTGGACACTATAATCGTGATATGAAATTTTCATACCGTCCCATCCCTAGTAGTCTGATTCAAACCACATCACTGCCCCATAAAAAGCTTTGAGCACATCATGAATCAATCCCTACAATGACAAAGTTATCGGCTGTTTTTAAATCATTGGCATTGATGAGGCAGATTCTGTAAACGATAATATAAGGGGTTATTGTGTTTTATTTTTTTGATGCCTGATTTGACTAACAAGCATATAAAACACCAGCAATTATGAGAAAGATTATTCATCACCATCATGTTTTAGTTAAGAAAACTGTAGATGACAACTCCACAGACATCTTAGTGTGTAAAAAAAGAAAGAGAAATAGAATTGACAGTGTTTGACTGGACCATCCGGACGGGTGCAGTCAGCGGTTTCCTTCTCCGGGATCTACTTACCCACTTTAGCTGCGCCACACCTGAAGCACTTCAGCCTTCTCCGGAAATTGTACAGGCCACACTGCAAGCAACCGGTCATATTGTTTTAATTGACACTTCTGCTATGGGGCATCAGGTAACAAGCGCACTACAGTGGCTTGAACACTTACCGTGGTGGACAGCATTTAAGTCACTTATTTTCATCAATATTCATCATTTATTTTAATGCCGTATCTGCATCAAAGGCTATCTTCATAGGAAAAAAATATAATATAAAATAACTTTACCTTGTATACACACACTACCGTTCAAAAGTTAGGGTTCAATAAGACTTTAAATTTAAATTAAACTTAACTTTAAATTAAAAACATGGTATAAACAGCAATATTGTGAAAGAATTCAATAAAAAATTATTTTCCATTTCAATGACGGCAAAGCTGGAGACTTCAGAAATCATTCTAATATGCTGCTGAAGTTTTTATTGTAGTTTATTTATTTGAAATATGAATCTTTTGTAACATTATAAATGTCTTTACCATCATTTTTCATCAATTAAATCTCTAACAAAAAAAAGGTTCTTTCAAAAATACAAGGCTGACGGCAAACATCTGAACGATAGTGTATAGAGAAATATACACTGGTTTTAATTAATTTTTTTTAACATCCAATGAAATTCCTGAATGAGACCATTACGATAGCATCATCATCATGAAACAGCAATTTTTACTTTAGTTTTGGAAAAACCCATGTAACTTACTGAGTTGCAGAGCCAGTCCTCAAACTTGTGCCGGTTGTTGCTGTAGTGCACGGCAACACTCTTGCCTTGAACAGTCAGCAGTTTCTGGAAAAGGAAGAAAGGGTTTGGTTATTTCCTCTCTTGCAAAGGCTTGATCTCAGCCCAAGAACAACCACATTAGCCACGAGGGTTTAGGGTGAGGATCGCCCGGGAGGGTTTAATGTGTAAGATGGTGTGTGTTTGGGACCCGAGTGTCCGGATGGGGCCGGAACAGAGTGTAAAAAAAAGGCACTCCTTTCTTAAACGGGATGGGGGGGACTTTCTAGACGAGGCATTTATTTTCTCTGCGCAAAAGAACTAATTACTAGATATTTTAATCCTGAGGTCCATGAAATGGGATGTTAAATATAGCACCACATTTCACTTCTACTTCTAGACTTGAACAACTTCACACACATAAAAAAAAAAAAAAATCAACTATTAAAAACACATTTTTCAATGCACTGACAATTTTTAGCTTAAAACCCATTTGAGTCATTCAAGTCACACCTGAAGTTTATTATTTATCGCTTTCCCTCTTAAAAATCAGTGCTTTTTTTTTTTTTTTAGAGTTCTGGTAAAAAGTTAATAACATGACTTAGGAGAAAAGCCAGTGTTTCCATCAAATGGCTCTTCTATGTTTTGGTCACACCTTGCCTTCAAAAACAAGAGCTCTGGTCCATTTCTGTCCATATAGTCTGCTGGGGCAGCAACTTTGCTTTTTTTTTCCCTCAGTTTGTCTTTTTGTAAACAAATTGCATTAATCCCCAGGGCAAAAGCTAGACTTGGTGATTAGGAAGCAACCTGATTGGTCTCCATCCATCGGGTAGCAGCTTGCAAGTGATAAAACTCCACGAAGGCGAAACCTCGGCTTATACCTAGAGAGGCATTCAGATATACAGACGGGAGGCGTGTTAGTTTAAATGGTTCAGTTGTACAACATTCAAACTCTGTCACAAACTGCTTCGTGACCCCCTTGACCCAGAGAGGCCAAAGAGATGTAGGGGGGTTGCCTGGAAACTTTTACCATAGCAACAGCACCTTATAATATTCTAGCTGTTGGTCTAACGATGATAAAATAGGTTGACTCAATAATCAAAGCAAACAGTCATAAACATGAGAATCTTAAAATAATCTTTATGAGACAGATGCTGCCATCAGACAAACTTGGACCATCTTTTATATATGCGTGTACCTACTTAAACAAGATAAAGAAGATACATGACTGCTTCTACGCTCATGTAACTTAAATTGGCACGAATAAAACTCTGCCAATTTTGCGCCACACAAAAACTTACCTCCAAAACATGTTATTTATTGTGCAACAAATGTCTTAACTCAGTAGCCTGAAGGGTAAACCTGGTCAGATAACATGTTGCTATGGCAAAAGGCGTTTGAGCGGAAGCAGGTTGGCCCAGCGGACACAGGTTTGTTTGGGAGGGGAAGGATCCACGGTACATCAGTCTCACCTGTTCTCTTTTTCATCAGCCTCACGTCCATCGGCTTTGGCCCCTCCAGCTGGTCAATGGCTGCTCGAATCTGTGGATTACAAGGCAAAGTCAGATAAGCAGTGTTTCCCCTACCATTGTTTGGGGAAAACGACCCCCCGCCCCCCTAAAATGCTGACGAAATCATAATAAAGGATTTTACTGTATATTTTCGAGGAATAAATAGAAAGTGGTTCAGTACACTTGAAATAAAAATCGCAATATAGACTAGTGTGTGTGAATATTAAAGCTCAAATACTATTTAAATACGAATCCTGTTCGTATGAATCGTATGTTCCGTGTGAATGAATAGTGCAGCCCAGAGCTGTTAAATATGAATGTTTTTTCAACGGCTCTGGTGCAGCCGACGACGCGCAGTTTTATTTAACGTTACCACACACACACATACACTGAAGACACACGTTTGACGCTTGCGCTGATTTTTTTTTTTTGCCTATATGAAGACAGAAATGATTGAACTTCCTCTCCAGGCTCTAGATCCACTCTGAAAGTCACTTCGTGATCATTTAACCGCTTCATTTGTGAAACTATCATCATGACGATCATGACAAACACACAGAAACTCCAAAGGGCTTCACGGCAACCCGTCAAAATAAAAGCAGAAATAACTTGACAGAAATATATTACTGTTGTACAGTAGAAATAGGAAATGTCCAAATGTAGTAATACATTAACACTAATACGAATAAATTATGATTTTTTTTAAACAAAACTGAGTAAGGAATAATCCATGTTTTAATTTTAACAGTAAAGCCCATTGTGCAGCACATTATTTGACAAAAAAGTTTATGATAAAATTAGTGTTTTATGACTTAATTTTATTACCAGCAAAAACACAGAATTAGTGTGAATTTTTTCATATATCTATATATTTAAACAATAATAATAATACATGATTTGAATTACTATACATTTCACAGTGAAGTCCTGGACGAAATAATAATAATAGTTAAAACAAACTTAAAATTGTGATTCTCAATTGATCATGCAGCTTTATCACTGTAGACATTTCCATGATGGCGTTAATTAGTTCAATACTTAAACTCACTCAATACAGTTATTTTTACTATTAATACTTACAGCAGAATTTTCCATTACACGTTTGGCTTAATTATGGCTTTTTTAAGATTTTATTTCAACGGAAACTTCATCAGACAAAGGACTTACATCTGCTTCTGTGGTGTTCATGGGCAGACCCCGGAGCATGATGGTCTTGCTCTCCTTCTCGTCAGCTGGGTCTCCTCTATAGTCATGCTCAGAGTAATCGCCATCCGAGTGGTGTCCGTCGTCAGACCCGTCGCTGCTGCGCCGTTTCCTTCCTCTCTGTAACACGGATGAGAATTAGTAAAGTGAGCGTCATTCTATGTCAAAACCTCAAATAAGCATTCATATTAGTAAGTCCTCACCTCAGGACTGTCCCTGCTCCAGTATCGATCGCTTCTCTCACCACGTTCACCATCGTAACGGTCACTACTACGCCGATCATCACTCCAGCGATGAGAGTCGTATCCGCGATCGTCTCGATCTCGACGGTCCCTGCGGTCGTCGCGAGACTGTTCGGAGCCGTACCTGCCACTGCGTTCGGTACGGCTAACCCTAGAGTTACAACAAGAGATTATGATATTATGACGTTCAATTTAAGTTGCGAGTAGGGATGTGTCCGAAGCAAAACACTATGTTTGGAAAGGAAATGACTCATTCTACGGAGCCCCTAAAGGGACATGTTGAAGAAAGAAAGAAAAGAAAATGTAATGCCTGGCAAATAAAACAAGTCCCAGTTTGGATTTAAATGGTTAAATGGTTAAGAGTCTATGATTTGGATCATTATTGCAGTGACTATTATGTTTATAGTACCTTATATGTTTGGCAACAGTTCTTCTAACCCTAATTGAAGGAGTGTGTAGCTTTTCATTTCTTAAACAACCATGTAGGAAGACACACCATAACCATATTCCAGAATGACATTGTCAAGATGCATCAGGCTCAAATTGTGAAAGAATGGTTGAAGGGGAGCATGAACAATTGTCAATAGAAGATCTTGACCAAAAATGTACAGGCTCACTTTTTACTTTCCAATTCGCCATCTCATACAGTGAATATAGGGAGCAGCGATACTGGCCACATATTTTACAAGATAATGTAAATGATGGTAAAGATGTGTTGTGCACCAAATCCTCTGACATGGTCCTGTCAATCATCTCTCCTTTCTATCTTCACATAAGTAAAATTTAATGTACTATAATGTAACCAACTACCACAGGAAGCCAAACAATGTCACTTCCTGGGCTTCGTAGAATGCGTTTTCATTGTTCGTGCCTTTCCAAATGTGGATTTGGGCTTCGGGCACATCCCTAGTTGTGAGAATATTTACCTCATCAAGTCATAAAACACTGACCGTTTATCTGCGCCCATCTTCGTTTCTCAATACAAGGCCTGTTAAAATCGTACAGAACAAAGTGTTATAGTACAATGTTAATGTTGCACATATCATAAACACAATTATATGACATGCCAACGCCTTGTGTTTAAACCACATAGGTATGTGCTATTGGTTTAATTATATAAAATAACATGGTACTGTGTTTTTTATTGTACATGTCATGTACCATGGTATTCTTAATACCATGCAAGTTACGTAACAGTTAACATAATAACACCGTTTAATAAGATCACAGCACTTGCCATGAGTACAACACTACGATACATATAGAGAGAGATATACATATACACTACCATACATATATATATATATATATATATATAGAGAGAGAGAGAGAGAGAGAGAGAGAGAGAGAGAGAGAGAGAGAGAGAGAGAGAGAGAACTGAATGCATTTTAATAAAGCGGTATTTAACTTGCATTGCAATTTAATGTAACGTTAACGTGAACATAATTTAAAAAAACATAACATGCCCGTAAAACACGGCATTACCAATATATGTTAATATATGTTGGGAAAAAATATGATATTTCAATTGTACATGGATAAAAATCCAGTGGTAGTAAGTTTGTTTTTGTTCGTGTGGTGTTAATTTTCGTTATGTGAGAAGTTCAGGAAGGCACATCAAAATGGAGACTCAGACTGTGTCGTCGTGTTGTCGTTGAAAAAGGCGCAAAGACCGCCACGAAACAACGAAAACTTACCAAATATATTTCAACGAAACTCTGAAGTAAAATATTTCTCAAATGTTGAGAGGTGCAATGACTGCCAACAGATCACCTCTCTCCAAAGATCGCACTCTTGGTCAGGTCATTCGATGTCATCTGCAGCTAAAATGGTCTACAAGCTTCTCCTTCCCAGAATGCATTTAGATGGGAAGGTGACGTATTGTTGTTGCTGTTGCATGATGGGAGATATAGTTTCTTTCAGTCGATTTGGCCATAGAGATAGATATCATGGTTTTGGCAGATCGCTCCTCCTCGTAATATGTGACATTTGATCAAAGGATAGCAAACTATTTGACTAACTGAGAACCTAGAAGTACATCATTTATTATATATATATCGGCTATATGCTATTCTTCTCGTTTTTGTTGTGATGTTACCATGCTACTATGGTGGTTGTTTATATCATTGTTAAACCTTCAAATGGTCTTCTTTTCCTGTTTACATTTCTGGGCTTCGGGGTAATTGATTGAGTTGTACAAAAAATATTTACATTTTTAATCATACAAATAATATATCGTTTTTTTTTTGTTTACTTCTCATCTATTCATTAATGCGGTGTTTTTGGAGATAAAGTACTTTTGTATTAACCACACAATTCCTCACCATTAGCTTGCATATGAAATATAATTTTTTTTAATGATACATTGCATTTATGCTCTAGTACTAGAAACTTCATTTGTGTGTAAAAAATTTCAGATTTATGCCGGATTTTTTTTTTTTTTTTTTTTTTTTTTTTTTGACAAATGAAGAATTTTCTTTTTTTCACATTTCCAAATTAATTTCAAGGTTGGATCATACTGACCCCAAAGACCAGAAGTGTAAACATTTTTTTTTACATACCTACAGATCAACCGAATCAAGCCCAGTTATTGTGTGTGTATCGATAGATATGAAAAGTTACAAAATCTTATTCCACTGAGATGAAGGGAACCTTTTTTTTATTAAGTAAAAGTCGATTGGGGTCGTATAGACCCCATGACCCGATTGAGGGCTAAATACCATATTTTTGGACATACTCCTCTATTGTCCATCTGTGACGTTTGATCAGAAAATTAGAAGTATATAAATTATTATTTATGATATAGATAATTTATTCTTCTCGTTTTTGCTGTTAGTTTTTACACATATTTATGATAACAAAATTATTGAAATACAATATTTTTGGACATCCTCTAACGTTCTGGTAACTCTTTGACTAACTGAAAACCTAGAAGTTGTTTTTTGGTTCTTTTTGTATAACAAGCCTAAAACCAATATGTTTTACAAATATATTAAGATTTATTAAGAATATTATTAATAATGTGCTTTAAGATAATACAATTCTTTTCTAAACTTATAGCCTATATAATAACAAAATTAATTAAATGTCTTAATTTTGGTCATGTAACGGGAATTAGGCAATTATGCTATACCTACATAAATCATCTGCTCAGAGAAACTGACAAAGAAGAAAAACACCTGAAGTGTGAGGCGTGGTTTCTCTGGAAATATTTAGGAAGGTTCTGAAGTCTGATTCAATTTAACGAATCGATTCGTTTGAACTCCCCAAGAAAACATTTCGAATTACAGAAATGATTCTGTATACCTCTATGATTTCGATTTGGTTTTATCCATATCGCGTCGAATGCTGTGTAGTTTGTTTCACATCTCTGCAGTCGAATGCGCTGTGCGAATCGGTTCGTATGAATCATTGAAAACAAGCGATTCTTTTGCCAAGCCGACAACAATTGGAGAGTCTGGTTAACTTCGTGCGTTACGACTGTTAATACGCTTCACTGGAATTACGGGTTGGACACCCGAGAAGAGACAGCATTCTTCATGCACTTTTTCAAAGGAAGCAGACACTTGAAGCTGCTGAGAGAGAAGCATATTGACATTTTTTTTTTGCATAACGCACTCAATACAACAATCTTGACTGACTCGAATTCATCAGTCCGCTGATGATGAGGAGCATGCTGGTCAAAAGAGAATGACAGGTGAGTGAAACTGCAGTCACAGCCTCACACGAGTCATATTGAGTTTTACATTTTAATGTCAGTGGATGCATTCTATATAGCTAGTTCTGAAATTAATTTATAATGGCATATTTACAAAGAAACCATAGGCTAATATTGGTAGTCCAAAGACAAAGTCCATAGTCCAAAGTACAGTTTTTCGGCATATTTTAGGAGTGGTATGTCAAAAAATGTCAAAAAGGTACAAATAAACATGTTTGAAATTGTATATAATGATACCTTTTGAAATGGCACTCCAAGAAGAAGCCGAAAAACTGTATTTTGGACTATGGACTTTGTCTTTGTACTTTATGGCTTCTTGGTAGCCTATCCTGCAAACATGCCATTATAAATGAATTTGGAACTACCTTAAAGTAGCCTTACTTGAATACTATTTACGTACTATGGTATACTAAAGTATCGTCTCATCTCTGTACCATGGTATCCTCTTCACATTACCTTTTTTTTTTTTTTTTTTAAAGGAATTAGCATATGTATAAAATATGAAAATACCATTGGTACTTTTTATAAGACTTGTGGCCAAACTTGTTCCATGATATTCCAGTTTAAATCAGCTTTAGTCTATTTACTTTGACAATAGCATTACCAGACTTTTACTTCCAGAACATTGGATTAATGAGAATATTAATAATTAACAATGCCTTTCTTTATGCAGAAAAACGTTTCATGTTTTGTTTTGCTGGTCTATGAATACATCAGTCATTTGAATATTGTTAGTGTGCAACAGTTTTCATTTTACCCACTGAATATTCTTTTGCATATGTTTTGCATATGAACTATGGATGGGATAACTGGAAACAAGAGACTTCTTAATAAAATAACGATATTTGGGTAGTTGAAAAATAATAGACATGACAAGAAATAACAATATTTTTTTCTTCTTTCAAATGTATTCAAATATAATTGTTTGAAATAAAATATTAATATAAACTATTAAATAAAATTATACAAAAATTATGCATAAAAATTATACAAGTCTTGTTTAAAATAGTTTTAGATAAAGTAAAGTATATTATACCAAACACAACCCTGCTGTGTATATCAAACCTCCATGGCAATATCAATATTTAACCAGGAAAACCGAGGTTTTTTTTTTTTTAAACCTGTGTTTTAAATAAAATCACCATTTCCTGGTTTAGTAAGCTATTGTTGAGCAATGCCTTCATTTTAGCATTAATCACTTTCTTGTATCATTTCTTTATCATATTATCAGCATGCTTAGTCTTAGTCACTAAACTCACATCCATTCAGAGTAAAATCGCAAACACATGCAAATAGTTTTTCTTAAAATTAGCTGCAAAAGCTGAAGTTGAGTGACCTGCAAATTTGCATAGCCAAAAGATGCTTGACCAGTGTTTGTTACTGGACAGAGTTTGTTAATGTAGAATGTAGATCATTATTATTTGTTCTTTTAACTAGTAAAAACAGAAGCAAGTATAATTTTGCATAAAAAAAAAAAACTTTTGCTGATAATTTACTCACCCCCATGTCATCCAAGATGTCCATGTCAATCTTTTTTCAGTCGAAAAGAAATTAAGGTTTTTGATGAAAACATTTAAGGATTTTCTCCATATAATGGACTTCAATGGGGTCCAAACGGTTCACGATTCAAATGAGAGTTTCAGTACAAACTGTTCAAAGGGCTTTAAACGACACCAGACGATGAATAAGGGTCTTATCTAGCGAAACGATCGGTCATTTCAAAAATAAAAAAAACATTAAGTTTTATAAGCACAAATGCTCGCCTTGCTCTGTTCTGTGTGACTCTCCTGTTCGATCAAACTTGTTCATCAAAATGAACAAATCTTTTTTCGAGTCATTTCGTTCATTGAACCAAATGACTTGAGAAAAGATTTGTTCATTTTGATGAACAGAAGAGTCACAAACGCTCATCACAGAACAGAGCAAGGCAAGCGTATGTGCTTATAAAACTTACAATTTTTTATTTATTTTTGAAATGACCAATCGTTTCGCTAGATAAGACCCTTATTTATCATCTGAAATCGTTTAAAGCCCTTTGAAGCCGCACTGAAACTCTCATTTGGACCTTGAACCGTTTGGTTCCCATTGAAGTCCATTATATGAAAAAATCCTGGAATGTTTTCATCAAAAACCTTAATTTCTTTTCGACTGAAGAAAGAAAGACATGGACATCTTGGATGACATGGGGGTGAGTAAATTATCAGCAAAAGTTTTTTTTAAAGTGAACGACTCCTTTAAAGCCTATCGTGACTGCACTGATTCTGCTCGCAACACAATTGTTTGATATCTAACGTATTCTCTTTTTGTCTCCAGCTCCCACGTCTACATTGGAAACTCTGTTTCAGCTCAACACCACCCAAGAACATGCATGCCTCAACCAGACACGCAGGGACAGCGACGAGTTCAAATATATGGCATACACCATCACGTACAGTGTTGTATTCCCTATTGGATTCATCAGCAACGTATTGGCTTTGGTCGTGTTCCTGCGTTTCACCCCGAAGAAGACCGCCAACACGGTTTTTATGACCAACTTGGCCATTTCAGATGCTAGCTTCTCCTTGACTTTGCCCTTCCGCCTGGTGTACTACTTCAGGGGCGGTCAGTGGGACTTCCCAGACTGGTTTTGCCGCTGGTGTGTATTTTGCTTTTACGTGAACCTGTACACAAGCGTATTGTTCCTCACTGGCCTTAGTGTACTACGGTACCACGCCGTGCTTCACCCCATACGCCACAAGAGCCAGGCCACGGTGCGGCGAGCCAGTATATCGTGCTTTGTGATCTGGATATTTGTGGCCGCCTTGTCAACGCCGTTCCTCATGTCGGGGACTTTAGAACGGGAGGGTAAAACGATCTGCTTTGAACCCGGGAACATCACGTCGTGGCAGCGCATATTTATCTTGAACTATGTGGGGGTGTCGTTTGGATTCGTCATTCCGTTTATTACAATACTGGTCTGCTACAGCTACATCTTCTACGAACTCGTCTTTGGGCGGAAAATCGGCAATCAAAAGCGGCGTCGCGCTGTGTGTTTGATCGTGGTTGTCCTGAGCACGTTCCTGCTGTGTTTCCTACCGTATCACGTCATCCGCACGGTCCACCTTCATGCCGTTGTTTCAAGTCAGGACTGCCGGGTCAGAAAGTACCTCCTGAAAGTTCTGGTCATCTCGCTGTGCATGGCGGCATCCAACAGTTGCTTCAATCCCTTGTTGTACTTCTTCGCCGGAGAGAACTTCCGCGAGGCGGTCCGTAAAGCTTCAAGTGGAAAAAGGCAAAACTCCATCAATAACGGTGAGTTCTCGTCTCTTCGACGACGGAGCCAATCCAGAAACTCTCAGAAGACAAGAAGCTTCACTGCTGTGCACCAATACTGTGTGCCATGTTCCTCAGAAAACTCCTGTCAGGTCATAAGCATAAAGAAGCATGACGGCTGCGTGCCTGAAACGCAATGCAAACTTTCGGACTCTGCAAAAAAGCAGCAGATGACTGACAAAGCAAAGTCTGAAATGATTTGCAGTAGTAAAGAACAGAGGAAGAAATCGGAGTGTGAAGAATATTGTTGTCATGAATAAGCAAACTCAAATGTATTTCTTTTTTTCCCTTTTTACTTCTCAACTGTGAGACTAAAATGTTTAAAGATGTTGGGCATTAGAGAAGTCTAGGTGAATCTTTTTGACTGTTTATGCATTTGGCAGATGCTTTTATCCCAAGCATTTTACATCATGTTCTTGTTCAACTCATCCAGGCACGCTCTTAAAAATAAAGGTCACAGATGGGGGTTTTCATAGCAGTGTCATTTTGGTCTTCAAAAAACCTGTGTAAAGAACATTTTAATAATCTAAAGAATCATTTCTACTCTAAATAACCCCATGGAGAAACAGAGCGGTTGTAATCACACCAGTATCAAACACTGAAGCCGTAAAACACCCAGGTGTTAGCATGATGAAAACAACAGAACCGCTACGTACTAAAAACAGCACCGACTCCCCTTCATAAAAAAATGTTGGCTGGATTTTTACCGCACAAAAAACCTTGTTCATCTCTCACTGAATTCAATCTATCCATTAGCTGTCGCTTCTGCTAGTGACAGCAGCCTTAATTGGAGCATAGCATTTTCAATATAATGTCACCATATATTTGAATAAATACATAAAATATAATTAAAGGACAACTCCGGCGCAAAATGAACCTTTGGTCTAATTACACATTGTTACCTAGTCAACTGTTATCAGAGATTTGTTTTCATGATTGCTGAATGTAAATAGTTTTATCTCTAAAAACAGTTTAATCTATAACGCTAGTATATAGGGCATAGAGTAATGACAAATAAAAATCGCTTGTTATTACCACTAACAAGGCTCAAAATAGCCCAACAGTAACACGGTAGCATAACAAGGGTCCCTACATTCAAACCGAAGCATTGAGTACTTTGTCAGTGTCCAAACACTCTAATAAGAAGATATTTTATACACACAGTCAACTTCGCAAAAACAGGAAGAAGCCATCTTTGAAAAATAGATTCTACCAGTCGATCTACGAACACCGATCCAAGTGCGCTGGTGAGATGTGAATAAGGTGATAAGGTGAGCGCGAACAGGTGGCTATGTGTACATATTGAAGAGAAGAAAATGGTTCATGTTTGGGACCCTTGTTATGCTGTCGTGTTACTGTGGGGCTATTTTGAGCCTTGTTAGTGGTAAATACAAGCGATTTTTATTTGTCATTACTCTATGCCCCATATACTAGCGTTATAGGCTAAACTGTTTTTAGAGATAAAACTATTTACATGCAGCAATCATGAAAACAAATCTCAGATAACGGTTGACTAGGTAACAATGTGTAATTAGACCAAATGTTCATTTTGCGCCGGAGTTGTCCTTTAAAGGGATAGTTCACCCAAACGTTTACTTCCAAACCTGTATGGATTTCTTTCTTCTGCTGAACAGGTGAAGAGTGTCGGTAACCAGACCGTTGATGGACCCCATTGACTTCCATAGTATTTTCTTCCTCATACACTCTAAAAACAAATGGTGCTAAATAGCACTAAAAGTGGTTCATTGGCTTGTAATCATAGGGGAACCACTTTAATCTTTGTCATATGGTTCTATCTAAAACCATAAGCACATTATCCACCTCAGAGAACCACTGAAGAACCAAACTGGGCTTAACAGGTGGTGCTACATAGCACCATGACCACCGCAAAGAACCGCTGAAGAACCTCTTTTTTTTAGTGTACTAGTAGGGAAGTCAATGTTTGGTTACCAACATTCTTTAAATTAACTTCCTTTGTGTTCTGCAGAAGAAGTAAATTTATAAAAATATCAATAAGAGTAGAGATTGATAAAACACATCTGTACACAGTTCCATAAATGGCTAAAAGGAGCTTAAAGGTGGGCATTAAAAATGGCCTCACTCTGTTAAAACATGGAAATAAAACGGCGAACCCCAGATAAATGTAATAAATGAACAATACAGAAAAACAGTACTTACATAGTAATGGAAGACTGCGGTCTCTATATCTTAAAGGAGTAGTACACTTTAAAAAAAAAACTTTTGCTGATAATTTACTCACCCCCGTGTCATCCAAGATGTCCATGTCTTTCTTTCTTCAGTCGAAAAGAAATTTAAAAAACGAAACAAATCTTTTTTCGAGTCATGACTCGAAGGGTCCTAGATAAGACCCTTATTCATCGTCTGCTGTTGTTTAAAGCTCTTTGAAGCTGTACTGAAACTCTCATTTGGACCTTGAACCGTTTGGTTCCCAATGAAGTCCATTATAAAAAAAAAAGCAGCTTCACAGAGATAACATGAAAATAATATAACAAAGTTTGTTTCTAGAAGAAAATTGCTTCAACATCCACCTGAAGTAAGGCAGATCAATAATATTGCTCAATATTAAATGTCCTCAACTAGCCAAAAGCCAAGACAACAGGGGCAAAGAACCAAATTAGGCATAGTCTGTTTGAGAAGATATTTGCTAGTTAAGTACTTTTCATTGTTACAAGAGGACATTATGTAAAGCACAGAAATCATTTTTCCTCATTGGAAGAAAAATCACAATTCATTTTTCTTCAGTATCTTCATTTTATCCCCAAAATTAAGACTTTAAATATCCTTTTTTATCAGTTCAGTTGTTTTGTTTTTTCTGCTGATTGCAGTATTTGAAACATTTATCAGCATATCTTAATTATATCATTAAATTATATAAGTTCCAAAAATGAGAATTTTCAAACTTCAAAGACTTCAAAGAAACATCGAAACTTCATTTGAGAGGAATTTTGCTTGAACATTTGTTGGCTCGCTGTAACTAGACAATATGATTGAAGACGGGAGGAGCGTGTGTTTTATACTTTATTTATACTTGGATTTTCACTGACTTCTTCTAAATAACATCATAAAGGTTAATCAGTCTTTTAGCATTAATTATATATATCATAGGCACATTTGAAGAAATTATTTCATTGCTGATTTGTAAACAACATATTGTATTTATTTTCCTGTTGCACTATATTATCAGAGCCACCTCAGTGCTTTCAAGAAGTTTTACTACTGTACTTATGTACATTACCATATTTGCAATGTCTTATTTCTTTTAACTTATTATTATATTATTTTTATATTCTCTTCATTGTTTGTTTCATTTATATTTTAAAAAAACGCTTGTAAAAATCTCTTTGTAAAGCACAATGTGCAAGAAGGTCATTTATGAAATCCATGTCAATAAAGTCAAAATACAAAATAATTGGTCTTGTTTTAATAAGTAACTAAAACAACTTTTTAACCAGATACTGAACTTAGCAGTGCTGAAAAACTGGTACACTACTTACTGGAGTATGTAGCCTAATTGCTACAGTATAAAAAAAAAATAGATAAAACTAGCTGCCTTACATCTTTAAGTACACTCAAAAGTCATTTCAACATCTCATTTTAGTTTGATGGGTTGTCATAACTTGATCATATTGTTTTTAGGGTGTAGGCCTACATTAAATATATATACTTAGCATTTTTTTTTTCCTCAGTCGTCTGAATCTCTTTTCAACAACCATATACTGTTATCGAAACCATTATCGTATCGTGTCCCTATTTGTTTTTTAATAATGTGTACTATTTTAAGGAAATGTTTGCAGGAAGTAATTCGCTGGTATTTGATTTCTAACAACATCTTGTTAACTCGTTTGTTTCCAAGGGAAGTAACTTAATAGCTAAACTGGGGCATCTACCAGACACATGTTTCGGCCTTATTTTAAACAGGAATCGATCTGTACGATAAGGTATAATTGGGCTAAAATCACTTCCTTTGAGGAGAATGAGAAAACAGATATCTGACTGAAGAGGCCCGCGTTTCAGTTCATTTCTGAACTCATCTAAACATTCTCGACCACCAGAAATGTTTATCTGGGTGGTGTGCTTCTGCTCAATAATAAAAGCACTAGAAATATAAACGCACCATTGAGAGACACGTAAGGCTTGTGGTGATATTAGCATCATGCTACAATTATATAATAACCAAGATGTTTGGTTTCAAAAATACCTGAACCGTTGACCGTGGCCGAGTTGCAGACTCATGATTAGCTGGTTAGATTATTTGCATAATAATGAGTGTAAAAACTAGACTATTAAAGGAGTAGTTCACTTTTAAAAAAAAGTATCAGTATCAGTGCAGCTTCAAAGGGCTTTAAACGACACCAGACGATGAATAAGGGTCTTATCAAGCGAAACGATCGGTCATTTAAAAAATAAATAAGCACAAATGCTCGCCTTGCTCTGTTCTGTGATGAGCATTCGTGACTCTCCTGTTCAAACTCGTTCATCAAAATGAACAAATCTTTTTTCGAGTCATGACTTTATTCATCGTCTGGTGTCGTTTAAAGCCCTTTGAAGCTGCACTGAAACTCTCATTTGGACCTTGAACCGTTTGGTTCCCAATGAAGTCCATTATATGGAGAAAATCCTGGAATGTTTTCATCAAAACCGAACATTCTTTTCGACTGAAGAAAGAAAGACATGGACATCTTGGATGACATGGGGGTGAGTAAATTATCAGCAAAAGTTTTTTTTCTTCTTTTTTTTTAAGTGAACAGCACTAAGCAGTGTTTAGAAATCTTGTATATACATGTTAATATGAGTTTATAGATTAATTTCAGAGCAATTCCATGTCCCTTAAAAATCTGCATTTTGGTTCGTTTACTCACGTCATTCCAAACCTGTCTGAGAAACATACAAGGAGAGATTTAAGTCCCCAAATGTTCCTCAAACTATCTTTTTGTGTCCCACAGTTGAAAGAAGGGAATAAATGTTGACTGCATTTTCATTTTTGGTTGAACCATCCCCTTTATGAAAAAAGCCATGCTGATTGTTATGTGGTCTCGAGTGCAATATCAACATCAAGACTCAAACTCTGATTACAAGGGTTTACAACAGTGCAGTATTTAAGACAATCCATCTCCATTTTTCCCGCCGAGAGGATCAGCCTCCACAACAGCTGTTTTACTTGGAAACGGTATTCCTAAAGAACTCGAATGCGCAGAGTTATAGGACAGTATGACTTCTGGATTAAGTAGGCTACCAAAAAAGGAGCCTCAAAGCATTACAAACAAGTACAGAAAAGATACCCCGGTTGGACAACACTGATGTTTACATTGGAACAACTTTTGTTTATACAGCCATGATAATGGTTTATATTCACTTAATAATTTCCTTGCTTTTTAGGTAAAATAATACATATTTTCTTTGCTGTTCTTGTCCTAAAGCCAAGGTTCCCACACTGTTAGGCCAATAAATATTCAAAGCAGTGAAAGAAATTGCACTGAATAAAATTAACTACTTAACTAGGCCATTTCAGAGCGAAACAAGATGAAGTTGTTAAAAAAACGTACCTAAACTAATTTCTAGCAGAAGCATGAATCCATTAGACCAGAAGCAAAAATCAGATGACGAATGGCGTCCTTCACACCCGGATGTCTGAAGAACGAGGAACTGCTAACCCAGGCGAAAAGTTCTTGAGTTACGGTTCCTCTCTGGCAAAACATCAGCACATCAGAGACATCTCAAACTTGTTTTATTACATCTTAAATAACAGTACATTTTAATATAGTATCTATGTTGCATCCAGCTTTCTGTGGTACACCGACAGACTGAAATTAAATACAAAAGGCGAGATAGGGAGTGCTGAGATCTACAGTTATTAATGAAGAGAGAAAATAAGGGGAATCCATTTTAATTGAACTGCAATTAATCTTTACTGGTGGCAGCACACACAAATACATCACAATTATTGTACATTATCGCAGAGAAAGGAAAAAAACAATAAAAAAAAAAAAGTCACAACTATTAAAAGAAAGTGCATCTGTTTACAGTGGAAAAAGAACAGAAGACTCTGCCATGTCAGATGCCATTTCAAAACGTTTAAAGAAAAGCCAAAACGTTTCGGTGTCGAAATATCTGAAAGAAGGTTTTGAGCGTCTCGAACGGGACATTTCGTTTAATTTGGAAAAACTTCAGGAAGCATGGCCATGATTTACAGGTCGTCTGCAGGAATTCTCACATAGGTGCATAGCTTCGCCGGTGAAAGTAAAGGATGTATGCACGGCATGTCTAAAACGTTCGGAATCAACGTTTTCTGCTTCGTATCGGTTTCGCCATCCCAGTGGGCCTAAAGACGTCAGCGCCCGTTTAAGCAAATTCTACAGCATGCGACTACGTTAATTCATGGCAGATGAAATAAAACGCTTAACTTAAAGATTTCAGAATCATCATTATTTTCAGACATTGATTTGTACAACATTTCATTCACATAGTAGTAACTGTTATCTCTGTTTCGTTTTTTTTTTCTTCCGAACACTGATCCCGACACCACTGAAAAAATCTAAACGTTCCCCCTCCCGACCTCCCACCGACGAAAACAATCGCAAAAATCGGAATAAAAAGCCAAAAGCTCAAAGTAACCGAGGAGAAAAAGTATAAACGTAAGACCAGAAGAGAAGCTAAGGGGTTAGTTTGAACGGTTTTTAATCCAATGAAAGAGAGAGAGGATTGTATTTTTTGTGTTTTTCAGTTTTTTTGTACTTTTTTGTGCATTTTCTACATTAAAATTAGCATTCGATGTGATTAACGGCATGTGCTTGGTTAGTTAACGCTTAAAACGTTAGTCAAGTTTCTTATTGTGCAAACAAAGCTGTGACGAGACTGGAAAGAAACATTAGCTAAGATATAATGCTGCATTCGCGTGCAAGTCGGATACCCATATTTACAACGGCCATTCGTGGATAAATGAAGCGAGTACCTCGGACTCTCGGAAATGGCAAAGTATTTAAAAGAGATATGGCATTTTTATGGCGTTTTCTTTTTTTTCTTTAATGACAAAAGGACCAGGATTCACACTGAAAGAAAACTAATGCACAGATCATGATTACGGGTTTTGGAAAGCTAGGGCTGCTCTCGTTCGCCGGTGATCGGCAGAAACCCAGCGGCCGTTGAGCGCCGTCCGGGGCCGCCCAAGAATATGATTATTAAGCTTTCCTCTCGCTCGAGTCACGTTCATGGAAACTACACAACCTGTAGAGCAACCTAGTGCACGTGAAAATAACAAAACACATGATTGGCATCTTCAAAAAAAAAGCTGCTCTTCCATCCTGGTCTAGTTTCAGCATTTTACATGACTTTCATGTCGTTTTTACGTGGTTTTATAATAACAGGATTAAAAGATTTTACTAATCAGAAACGTATCTAAACAGAAAAAACAGGCGGGAAAAAGATCTAGAAGATGAACTATCAGATAAAAGGAATCAAAAGAAGAAAAAAAATAAGAGTTAAATAATTTGTACAATTACACTCCAACATTTGCTTTCTAGACACATGATACATAAGCGTGGGATGATAGTGTTTTGTGTGTTCTCTTACAGGGTGACACAGAATGGTCCGAGAGGGAATGCAATTTATTCATTTGATACCACAGGAAATCTTCTTCATTTTTTTTTTTCTTTTTTTCTTTTTTTAAGCTGGGTGATAAAACAAATTGTGCTCTTCTTGGTGTAGGAAAGGCATTGTTTTCCCTTAGAAGTTTTATTTCTTTTCATGGTGGTGTCAGTCAGTTTTAGAAGGTGTTTTGTTGTTGACGATGCTGTGAAATTTAACATTCTAAAGTTGGAATGGTCTTCCAGTCAACTTTGGAGTTCAAATGATATCTGCGGGGAAAAAAGAAAGAGAAAAAGACAACGATGAAGCAGATATTCATATGACAACCTCATATAATCTTACAATATAAATACGCAAATGTAAATTTAACAGTAGAAAGAAATCTCTATAACTAAAGTTGGTAACACTTTAATTCGATAGTCCACTTTAGACATTTATTAACTATAAATAACTTTTCAACTACATGTCAACTAACGGTCATTAGAGTATTAGTAGAGTAGACTGTCTGCTTAATATCGGCTAACACTTTATTTTGTTGGTCCCCCAACTGACTTGGCGACTACAAGTAAACTTATTCTCCTAACCCCTTACAGTCTACTATAATATATTAATACTCTAATAAGAGTTAGTTGACATGTGAAAAGTTACTTATAATTAGTAGTACGTCTAAAGTGACTATCAAAATAAAGTTTTTAGATTTATATAATCTTGCATTACAAATATACAATGGTGAAACTAAACTCATTCATTTAGAAATAACAGAAACTTTTATTTGTTTAGACAGGGTTCCACACCTTGGTAACTTCACATTCAAGGACCTTTCAAGGACTTTCCAGGTCCAATACCCTCAAATTTAACGACTTACTGTGGGGACACATTTGTTGTGTCCAACAATAAACGTGAACGTCAAGGCAACGTACAACACAAAGTACCCCACGCGGGAAACACGTAAATGTGCGCAACTAACGATAATCAAGCAAAGCTAGTGTGCATAGGCCAGGAAGTGTTGGCGAAATAACACGTTAGCGGACCGGAATAATATAATATGGATTTTTTTTTTCTTTTTTTTTCAGAAAACTAATCACAAAATAAATTCAAGCACTTTCAGGGACCTGTATCTATGTATGATTATTTTCAAAAACCTTCCAGGGCCTTGAATTTCTTTTTCCTGATTCACAAACTTTCAAGGACCCGTGGGAACTAGAGCCCGACTGATAAAGGATTTTGAAGGCCGACACCGAAATATTTTTTGGTTTAAAAATCCGATATTCCGATATATCGGCCGATATTTTTTTACTTCAGAAACGTGCAACAAAACTAACAGATTTCCCTAACATTACTTATTTGTAGTTATTTATGAGTTTTAACTAAAATAATATGATAATGCATTTTAAAAAGTTTCTTTTATTGTCACAACAGAACAGACTGATGATAGTGGCATTAGCTAGCTTTATGGTTAGCTAGTCTATAATGAGCCATAATTTAGCAATGGATAACGTCATACTGCAAATTATAAAACATACATTTTCAACATAACAGGCCAAGGAGAGATGATACGTCTCATTGCTATAACTGTCACGTGCTATTAAAGAAATACTTCAGTCACATTGTCAAAAGTTAAAAGGACAGTCAGTCAACTACGTAACGTAATTATTACTAGCTAATTCCGCTTCACTCTCGGCTTATTTAACAGCAGCCAAACTGGACATGATAGTCACAAATTTTGTCATGCTTATTTGAGTTACGAGAACTAATGGGGATGATCTTTTAATTGTTATTCAAGCAATGTATGTCTCGTGGACAACAGGAACGGTGTAGAGTGCCCTCTGGTGGACAAACTATACAACTTTAACACTCATGACATGGTTCAAACGTGTATCGTATGTTTTTATTTTATTTTTGAAATATTCATTTATCGGGCCATTATAACTGCCGATACCGATAGTTTGGAAAATGCCTAATATCGGCCGATAATATCGGCCTGCCGATATATCGTTCTGGCTCTAGTGGGTACCCTGTCTAGAGCAACTGTACATGGCACCAAATTGGTTTTTCAAATTAAAATGGCAAAAAATGTGTGTATGACATATTGCCCCTCCGATCTTCACCAACGTGTTGCCAAAAATAGCAGGTGGAGCAAGGACACATTTACATGGCGTGTAAAACACAAAGTATCTCTTGTTTGTCATTAGGTTGTGCTGGAAGAGGCTGACTCTTACTGTATTGGACATGTTGTATTGAAAGCACCTTCACGTTCAGTTCCAGATCTTGAGGAAGCTGTCCCAAGACCCTGTAGCCACTGCCATCCCGTCATCGGTTACACCCAGACAGCTTACTCGGTTGTCGTGGCCGGCCAGCACACCTGAAAAAGTCCAAACGTCAGCAAACCATAACGGAGAGGGTGCCACACAGTGATAATGCGCCTCATTTGTATGAAACGGCGATTCAAGTCTCGCCTGTGTGCATGCGTTAAAATAGTCCATTTCAACTCATTTGATGATGTCACATATGAACATTAAGGCTTTCAAATGTGGACCGTATATCAACAGCCGCTTGTCCTGTGCATGTTGGCGTATGCAAAAGAAACAAACCAATGTGGCGTGTAAACAAGCAAGCACTGTACCTATGCAAAACAACACCATTGTGTGAGTGAACGGTGGTTTGTTTGCTTTCAGGGCAGTCACAAGACCACATGCCATTGATAATAACCATTACTAGCATACGTTTGCGGATATTTTTGGCGTGTGCCAATCTCACCAGCGCGGTCGGCCTTGAGGGTGTCCCACACGTTGCAGTTGAAGTCGTCGTAGCCGGCGAGCAACAGGCGGCCGCTCTTTGAGAAGGCCACGGAGGTTATGCCACAGATGATGTTGTCGTGAGAGTAGACCATGAGCTCCTGGTCGGCGCGCAGGTCAAACAGGCGGCAGGTGGCGTCGTCAGAACCGGTGGCGAATGCGTTGCCATTGGGGAAGAACTGCAGGGGCGACGTGAGCTCGCATCAGTATAAAATCACCAAAGAGTACAGCATCAAGCCCTTATCTACTGCTAAGAGCACTCACACAGATGGCGTTGATGTCCGACTCGTGGCCAGTGAAGGTCTGTCTGCACATGCCCTCACGGACGTCCCAGAGTTTAGCAGAGGCATCACAGGCCCCTGACACGAACAGCCTGGTGTCTGGAGCCAGAGACAGGCTCATCACGTCACCGGTGTGACCCGCAAACGTGGTCGTCTGCTGACCGGTTTCTATGTCCCAGAGAGCACTGCAGGACAGATCACAACATTTCCATTCAAGATTCATACTAATTGAGAAATCAAAACGTAGAATCTAACTGCAAAATTGTGCAGATTTGAAACACGTAATAATAAACATAAATGTCAAATAAGAAAGACAAAAATAGACTGATTGAATCTATAACCTAAATGGGCTCAAATGTTTAATTTCACTAATATATATATATATATATATAAAAATTTTTTTGATGTATACATATTAGTGAAATAAAACTAACATTTGAGCTAAAACTAAAAATAAGAAAAACAAAAATAGACTGATTTAACCTATAACCTAAATGGGCTCAAATGTTAGCTTTATTTCACTAATATATATTATATATATATATATATATATATAAAATTTGGATAATTTTTCTTCTTGAGCACTATAAAATGAGCTCAATGAATAACTTATTTACTTGTCTCCCCATTATGTTATTTCCTACTTCCTGTTGATTTTATAGAAATGACTTTTTTGGAGTAAAAGAACATGCACATTATGATAAATACAAAGCTTAGGTAATGTAAATGAATCATTTCCAATATTTTGATTAAAATGTATAGTAATCTGACTCCTGACTTAATTGTTTAAAAAAAAAGTACAAATATCCCTGTTAATCCAAAAAGCAAGACTCCTGATATGGGCTGCTGGGATACAGTTTCTCACACTCACCAGGTGGTGTCGCCAGAACTTGTAACAATCTGGTTGTCATCAACGAAGCGGCAGCAAGAGAGGTATCCTGTAGATTGGAGGAAGTTTAATGCACATCTCTAACAAACAATTACAAACAAATATTTCACCACAAAATTGAGTAGTAAATAATATTTCACTTAAAAACCTAAGAATATCTGTGAATGAACAAAATGTCATTGTTTGGGGGATGATTTCCATTGCTTTATTACACTGAAATATGAAGAGAACGTGCTGAATTGTCATTATAAAGACAAAGAAAACTGTTTCAATTAAATAAAATGTGAAATACGACCTGGACATAACCGAATATGAGTGCATCATGTAATCTCTAAAGTCGATCATAGATCTCATCTCACAGATTTTATTAATAAGATCTATTTAAAAGTGTGCAAAAAACACCAATGCAGATTCACTACATAATTACAGCTTTGCCAAACATCAAACTTTGTGTACGTTCACAAGAGCCAAGATCGGAGTTTGTGAGTGTGTTTCAGGAGGAAGTCCTCTACCTGTGTGTCCGGCCAGCTCGCGGCTGACGCGTACGTTCCCCTCGCGAGTCTTGAGGCTGTAGATGGAGCAGATGTTGTCTAGGCCTCCACAAGCAACGTAATTCCCTGAAGGAGCGTAGGCACAGGTCATCACCCAGGAGGAGCGCAGAGGAATGGCGTGGACCTGAAAAACAACACATGAATACTCAGGAAGTGACATGGAAGAAGACAGGAAGTAGTAAAAATCTGTAGCAGAAACCATTTCACATAGCTGATCATCAGTGTTTAGATTAGTTCCTGTTAGAGCAAGATCTGCACTATTTAAAGGAGTAGTTCACTTTAAAAAAAAACTTTTGCTGATAATTTACTCACCCCCATGTCATCCAAGATGTCCATGTCTTTCTTTCTTCAGTCGAAAAGAAATTAAGGTTTTTGATGAAAACATTCCAGGATTTTTCTCCATATAATGGACTTTAATGGGAACCAAACGGTTCAAGGTCCAAAAGACAGTTTCAGTGCAAACTGTTCAAAGGGCTTTAAACGATTTCAGACGATGAATAAGGGTCTTATCAAGCTAAACGATCACTAATTTAAAAAAAAAATAACAAAGTTTTATAAGCTCAAATGGTCACCTTGCTCTGTTCTGTGATGAGCGTTTGTGACTCTCCTGTTCAAACTCGTTCATTAAAATGAACAAATCTTTTTTCGTGTCATTTGGTTCATTCAACGAACGAAATAAACGAGTTGACTCTGGAAAAGATTTGTTCATTTTGTTGAACGAGTTTGAACAGGAGAGTCACGATTGTGCATCACAGAACAGAGCAAGGCGACCATTTGAGCTTATAAAACATAAAATTTATTTTATTTTTTTAAATGAGTGATCGTTTCGCTTGATAAGACACTTATTCATCGTCTGGAATCGTTTAAAGCTCTTTGAACAGTTTACAGTTTGTACTGAAACCGTCTTTTGGACCTTGAACCGTTTGGTTCCCACTGAAGTCCATTATATGGAGAAAAATCCTGGAATGTTTTCATCAAAAACTTTAATTTCTTTTCGACTGAAGAAAGAATGACATGGATTTCTTGGATGACATGGGGGTGAGTAAATTATCAGCAAACGTTTTTTTAAAAGTGAACTACTCCTTTAAGGACTAGATTTTTTACAAAACTAAAATGCTTGACGATGCAAAAGCTGTGAAACTCAAAGCAAAAGTCAAAATTGACTTTCCTGAATCTATTGACTTCAAACAGGTGTAGCTCATTTATTTTTTGCATTCCAACAAAATAATTCATCATTTTGAAGGTTTTTAAATAGAGAAAGCACAGGTCTCGCTCTCTCTCTCTCACACACATAAATATATATTTTAAGTAAAAATAAAATGGCGAATATGGCCAATATCCATCTCTAGAAAAGTGGAGCAACACTGAGAAATATCATACCTTATTTGTAGTATAACTGTCCCAAATAATGAGTTTTCCATCCTGGGAGGCACTGACAAGCAGCCTGCACAGAAAACACAAGATGGCAGAGAGTGGGGTTTACATCCTGGGAACATTAAACCCTATAGAGAACGTGAAAGTAAAAATCACAGCTAGCACAACTACAACCATGAGAATTGTCTCCCAGAACAATCTCAAACTATTTCCAGCACAAAAAATTGAACAATTATGGATTTTTCTTGGCTGTATCTATAATAGTAACAACATGCTTAGTCATAACACCTACTTACAACCATGAGTCACCACCTACACAATATACAAGAACATGATTCAATACAGGAGGGATAGCATGCAGTGGCCACCACACGAGCCATGAACCCATCCACCCTCATTGTGAAAGGGAAACCCCTCTGTGTATCACACTCTGATGTACAAGGATGTTTTCAAATAGCTAGCGAAAAAGGTCAGGCTGTCATGCAAATAACGTGACGGAGTTGTTCTGAAATATGCGGTACCTGGAATCGGTGCCCCAGTGCATGGCATAGATTTTAGCCAGATGCCCCCGCAGTGTTCTTCTTGTGCGCATCTGGATTCGGCCAACAGGGTCAATGTTGGCTGTGATCTGAAAATATATGTGCCATGTAAATAAATATCCACATACAAATGGCAGCAATATGGGGATTAATCAGTTTATTTAAATTAGGGTCACTTAACTAAAATAAAACAGTTTCTTTATGCATGGAAGCTCTTACCTGTGATAGTGTGGCATCTGCACAAGCTTTCCTTGCATCCTACAACAAAGAAAATAAGAAAACCAGTTTAGGCGCTGCGGAGTGAGGCATTATTTCACAATAACGTAATAAAAAATTAGGGTTAATGTTTTGTATATAATAACATGAGAGTTATAACAGTGATATAAGCTTTGAGCAAACGGAGTATCCTAATTGTTTGCATTATTGACCCGTTAAGGTTTATTTAATCATTGATTGATTGATTACGGCTAAAAGGTTATAGATCTGAGAGTCTAAAAGAGTCGATTTCAGTCTAAAACTGAAGAGCACAATAGCTGAGGTCCGGTAAACATCTCTGGCTCAGATAATATGTAAAGCGCCTTGATGGAGGAAGTATCGGGTATAAATTCTTCTGGAGCACCGAGAGGAATGAGAACAGTACAGTTACACAGTTACAGTAAATGCTCTTCCTTCAATGTATAAACAACCGTCATCTGTATTTAAATGTCTTTTGGTTATGCAAATATTACTGCGCAACAAGAGACTACCAGGTAATCGGGTGAAAAAAACATCTGATTAAATGATTAGAATTTAAATACGTCTAGTTTTATGTTTTATCTGTGTGATTAATGTGTCAAATTCTTGTCATGGTGGTCCAAAATTACTGACCCCTTTCAGACTGCATTCTAGTCAATGCTCAATTAGAAAAAAAAATATTCTGTTAAAATCAATCAGGCAAAATAATCAGCAGATATCAGTTAGGGGATTAATATTGACCAGGGCCAATCTATTAGTATATATTTAACCGTTTCAAGGTGATTGGGCATTTAGAACTTTTAGTTTAATAACCATTCGTTTAGCTTTACATTATACAGGTATGGTTCAGGGATTAATTAATGAATGAACACATTTATATATCAGAGAGAAAGGTTCTCACTCTAATCTGGTTCTTCAGCTGCTCAGCCTCCTGGCGTAACTGGTCCAGTTCACTCATTTTCCTCTTCTAAAGCTCTTCCTCACTCCTACTGCCGGGACACGTTCTGATCTGCAGCAGACAAAAAAAAAAAAAGAAGAAGAAGAAAAAAAAAACCACATTTAGGCCAATTCCAATGTTATCCCTTCAATAGACATTTTGAGTCTATCAATTAACACTCAATTGTGCACATTTCTGGTTTTCAAACACGTCCCACTACATAACCATCTGGCCATTAGCATCCGATATCGAAACACCCATATGATTTGACTGATATCACAAGCTAGCTTCATCTATAAGAGGAATAATACATTTACCATGTCATGTAACATTGGTTAATGGATTGTTTATCAATACACAAGGGTGTACATCAAGATTCCATACTGAAAACACCCAAAGAACCATTTCCTCTTGTGGTGAAACGAGTTGTTGGTTCTTAATGAAAAATGCAGAAGTACAAAGAGAACAATGGAAAGAAATGAGCTGTGATTGTCCTTTTATAATGTCAAAAATACCTTAACCTAAACTCTAGCATAAAAAATGATAACATGAAACTGCATTTTACATCCATAATGTGAAAAATTATGAGAAAAAAAAACGGATATTCAATGAGAATGTAGGACAGGATTTTATCCATTGGGAATTGATTGGATGATGAAAACTGGGTGCTACATCCAAGAATGGGGTCATGTGGTTGAAAAAAAAAAAAAAATGAGGGCTTCATGACAACAGCTGAAAATGAAAGTCGTTTCAAAGGCGGAGCAATTTATAACATTTAAATGTATGATTATGGAGAATAAACATTATGGACACCAGGAAAGAAAATAGGCTCATTTTAATTTCAACTAATAGCACATTTACCTAACTGATGTCCTAACTGACCAATTAAAACTATTGATCATCTATACAAAGTGCTGGTTTCCAGACCGAAACACTCATTCAATTCCTTAATAATAATAATAATAATCCATCACACTTTGAAGCCCTTATAGCCTGTCCGTTTTAATCTTGATTTAGAGCAAACATACTCAACTGACAACAGCCAGCCCTTCTAGGCCAGCTCTCATCCTATTAGCGTTCAAGCCCACAGCCGTGTTTTCAAACCTCTCTCTCCACAGTGTCATTGACATAATCCTGGGACACGCTTGATTCAGCTCCTTCAGGCAAATCCAGTTAAGACACACCGGGGACACTGATCGGAAGAGCAGCACCTATCCTGCTGACCCAAATCCTTCATGCGCTCAGACAAACGGCTGATGAAGGCAGCTGTTTTAATGGCCTATCGGAGTGTACGCACCTAACGCTGGAGAATGATGGGATTAATTTTAGAGGCATGTGAAAAGTATGGAAAGGATCTGCTTGCTGCAAGAGATCCAATGACGGACGACTAACGTTTCAAGTTAATGCAAGTATAAGTGTGGCACGTTCACGATATATGGATACTCCTCAAATATATTGAGGAATATTTGGATGAGCAACCAAGGCCAATTGGGTATGGTCTATTCATGGTGCATATAAAATTGACAGGATTCTTGTTTTGGCCAAATGGATTTGAATGCATTGCCTTTCGGGTCTTTAGCAGACAAATGAATGAACAACTCAAACGGTCCATTGTTCAGCCACTTTTTGCACATCCCAGTAATGTTTCCATGTTCTACAAAATGTTGAATTTATTATTCTAGGCCAACATTATATGACCTACTTCAAATATAGAACAATTTGCAGCTGCACAATATCTTGATTCTTAAGAAGCTGACATCTTTCCCGTTAGCCTGGTCTTAGTTGCCCAAATTGAGCAAGATGAATGCAGGTTCAAGCATGAGTATAGACAGGCCAGATGAACATCAAGGACTAAGAGGAGAAAGGATGAAGAAATAATGACAAACACCCGCTATTCAAGCTGAATGGGTCAGATGAGTACCATCAAGCAATGATAAATACGTCTGAGTGACATAACAGAGAAGCCTTGTTACTCCCAGATGTCTGTGGTCAGGCAATCTAGCACTATAAATTTGGTTGGATCCATTTCCTGTAATTGCCATTGGCCTCTGGTGCATTATGCCAGGTCCTAATTGGGTAATCAATGGTTCCATGTTTGAAACGTGAAAGTTAGCTGTGTGAAAGAGCAAGGCGGATATGTCATTGGAAGCATTTCTTGAGTTTGTCATCCAATGAAAGAACGAAGGCGTTTACCTGGGTGAACAAAAGGCATGCATTGCAAATATAGCTTAAAAAGAAAACAGTTTAAATTCAACAAGTCTAAGGATACAGTACAAGCTTAAAGAACCAAAATATTGAAGTATGTTGAAGACAACAAGCAATTTTACTTCCTGCTATGTGCTGAGAAATTCCTTACTCTCCCAATGTGGTAGAGACTTTTAAACTTTCTTAAAGTTATAGGTTAGGCTATACTCTGAATCTTACCTTATGTGGCTTGCACAAGGCTCCTTGTGTTTGACAGCCAGAAAATGTTTCTCTTGGTTAACGTCTTATCCTTTCCTATACACTTGCTTCCTCCCGATTGGCTGACCTCTTAAATGGGCCTGCATCAAGACAATTTGCCTAAGTCCTCTAATCTTGCTGATCAAAATGACATGGATACAAAAGGTAAGTCCCTCACCTCACCTTCAGTTATCTTCTAAAAGCACAACCCAACATGGATACTACCACAGAAGCACCAATATAGTTTGATGGATATAGACAGTGATTTTTATTTTTTTTAGAATATCATAAATGTCTCATTTATTATACATTTATAATTCTGTGGAAAAATAAAGCAGCATATACAGTTTCTACTGCTCAAATTGTGGGGGAAAACACTATTATGGCCTTCCCAACATCAACATAATCAGGCTAATGCCAGCAACCCAACAAAGCAGGGCTGCACGATATTGGAAAAAATTGACATTTGCGATATTTTGTTTCTCTGCAATAAATATTAAGATACACCAGATTACTTGAATAATTCAATATGGAAAGTATTAATCATTCTAGAATGAAAGGTATGATCTTGTAGGGGAGTGCATCTGCATAGAAAATAATCAAATTGCAAGCATAGAAAAAAAAAACAATTGAACAAAGATACAAATTAAATAAACAGTGAAGTCTAACAGCATTAAGGTAGATAATGAATTAACGGTGCTCCAATTGATCAGGCGCCCCGATTGATCAGGCGCCGATCGTTATTGGCCAATTATAGGCTTAAATAGTTTGATCGGTGGTCTTTATAAAAGGCCAGTAAGAGCAGCTAATTTTTCTATGCAGCTAAAACTACTTCACTAATGCCGAGTTCAGGCTGCACGATTTTCAAAGTTGCCGGGTCGCTCTTCTTTCACACTGCATGACTATCTTGGCCAGCATACGCCTTATTCACGGCAGCGCCATCTTTGATTTTTAATGAGAATATAAGCGAGGCTGTGAGGGATAGACTTGCATCTCTTCAATGGGCTGTACTGTTATTTAATGTGTTTTCGGATTGTTCTGCTCATGAAACACTGGAAAAATATCTTTCCAAGAAATGTCAGTTGACAAAAAACTCCCGACAATGTAAGCTGTGGAAAATTGTAAGAAATCTAGCCGCTTTATTCAAGCTTTTTACAGCGGATGTCATTGGAAACACGGTAAGTCTATCCCTCACAGCCTCACTTTCATACCGGTCATGGCGCTGCTCTGAATAAGGTCTGCTGCTTCACGATGGATCGGCAACAGGTTTCACACTGCATGACTTTACAATAGGAAGAATCGCAGACAACTCTGTCTAGCATGTGACACACGGGCGAGGAAACAATGCAACAACACACGTGCAAGCCCAGAGTTCTCACGTGAGACTTTCTTTTTTGACCCGGTTGTGGTACAGCTCAGATGAAACGTCAAACAGACACGAGTGTTCCTGCCAAATTTCTACAAATTTATCTTCCATTTCTTGGGTTCAAATAGACTGAGAAGCCGCCTTTTTTGAAACAATGCCATGCTTGTTGATATGTGATCTATAACTCCTCTGCTCTGTATCTTGCTCTCATTGGCTGTCGGTAATCGCTGATGTAGTTTTCAGTCAGAAGACTTTTCACACAGCAGGATTTTGAATCGCCGACAGGTTCAGATATTTAGCATGCCAAATGTCTCACGGGCGTCTGCGATTCTCTCAGATCGCGTCTTTGCTCAATCACACTGTGTGATTGTCACTCATGTGAACGAGCACTGACTCGCCTGTGATTTCGAGCAATTGTCAGCAATTTCTCAAAACCTGTCGGCGAGCCAAAATCGTGCAAAATCGGTCTGGCAGTTGTACTAGGCATCTGAAAAGGACAATACATCTGCAACGTCTTTGCGGAGAGCGGAGACATAGTAACAACAGCAACCCTACGGCTGTGCGATTTTAGTCCATTTCTTTTCATTTATAGCGTTGCGCTTTCGTTCTTTCCTAAAAGCCCAAACCAGCAAATAAGTGATTGTCGTAAAATGCAGTCTACTTTTGCTAAACTGCAGGACGTGCTCTATAATAAAAAGATAATTAAACCTGCACTAAGCCGCGAAAGAGATCCTGTCCCCCAAGCAGATTTCCGTGCGCACGCACCGAGACAGTGTGGAACAGAAACAAGCAAAGTGCTCCACGTCGAAACGGTTTAAAACACAGAAGACATGTCAAAATGCCCAGCTTGGTAAGCATTCGCTTAAAGATACCCCAAAAATTAAAATGACCCCCTAATTTGCTCACCCTCAAGCCATCCTAGGTGTATATATATATGAATAATTTCTTCTAGCCAAACACAGAGTTAAAAAAATATAACAGAATATCCTTGCTCTTCCAAGCTTTATCATGGGAGCGAGTAGCACCTGAGATTTTGAAGCCCAAAAAAAGCGCATCCATCAATCATAAAAGTAATCCATATGGCTAAAGTGGGTTAATAAAGGCCTTTTGAAACAAAATGATATTTTTTGTAAAAAACAACAACAACTCCACATTTATAACTTTATTGACTATAATTACTGGCTTCCGGTAACAGTCGTATGCAAGTCTAGTTCTGGCGGCAAAGCAACCTCTTACCCGACGCATAAAGTAAATTATAGGATCACTTATATTTTTGGGTTAACTAAACTTTTAAATGGAGTCGGTTATATCTCAAACAGTTGCATGTGTAACAGTATATTGGACCTGTGCAATAGGGTTGCCGCGGTGAGGAAAATTTCCCACCGGTTAATCGACGTGTGACAACACCGGTAATCCCGGTGTCACCGTGGAGGGCAGGGCGGGGGGGTTAAATAGCTTTTAAATGCGTGCGCGTTATACTTTCACTTTCGAAATAAGCGTCAATTGCTTGAATGGACAAAAAAAAACAACTCGCTGATAATAAAACTTTTATTTATAGACTTTTATTAGCATAACGAACGAATAAAAATAACCCCATGCATAGGCTGAAAAAAGTGAAAATCGGCAAAATGTGGGCCCAAACAAATAAGAACCATAAAACGTTTATTAACGAATAAGAAAATAAAATAGGCCTAAATAAATTACACAAAGTTTAAATGAGATAAAACCAATTAAAAAGAGACGAATATAAAATAAAAACTTCAAAACGGACCTTAGCCTACATAAATGACATACTTTCACTTTCGAAATAAGCGTCAATTGCAATTCAGCGTCAATTGCTGGAATGGACAAAAAAAAAAAAAAAAAAAAAAACTCGCTGACAATAAACTTTTATTTAGACAGCACTTTTATTAGAATAATAAACGAATAAAATATAGACAGAACTTTTATTAGCATAACGAACGAATAAAAATAACCCCATGCATAGGGGTTATTTTTAAAAAAAAAATAAAACGTTTATTAACGAATAAGAAAACAAAATAGGCCTAAATAAATTAAACAAAGTTTAAATAAGATAAAACCAAATAAAAAGAGACGAATATAAAATAAAAACTTTAAAAAGGACCTTAGCCTACATAAATGACAGCACTCTAAAAAAAAGTAAAACACTATAAATTGGCATTTATTAACATTAATATATCTTGGCCAAAATATTGCCAAACAGGCGCTTTTGCATTGCGTTTTGACACCAAATCTTCCGCCATTATCTTGCTTTTCTGTAATTTGACTCGTTCTCGTCTCCACACGTGCTAAATGGAATCCTGATGCTTGCTGATCTGTGACGTGACGGCACGCGTTGCGCAGTTCATTTTTAATTATAATGCTCTCTTCAGAACTAAATAATTGAAAATTATTATTTTTAATTAATTCAAATAAATATTTTAGCAAAAACGAATACTTTAAAAAAAAAAGTCAAGACATCGCGGTGTCACGGTGGGAAAGTGATGTCACCGGTGATGGGGCTTAAAACCGGTAACACCGTCAACACCGTCTATCGCGGCAAGCCTACTGTGCAATCTGTCAAAGTAACAGCAACCTAATATTTCTGCTGTCATCTGTGTCAATGTTAACCAAACAACTAAAGACAGAATATCACTCACTGACCTTAAGTAAATTTAGTAGCATAAATCTATATTTAATTTATACAGTGAAGAATATGCAGATCTGTTTTACATTTGATTACTTTGAAAGAATGTTTATTTTCATTTTTTTTTCAGAGGAATGTTAAGCTCTAAGCCGTTCCTAATCACCTATGAGTGGGAATGGAATATGTTGGACATGTTGCTTGCCAATAAATAAAGAGTTGTCAATTCATGATACTTTCTCATCTGATTTTATTTATACTTCAAATACATTGTTGTTGTTAAAGGTACAATATGTAAGATTTTTGCAATAAAATATCCAAAATTCACTTGCACAGTCTGATATTTCCTGCAGTAGTGTACTTACTTACAATATCCCAAATGTTCCCAAAGACTTTTAATTTCAGAGAAATACCCATTTTTAAAAAAATGGCTCGTCCCTGTTCATTGTCGCCTGACAATGACATAATATCCGCGTTATCCCTGGTTTCCACTCGTAGTGCCATAGTAACCATGGTGACTGATGTGGACAACTGTGTCGCGTCTAGCGGCACGCTCACGCTGTTGTTATTTCGTTCAAACATTCTGGTCAAGTAGACTTTGGTTTAAAAGGAGAACTAAAACGAAGATAAAAAAGCAAGCGTTTTCGTACGCGACTAACTTCGACTTGACAGATACGCCGCTCTTGCATGTACTTTATAAGATGGGTGAGCAAATGTACATAAAACTAATCAATATTATATATCTCAACATGATGAAATGTTAGTATATGATCGTATATGTTATTCTACTGTCTTTTACAGCCAACAAACTAACACATAAAATACATTATAACTTTCAACACACTCAAATGCTGTTTAGTGTGATAGTGTAGACCAAGTAAAAGCGCTGCATTACCTCCAAATTTTTAATTCGACAAATAAACTGACCACTGTGAGTAGTAATTCTGCACTTGCAGGTAAGTTCGGTAGAATGAAATTTCCTTATTCGTTTATATCACCAGGACACCCGTCTCTCATTAGCAATTGTGCCATGCTTCATACCACAGTCATGTTAAAAAAACTAGGGGTGTAACGATACAAGTAGGCTAGTCGTACTGAACCGTTCGGTACGAGGCTTTCAGTTCGGAACACATTTTTACGGCCGACTGTTATTTCAAATGTATGCACGTCACACATGGCAAGCGCGTTCATAATGTAAGAGACGCTGGCGAGACCACAACATTGCCCAAAATCAAATGGCAAATGTAACGTAAGCGGAACGAAACTGAGCTACTCGTTATTGAGTGGTTTACAGACCGTTTATCAATTTGGACCAATGTAGTGCGAGCCGATCTAAAGCAGCACTGTTCCTACACACAGACAAATCCAGTAAAGAACAAATATTAATTTGCCACTGAAGTAATAATATCGCTGCAAGATCTAGTGAGAAGCATTCACATTTATTAACGGATCAAACAGCACTGACGTGGAAACCAGGAACAAACATTGTGCCATGAATGAACTATTCAGTGTCCACAGATCAGCAACATTCACCATGGATTTACTGTAGTAACACTACTAACTGTAACAATGGAGTATAGTAAAAAATAGTAGGCTATGCTTTAGGGGTGTAACGGTACACAAAAATCACGGTTCGGTACGTACCTCGGTTTTAAAGTCACGGTTCGGTACGTTTTCGATACAGCAAAAAGAAAGAAATGCCAGAGAAATTTCCTATTTGTTTAAAGAAAAAATATTTTTAAATAAGTGTGAGTTTTCCTAGATCTTGAAACTTTCAGGTTTATAAATGGGGGTCATCTTTGAAGGATGAACAAATAATGTTTTGGTCATCACAGTAAAAATAACATTTAAATATATATTTATTTATATAATATTTGAGTTTTGAAGTGCTGGAAAAAGATGTGTGAAGTACTTGAAAGCATTTCACCATTCCAGCCAAACTGGTTCCAGTTAGTGTTACTATATTAAATCCATGGTGAATGTTGCTGGTCTGTGGACAAAAGTATTACTAGTTCATTCACGGCACAATGTTTCTCCTGGTTTCCATGACAGCGCTGTTTGATCTAATAGAGATCTACGGTTAATAACGGAGAAATGTGAATGCTTCTCACTAGATCTCGCAGCGATGTTATTACCTCAGTGGCGAATTCAAATGTGTTCTTTACCGGATCTCTTAGCGCTGTGTAGTAACAGTGTTGCTTGATCGAGATCGGCTCGCGCTGCACAGATGTTGCTGGTCCGAACTGATAAACGATCCGTGAAGCACATAACGAGTAGCGCAGTTTCGTTCTGCTTTCATTACGCTTGCCATTTGATGTTGCGCAACGTTGTGTTGGCCGCGTCAGCACGAATTTTGCCGGCAGGAAAAATGGTCCAAGCAATTGTTCGGTTTGTATGCGTACCGAACCGGAAGCCTCGAACCGAAACGGTTCAATACGAATACATGTACCGTTACACCCCTACTATGCTTTCAAGTAACATTACGTCAGTTTTATTTTTACATTATGAACACAACTGCTGCCAATTTAACAAATGTTAATCTGAACTAAAAATAAACCTTTGATAATAACTATACAATATTACAGAGGAGGATGTTTATCAGAGGAGACGTACACTAAGTTACGACACGTGTCCGAAAACAACGCTGAACAGGCAGAGGTGAAGAAACTGCACTGGAATTGTCTTTTGTGACGTTTGAATTCTCTGCTGTAATGCGATCTCTGACATGCGTAATACAGCACAGTGATTGGTTTAAAAGAGTTCATTCTCATGAACGCTTAGAACAGGATGACGTACAATCGTTTTCTCCAGCCCTGGCAGCCAATCACACACTCCGAATCAACGCTTCTACCTCATAGTCCACGATGTTGCTTTGACTTTGCTCTTCAACCCGGAAAACTAAATTGCTCGGGGGGGGGGGACCCCACCCAAAAATAACCAATTTCCACATATTTAGAGTACTTTTAGAGTTTTCAGTGATGTGCAGCTTGTACACGTCCGTACATCCTTTACGAGATTAATCAGATATTTATACACAATAAACAAAATAAATTACAACTTATGTTTGGCACAAATGCACAAGTGAACTTATAGTCATGAACGTTGTGGCTGCGCTTATCCTGTAATACAGCAACTAAAGCCAAATAATTCACAACGATTTGTATTTATAATTTTTATTACAATAGTGTTCCAATTATAATGTTATGTAATATGGCAGTCCCAGTATAGTTATTAATGTTGTGCATTGCTATTTGAGCGGCATGGGATGAAGCTGAAGATGATCACCGATGCGTTTTATAAACGCATCCTATATGAGATAAATCAGATATATGCACACAAAATAAACATAAGTTACAATTGCACAAAATAAAAGGCTAGAAAATGCACAAGCGAACTTACACCGTGTCCTAACTACACGCGACGCGATAAAATTCCAGTGACAGCAAGTGTGTCTGTCCACACTATACGCGACGCGACTGTGAGACGCCACACTCAAAAATCACAGCCATTCAGAACAGCGTGTGGGTGAAAGCGCACTGCTGGCCCGCACTCGCATTGGAAAGGGGTAAGGATATAATCAAATCAAGAAATAACATTATTAAAAATCAAAACATTAACAAAATATACTCATTGACTAATTTTGTTATGAAGTACAGTTGTATGTTTGCATAGAATTCATTTTGAACGCTATTATATGCTTTCAAAATCTGAGGTAAATTATCCGTTATCGCTTGTGGCACAGTGACCTATTTTTAACTAAAAATAAATAATGTGTGATCATAACCAGTGTAATTTCTTCTGTCAGCCGCGACGTCGCAGAAATAGGAACCGTTTCTAAATTAGAAACTTTGCGTGTCGCCGTCGCGTCTGGTTAGCGCAAAAACTCTGATTAACATGGAAAAGATACCTTTTATCGCGTGTCGCGGCGTTGCGTGTAGTTAGGACACGGTGTTATAGTCATGACTAGAGGTCGACTAATAGTGGATTTTTAGGTTTGACCATGCATACCGATAACCGATTATTCAACCGATATTTTTTTTATGGATACTGGATTAAAAACAAACTCCACACTCCAAGCAAAACAGTGCTGAACTGAAATGTGCTAAATTAAATAAATATATAAAAATGAATATATTAAAATGAGAACTTCTACAGTAGGGCTGGGGTAAACGATTATTAACTAAACGATTAGTTGGGCGATTATTTTATCGATTAGTTGACTAATATAAAGAATATTTTTCTGCTGCTCGATTAATAAAAAAACAATGTCTCAAATGAGCACATTCACTTCTAGTTGTCTTCATCCTCCATGAAGATGCAAAAAATAAATAAAGAAGTGTCGATGCAAAAAATATGACGTTGATGTAATTTTGACGTCTAATTTTGACGTTGAGCGTCGACAGGCCGCTACAGCACTATTCTACAAAACGAACAATACAGAAAATAATTTAAACATTAAAATATTACAGGTCAAATGTGTTTTTTTAGCTATAACCTAGAAATATTTGTAAACTTCATTGGTAACACTTTGCAAGTCCAATTTGTTAACAAGGATGTAATACAGCTTTCATGAACTGGCATTATCCAATATACAATATATGGTTTTACTGCATGCATTATTATTTGAGCAATACAATTGTACCTTGATCGTTCATGTTAGTTTATAGTATATTATGGTAATAACGGATCAAATTAAAATATATTACTAAATGTTGAAGTTAACAAACAGTGAATAATATCTCTACACCACTTATTAACCTTAGTTAATCCTAAAAATGGAATCTTATTGTAAAGTGTTACCATTTCATATAATTCCAAAGAGTTATGCTTAAAGATGGTCATATTTAAATAACTGCAAAGGCCATAGCTTTAAAATTACATAAATATAAATGTAGACCTATATAACATGTATAGACGAATCCGACTCATCTTGTCTTGAAAGATGTCTTGAAATTATGCAATCTAATTCAAATAAAAAACAACTGCTCATGCTACATGTGTGTAGCATCTTTGTTTGAAACGTGATTAAAATACTTGATTCTAATTTCAAAAGGCTAAAATGTTGTTGTTTTTTTGCCAACAAATAAATTAGCTTAAAGAAAGAAAAATTGGCCAATTTGCTTGTAAAAAATCTGAATTGTGATCGGTGCATCACTTAAGTTTCCATTTAAAGCGTGGTGTTTTTAAATGAAATAAATCTTTTATTAATCTTTTAAATTGTAGTTGTGGTGTTCCTTAATTTTTAGTGGGTGCCCCATAACATTTGGGAGTAGGGAGCAACACTGCTAAAAAGCAGTTCAGTTTTCAGTTTTTGGAAGTGATTCCAATCATATTTCACACAATTCAAACCCATTATAGCAAACCGTGTGCAACTGAAGTGTCTCTGAAGCTTAAGAAAATAATGCATTATTTATCGAAAATAAAATTCTTATAGGGCCGATAATGTTAACATTAAAAACGAACGTTTATCGGAGAATACCGATATGGCGGCAGATATATCATGCATCCCTATAACAAAGCAAATCTTAAAAAAAAAAGAAAAAGATTGATAATTGTTCATCTACCGGTACTTAATTAAAAACAGGAGAGGAAAAAAAAACTGCTAAAAATAACTGCTAAAACTTTAACTGCTAAAAATAAACTCAGATATTAACAGCTGCCCTAATCAGAGTAATGCTGAGCACTTTTCAGTAAAACAAAATGAACAGTTTATGACAATAACTGTTATTTTAATTGAAAACAAAATATGGGATAAATAAGCCCAGATATTATAGCCTTACAGTATCAGCTTAAATCATGTCTGATAATAATAATAATAAAAAAAAGATTTTACATTATACCATCTGATAATGTTATGGTCAAACACATTCAACCTTACACATTGAACCCTGCTCATGATGTAGTTCAGTGTTGTAACTTTTCCTTTTACTGTCTGCTAAAATGAAACTTCATTATACATAATTACTCAATATGCTGTGCCAAAGGCTAGAGTATAAGATAGCACAAAGCAAAGTCAAATGGTTGAATGCAGTATGGCATCAACATATGTGCAAGCAGAGCTCAATCTCACCCTCTCAACAAACACTTGATCAGAGTCAGCTGACTGCAGGACAAAAAGAGAGCTGTAAGAAATGGCCTAAAGGTGCCACAGACTACGTATTCTCAGGTCACTTTAGGGCAACTCTTTATTAGATACTTTTAGAAAACATTTACTTGACCAAATCCTTGTAAATGATCTGAACAACACACTAAAAATGTTTCCTTGATAACACACACTGCCCCGATCTCCAAACAGGACTTTATTCCATCAACATAAATTACTCCAAATGTTGAGGATTTTGCAGCATATTAGGCATTAACAGAAGAAAAATAAAATGCATATCGCTAAAGCTGGATCATAGAAAAGACAGTAACCAGCACTATCACTATCCAAGCCTGTAATCCTAAAAGCTAAAATCCACCTACAGTAAATCTGTAATCCCTCTCAGCATCACTCATGGAAAAAACAGCTGTCCAGAGCTGGGATTGCAGTCGAAAATTTTATGTTACTGTTACAGAAGAGTTTGCACTCTGAATTCAACATTTTACACTACTTTTAATACTTATCTTAATGACTTCTACATAGTGTTCATGTAAAAAAACAAAACAAGGTTCAGCTTTTAGAAACCTTCACTGCTTCAAACCATGATGAATTAGGAGATACAAATACAGTCACCTAAATAACTGAACAGATATCATCTGAATAACTGAGCTGAACAAATGGGAGTCAACATGAATAAAAAAAGATACTCAGAAACTCCATTATCTGAACAGAAATCAATTTTACCATCACACCCATCCACTTATCAGCTTCTAAGGCGTCCAATGGGAATCAAACTGATGCTTTTAGTTACCCACAAATGCAAAAAAAAAAAAAATCAATGTTAGTGTATATTCAATGCAAAATCGTCAAGCAAACAATGCAGCTAATGCATAAGACATTCGCAACATGCAAATGCATGTGGGTTACAAAACAATGCGTTAGTAAATACAACATCTATATGAAAATTAACAATGAATAAAATATATGAAACATTCAATGAATATCAACTTCAATGGAAGTACAAAATACCTGGTTTTGGCACATATAAAATCAATATTTGCAGTGGAGCACCTTACATTTATAAAGCATTTAAAATAGCATTCCCTAAACTCAACATGCTATTGTGAGCAAGAGAACACAGAAACCTCTACTAACAAAACACCAACATAAGAGCAGAGCATTTAAAAGCACAAGTTGAAACCAAAAACGCGTCTACGATTACGTCACAGAGAGAGTACTCGAAATACTATTCGATATGCGATTATTTCACAATTAATTTGCTGTAAAATGACGGATATGGAGCGCGTAAAGAGATATTAATAACAAAATTGACCAACATTGCATTGAAATATTTTCCAAGGCTCGTTTGGAAAACAAACTGATGTGTTTATTAAAGCGGAACGTTGCATTTCCTCGACGTTTGAGCGGGTTAAATCACCGGCATGCTGAAATGAGTGCGGAGAGGAAAGCCGGAGAAAGAGAGAGGCTACGGACGCCATCTTGTTCTTGGGCCCCACATTGAAGAATTCATTGATTCCGTTTATTTATTCATGAACGGTGTTCCTTTATCTAAATGCCAGCCGAACAGAAAGGCAAACTCGATCGGTAGGGGGAAAAGGAGGGGGCGAAACATATTTATCCCATAGCCTATATTTCCCCGACCAATCCCTTAATAGTGACCTCAATACTGAGCTGCTCGCCCGTTCTTAAAATATTCCAGCAGCGATAATAAAGGCCATCAAGCTCCATTCATTCCGCCTATCTGAAGAGGTGCAGTGCTTTTTGCTGCATTACTGTGATAAATGTTGGCCGGATCGCGGGAGAAAACACATTTAACATCCCTGTATCATCAGCAAAAGCAGTTTAGGGAGGATCGTAGTGGAGCATCACTGAGATGTCGGGCAAGGGAGTCAGTGCACCTATGCAACGTTACCTGAACAGCAAGGCCTTTTAAAGAGAGCCTTGGAGATAGATAATGGAATCCAATTAGGTTGTTTTAAAGAGTAGTTAAAACACTTAAGTTAATGCAATAAAGACTAACACGTTCACGGCAAGTCGCTTAAATGCACACTGGATTTCAGGTTAAGCCATTTGGACACATTATAAATCCATTGGCACGTAAATACATATAGAAAGACCGCAAAGTAGAATAGCTTATGATACTTAGCCAGCTGGTGCAGATACTACTACATAATCGGGTGAACAAATAAATGACTAATCCTTATTTACCGACTGCAATTCGATCAATATTCACATTCAGTACACGGCAATGTATTAACCAGAAATTCGGCGACCAAAAAAATGCTCGATTCTGTAACAGAGGAAGGCCTAGCTGGGGATATTTTACCAGCAGAAGCTCCAGTAATTAGCCAGTTAGCATATAGACCAACCTCTCAACCAAAACCCTAACCACTCTATGTCAAAACCAACTTTTATTACCTTTAAAACATCCCTAATCACCACACGACGGAATTCCCTCAATCCTCGACGGTTTAATTTCTGAGGTAACGCCGTTTTTAAGTGCTAGCAAGCTGACTCGCGCAAAACGGCCTCAAGTGAAGTCACCCGACTTCATTCACACTGCAATGAAGGAACGAGCGATTAAACCCTCCAAAAAGTCTAAACACTGAAATATAAGCGCACATAACCGATTAAAATAACTGCTTTTGCCCATTTGCCTAGCATTGTTGTGTATGTAAATCTGTCGGCTAGCCGCTACCTGCGCCTCACCCCACCCCCCCTTCATTCTCTATGGTGACCAGCATTTTATCCAACAAATTTATCCGTTTTAAACCAAATAACATGTTCCACACACTTAAAATAAGCATATAGTGTTCCATACCTGTTCTCAGTCGTAAATGGCCTTTGTTTATATGGCATTGACCGAAATAAACGATGGTGTGGCTGTCAAATCCACGCATCAACGAACAAGACGAGCTAGCTCGCTAACTAGCAGTGGGAGAAGTACCGAATCCACTTCCACAGCGACAAAACTCGCTCCAGCGGGCGGGGGATGAGCCTGTTTGAGGGGGATCTCAACTGCGATGAAAAATTGCAGTCATAAATGTCCGATTGGAGACTTCTGTCAAAGAATAAGTCCGTCGGTGGCCACTTCCCGTTGCCTTCCTTGAAGGAGCACTTCTCTCCAGTTGAGTTCACCTCTCATCCGGCCATCAGACGGAGATGGGCGCGGTAACCCTGCAGTCTGCCCTGGGAAACCCCACGCCGCAGCGAGCGAGCGGCGCTCTTGCGCAGGAATGGAATTGACTAACATTTCCAAGACAATTTAGAAACATTTGTACACACACATGTACATTTTGGGGGATAACCGTGTTTTTGATTTTATTTACATTGACTTTTTGTCATTTTACAAATTCAACACGCTAGCAGGACGCTAAATTGGCGCTCTCTTTATTTATCGCCTTCTTTCAAATCGCATATTTTAGTAATCATGTAAATTGAGTATCATTCGTATAGAAGCTTGTTTTCCGCGACATAATTCAAAATAAAAAGCCCAATTGCGACTTTTTATCCCACAATTTTGACTTTTAATCACAGAATTGCTACGGACAAACTCACAATTGGTAAAAACAGAATTGCGAGAAATAACGTCAGAATTGCGAGATATAGCTAATGTCAGATATAAACTGGCAATTGTAAGAAAAAATGTTAGCCTATTTGCAACTATAAAGAACCAATTACAAGAAAAATGTCATAATTGCGAGATGTAAACTTGCAATTGTGAGATAAAAAGTCGCAATTATCTTTTAAAATGTTTTATTCTGTGGCAGAGACAAGCTTATACCTCCCAGTAGGCTACTCTGAATTCTTTTAGCAATCCTGTTTCATATTACAAAATTAATTTTAATGACTTTATAATCAAAACATTTTCTAATCTTGACAAAACACATAGCCTATCATCATGTTACATATTTTATGATAGAAGTGATAATTGGACAGAAATTGATTAATTTGTTACAGGAGAATTCAATTGAATGTGTTTGACACCCGGTGGCTATTTTTTGTTATAGCGCCTAAACAAAAAGGGGGTGCATTTAAGGGGTTAAATGACACTTGAGCAAGAAGACTAGGGCTAGTTCTTACACTTTCTTTCTCCTGGCAATATTTCTCTGTCTGTGCTTATTTTAGGAAGACTTTTTCACTATTGACACAGCTTAAAGACACGACTAGGAAGTTGAAAATTTCCACCATTGTTAAGCAAAAAAAATAAGCTATGTTTTAAAGGAGTAGTTCACTTGAACAAAAACACCCCCATTTCATTCAAGAAGTCCATGTCTTTGTTTCTTCAGTCGAAAAGAAATTACAGTTTTTTATGAAAACATTCCAGGACTTTTCTCCATATAATGCACTTTACTGGTAACCAAACGGTTCAAGGTCCAAAAGACAGTTTCAGTGCATACTGCAAACTGTTCAAAGGGCTTCAAATGATTCCCGAGTCAATTTGTTCATTTCGTTCGCTGAATGAACCAAATGACACAAAAAAAGATTCGTTCATTTTGATGAACGAGTTCAAACAGGAGAGTCATGAATGCGCATCACAGAACAGAGCAAGGAGACCATTTGAGCTTATAAAATGTAAACTTTCGCTAAACGTTTCGCTTGATAAGACCCTTATTCAACGTCTGGAATCATTTAAAGCCCTTTGAACCGTTTGCAGTTTGCACTGAAAGTGTCTTTTGGACCTTGAACTGTTTGGTTACCAGTAAAGTGCATTAGATGGAGAAAAATCCTGGAATGTTTTCATCAAAAACCTTAATTTCTTTTCGACTGAAGAAAGAAAACATGGACATAAAGTGAACCGCTCCTTTAAAGAATTTGGCCTTTTGTGACAACATGCCCCAACAGCCATGCATGATCTTACACTATATGGGCTGTCACAATATACGTCTTTAAAAGTTTCAATTTGTATAACCAACATTTGACATGACAACTAGCCCCTATATCTCCTGATACAACAACAACAACAAAAGAAAATGAAACTAAACTAGGCCTATAATATTGGATGAAATATTTGATGTTTGAAGGCTGCTGAAATGAGGATTTGCAATTAAACAAAGGCCTGGTTTCACAGACAGGGCTAAGTCAGGATTAGGCCTTCATTTAGACATTTAAATCTTTTATATAGAAAAAATACTGTGTACATCTTAGACAAAGCAATCTCACTGACATATTTTAAAATATTGAATGCAAGTTATATGAAAGTTGCTTTCATATAGTTCAAGCATTTTAGTCTGGGACTAGCTTTGTCTGTGAAACCAGAAGAAAGTAAAGATTTTGAGGCGAGGTACATGAGAGACCATTGCACATTTTAGTACTTGTGTTAAACATGGTGTTATTATGGTACCATGTCCATTGGATAATCATGGTTAGTTGATAGTGTGTTGAGTTCATTGTATTTAATAAAATACCATGGTATTATGAGCCAAATACAAAAATAACCATGACATTTTATGTTGAAATGAGATATTTGAGGATTAAAAAGCAATTATTTTGAGAACTATTAATTTTCACCTTTCCTACAATGACAGTGCGGGGAGCTTTTGTAAAATTATCCAGAACATCTTTTTCAAGTTTGCCAGATTTTGAACCCTGAGTTATTAGTGTATCAAAGCGAGACGGTCAATGTGTGATGAATATCTACAACATGAAACAAATGTTCTGCTTCCCTTTTTGCTTTAACATCACAAACCTTATTTTTCATCCCCTCCTCTCAAAACACCTGTTATATAGAGACGACTCAAGGATCAATTCATTCCCATTGGATAAAATCAAGTCCTATCTCACTAAATATTCTGTTTAATCATATGGTTGTAAAATGGTTTCAAATGCCTGAATTTTAATGCACTCATATCATTATTTGCAAAATATTTCATACATTACAGCTGCACATAACATCCTGTTTGGTGAAATATATTGTTTTGATCTTTATCTGAATTAACAAACAGCGCAATAACAGTCGGTTTTAGACTTCATGGATATGAGAAATAAGAGGGAACATTATCTGTAAAGAAAATAATGTCAATTTTAGTGGCCCTAAATACATTTTCTTTATAAAATATATAATTTCCTGTTTCGATCCTGTCATGATGATACTGCATGATTTTCGTATTCATTACCATGATCACACTATCAATATGTATACTGTTTAATAAATTATGTGGTATATTACAATATGACATATAAGATTGACAGTGTCTGAGAAAAACACTGCCACTTGAGAAATGAGGGGTCAGATATAGGACTATTTATTTCTGTGAAGAAAATAAAATGTAGGCTACTCAAAGAATATGTTTTTTAATTAATGCCGTTGACATATTCTGACTGAAAAAAGTTTGATTTCTAAAAACAAGTCATGCTTGTGGGGGTGTAAATACAAACAAAAAGCATGGAAATACATCAAACGTTTTTCAAACATTATTATTATTTTTTACTCAAGTTATGCATATAATATAATTTGCACTGAAAAATCTTATACAAAATCATTGGAAGGGACATTAAATCAAACTTGGGCAAATTAAGTAAAAAAAAAAAATCACATATGGTACACTGAGTGTTGCTTACATTTATTATCTTGTAACTAAGGATTATATTTGCTCTTAGCATGTTAGACAGTTAATTTGAGAGCAGTTTGGCTTGTGTTTCATAAACACAAATAAGAGGATTAGAGCGGATAAGAGCTGACGCACTGTCACCATCCCACCACTAGGAGGCAGCGTTTGACTGGAAGAGATTTTCAATAGCATATGAACGACGCCATCTGCAGATTGTGTAGCCTAGTGAACACATTTTAATAATTGTTACAAAACATTAGACAACGGATGTGCTTTGGTCTTGGTGCCATTTTTAAAATTACATTATTCATAATCCATCCATCTTTTGGATTAATTTTAGACAACAATTCAGTTTAATCAAGGATTAGTTTTCCCACATTCAGCGGCTAGCATAGGCTACTAATGATACTAACACTCACATTGGATAAAATGCGTTTAATATTAATAATAAAATCTTGTTTTGACAGGTAAAGGTATGGCGTTATGGCTCTGCCCCACGAAAGAGTCTAAACACATCGAGATGTTAAAGTCTTTGTTAAGAAGGTAAATAACTTTTTTTTTTTTGTAATTATCATTTAGCCAACACCTTATTAACGTTATACAACTTTTTCACGGATACATGTGTATTACAGTGTCATTAGCCGACTATTTTTAAGTGCATCTCAAGAAGAAATGTTCTTCCATCCATCCACACAATATGGATATAATGTTTAATCTAAAAATAAAATATAATCATTTAAATAATAACTATAATAAAGTTTCTTTCAATAATAAACCTTTCTAAAATGGTTGCTGTGGTATGCTGGGTAGTTACTTATTTTACTTTAGATACTGTAGTTTGAATAAAGAAAATTATGTGAGGACCATTTAGATTTTTGCATTGTATGATTATGACAACACTAATTTATTCAACACACACACACACACACACACACACACACACACACACACACACACACACACACACACACACACACACACACACACACACACACACACACTCATTTAAGATTAAATATGATCTGAACATTTCTCTTTGAGATGCACCCCAAAATAGTAGGCCAATGATATATAAATTATTAAATATATACACATTTTAATTAATTTATCGTGCATATATATATAAGCACGATAAATTAATTAAAATGATAAAAAAGATATATATATATATTCTCTTATATCTAATATATATTATTCTATACACAAAGAGAATAAGCTGAAATCTGATTAGAAGATGTTTTCTTTTGTCACAAGCTGCTAATATGAGAGATACAGACCTATTCATGGAGAAATTAACAACTAAAATTAAAATGAACAAAAATGCTTTTCATTTGTGTTTGAGCCCCGAATCATTACCCATAAATCGTCTGATTTGAGTTCACATTGTGCACAGGTGAGGCAGCAAGGGGTTAACATCTTTGAACTCTCTTCCCTAGACACATTCACAGCATCTGTGTCCAACCATTAAATCCTGTCCTCATTCCTGCTAAGCTAGACGAACAGCCAGCTAAGCCAATCACAGCCTTCAGCTGCCACACAGCCAACCAATAGCAGAGCAGGAACGGAGGAGGGACGTTGCTGGATCACATAGCTTGGGTTTGTAGCATCCTTGTAGCTCTTCTTGTCTCGTCTCTGAATAAAATGATATGAAAGAAAAACAGAAAACAGCTGAAAAAAAAAGAAAAATTAGATGTGATTTTGTACGGTGGGACGAAATGTGGTGAACGCAGGGATCCAGGGGGGAAAACATTTCAGTTTACAGCCTCTCATCTGGTCTGTTCTAGCTGAAGAAGAAGGAGGAGGGGTGAAAGGAGAATTTCCCTCTGCTTTTTTTCCATCGGCTGCCTGGAAAACCTTGGAAGGACATCGTCCGTGGCCACATTTCTCCATGAATAGGTCTGTATCTCTCATATTAGCAGCTTGTGACAATATAAACATCTTCTAATCAGATTTCAGCTTATTAAACCTCATTTTAAAGGCTCTATAGAATTCAGTGAATGCATAAAAACAGATTTATAACTGATAAGGCACAGGAGCAGGCACCTTATTTTGCTGTCTGTTTTGCTGGTATGTCTATCTTTGTCTTGTGGTGGCCTCTGATTGGTCGAGGAGGCAGGCTTAAGAAAGCCCGAAGCGCTCTGATTGGCCGAAGGACTAACATGTTCTTCATTAAGCGTGTAGACTGTTTACACATTGACGAGACAGAGCTTTCACCCTAAATGATTATCTAAGAAGTTAATCGACACCACCCAAATATACACAGATTACTGGGATCTGCTGCAGATATTCTTGTCTTCTGTGTTTGAATGTCCTTTTTTGACAGGGATAAACATCAGAAAGTCAAATACATGTAGTTTACTGTTTAAGAAAATCACATTTACAGGATTGTGCTTGCAATGGAAGTCTGAGCAATGGATTTCGCCAGGAATCTTTTTAAAAACATACTTTTTTTGGCTGTTTTGAAAGTACAGCCTTTACAACACTTGAAATGTTAATGTAAAATTTGCTTGCCGATGCAAAGTTATATTTTATAAGACACCATGACTCCTGTGATGACAACGTAAAGCTGGCATAAATGCGTGCAAGCAAACTAGAAAAAGATATATCATCACATCAGTAGTGAGTGTTTACTCCAGGAATTGATGCATAAGATGATTTAGACTTTACAACTCAAATAACACACATTTTCCCTTGAAGAATTATTTAAAGTGCATTAAAGAAAATGGAAGCTGCAGATTTTTGGCTTTTAAATCCTCCAGTTTGGTTCTCTACACTATTAAGCATTCTGGTTGAAAATATTGTTTGTGGTTGGTGTTTTAAAGTGGTGTAATTAGTTGCTAGGGCGTTCTAGGTAGTTGCTAGGGCATAGGGTGTTCTGACCAGTGTTGTTAACCCTTTTAATGCATTAAAAACTGTATATACCTGTTGTATTCCCTGGTCCATTTAAACCCAGTGTAATTTAAGCCTACAGTCATAATTTAAGATTTTTATATTGTAACTGATCATATTGTCACTGATAACCATGTTTTACATTCAATCCTTTTTTTTTATTAATTATATATATATTAGGGCTGTCAGACGATTAATCACGATTAATCGCATCCAAAATAAAAGTTTGTGTTTACATAATATATGTGTGTACTCTGTATAATTATTTTGTATATATTTAAATACACACACATGCATGTATATTTAAGAAAAAAATGTTATTTATCTATAAAATACTTATATTTATATATAATATAAATTATAAATAAATCTATATACAGAATATACATGAAAATATTTCTTAAATATATACAAGCATGTGTGTGTATTTATATATATAAAATAATTATACACAGTGCACCCACATATTATTATGTAAACAAAACTTTTATTTTGGATGCGACAGCCCAAATATATATATATATATATATATATATATATATATATATATATATATTTCAAAATATATATGAAAATATAAAAATATTGAAAATAATTCTTAATATTTTAGAAGAATAATGTTTTTTACTGTAGTTCTTGCTAAATTTTAAATATATATATATATATATATATATATATACATATACTGTATATGAAGAGTTCAGATTCAAAAGCCTCTAAATGCCATTTGAAATTTTCTTCTTTAATGATGATTTTTATCAAACTTGTAAATTTAAGTTCAGTAATTTCACTTAAATAACAATTAATAGGTAATTATCATTGCCATTTAAGTGAAATCACTGAACTTAAATATACAAGTTTGATAAAAATGATCATTCTAGAAGAAAATTTCAAATGGCACTTAGAGGCTTTTGCATCTGAACTCTTCATATATGTATATGTATATATATATATATATATATATATATATATATGTCAAATTTATATATGTCAAATTCTCAAACACAGATGGCGAAAAAGAGGAAAAACTAAGAATTGCACCTTTAAACTAAAATTGAAACAAAACTGAAAATATAAAAATAAAAGTTATATATAGGCTATATATAAATATCAGAATATGAATAAATACTATAATACTAACTAAAATAACACTGGTTCTGGCTGGTTGCTAGCAAATTGCTAAGTGGTTGCTGTGGCATTCTGGGTTACTTCAATGTAATTATGTCGTTTTTTTTTTTTTCACCCGTTTTATCTAAAAATTGTGAAAAGTCTGATCAGCACTTTTCACAACTGCACATTCTTTTAATTCCTAGTGTTTGGGGTTTGTTTAAATCCCCCAACTATGAGCAATAGATGTTTGCCTTACTTACATGATCATAGACATTCAGCAAGTGTGTAAATTGATGTATCAGACATGGGTTCAGCTGCAGGTGGCCTCAGGCCTGTTGTTAGAAAGAGAGAGAATGAGAGAGAGAAACGGCGAGAGCAAGCAAGAACACATCTGTGCATCTCTTTGTCATCTTTTTTACGAAACGCAACTCTTTCAACGTGAAGCGTGTTTCTGAGTACTTGCTTTCCAATGTAGAGTATCAGACTGTGTCTCTCTGTCTCTTTCTCTGTGCCACTCGTACCCACATCCTGCCACGACACACACTGCTGCAGGGAGGATAGAAGTATAACGGCAACAAAACACACACATACACACGCGCACCTATACGCACACACGCCCATATACACACACGCACATTCACATGCACACACGCTCACACATGCACCCACCCACCCACACACACACACACACACACACTTTCATGAGAATTATGGGTTAAATTCATTAAAAAAAGTCCAATTTAAATTTCACCTCCCTTGTTCTAAACCTGCTTCTGCTGCACAAAAGAAGACTTTTAAGACTTTTGGGTAAATTATACCTTTAAGTTAGTATACCTTTCAGTGGGACAGTTTATTCATGCTAATTCCATTAAAAATTGTCAAGCCAAATTTTCATTATCTCAATTTAATTGTTTTGAATTAATATCATAAAAAATATATTATTTAAATCAGCAAAACAACCATTCTTTTAACAGTGTACCATTATTATGTATAAATAATTTTCCTTTGAAAAAATGTAATTTATTCATTTCCTTTTTACATTACAGTAGAATATGGTTTTGTCATAAAAATAAGCTTATTTTGGGGCAAAATAATTTTTTTACAAGCTTTGTGAAATTATATATAATTCACATTCAGGCACATTTTCAGTACTGTTCAAAAGTTTGTCTGTACTAATTTTGGAATTTCTTTTTTTATAGAAGTATGCTCAACAAGTCTGCATTTTGATGTTTTAAATATTACAATTTATATTGTTAAAATGTAATTTATTCCTGTGATTCATGTGTATTTCAGCATCATTACTGCATTACTTCTCAGAAATCACTCTAATATGATGTTTCTGGATGTTTCTCAAGAAACATTTCTGATTATCATCAACGTTGAAAACATTTGTGGAGCTTCACATCGCTCAGGAAACAGAACGTTTAAAAGAACAGCATTTATTTGAAATAGAAATCTTGGAACATTTTAATTTCTTTTTACAGAAATTTTTCATTTCTTGTAACATTTTAATCTTTACTGACACTTTTAAACAATTTAACGTGTTTTTGCTGAACAAAAGTAAAAAAAAAAAAAAATCTTTTGGACCCCAAACAGAAGTGTATTTTGAGAACGGTAGTGTATTTTGAGAGTACATACTTTTTCTCTGTACATGTAAATATTTTAATTCTAGCAAAATAGTTGATCAATGTCACCAAAAGCTGTTCATCTTTGTCTCGAAGGTCTTGTATATTTGTGTTCATCAAGCTAAATATTTTTCAAAATGGTCATATCTACGCTCTAAAAATTGCTGGGTTGGTTTAACCCAACTTTGGGTCAAATATGGACAAACTCAGACATTGGGTTACATTTTTTAATTATATTTTTTAACCCAACGTTTGGGGTTGTCCATATTTGATCCAAAGTTGGGTTAAAACAAACCAGCATTTTTAGAATTTTACTGTTCTGAATTTCTGTCATTCTAAACCTGTGACTTTTATTTTTTTAAACAACGAAAGTTTGCCGTTACTGGATTAAACGTATCATAAAAGCATAGTCCAGATGACTCATGCTCAATATTCCGAGTCCTCTGAAGTCATAAAATAGCTTTGTGTGAAGAACAGACTGAAATTTAACTTCACCAAGATATCATATCCTTGAATATTCACTGGATTTGTGAGGTGAGCCAACAATAACCGACTTTTATTTTTTGACATGGCCCTTTAACAGCATGAGAAGTTCTTTGTGAATGGAGATAGTCTGCGGTTTAGGAGATTTCTACATTCTCATTCACATCCACGAGATCTCAACTGCAGATTCTCCTATTCTCTATTTTAAGCGGCGAGTCTCGTTCCTGCCTCCAGCCCCCACATCCACATACACACACACACGGATCCTAACGGTTGTAGTGTGGAAGGAAGTTTGCGGTTTGCCAACAGTATCTTAAAAGTTGACACATCCATATGTTGTCCACAGGGTTTTTACTTGAACACACATTCAGTCAAGAGCATGCATTCACACACAGATTTTCTTACTGAGCCACTATACTATCCAAAACCTGAATGTATAAAATGCCCCTTTTCCCGCCGTTTTGAGTACTGGTGCTTTTAAGAGAAATGAAAAGTTTGTTCAATCTCAGGTATTCATAAAGAAAAAACTGAGTTTAGCACTTCTCATTTGACCAAATCACATTCTTTTCAGAGAATTTGACAGAAATGAATCATTTTATTTAACACGGATGATCAACGGTGACAGTAAAGACATTTAAAATGTTACAAAAAGATTTCTATTTCAAATATATATTGTTCTTTTTGAACTTTCTATTAATGAAATAATCCTGAAAAAATGTTTCACGGTTTCCACAAAAATATTATCAGCACAACTGTTTTCAACTAATACACTCAGAAAAAAAGGTACAAAAGCTGTCACTGGGGTTGTACCTTTTAAAAAGGTACACTTTCTTACCTTAGTGGTACATATTAGCACCAAAATGTACATATTAACACCTAAAATGGACAAAAGTTTACCTTTTGAAAAGGTACAACCCCAGTGACAGCTTTTGTACCTTTTTTTCTGAGAGTGTAATAATCTCTAATAATAATTTCAGATCATCATATTTGAGTGATTTCTGAAGGATCATGTGACTCTGAAGACGATGCTGAAAATTCAGCTTTGATCACAGGAATACATTACATTTTTCAATATATTCAAACAGAAGACAGTGAATATTAAATTGCAATATTATTTCACAACATTGTGGTTTTTACTGTATTTCTAACACAAAATGCAGAATTGAAGAGACTTCTTTAAAAAAAGTCACTTTTTTTTTTTACCACAAACTTTTCAATTAGTTCTGATATATATATATATATATATATATATATAATAGTATTTTTGTCCAGTATTTGTCTTTTTATGCTTAATGAATGAATGGCATATGATAGTGGAATCCATTGTTTGCTTGCTTTATGTAAGTAATGCTATTTATGCCAAATAAGATGAGAGACCACTTACTAAAGTATAAAAAGCAGCTGTTTTCATGTATACATTTATACTGTTAAAAATAAGTGTGTAAAATATTATCTGGAGAACATTTATGTTTCTATTAGGTTATTACACACCAGTAGAATATTACCCAAAAAGAAACAAATCTATGGCTATCAGTTGAATTAAACAATGTGATTAACCCTATTATTTTCAACCTGTCTTTTGAAACAAGAATGTCAAAATTAAAGAACAAAAATATGAAATACAATAATAAAATACATATTAATTTTCTTTCTGTTTTTTCCATGGATCCTATGTAGGCAGTTTGTTAACTCTCACCATGTTTCAGAAGAAAAGCCAAATTCGATCCAGCATTAAATGATGTTCCTCCACAGGAGTACAGGAACACCGTGAGCGCCTCATGGCTGCCGCCCATTGGAGGATTGAATCCCAGTAGGGTCGCCCTCAAAACACACTCGGCTCGCCTCCACGCCGGCGTCCTGCAACGACCATGTCTCTGACCACCACCAAACCCCAGCTGTTGACGTCCACCCAAACCCTGACCCCATTCCCAGCCCCCACCCTCCCCCTCACCACCTTCATTCCAGTTCCCTCAAGCTCCGGAGAGCCCAGAACTGAGCCGGAGAACATCACGTCCAGGATGGCGTGGTCCGCCAACGGGACGGGCCTGAACTCCACGCAGCTGCCCGTGGCGTCGGTGGAAGGCGCTGGGATGGGAATGGTGCTCGTGCCCTTCGGCATCATCACAGTCATCGGGCTGGCTGTTGTTGTGGTGAGGAAAATAAATCAACCATGTTAGGCAGGGTCATGTGACACAGCTTTACATCATTGCATTTTAAAATACAGTCAAGCAGAAAAGTTTATTTGATCGAATAAATGCAGCCATCGTGAGCATAAGAGACGTCTTTCATAAACATAAAAAAATCTTACCAACCCCAAACTTTTGAACAGTATTGTATATGCTTGTGTACTTCTAGAAGTTTGACAAAATTAAGCAGATAGACACATTTAAAATGTAACACTCTCTTTGGTGTTGAAATGATTTGGTCTTTCATGATATCATTCTGTTTGTTTTAATTGATTGGATTTATGTAACACTTGTATCTTACATTTATGCACAACATTTTTATTTTCCTTACCAGCTTCTGTACATCCGGAAAAAGAAGAGGTAAGAACATTTGCAGTCCCGTCTCGCTCCTCTCTTGAAAAGGGAAGGTTCTGCAGTGAATATTTAATACGCGGCTGTGGAAAATGCCGGCGGCCTCTGATGTTTCCCGGATAGAAGCTGTGTTGTGTTTTTCTCTAGGCTGGAGAAACTGAGACACCAGCTGATGCCCATGTATAACTTTGATCCTGCTGAAGAACAGGATGATCTAGAGCAGGAACTCTTGGACCACGGACGAGACGGAAGCCCAGCAGGACCAAACTCCAAAGTAAGAGTTCAACTGGCAAAAACATACCATCATATAATATAATAATTGTTAGGGCATACATAATAAAATTAGATAGATAGATAGATAGACAGATAGATAGATAGAATGATGGATGGATGGTAGACAGATAGATAGACAGACAGACAGATAGATAGATAGATAGATAGATAGATAGATAGATAGATAGATAGATAGATAGATAGATAGATAGATAGATAGATAGATAGATAGATTGATAGAATGATGGATGGATGATAGACAGACAGAGAGAAACATATATAAAAAGATAGATAGATAGATAGATAGATAGATAGATAGATTGATAGAATGATGGATGGATGATAGACAGACAGAGAGAAACATATATAAAAAGATAGATAGATAGATAGATAGATAGATAGATAGATAGATAGATAGATAGATAGATAGAATGATGGATGGATAATAGACAGATAGACAGACAGACAGACACAGATAGATAGATAGATAGATAGATAGATAGATAGATAGATAGATAGATAGATAGATAGATAGATAGATTGATTGAATGATGGATGGATGATAGACAGACAGAGAGAAACATATATAGATAGATAGATAGATAGATAGATAGATAGATAGATAGATAGATAGATAGATAGAATGATGGATGGATGGTAGACAGATAGATAGACAGACAGACAGAGAGACAGACAGATAGATAGATAGATAGATAGATAGATAGATAGATAGATAGATAGATAGATAGATAGATAGATAGATAGATAGATAGATAGAATGATGGATGGATGATAGACAGACAGAGAGAAGGATAGATAGATAGATAGATAGATAGATAGATAGATAGATAGATAGATAGATAGATAGATAGATAGATAGATAGATAGATAGATAGATAGATAGATAGATAGATAGATAGATAGATATTTAGATAGATAGATAGATAGGCAGACAGACAGACAGACAGATAGATAGATAGATAGAATGATGGATGGATGGATGGTAGACAGATAGATAGACAGACAGACAGAGAGACAGACAGATAGATAGATAGATAGATAGATAGATAGATAGATAGATAGATAGATAGATAGATAGATAGATAGATAGATAGATAGACAGATATTTAGATAGATAGATAGATAGGCAGACAGACAGACAGACAGATAGATAGATAGAATGATGGATGGATGATAGACAGACAGAGAGAAGGATAGATAGATAGGCAGACAGACAGATAGACAGACAGATAGATATTTAGATAGATTGACAGATATTTAGATAGATAGATAGGCAGACAGACAGACATATAGATAGATAGATAGGCAGACAGACAGACATATAGATAGATAGATAGATAGACAGACAGACAACATGGTGTCTCTTTATCTTTGATATGTTCATATCTTTAATATGTTTATCTTCCATATGTTCTTAAATGATTTATCTTAATTTCAGTTTCTACATTCTCATTTCTCTTAAGTTCTGACACAAGGCCATATGGTTTGTTATTTGTGGTAAAGTATCCATCACTCTAAATATGTTGTTTTTTGTACCATTCGTTCACTAATAATGGTCATCAAACAGCAGCTGTGACTGAATCCACCTTTACACACTCCTCCATTTGTGTTCTGGCTCATTACTCTCATTCTCACACTGTCAATACAATTCAGTACATTTTGCGAATTGATATTTGTGCAATATTACACTGTAGAACTAGATTTAAATGGGAATTAATTCTATTCTATAATGTTCTTCCGTCGATGTCGTATGATATTTACTTACTTTCACTCTCTGTTTCCCGCCACAGACACTGACCACAAGTCAGGGAACAACCCAAAAACCCAGTCGACTTGTTTTCACTGACGTGGCCGATGCCATTAATGCATGACGACACTCGCAGGCCGCACGGGAACAAAGGGACAGCAAATCTGGACAACTGGACACACTGAGATTCAGGAATATTTGCATTGACACTTGGTACAGTATAGTACACTGTAAGAAACATTTGGTTAACTGCTGCCTTTTTAATGAATAATTGCCAAGCCAAAGTTACAATCTGCAGCACTGAGATCATTACATCGTTGACCACTTTGATTTTAATTGATTTTAAACCCACAAAACTCTCACATGCAAATGACAGAAGTTAGTGTAACAAATACACAATGAAATGAATATTTTTTACGGTGTGCACTGACGAATAAGACATTATACATTTTAAGGACACGCAATTAAAAAACTGCAAGAAAGACATCCTCTGCATCTGTACAACTGTTATGAACACTCATGCAACAGGGACTTTATTATTATAAATAACCTCTAGTGTAATAAGAATCATTTTGAGCCTCATTCATGAAACCAATGTCTCTGTGAATTTTTTGTTGAACCATTTTGTCATAAATTGCTGCATAATGAGACAACATTATTTTAGAAACACTGGATGAGGCTCACTTGAATCTGAATGACTGATAAAATAATCAGTTTTGCAGATTATTTATTTTTAAGAAGGGAATCCAAATGCAACGTTTGTCTGTGAGAAATCTATAAGTTTGGTGAATGAGAGAACCACATGATTTATTATTTATTCCCAGCTGAAAGCATTCTGAAATACATGAATATTCCCATGAAGATAATCTCAGCTTTAAAGGGATAGTTCACTTTGAAATTAATTGTTCGTATGTTTTATCTCACCTCATGGCCATCCAAGATGTAGGTGTCTTTGTTTCCACAGTAGTTTCAATTTTGATATTTTTAGGTCAAACCGTTCTTGTCTGTCAGTCATATAATGGAGGTCTATGGTCACCACCTCAAAGAGCATGCACAGAGAAGTCCAAATTAAACATGATTTAATGACTCGTGAGTGTAAGTACACATTGATGGCCTAAGACATGAAACGAGCGGTTTGTGTGAAAAAAACTAACAATATTTATATAGTTTTTACCTCTTGTAATCACAGCCACGTCCAAGTGATCTGAGGGCGTGGGTGCTTTGTGGCTGTGGTTACAAGAGGTAAAAACGATATAAATACAATTCGTTTTCTTACTCAAACAGCTCGTTTCGTGTCTTAGGCCATCAATGTGTACTTACATTTACGAGTCATTAAATCATGTTTAATCTGGACTTCTCTGTGCATGCTCTTTGAGGTGGTGACCATAGACCTCCATTATATGACTGACAGACAAGAACGGTTTGACCTAAAAATATCAAAATTGAAAATACTGTGGAAACAAAGACACCTACATCTTGGATGCCCTTGAGGTGAGATAAAACATATAAAAAATTAATTTCAAAGTGAACTATCCCTTTAAAGTTACACTTGTTTAATTTAAATTGTGATGAAGTGTCAGACATAGCATCAGTGAGAGAGTATTATAAAGATCTTCCATGTGATATGAGCGTACTGTTTCAGTTCATTGAAACACAAATGTTCTGTCACAGAATCTGAGTCTGCATTGACTGATGATTACACAAGATTTACCTTTATGTGTGTGTGTGTGTGAGTGTGTGTGTACGGTTGTGTAGATGTAATAATCCTCTGTGCACCACGAACCAGCGGTAGATCATTTTAAAGAAGTTTTTAACTTTTATGACAACGAAGGACATAATAAAAGGATATTTACACTATGACACGTGCATGTGTGTTCAATGCAATAAAGACAATAACTGATGGATCATAAGTAACTTTATTCACTTTATTCATACGGCTGCACAAACAGCATTACTGGCCTTTGAGGAATATAGAAAAGAGGTAAGGAAGTTTCCTGAGGCTGTGTTTATGAGGCACGTTGTCAAATGTTTAATACGCAAATGACTAAACTTTACTATATGCCATGAATGCCTTTGAGCAATGCTTGGTTGATTTCAAATAAAAAAAATCCTGTTATTTCTTGAAATCAATTTACCTGTTTTAAAGGAGTAGTTCACTTTTAAAAAAAACTTTTGCTGATAATTTACTCACCCCCATGTCATCCAAGATGTCCATGTCAATTTCTTTTCTGTCAGTTGAAAAGAAATTAAGGTTTTTGATGAAAACATTTCAGGATTTTTCTCCATATAATGGACTTCAATGGGAACCAAACGGTTCAAGGTCCAAATGAGACTTTCAGTGCAAACTGTTCAAAGGGCTTTAAAGATACCAGACGATGAATAAGGGTCTTATCAAGCGAAACGATCACTCATTTAAAAAAAAAAAAAAAAAAAAAAAAAACTTTAAGTTTTATAGGCTCAAATGGTCGCCTTGTTCTGTTCTGTGATGCGTGGTCGTGACTCTTTGAACTTGTTTATCAAAATGAATGAATCTTTTTTCGTATCATTTGGTTCATTCAACGAACGAAATGAACGAATTGACTCGGGAAAAGATTCGTTCATTTTGATGAACGAGTTCGAAGAGTCACGAACGCGCATCACAGAACAGAACAAGGCGACCATTTAAGCTTATAAAACTTAAACTTTGTTTTGTTTTTTTAAATGAGTGATCATTTCGCTTGATAAGACCCTTATTCACCGTCTGGAATCGTTTAAAGCCCTTTGAACAGTTTAAAGTTTGCACTGAAACTCTCATTTGGACCTTGAACCGTTTGGTTCCCATTGAAGTCCATTATATGGAGAAAAATCGAGGAATGTTTTGATCAAAAACCTTAATTTCTTTTCGACTGAAGAAAGAATGACATGGACGACATCTTGGATGACATGGGGGTGAGTAAATTATCAGCAAAAGTTTTTTTTAAAAGTGAGCTACTCCTTTAAGAGCATTTTACAGTAACTGTATTGTCAATGGGAGATGCTTTAAACATCAGTCATGTTGTAAACATCACCCTTATATCAGCGCAATAACACAGTTCAGAGCAGTACAAAAAAAAAGAAGCTAATTATTATAATATAGTGCCAAAATAATATACTGTTCCAAAGTCTGCATTGACAATATATGCATTTCTCAAATGTAACAAATGACCCATTGTGTCGAGTGAGCAAACAAATTCACTGAGGTTTCTGGTGTTGAGGTACTGAATGACACTTATGATTGTTGATGAGCATTTACATCACTGATGAAGTCATCATTTCTGTTTGGTGTAAACAGACACGATAGAATCTATTCATTCCACTGTAAACATTAAACTAAAACAATAAAAGGTAACACTTTACAATAAGGTTCATTAGTTAATGCATGAACTAACAATGAGCAATACATTTGTTAATGTTAGTTAATAAAAATACAGTCCTTCATTGTTTGTTCATGTTAGTGCATTAACTGAAATACAACCTTTGATGTATTAATAAATGCTGAAATTAATATTAACCAAGATTATTAAATGCTATAGATTTATTGTTTATTCTTAGTTCATGTTAACTAATGAACCTTATTTTAAAGTGTTACCCAAAGAAATAATACTTAAAAAAAGTTGATTAAAAATGTTTCAACATTAAAATGATGAGTAATTTCAAGCTTTGGTCATATGTTGTTTCCAGAATCCTGAGAAGTACATGATTAAACAAACTTAATATAACCCATCATCCATACGCCGAGATGATTTTTAAATCCCAAGATCTTGAACATTAAATAAATGTCTTGAACATAACAAGTTCATGTCATTTTAAGTGATAAAAGCCCAGTTCACACCAAGGACAATAACTATAATGATAAAAATAAAGGAAAATAAAATTCTAAATAAAAACAAATAGCAGAGTTAACACCACAACTATAACGATAACGACACTATTTTCCTTCCAGCGATGAACGATAAAATTGACAGCCAATCAGAATCCATCCTGCTTTATCGTCAGAACAATATCGTCTGCTGGTGTGGACTATATGGTGTTATCACTATAGTCATTATTCTTGGTGTGAACGGGCTGTAAGACATACTACGGTGTCTGGCCACCAAAATTGTGCACAAAAATGTGTTTTAAGAAAGCAAACCAGTTCAAATTGAAATTCTTGTTGACTTTAAGAATCCATGATAAATGAAAAGGTGATAAAATGAAAAGGTGTCCACAACAAAGATGTAAGTAAGTCGCTTTGGATAAAAGCGTCTGCTAGATAAAAAAATAAAATAAAAAGATGAGTGATTATTATTGATTCAAGGGTACCTTATGAAATTAGAAATGTAGTAAGGATGTCTGATTTGAGCACTGGCACGTTTTGATTTTTTCCAGTGTACGTGAAGGCAGTTGAGATGGAGAATTACCCCTGACGAAGTATCAAAGTCATCAGTGAGGTAGCTCTAGTCGCTCTCCTGTGATGTTAACGCAGCAGGTGAAATCTGAGTGGGCGGGTCTTCTGTTGGCTCCGCCCCTTCAGCCGTCTAAGTGCAGGGGAAAGAGAACACATGAGGAATGTGTGTGCGTGACCTGAGAATCACGACAGTTGGGACAGGAAACCAAGAAATGTAAGGAGCTCTACTGGATTTCCCTTAAACTCACTGAGTCATTTAGTTCTGTTCTAACCTGTGAATTGTTTGAGTAACGGGGAGTTTCTAAACGGTTTCTGAACACATTTCTGGGTTTCACTTCAAAAAGACCGGCTACTTTTGACAGTCACTGATTGACATGTTTATCAGGTTAAGTGTTTAACGGATAGGATGACATTCATTTTGTTCTTTATGGGCGGCAGGGCTGCAGAAAACGAATCAACATGACGGATAATGAAAATAATCGACTCGACTAGTCGAGTTTCATTATTAATTCGAGTCTTTTTAAATTAAATCTAGTGAAAAACATTTCTATGAACACTTGTCTTCTTGTAATGTGAGCACTGTAACTCTAGACAAGCAATTAAATGTCTCTTTCTTCGTTAAACGACAATATTTTAAATGTATATTATTACATGAATACTTTTATTCAGCAAGGATGCATTAAAGGATTAGTTCACTTTTAAAAAAAAACTTTTGTTGATAATTCACCCCCATGTCATCTAGACGATGAATAAGGGTCTTATCAAGCGAAAACGATCGGTCATTTAATAAATAAATAACAAAGTTTAAGTTTTATAAGCTCAAATGGTCGCCTTGCTCTGTTCTGTGATGCGCGTTCGTGACTCTCCTGTTCGAACTCGTTCATCAAAATGAACGAATCTTTTTCTGAGTCAATTCATTAATTTCGGTGATTGAATGAACCAAACGCCTCGGAAAAAGATTTGTTCATTTTGATGAACGAGTTCAAACAGGAGAGTCAGGAACGCGCATCACAGAACAGAGCAAGGCGAGCATTTGAGCTTATAAAACTTAAACTTTGTTATTTTTTTTAAATGAGCGATCGTTTCGCTTGATAAGACCCTTATTCATCGTCTCAAATCGTTTAAAGCCCTTTGAACAGTTTGCAGTTTGCACTGAAACTGTTTTTTGGACCTTGAACTGTTTGGACCCCATTGAAGTCCATTATATGGAGAAAAATCCTGGAATGTTTTCATCAAAAACCTTAATTTCGTTTTGACTGAAGAAAGAAAGACATGGACATCTTGGATGACATGGGGGTGAGTAAATTATCAGCAAAAGTTTTTTTTTTTAAAGTGAACTACTCCTTTAAATTGATGCATTAAAGTGAAAAACATCATGTCTCAAAAATATTTCTATTTCAAATAAATGCTGTTCTTCTGAACTTTCTATATATATAAATAAGCATATGCAGTTTTTTACCTGCTGTTCTTCCTGATGAATGGTCTTCTGAGGCTAAAAATGAGAGAAAAAGAAGGTTTCTGCCAACTCAACACATTCCATTTAACGGGAAAGAATAAAGTAATCATGTGCACTTAACATTAATATCTAATCAAGTAAATAGTGTAATGTTTAATTTCATATCAAAAGGGGTCATATTATTGAAAAAAGAATTTCCTATGATGATAAACAATGGAGACATCCTCATCTAGTCTATCCAGACCATTTATGAATGCTGAAAGCTTAAAGTATTTTTATCTGTTATATTTGAGTTCATCAACTGTCGCAGAGTAAGGAAAGTGTGTGATTCTCACCCATTTTCGTGGTCTACCTCGAGGTCTTCGTTCTCTCAGTGGCTCAACCTGCATCCAAAAGCAGATGGAGGAAAGAGAGCACATGTTATATGTCTTGAACAAGAATCGGTGAGCTTCAGTGGAAGAGCACTCCAGCGAGTTGTCTTACTTTGGCTGTGACCCGCTGGTCTTTATTTTTACTGCCTCTTGGTCTTCCTCTCGGCCTCTTGGGAGCTGAGGGTTCAACAGGCTCCTGAGGGAATCAATTCACTTGGTTTAGCTCAATTTACTTAATATCCCTCCCTCCATCATTGCATCTCTCTGACCTGTGGTTGTTTGCGAGGTCGTCCTCTGCTGCGTTTGGGAGCTGGTGGCTCTTCTCCTGGGGCCACTGTCTCCATCTGACCTGATTCGGTCTCCTCCACGTCCATCCTGACCCCAGAACACCTCACACATGCATGGACACACACAATCTGAACGAGACTTGAGTGGATATAGAAAGAAATGGAGAGAGATATGGTTAATGGACAATTCGATGGATGTAGAAAAAGCCAACAATTTGTACAGTCAGCTGGAATGTATTGCAAAATAAAGACCGAGGAGAGTTCTTTATTTTACATATGAAGAGTTCAGATGCAAAAGCCTCTAAATGCCATTTGAAATTTTCTTCTTTAATGATGATTTTTATCAAACTTGTAAATTTAGGTTCAGTAATTTCACTTAAATAACAATTAGTAGGTAATTATCATTGCCATTTAAATGAAATCACTGAACTTAAATATACAAGCTTGATAAAAATTATAATTTTAGAAGAAAATTTCAAATGGCACTTAGAGGCTTTTGCATCTGAACTCTTCATATACTACTGCACATTAACCAGCTTATAACATGGCTACTTATTAAATAAATACATTTATAGATATAAAATATTGATTTGAGTTTTAGTTATTTCATTATGTGAAAAGAAAATGAAAAAGACATGAAACTAGCAAATATTTGACCATGTGTTTCATTTTTTTTTCATAGCAAACTATGTAACTAACAAATAGTTAGGCTAAATAAAAATCATAGTGGTTTGATGCGTGAGAGGTTAAATGGCTTTGTCCTCGTTAGTCACGCACTGCCATTAGTTTAATACGGTCACTTTATATTTGAACAAAAATCATCTCCTATAGTCCTCATGCTCTGACATCATCTTCTCATTCCTACAATCACACAGACATTAGTCATAGTTTTAACAGTAACAACTTGGGGCGATTCCACAAAAATAAAGTCTCTCTCTCTCTCTCTCTCTCTCTCTCTCTCTCTCTCTCTCTCTATATATATATATATATATATATATATATATATATATAAACCTAAGAAAACACAAGAGTAATTTCAATGTTCAGTATTTACTAGTCAATATCATCATATTCATCCTACAGCTACACGTTCATATGATCATATGTCATTTATTGGCTGTGAATGTATATACACATGAATTTCATCAATGACAGCTTATTTAACCCCTGCTGGCAGAGAGGGATCTTCTAGGAGCCTGTTCAATGGCATCTATTCACATGAAACATAACTTTCCATGTTCCTCTCATGCATACCGCAACTAACCGCTCTACACTGTAAACTATGTCTCAGTGACTCCTAATGAGAAAACCTAATAAGCTTTACCAAAATAATACCATGTGCTATTGAACTGTTTGATTAGCATGTTCATATACAACGGTATTTAAAAGTCAATGTAAGGAACTTCAAAGAATTCCCATAGTGGTAGATGACAAAAAAAACATGTTGTGGTAATAATAAGGTACTTTTTGTACCACACTAATAAAAAAAAAGTACATAAATGTACCGTAATCGTGCCACATTTTATGTTTATCATGTGTTTTTGAATATAGACCAACACATCAGAAATTAAAAAGTAAAAAATTAGTAAACTATAATTAAATCTGGAATGGACGGGAATGGTACACTAGCTACTCAGTGAGGTCTTTACAATATTTTTCCATATGGTGGGCAATTACGACAGCCCACATTTTTCACATACTCTCAGACCTCCAGAAAAATGTAGCTGGCGGTCGTGAAACGAGCACGCTTCGCGGTGTCCTAAGGATTCAAACACAGCCTTAACAACATTTAAAGAGGGAGACACACAATATTATTACAGACACTACATAACTTCAGCGGGCACAGAAGAGAAGCACGTCAGAGATAAACACAACAACAGAGGAGGTAATGAAACTAAGTAACTAAGTAATCACGTACCATGGGATTAGCATGTTTTTGAGGACAAAACATCATGTACAATGTTGTTGTTTTTTAGATAGTACCATGGCAATGACATTTTTGGGCATATACAATGGTATTCTAGATGCAAATACCCTGGTAGAGCAATATGATATGGTTTTGGTGTACCATGAATGGCATTCAGCAATACTGTACACTTCTTAAAACTTACTATGGCTGTGGCACCATGGTACAGTGATAGTATCAGGCATTCTTTCATTGCATTGAAATGTACCATGGTATTTATGTGGTTCCAGGGTACTCTGAAGAATAACATAGCAACTAAAAAGTTTTTTAAATGTATTTTCAATTCTATTTCTTAATTTACGTCAATTTCTTCATTTTAAAAAGGTGCCAAATGTACAGTACTGTCCTTTTGTAGCATGGCTATATTCAAAATTGCGTGAGATATTCAGATATCATCACCAGATAAAGACACAACTTAAGCATTAACAAAACTGATTTGTTTAAAAACAAAAAAATGTCATAAGTTGACATTTAGTGTAGAGCAATTTACCTTGTTTACGTTGTCCTCAGCACTTTGCGTTCAGCGTTCACCTGAGCAGCGGCGTCGCGTGTGATGAAGACCGCGAGTCTGTACGTCAACATAACATGATTGACATCATTTCTGGCCCCGCCCCTCCCCTCCTCACGTCAATCATTCGCTCAGAGATGAACTGAAGCGCCACGCTTCTTTTAGCTCGTCTTCTTCTAGCCAAGGCTCTCTGCAGTTCTTCTTTTGCCGTTTGTAATTGCATCTTTCATGTCAGGCTAAATCGCTTCCTTTGCTGGATGCTGCTGACGACGTCGCGTCGCGTTTTCTTGCCGCATAGGCAGCTGTTTTGATTGGTTCACTTGGTGGCTTGTTTGTACAGTCTGTGGCATCGCGTCACAAGCATGACGCCCATAAAACCCATTTAAAATGCAGTTACCAAACTACCGACAACAGTGATATGTTACCAGTTTACAAGAATATTAGCCGTTAGCTACAGTGATGACAAGACAAGGAATGAGTAATCAGGTTTTTTTTCTTCTCCTAAATAAGTATTTCAAGAAAACAAAAATTAGTCATTAGCAGAAGAATGAGAAAGCACTAACAAAAGTCCCTAAAAGTACCGTGGTATTTCTATGAAGTAGATAGATTAGATTTGATCGGGTTTTAATCATTAATTACCCCACCACCACCACCACCACCACCCGAAAAAAAAACATGATGATAGGCTACTAGCCTACCATATCATATAATTTGGGTATTTGTTGACAAAAATAATGCAATATAAATATAGACCCCCTGCAGTCAATAATTGATCATCTTTGATAAATCAGAACGACTCAATTACCCCCTGTGATAAGAATTAATCTATGCCTAAAATAGCTCGAGTGTACTCTTTATGCTCATCATGAATATGCTAATTAGCCCCGCCTCCTCTACTCAATCACACCATCTCGGACAAGCTGAATGATGCCATAAAAATGAACAAAAATGCCCCAAAAATGAAGTTATGGGGGAAAACAATGCCTTAATAATGAGTTCCTTGATATTATAATACAGTTAAATAAACTAAGTTAAAGAGTAATTTACATGTTGTAGTTTTGCTTCTTCAGCAAAAAAAGTTCCTAACAAAGCCACATCAAAACCATTGCGTAACTGTATGCCAGTGATTATAAAGTTATATATATATATATATATATATATAATAGATATTTTCTTACATAAATGCTTCAGAGGTATTTATTAACCCCCTGGAGCCATGTGGGATTACTTTTATGATTGATGGATGCACTTTTTGGAGCTTCAAAAACTCTCTCTATATATTAAATATAACTCTGATTGTGTTAGGTTGAAAGAAGAAAGTCATTTACACCTGGAATGGCTTGAGGGTGAGTAAATTATGGGATAATTACACTTTTGGGGGTTAACTAACCCTTTAAAAGGATTCTATATATACAGTAACAACTGCAGCAAATTACTGGGATTAATAACTAATTGTGATTCTGTGTGACGACATTAGATGAATGTTGGCGGGTAAAAAACAGAATTTTGAATACTTTATTAATAATTAATTCTACAAAGTTCAATATAGTTCAGAGTGGTGATGTCAGTTTTAATGTAAATTTATGTGCACCTGTATTCATTTTATTCATAAATCTTAATGTCAATTAAACCCCCAAATTCAAATTCAGAACGACACAAAAATGCTTACATAATCTTATAAAAACACATTTTTAAGTATATTACATTCCATCTACTTAATATATATATACTGCTCAAAAAAATAAAGGGAACACTTAAACAACACTTAAAAAGTAAAAACAAGAAAAAAAAATTTAATACGATTATTTCATTCATTCAGATCTATGATGTGTTACTTTAGTGTTCCCTTTATTTTTTGAGCAGTGTATCTATACATATATATATATACAGTATATATATATATATATATATATATATATATATATGAAGATGAGGCAGTGTGAAATGTCTTGTAAAGTCATGCTGCTGTCATGTGTGTGTTGTGTTGTGTTGCGTTATGAGCAGGTCTAGCTAGGTCATCTCCATGACCTTCTTAATCCAATCCACATACACAGACACACGGATGAAGATGTTTGGCTGTCCCGAGTGTCCGCAGCGGCGCATGGGTATGATGACCCCCTCCAGAACCCAACAGTCGCTGTTCTGACAGGCCAGAGGGCCACCGTAGTCTCTCTGAAAGAGTGACAAAGAGGAACGTTACAGGGCACCTGCACATCTTACTCATTTCACAATCCACACTATTGCAAAAGCAGAACTTGAAACTCGTGTAGCAGCACAAACGCATAGAATGGAAATGTTTGAAGCACTGAATGCTTCACTTTTAAACACACATTTTGCAAGATTTTTTGCAAGCTAAGCGGCATCTAGACCAGTGGTAGTTTTACTTTAAGACACAGATTTGACATGTTTATCATACAAAAATGCTTCAAATAAATAAAACTCCTACCAAAAGACAGATGAATTTATGAAATATAAGAATAGACACAGCCTTTGACATCAACAACGAATAATATGGGATGCATTTCTACTAAAAAAAAAGCTTATTTATTTACTAACTATGAATGATTATGTGTGCAGTTCAGTGCAAACTACTTTTTCATGTCAAAACAGACATTTAAGAAGCTCTGGTCTTTACACATGAATCACAACTCTCACATTAAGTCATATTTGTTCTCAAATTAAATAGCAATGCTTTCATTATGTAGTGATTCTTAAAGTCACCGTGAATTTAGAATTGACAAATCTGTTTTTTAAAGGAATATTTATACGCAAACATCTTTTTTTTAAATTCATGTGCATCCTAATCTTAAATTAAATTAATTTCTCCTCTTCTTGCAGCTCATCTCTTCTCTTCTCTGATGATGAGGGCGGGGCAACCTGTCACTCACATGAGATCCACCAATAGCAAACCACGACCATTTCGATCTTTCCAAGAACATTCGTTCTAGTTCCAGATGCTGTTTCACTCTGATATGCGTCGTAATACGGAAGAAAAGACTATCGTGACTTCTGTTTCATGCAGACTTTAAAGGAGTAGTTCACTTTTAAAAAAACGTTTGCTGACAATTTACTCACCCCCATGTCATCCAAGATGTCCATGTCTTTCTTTCTTCAGTCGAAAATAAATTAAGGTTTTTGATGAAAACATTCCAGGATTTTTCTCCATATAATGAATCTTTTTTTAAAATTTGAACCAAATCAGAGTGATTTGGTTCATTCAATGAACGAAATGAACGAATTGACTCGGGAAAAGATTTGTTCATTTTGATGAACGAGTTCGAACAGGAGAGTCACAAACGCCCATCACAGAACAGAGCAAGGCGAGCATTTGAGCTTATAAAACTTAAACTTTATTATTATTTTTTTTTAAATGAGCGATCGTTTCGCTTGATAAGACCCTTATTCATCGTCTGGAATCGTTTAAAGCCCTTTGAACAGTTTGCAGTTCACACCGAAACTGCTTTTTGGACCTTGAACTGTTTGGACCCCATTGAAGTCCATTATATGGAGAAAATCCTGGAATGTTTTCATCGAAAACTTTAATTTTCTTTTCGACTGAAGAAAAAAAGACATGGACATCTTGGATGACACGGGGGTGAGTAAATTATCAGCAAAAGTTTTTTTTTTAAAGTGAACTACTCCTTCAACTTATATGTTGTTAAAAGGCACAACCAACAGGTCAACACATCAGTACCTCACAGGCGCCCACTCCAGCCTGGAAAGGCATGGTGCACATCTCATTCTCACGGACACGACCCTTGAAATATGGGTTACAGTCTTTATTGCTCAGTACGGGCATCTGAGCCACATTCAGAACAGTTTCATCCCCCTTTCCTGAGAGAGAGAGAGAGAGAGAGAGAGAGAGAGAGAGAAGAAGAGAAGATCAATGTGGGAAGGAATAATGCATAACTAACTGGATGGTTGGGTCCAAAAAAACTGTATTTTCAGCATCAGATTTTACATCTAACCATTTTACATCTAAGATTTTTGTGCCCATGCACAAAACGATAGCTTCCTACTTTGGAAAAATGTGAATAAGAATAAACATTTTCAGAGGTATATTATCCTCTCCGCAGGACAAACATTTGCACCGTCAAATATCATTACAATTTTAAATAACTGTTTTCTATCGTAATTAGTGCTCGGCAACGATTAATCGCATCCAAAATAAAAGTCTGTGTTTACATAATATATGTGTGTAGTGTGTATAATTATTTTGCATACATAAATACACACACATGCATGTATATATTTAAGAAATATTTGCATGAATATTCTGTATATATATTTATTCTAAATATTCTATATATGAATAACACAGTTTCTTAAATATATACATGCACGTGTGTCAATTTTTATATACAAAATAATTATACACAGTACACATGTAAACACAAACTTTTAATTTGGATGCGATTAATCGCAATTAATCCAGCCATTTTATTTCTATGATCAAAGCTGAATCCGCATCATTACTCCAGTCTACAGTGTCACATGATCCTTCAGAAATCATTCAAATATGCAGATTTGATGCTCAAGAAACAGTTTCGCAGCTTAATATTTTTGTGGAAACGAATAAAAGACTACAATTGATTTTTTTTTTAATCACCTTTTGTTTCTCCCCAACCAGCAATTTCACAGACGGTCCCCTCTGGCACGATGTAGCGCTCAGGAGGAAGACAGATTTGAGACACACGATCATTAAACTGGGCAGGCCTGCAGGAGAAGAGCGACATACGTGTCTATTAGATACCATGGTACACGTCCAAAAACTGCATGTGTAAATGTGTTTGTGTGTGATGTACGTTTCTAGCTGAAGCATGACCAGGTGTGATTCAGACGGGCCGCAGACGATCTTGGTGAGAGCAATGGTTTGTCTATCTGGATCTCCTTCCTTTGGATCACGGAACAAGGTGCCCATCATAGCACTATATCCTGTGAGATCCACGTAACTGCACACAATCACAAACAATCACGTGAACATGTGTCAAAACGCCCGTATTGTCCAACTATGAATTTACCATGAGTTACCAGGAAGAAAAGCATTGTTTGGTGCTGATGACCCATTCAGAATTGACCAGAGAACCTCCACAGAAGTGATTGCCTTTCCTGTGAAGATAAGGAGACTTAATCAGCTCAGAATAGGCAACATAGCACTGTAAACCCTAACGGTCAAAATAATTAATTGGTTTGAGTAGGACAAACTTAAATTCAACGAATTAGTTCAGTCAAATTAATTTTTATGAGTATTTAGCACTTTCTTTTTCTTTCAAGTTCACAGAACTGATATATTTTAAGTAAACTGAACTGTTTCATTGTTTTGAGTTTTATGAAATTATTTATTTTAATTTAGACGAACTTAAGTTTAACTGAAATGGCTAGGATACTATTTCCCAGCATGCTTTGCCGATGGCACTCGAAAGAGAGTGTAAATGCTAAAATTAAGTGCTAAAATTAAATGTTTATTTTGTGTAAGATTAATGAGATTTAGTAGTGATTAATGTTTTGTTATGTTTGTTAATGTTGGCTTTAGGATAGTTACCATTATGGTGACAAGTGGTGCATTCAGCTTGATTTGAGAGCAAATTATCCCTTTATATTGTTACGCTCATACAGCAAGTGCTTGTAAGTGCTTATAAAATAGTGTTTCTAATATGTTAGCATTTACTACGTCAGCAGATTAGCTTTTAAAGCTAGGTTTATTCTATTAAAAGTGATTTAAGTTCTGCCAACTTATTCGGGTTTACAGTGACTTCATAGATTAGTACTATTAACTTTATTTACCCAAGTTATCTAAACAATAAGATATTGAGTTACTTGGAAACAAATCAAATATTTTTTTATGCTTAAATTGTTTGAGTTAATAAACTTAAATGATTTAAGGCAATCGGTTGCCTCAAACGGTTTGAGTTGAACAAACTCATCAGGTTACACTGTTCATAAATCTATTTTACTTTCATAAAGTGACATTTTGGGCCCGTTTATTTGGGCAAAAAATAGTAAGAAGACTAACCGGTCTCTAAGGCTGACGGTCCAGGGAGAGTTTCCAGGTGTGCCGCCCACTATTCTTAACTTGGACTTGACACGACGGTCGTCACGCTTTCCACACTCGTTAAACACAACCTCCGCTGTTTACACACATGGATCATTATATTAGAAGCACAATTGCACACATCAGAGTCTGTACCACTCTCTCTGTATGTTTTTGACTTACTTGTTGGCCCGATGATTGGCACTTTCTCCCCAGCTATTACAATGTAAAGGAGCACACAGAAAATAAAAGATAAATCATTAAATTAGTTAATATTACTATTATTAATGCATAATTCTAAATAAGAAATGATTATAAAAAATTATAAAAACGAAATAAAATAAAGACTAATAATTATTAATAATTGTGCTTGCAGAATTTCACAAAAATAGCTCATTTGGTACTAACACATTTCACGATAGTATTTTTAGGGCCAGATTTACTAACAGCTTGAACAAACTCTGTTTTTGGTGTTAGCGATATATCTGTTCGTTTTCTCACACAAACCGCTCGTTTCGTGTCTTAGGCCATCAATGTGTGCTTACATTTATGAGTCATTAAATCATGTTTAATTTGGACTTCTCTGTGCATGGTCTTTGAGGTGGTGACCATAGACCTCCATTATATGACTGACAGACAAGAGCGGTTTGACCTAAAAATATCAAAATTGAAACTTCTGCGGAAACAAAGACACCTACATCTTGGATGCCCTTGAGGTAAGCTAAAACATCCCAAAAATTCAATTCAAAAGTGAACTATCCCTTTAATATTTACACCTGAGCAGATGAAACTCATGTTTATGGTAAGAGGAATGACATTTCAGAAGGAAGGGCTTCATCGAAACATGAACCGAATGCTGCGTTCGAATCAGACTGGGGAGAGAGAGGCTGTAATAATGTAAACTATATGAAAAATAATGCGTTTTTTTAACAATCAAGCATGAAAACATATTTTAGTACACCCCAAAAACAAGACTTTGTAAAATGGTCATTATGGAAATGATCTGACTGAGTCTGTGATCTTTAATTCGCTTGTCGTCAGAAGATCACTTTTTCATGGCTTGTTTGGTATTGCGCTCTCACACTAATCTGCCACGATTAGTAAATCTGGCCTATATCTATAAACACGGTCACTTTACCACACTGCTTGATGGCACAGTAGTCAAATTCAGTTTTGGGGTCAGAGGTGTAGCACCAGGGTCCGTGGTGGTCTCCATCTGGGTTCCTGCAGTAGTTGTCGGTCAGATTGGCCTCTGGGTGTGTTTGGGGGTTTATCCTGCAAATATATGTGGATAAATTATCTTGAATATATGTCATACAGCAATAAACCTGCTTTAGATGAGACAGACAAGAATGGAAAGCTTATTTCTGTGATTAAATTGACATTTTCCTATAATTTTCCATAGGATAAAACACGCTTTATGCATTTGTGTGATCCTATGGTGAACATTTGTTAGACTTACTTGGTTTTGTGAGGTGTATTGACGCTCCATTTCTGGCAGAGAATACCTTTACGTGTCTTGCGGACAACACCCCGATAGTTTTTGCCGATTTCATTATAGCAATCTGGTTTATGGAGGGAAAAAAAATCTGGTTATTTACAATACTGTTCAAAAGTTTGAGCTGACTATGTTTTTTTTTAATGTTTTAAAAGATGTCTCTTCTGCTCACCAATGCTGCATTTACTGTATATGATCAAAAATACAGTAAAAACAGTATATTATATTTCACTATTAAAAAAAACTTAATATATTTTAAAATCTAATTTATTCCTGTGATCAAAGCTGAATTTTCAGCATCATTACTCAAGTCTTCAGTGCCACATGATCCTTCAGAAATTATTCTAATATGATGATTTGCTGCTCAAGAAACATCAATATCAATAAAAAAATAAAAATAAAAACAGTTGTCCTGGTTCATATTTTTGTAAAAAAAAAAAAAAAAAAAAGCATGACACTTTTTTTAGGAAAAAGAAAGTTAAAAAGAACAACATTTATTTGAAATAGAAATATTTTAAACATTATGAGTGTCTTTACTGTCACTTTACTCAATTTAATGTGCCCTTTGCCGAATAAAAGTATTAAAGGGATAGTAAACTTTGAAATTAATTTTTGGTATGTTTACAAGGGCCATCAATGTGTACTTACATTTACGAGTCATTAAATCATGTTTAATTTGAACTTATCTGTGCATGCTCTTTGAGGTCGTGACCATAGACCTCATTATATGACTGACAGACAACGGTTTGACCTAAAAATATCAAAATTGAAACTACTGTGGAAACAAAGACACCTACATCTTGGATGCCCTTGAGGTAAGCTAAAACATATCAAAAATTAATTTCAAAAGTGAACTATCCCTTTAATTACATTGTAAAAAGAAAAGCCCAGCCTGTATGTACAGTCATTATGAAGTGCAAAGTTTTCTCTTCCCACAAAGCACAGGCAAAATGTAATGTAAATAAAACTGCAGTTGATGTATTTAACCACTAGTAGGCGCCATCTGTACCCTCGGCCTCAATGTCATCCGCGCAGCGCTTGATCTGAAGACACAGAGCCGTCCTCATATCAGAGATAGACGTGAAACACCAGGGCGCCTCCGAGCCGTCCGGGTTACGGCAGTAGTTCTCCTCCAGACCCCTAAAGGTGGAAAGAGGAAAGAAAGAGAAAAGTCACAATCAACAATCAGTTCCATAGATTTTCAGGACACATTCAAGTCCACTCACTTGCACTCGTAGGTTTTGGGGAAGAACGGGTGTTCGTGGGGTTTCTGTGCGTCCCAGCGCTGACAAGGGATTCCAGAGGTTGTTTCGTTGACTTTGCCCCTGTAATCCTCTCCACGACCCCGAAAACAGTTAGTGGTGTAGCCGGAGCGAAGACGCCGCTTGGGAGACTCGGCTGCGGGATGAAAGGAGAGTAGTATATTCTAGTTAAAAATGACTTTAGTTAGTATTACTGGACACAGGACACATGCTGTCCTACCAACTCTATATTCTGAAGCTCCCGATGGATCTGTCAATGCATATTCAGAACAATTCATGTGAACCCAATGCAATAAACTGCTATTAATGTTGTGCTCTCGAGTTTCTGATTTTCGATTATTTAGTTGTCTCTTTGAAATTGGAAATGACAGTGATGTCCCCGGGAAGATGAAGATCTGTGTCCTTTAAACAGAATGAATGAATAATAATCCGAGTGATTTGCATGGAGATTGAAATTCATGCACTGCTAACAGAATGCAAACGACTTTTAAAGGTTATTAGTGTTGTGCAAGCATTTTAAAGTTGACTTTGCATCAAAACGGACTTAAAAGAATGTATTTGTTCAAGTTAATCTCTGACATGTCTCTATAAACTTTGACTTTTGAACCAAGGATATTGCAGACATCATGTGTTTATTTCTTCACAAAGCCTATGCTAATCTCACTGTATATCCAGCATGTAAAGTGCTTCTGTTTACACTCTTTATCTTATAAAGAATAATAAAGCAAAGAGGTCAAGGTTTGACAGTTTAACCCCTGCTGTTGGTCAGATGCTCTAACTGTATCATATTCTTCCAAAAACAGTTCAATAAGGATCGGTACAGAACCCTAGGGTTCCCGACTCACTTGTATTAAGAACCCTTCATACCCAAAATATCCTATATTCAATAGGGCTTTTCACACTTGAACTATTTAACATAACATTCTAACAAAGTGCTAACACCGCATCTAATTACAGGTGTGAAAGCTTTCTTAACCCAGGGTTAAAAGCAGGATTTAGAATGACGATAACCCGGGGTTGAGGTGCTTCATTCATAAAATGTTATTCAAATTGAAAATATATTAAAATTAAATTCATTTATTAAAACTAAATACATAAAATGATCCAATGATGTGAATCGCCTAAAGGTTATACTGTATTTATGAAGTGCCTGATGGAACTCAAGTTTCTATATAGAACCTTTTCTTAAGATATTACTACAAATGATTATAAAATGTCCTTACTTTGATGTCAATTGAAAAATAGCTATGCATTCAAACAAGATAAACTTTTATCCAAGCACCACAGATGTTGCTAATATTTTGTTATAGTGTAGTGGTTTTATCAGTGCAGTATTAGTCAGGGTTCCCACATTGGTTAACTTCAAATTGAAGGACCTTTCAAGGACTTTCCGTGTGTTCAAGGACTTAATGTGGGGACACATTTCAAGTGAGAGCAAAGTTACATTGTAGGATGCATTGTTAGTTTTGCGTGAGTGAACGTCATGGCAATGTACAAAACAAAGTATCTCACGCTGGAAACACTTAACGTCAAGCATAAATGCGCGTAACTAACATAAATCAAGCAAGCTAGTAGAAGTGATTGCAAAATAACACATTAATGGGGCAGAGGGCATAAGAGGCGTATTGCATTCACTTGAAGAAAAAAAATCTACTCTGTTTTTCTGAATTATTGAGTTAATTTTTCATGAGAAAAAATGTTTTTGCTCTGTTTTTCTGAATTAACGAGTTAATTTTTCATGAGAAAAAAAAATTTGCTCTGTTTTTCTGAATTAATGAGTTAATTTTTCATGAGAAAAAAAGTTTTTGCTCTGTTTCTCTGAATTAACGAGTTAATTTTTCATGGAATTTTTTTTTTTGCTCTGTTTTTCTGAATTAATGAGTTAATTTTTCATGAGAAAAAAAAACTATTTTGCTCTGTTTTTCTGAATTAATGAGTTAATTTTTCATGGACTTTTTTTTGCTCTGTTTTTCTGAATTAACGAGTCAATTTTTCATGGAATTTTTTTTGCTCTGTTTTTCTGAATTATTGAGTTAATTTTTCATGAGAAAAAATGTTTTTGCTCTGTTTTTCTGAATTAATGAGTTAATTTTTCATGGAATTTTTTTTTGCTCTGTTTTTCTGAATTAACGAATTAATTTTTCATGGAATTTTTTTTTTTGCTCTGTTTTTCTGAATTAACGAGTTAATTCAGAAAAAACAGAGCAAAAACTTTTTTTCTCATGAAAAATTAACTCATTAATTCAGAAAAACAGAGAAAAAAATATTTTCTCATGAAAAATTAACTCATTAATTCAGAAAAACAGAGAAAAACTTTTTTTCTCATGAAAAATTAACTCATTAATTCAGAAAAACAGAGACAACATTTTTTTTCATGAAAAATTAACTCATTAATTCAGAAAAACAGAGCAATTTTTTTTCTCATGAAAAAGTACGCCTCCGTAATAATATGGATTTTTTTCCAGTAAATTTCTTGCAAAAAATAAATTCAAGCAATTTCAAGGACATCTATCTATGTATGTTTATTTTCAAAAAATTTCCAGGGTCTTGAAAAAAAAAATTCAGATTCACAAACTTTCAAGGACCCGTGGGAACCCTGTTAGTTTTTGAGGCTTATAAAATCACACATTTTATTTATTATCAGCAGCAAGGTTATCTTCATGCAAATACCAAAAGTAATGCAATTAAAAAACTAAGCCTATATGAAACATTTAATTGTAAAGTACCATGAAATGCAATATTTCTCCTGGTGGTAAGGATGGGAAATACTCACGGCACTTGCGTATATCACAGCTCTCTCTCTCCACCGTCTCGTCAGTGGTGTAGCACCAGGGCACCGGAGACGCGTCCGGGTTACGGCAATAGTTATCATCCAAACTTTTATCAGGATATCTGGTTACACAAACATCAGGCCCAAAGACATTATGTCAGCCTCCACCCTAAAGTGACTGCAACACCAGTTGATACAATTCAGAGCAAAAATTGCAGTTGCTTCTGCAGATTTGAGCGTGGATACAGACACTATGAAATTCATCTTTCCAGAGGTGGAGTGACCCTTTAAGTGTGACTTTAGGGCTATGCTACATGGTTGTGTTATATTTACTTTTCTGGCTGGTAGATGTGTTGATGAGGATACTGCTGGTCCCATCTCTGACACTCTTTACCGCTCACCGTGTGATCCACCTGACCTCTGTAATCTTCACCATTACATGTGATGCACACCTCTAATGCAGAAACACACAGAAACACCACTTATAACTGTAAGTGAAAAAGCTCTTAAATGACAATGAGCTGTCAATCTGAGTATTGAGCCTCACCGTCTTTGCACTGAGGGATGTCGCAGCTCTCATATCTGCGTTCAGGGTCAGTTGTGTAGCACCAGGGCCCGATGCGGTCGCCATCCGGATTACGACAATAGTTCAGCTCCAGGCCATTAGTAGCAGACGGAGTCCATCTATAATATCATTATAAGAATCAAAGAGTAATACATATAAACTACTGTTTATTCAGCAAGCATGCGTTCAATTGATCAAAAGTGTCCGTATAAGACATTTATAATGTTACAAAAGGATTCTATTTGAAATAAATGTTCTACTCATCAAAGTATCCTAAGGTTTCCACCAAAATATTAAGCAACGAAAGGCTTATTTTTTCAGGAAAAAAATCTGTGATATTTCATGTTGTGTGTAATTAATATAAAAGTTTTTAAAAATTAAGTTAATCCAAATAATAATTTATAATTTATTGCTAATTAAACAAATCTCTTTGGTTGAAAGAGTATTTTTACTTTCAATTGACTATAGAAATGTGATTTGTGTAAATTATTTTTTTTTAAGTGTAGCTAAAGTAAACCGATTACATAACCAGTTGATGTAATTTTTTTACTTTGTACCAACAAATCACTTTTTTTCATTGTGTTTCCAATATTGATAATGATCAGAAATGTATCTTAAGTAGAAAATCATCATATTAGAGTGATTTCTGAAGGATCATGTGACACTGCTGAAAATTACAACTTAAAATATATTCAAATAGAAAACGTTTTTACTGCATTTTTAATGAAATAAATGCAGCCTTAGTGACCATGAGAGACTCTTTCAAGTTTCAAAACATCCTATTTACTTTCTTAATACATCATTTTGCAGATGACACTTTCTTTGATATTTTGTAGTTTTAAGTGTGTCCAAATACCTTTCGAGACCACTGTAAGTATTGCTGTCTTACAAAAAAATGTTTCAAATACAAAATCTTTACATAAAGCTACATTTTCATAACAGATTATACATGATATCTGACTCATACCTGTGGTCATGAGGGAATTTCGACCACCACTGTTGACACGTTCGTCCTTTCATAGTCGTCGACACTTTCCCTCGATAGTCTTCTCCTTTACCCACGATGCATTTCCTTACATAGACTGAGTACAGCAGAACATTAACTTTCTGATACGCGAAATCTACTGAAACACACTTCGAGAAGCAGTTTTTCACCTTTCATCTCGTATAGGTCACAGTTCACGTTTCTCTTGACGTCTGCATTGACTCCGTCGCCCACCCAGGGCAGATGCTTACACACCACCGACGGACGAAACTCATAATTGAAAGCTCTGTAAAGTTCACTCCTTTTTGTCAGAAAGCTGCACTCAAATACATCTTGTAAAAAAAAAAAAATTATAAAAAAATGTATTCCCTTGTGAAAAAAGTGTGCCTAAAATATATTAAATGTGCACTTGTAGTGTATTTCAAATTTTAAAAAAATCTTACAAATAAAATGTATAACATAAAATATATATTAATATATTACATCATGACAGTTTTAAAAAGTGCCGTTTGTAATAATGTCGAATTCAAAGTGCATTTTAAATCAACGTTTAAATAATCATTTGTCATGCTTTAAACTTTGATTATAATTTTAACTGCACTGTGTTATTAAATAGTTAATATATTTTAACAACATAATTCTGAAATTACAAGCATGTAAAGTGTAGTACTCTCCCCCTGAAACAACTAATTACATTTAATATCAATTTAAATGAACACATTTTCATTGAAATTTTAAATGAAAGTGAGGAAACGAGACCTGCATTCTGGACTCTCAGTGCAGCGTTTAGCACAATCCTCCAAAGTGATTCCCGGAAGTTCAGTCAGACGGTTTACGTTCCAGGACTTCAGAACCAGCTCTCTCCCCTCAGTCCGCTGGAAGTCATTGAGAGCGCTGCGGTGTGCTGTTAAACATCAGAACGGCTCAACTAGTCACTCCTATACCAGCCTGATTTAATTCAAGTCACCTTTATTTCTATAGTGCTTTATTCAACACAGATTGTAGCAGTTACAGTAATAACAGGAACATGATTCAATGATGCAAACATACAGCAGCTCTAAAAGAAAATAGTGTCGTTGCTCAGCTGAAGTCAGTTCAGTGTTGATTCAGTTCCATTGTAAAGATAATCAATTATTACATAATTAGTTCATAATTAGTTATAAACAAAAACCAAGTTGAAGCTAAAACTCCCAAAACCAACTTTCTGAGTCGGTTATTAAATGAAAACAATGCTGTCTAAAATATGAATAACACTTAACAATTTGTTAACATTAGATTTCCATTACACGAGAGTAGAAAACTTCATGTTGATTTGTACTCGGCTTTCACAAAGATAAGCACAAACTAAGACGTAGCTTTACAGTAACCTACTCTCTCAGCGCTATGTATTTGGAACCCCTATAAGGTTCTATACACTCTTAAAAAAAGGGTTCCTCTGGGTTCTATATAGAACCCTGGGGTTCCATACTTGGCCAATAGAACCTTTTACCAAAAAATGAAAAAAGAATGGTTCTATATAGAACCATTTTGGAGTTCCAAATATGAAGCGGGGGATGGAACCATTTCTGGTTCTAAATAGAACCATTTCTTCTAAGAGTGATATGTTTCTCCATCCATTTACGCTTCTTTCCATATGGTGGTGTGACTCCTCTTCTGTCCGGCGTTAACGGGTGCAGTGTACTTGCCCACTCAACTCAGCCCAGCTTACTGACCTTTACATCCCTCCTGCTGCTGAGGTCGCTCCTTCCTCGTAGTTCACCATAGACATATACACTAGACCTCACCTGGGGGTTCTAAGCATGCGTCAAAACCGCCGCCATCTTGGAACAGGGGTTTTGTCATAGGAAGTAGCTAGGTAAAGCTGCTATCTCTGCCTTTACTTCGAATTCATTGATGGTGGCGGACTTTTGTGCAGCGTATGAAGTTCACGGATGAAATCTGAACTAGGAAGAATGTTTAAAAAAAAAAAAAAGTACATTTTTTTTTTCTTTCTGGAATCAATGATAAATACATGTCTGATCGTTGGAACAAACCAAAAAAAAAACAAGAAAAATCGCATTCATGATGATTTATGGTGATTTTATTTCCGTTAGACCTGTGTCTACTACATTGACGCTAATGCATTAAAGTGGAGGGGCTCCCCTGTTTCAAGATGGCGGCTCTATTGACGCATTCGTTCTAATGAACTGCCGTATCCAAGGTGAGGTCTAGTGTATATGTCTATGATAGTTCACATGTGACCTAACCACAATCTCTCCACAACCCAACCATATGCGCCGCCAACCCGTTTGAGCCCGAATGTCATCATAAATGTCGGTTCAGTGGCAACGGTTCCATATGGCATACCCATACTTCCTACCGCAAATGACAATATCTGCCCAAACACCAACCCTCATTCACGCAATATAGGCCTACACAGGAACGTAATAGCTGTAATTACTATGCAAACTATAGAAATAAACAGACTCTTCGAGTTTTGTCAGTTGCTGCTCCTCTCTGCTGCATCAGATAAGTTCTTTATGTGTGACACAACTCTTTATTGTAAAGCATTTTTACAGTGAATGCGTTGTCTAAAAACGTTTCCCCCTGCATTATTAGTGATTCCAGCACACTCTTTCTGATCTTTTTGTAGTGTTGTGTTATTATGCATGTCCTCTCAGAGGTGCTTAAACACACATGACCTTTGGATCTGCAAACTACATCTGTTTCACAAAAATCCCAGTGGCATGACACAATCCCGCATGATGCCCAAATAACTACACAGTAAACAGAATCTGACACAGCTGTGACACACATGTCTGTGTTTAAATTCATTACATGAACATGTGACCAGAAAGAGGCGTTCATAAAACACAACTTTGCCACAATTTCATGTCTGTGGAATTGACCAATGTCTTTCATATCATATATGGCACTGAATCATATTCTTTTACCATGGCATTTCCACATTTTTACTTTGTTTGTCAAAGTCACACAACTGAAATATTATCTTTAAAACATCCTATTTAAATAAACATTATTTATATGGATCAATTGCTGTTCCTCACAAAAATATACCATGGTAACTATAGTTTTAGCCAAAATAGCACAGTTGGAGTTATTTTTAAGTATAAAAACAAAATGAATAGGATCTTTAACCATTGTATTATGGTGTTTGGGTAGAACCATGGTAAATACTTGTAAGGAGTTCTAGCAATTTGAGTTACGCACTGTTTATCTAAAAAAACAACACCATATTTAATGTATTAAAACACTTAATGTGAAAAGAAAGCATTGTTTCTGAGAGGATTGATCTTACCATGAGCTGCATCAGGCCAAAGCACCAGCGCTGTGAGAAAGAAGAGTGCATTCATGGTATAAGAGCTGCGTTTGTCCAGCAGCAGAGCTCTTCTGAGGGACTTTGATTCTTCTCCACTGGATCAACTGATGAAGGGGGTGTTTACTCTGACCAAACGGGACATTTCCCAATAAAGACGGCTAGAGTAAACATATGACCGAAACAAACCAATAATAATATTAATAACACATCATCATCATTAATAACCTAATAATAATAAATAAATCACAATTAGTACAGTTCATTAATACTCAAATAATAACTTTTATTTTATTAGTAATTGTTATTTTTGTTCTATTCTAGAGCTGCTGTAAAGCCAAAACAATCTCTGTTACTGTAATTCCCTATATTATGACTGTTAAACTGCTTTGTAACGATCTGTATTGTTAAAAGCGCTATAAATGAAGGTGACTTGATTTGTTCTTATATCATCCTGTTATGGATTTCTTTCAATCTAATTTGTTTGAAAGACACCACTGATTTCTTTTTTTAAAGTACAATCAACTTGGATGATATCAACGTAAATTACATTAAACTGACTTTTTACATTAAAAATTAGTTGAATCGTGTAGGCTATCACTTATTGATCATATATATATATATATATAGGCCTATATATTACAGTAGTCTATGAGTAAATCATTCAGTCATAGAATTTGTCACAACCAAAACTAATCTTATTATGCTCTATTAAAAACTGTATTCCTTACACATTAGGACAAAATCTATCTCAATTTCTATATTTTCCCTAAAGGAAATTGTTTTTAAAATTAAAAGAATTTTAAATGAAATAAATTATGAAGCTAAACATTAGCCTGTTATATGCTTATGCTTAGACAAATACGATATGACAGCGATTCACATTCACTTAAAAGATTCGTTTACAAACGAAAGAGGGCTATTTGACACAATGTATGGTCCCATTAACAGACTGTTAGGCCTACAGGTTGTATATAACCAGGTGATCTGATCTGATCACATAACCATTAACACTTGAAAACCATATGCAAATGAATGCCCTCAAGACGCACTGAGATCGGATTGCTTCATTTGGATCGTCAGGAACCGATTTTCACCACGCATGTCAATGCAAATGACGGCAAGCTAATTAAATGCAAGAGTTGGCAACCCTGAAATAGCGTTTTACTTTCCAATCTCCTTCATTAGCCTACTAATGGAAAACTTGTGAAAAGCTACATATGAGCAATTTGCCAAAATTAAAAACCAAATACATTCCAAAATAATCAAAAGGCCAAAACAATCTAGCCACATTGCAGGCTAATGCATGAAATGTTAAAAAAATAATGTATTTAGTAGGCTAACAAATAACGCTTAAAAGCTGGCTGTAATTCAGTCATTTAGGAATAAATTAATCTTGAATTAATAATTAGCATAAAGCTGGTTAAAATCTGCTGTGCGACTAGTAAATGTATGATGAGAAATCACTGAGGTAAATTTAGTTTTTTTGCTAGCGTTTCTGAAGGTTGTCAGTGTCCACAGAGCCGCTAGAGGTCAGTGTGTCACTCTGGTAAAACTGACAGTCTTCCGGTCCTCGTAGTTTACTTTTGGTACAAAAACTAAGCTATATTCAGGTTCATAGGTGGATCATTGAACTTTAACCAACAAAATTGTTCGAACACGTTATATCGTAACTCATTGTAGCTTCGTTTGTTAATATAAATCTTTGCAAAAGTGTTTTGCGGGTGACCTTTGCTCCTGTTTGTTCCTCCAGAGTTTCTCTCACTCATCATGTGTTCGGTCGAGATGTCAGAAGGCTCGGTTCGGGTGGAGATCTGCGGAGATCAGACGCTGTTCTACCGACAGGCGCTTCCGTCGAGCGGTACCGGTAAACTCTGCGTCCTGTTGCTGCACGGGATCCGGTTCTCATCGGAAAACTGGCTGAAGATCGGGACTCTGGAGACTCTTGCGGCCGCGGGTTACCGAGCTGTGGCGATAGACCTGCCAGGTGAGCCATAGGTACAATACCATGGTGGTACAGTAATGAGGGGACCATCAGATGCTAATACTATGGTATAACATGGTACAGTGATTGTATCATCAGATGGTAATACTATGGGAGGCCACTTTAGGTTATAGGCTACCCCATGGTACTGTGATGTGGTATCATGAGATGGTAATACTATGATACTTTAAAATATACCATGGTCAGTGATTCTATCATCAGATGATAATAATGGTACTTATAATTACCATATTTATTTTCCATAATATTAGCACGGAACATAACTAAAGTCTTATGACTGTGCTCCCGTCAAAAACTATGGTACTTTTTGTAAAATGTAAACATATTCATATATTTTTTTTGTTTATTTGTCATTATGGCTATATAGAAAAATGAATTAATATTATTATCATTATATATTTAACTATAGCATTCAGTTGCCTTTAAAATGGACAGTGATGTAACGAAAAAAAAAGAAAGAATATATTTTATGTATAAAATACTTAATATTTTGGTAACGCTTCCTTTTACAGTCCAGTTACCCATGTAAATACTATGTACTTGTTTTAGTAACTACAATTACTGGGTAATAACTAGTACTACCCCTGTTCCATGTACTTACCTTATACTAGCCAGTACTTTCTAGGTAAGTACTGGACTGTAAAAGGAAGCGTTACCAATATTTTTTTTTTTTTACAAAAGTACTGTTCTGGCAAAAATAACCATACGTGTATCATGGTATATTTATATACTTTTTGTTAATAAAAGGAATTATTTAAATATATTCTTCGCTATTATTATTATTATATTATTAGTATATATGGTTAATCAAATATATATATTACAAATTTTGGTTCGTTAGATGTATTTGGTCCGTGTTGTGTTCATATTTCATTTGAACTGCACCAGGGTTGTTTGGACTTATCTTTTCAGTTGTTCTGGGTCCTCTTGTTTGGTGTACACAACCGAACCGCTCTAACTGAGCAATCGCACCAGGGTTCGTTTTAATCCAACCAAACATGCCGAGTGTGAACACACCTTTAGTCTCTCTCACTAACTTGATCATCGTCTGCTGTCTCTCCTCCTAAAGTGGCTCATTTCTGTGTCATTGCTCGCTCAGGCCTGGGTCAGTCTAAGGCGGCTCCGGCCCCGGCTCCAGTGGGTCAGCTGGCTCCAGGTGTGTTCCTCAGACAGGTGTGTGAGGGTCTGAACACGGGTCCTGTGGTGGTCATCAGCCCGTCTCTCAGTGGCATGTACTCGCTGCCGTTCCTCGTCCAGCACTCGGAGCAGGTCAAGGCCTATATCCCTGTAGCTCCTATCTGTACAGAGAAGATCTCAGCAGAGCAGTACAGCGGCGTACAGGTGACATATCTATCTATCTATCTATCTATCTATCTATCTATCTATCTATCTATCTATCTATCTATCTATCTATCTATCTATCTATCTATCTATCTATCTATCTATCTATCTATCTATCTATCTATCTATCTATCTATCTATCTATCTATCTATCTATCTGTCTGTCTATCTATCTATCTATCCATCTATCTATGGCTAAAAATGTAAAAATGTGTGATTTACAACCTTATGTACCTGCACAGACTCCAGCTCTTATAGTTTATGGAGACCAGGACACTCAGCTTGGGGAAGCGTCGCTAAGCAACCTTAGCCATCTACCCAATCACAAGGTGGTGGTAATGAAGGGGGCGGGGCATCCTTGTTACCTTGATGATCCAGAGACCTGGCATAAGGCAATCCTCGACTTCCTACAGTTGTTGTGATCGTATTAAAAGCCCTAATACAGTAAAAGTTTAAACATTAATTACATAACCAATATGAAGTACATTTAATTATAACTGAATTATCGTGTCAGAAACACTCAGTTTTTTGCTATGCAACTTTGCATAATCACATCTTTTTGTGCTTTTATTTGCAAAGCTATTCATGTGGACGCCTGGCATTTAAATCCCGCTCAACATAGCCTACTTATGACTACTGTAATAGTGCAATTTTTCAACTTTTCTGCTTTTAAAAGACAAATAATTAGAAACTGCAACTAAAACCCAATCATTATGTAGTACAGTATTGTGGTGCCACACGTTAACATTGGGACCAAAGACAATGTTTCTGATGAACCTCTATATAACATGTTGAATGCACCAGAAAAATAAACACAACACAATGCACTGAAGTGAAAAATATGAACATTATTTAATAACTGATTCTCTGTAATAAACAATTTGAAAATATTTTACAAGGAGTCACAGACACAATATTTTACAAATTTTCTGGTCTTTTTTTTGTTGTTGTCTGTACAAAAAAATGGAGCAACGTGGACCCAGAGACGAGGCACTGAGCCCCCAACACACAATCCAATAAACGAACCAAAGAAAAAAACGCTCACCATGATTTCAGACCTCAAGTCATGAGTATTATCAGCAGTATTGTGTTTCTATTTTTTTTAATCGTTAATACATTTTAAAACCTCACTCATGTTAAATTCAGTTTCTCCTTTGTACGTTTTTTTAATATATATTTTTTGTACACATTTGTCACGGAACACCAGACTAAAGACTACGTAATCACATACACACGTCTCGCTGATGGAAACGCGCCTACAATGATGTTGCTTTGAAGGGGGAGGGGCTAGAGGAGGGTCTGAGCTAATGACTCCTCCCAGTGGGTGGGTTATACATCAGGCCCCTCCCCTTGCGCAAGCTGCTTCCTCTTTTAAGCTTTTCTTTTTAAATACTTTTTTTTCTCTTTTTTTTTGGCAAAAGCAAATCTTTCAGACCACTTAAAAACAAGGACTTTTGTTCCACAGTGTACTTGGAATTGTGACACAAGACCGACACATTCATGATCATTTAATCGCAGTGTCTTGCCAAAATGTGTTTCGCTAATTCAGGCAGTTCAGTGCCCCTGTACATCGACAGTGTTCCAGTTTTAAAACAATTACACACTTTCCCCCCTAAAAATAAAATACAATAATAATAATAAATAATATATATAAAAAAAAAACGTCTGGTGAAGTTTTCAACCAACTCACCAGAATAAAGAACAAGGCATTTTTCCCAACTTTCAGAGCGCTCTTTGCCCTGATATGAAGTAAAATCGTAGACCGTTTCCATAATCAGGCAAAGAAAGAGGTACACGTTAGCCGTTTAACAGGTTTCAACATTAAAGTAGTTTTTAAAGGAATATTTCGCCCAGAAATGAACATTATGTCATCATTTTACTCACCATCACGCCATCCAGGAGAGCTAAGGAGTCATTTTCCAATGAATAACAACTTCTCAGTGATTTGAAATATATTACACAAGGCATGAGGACAACTTTTATGATATTTTTATTGTGCATTTCTGTCCTTTTAGGAGCTTAAAACCCCCGGTTGATATCTTTAACTATACTTTTAAATGGCACTTGGAAAACCCTTTAAACGTGAATGGAAAACCTTGAGGGTGAGTAAATGTTTTAATTTTTAGGTGAACTATCCCTTTAATTTTGCTTTATCTTACCGACGCCTCGGTTTTTGCCACTAAGGTATGGGACCAAAGGCTTAAACAGTCTTTTTAAAAATCACATATGACCTTTTATTTCATAATTTGTGTTTTTCCATTTATAGGTATCAATGGGGTCTAATATATATATTGATACTGTAGATGGACTCATAAATCCATCCGGATGTGGATTATAAACAGTCATATGTGATAGTGTGAGGATCAGGATTGCATTCAAGTTCAGATATTAGTGATATGTACAACTCTTAACACAACATTTAGCATATTTACCTAGTTCTGAAGGTGAATGAAAAACAATGTAAAGAATCGTGTCCACGAGCATCAGACATCGCTCACCTCTCAAAAAATGGTGCGTACAAAATACATGGCATCCTGGCAGCTTTTACATGAGATAACGAGAAAATAAGTAATAGTTCACCCAAAATAAATTCTCGTTTACTCACCCTCAAGTCATATATGGATATGTCCTTTCCATACATTTGTTTCCTACAGAAGAATGAGGGGTTTAGAACGACACGACGGTGAATAAAAGATGACAGAATTTTAAATTTCGGGTGATCTTTTCTTTTCAAACAGACACAGATAGAGGGGATTTTGAACATGTTAAGTGCTGTCTTTTTAAATTGCACAGGCAAATAAAACAGGCTTTGCCTCAAGACAGACAGATTTGAAACATTCGTTTGACACGGATCATTCCTTCAACACCAACAATGACAATACTCTCGAAATACTTTTTCTCAATTTTTCAGTTATTTCACGTAACAGCAAACATTGATTCTTTTCCTCAACCATCAGCAAACCTTCATACACAGATAAACACTCACTCCCCTCACACACTGGACAAATAAACTACAGCAGGGAAGTATGTGTGAATACATCCTCTGTTATGATGGATTGAGGTTACGTAGAGCAGTCGGTTCAACTCCAAAACCTACTTTACCAAAACTCAAAAGCAACTTAGCAGTATGATCCAACTTTGGCAAAGCTCTTTCAAAGACAAGCCAAGGGGTCACGTCTTGCCATGGAGCTTTACTCTGCAGGTGGTGGCCACTGAAATGCCAAACGTGCAACTATGAACAAGCGAGGTTCGGATTGAAGTTAAATGCATAAAGTGCTTGTCAAATTTTAGTACATGTAGGCATGGAGCTGAAGGGTATGGCAAACACTGCGGCTCAATAATACTCAAAATGAAAAAGATAAATCGCATTCCCTTATGCCAGTCAGGTTACTTGTTTGGAGGCACTGGCTGTGTTCGGAATAGCATGCTATTATGCTGTATTTACGTATTCCCACAATGCAATGCACTCAAATTGACCTACCATTTCCAGTGTGATGAATGACTGGAAACAAAATCAACTTTGATTATCTCAACTATATCGCTCTTGACTAGGGTTGGGTACCGAAACTCGGTGCTCTGACGTAAACGGTAGTAACCAGACCGAATAAGAATAAGATTAAGATTCTGACCGAATAAGATTCTTGACCTGGTATCGGTATCGAAACAATAATTTTGGTATCGTGACAACACTAGTGCACACACGCAAGTCTCTCGCTCTCTGCCTCTCCGTAGTGCGCGCACTATACAGCGCTCTGGCTCGCTCGCGCTAGATTCCAGGAGATTTTAATTAATTTGCGGGCATGCGGGAGATTCCCGGAACGTCTGCGGATAGCGAGGGCATTAATGAAGATGCCGAAGACAAAACGCTCCAAGGTTTGTCTGCATTTCACGTGTAAAATTACTCTTCAGAACGATTGTCTTCGCGCCGTCTTGACGCTCACGTCATCATGTTATAGCGCGCGCATCATCTGCTCCTCAGATTTCTTTCTTCGGCAGCGAACGCACCAGTAACCGGAGACGTTCTCTTTCATAGGTTTACTCAAAGCTGCGTAGCTAAGACGCAGTGGGAACAAAAGAGAACAAACTCGCCAAGCTAAACGCTGCGTAACTAAAATGACCAGATAACTAACATGACTGGTTCAAGCAGACAAAACAAGGGAACCTGTAGCCATTTCGGTACTAGATTACCCTGGTAGTAATCTCTATTTATCTCCAGTATTATTACATTGTTTGATACAATATTGTTTTATTATTTGATATTATGTATTTTATATTGGTTTTTTTATTATTAATATATGCTACGTATTTATATTGTTTAAAGATATAAGTTTATATTGTGTCCAGTTTGCCCCTGTAAATAAAGGGGTATTAGCCTATTTTTTGACAAAGTGTGTGCGGTTTCATTTTCTTAGGCCCCGTCCACACTACTGCGTTTTCGTTTAAAAACGGAAACCTTTTGCTAAATTTGCACCTCCCGCCCAGACTAAAACGGGAAAAACGAAGACCTAAAACGGAGAAGTTTGGAAACGCTGCAGCTCCGTTTTGCGTTTTGAATCTCCGGAGGGCATTTTAGTGTAGACGGGACAAAATGTAGGACTTCAGAAACGCTGACGCAGGGGCTGACGCTCGGCTCCATGATTGGGTGTTATCAGTCATGACGTATCCTTCCCTGATTCGTCAATCACTGTTTACACCGGCACGCACATGCCCAGTTTTGGTGAATGGTCACGTGATCCGCGTTTTCAGTCGTTTTAATGTGGACGGAGATCATTTCTAATACGCAGATAAAACGCTGGTGTGGACGGAGATCGCATTCGTTTTAATTCTCCGATTTTAAACGAAAACGCAGTAGTGTGGACGGGGCCTTAAGTACCGTTTCAAGAACCGTTTAAAAAATACAGAGTAGGTAGTGGTATCGGATAAAACCCAACCGATACCCAACCCTACTCTTGACTTATGTGATCAGTTCATCATTTGAACACAAACTCGGGTTAAAAACGCAAAATAACATTTTTTTCTTTACCGGCCATGGCTAAACATGCTCAATATTGAGGTCATGTGACCAGAACATAGCATGTTCACCAGTAAACATTGGTGAGTATTTTTTAAGAGTAGCCTGAAGAATACAGTATGCAGTACGCTAGTACTCTATTTCCATCACAACCTGTTTGACTATCGTTTTAAGGCCCGTGAATGACTTTAACTCGTACTGAACTGACTGAGGGTGAAGCTCGATCTCCACCATGGTCACTGCTGTCCACTATAAAGTGCATCAAGGCACAGCTAAAAGAAGGTTGATAGAGGGCCCAAAACAAGGGTTTTTCATCGCATTACTAACATTTCATCATAAACGATAATATCATGACAGATATTAGAAACAAAACTCTATGCAAATACGAAAGAGCAGATTCAAAATGCTGTTTTGGGCCTTATCTATATATATATATATCACATGATCACATTGACTAAGATCATGGTAACGACTAAAATCCATCAGTGCAAAAAATGGTGCAAACAAACAGCATGTGTTGTGATCAAATGCAATGTCGACATTCTGAGATTGTGAAAAACTGTACAGGACAGAATTGTACAGACTGCAAACTGACATCATCGCTAAAATACTGCATTTCAATGCATCAAAAATCTCATCTTCACCTACATGTTTTCCATTCAGTGACCGTGTCTGTCATGCTCCAAAAAAATAGATCAATAAAAGCAGTCCATTTGATTTGTGTTCATATGATAGCTGATCATGACTGCTTTCATGGGACTTTTATTGTACTTTATTTGTCTTTTTGGAGCTGGAAAGTCATGGTCACTATCGTTCCGATTTTTATATTTCTCATTCGGTGTTTCCACAGAAAAAAAACAAGTTTGGAACGACATGAGGGTGAATGAATCAAACAGAAGTGTCATCTTTGAGCGAACTAGTCTTTTAAAAATGAACCCATGCTTTTACATATTAGCTGCAAATATTATATAACTGAGGCATTAATATAGTTTCAAAGTTTCCACAAATAAAAGCCTAACCTAATGGGGTCAGGGTAGTGATGTACATAGAAATAATAAATATATGAAGCCCTTTGTGACTGATGAAGGAATGGTGTGATACTGCTTTTATTTCACTTTCACTTTCTTTTTCTGTGGTTTTCCTACCTCCTAATTTGGCTAGAAAAATTCGACCACGTAACAAGTCTCATTTTGGCAAGAAGTAGATATAGTGCATAAATAAATAAATGATAATTGAATAAATAACATCTATCGTCTTCCCTTTGTCATTAAATACCCTAATATATGGAGGTATGTTTTAAATACTCACATTTTTTTGAGAATCACTTAAAATTCTGCACATACTCGGTTATTTTCTTATTACCGGAAGCAAGACGGCGTCAGAATGTCCTGTAGCCTCATGACACGGGTTACAGGATGAAGATGAGGATGACCTTTCCCCTTTAGAGGTGGACTCAAACGAAACTCAACCCCGTTTACGGCCACGAAGCCAGGAGGGAACAGTCCGTGTCATTTTCCACCACGTCGTCGTTTCCAAGATGGCCGTCGGTTTCTCATCGCTAGCTTCCTGTTTTCACGAAGACACTTTTAGCTCCTCCAACAAATGCTCTTGATTGGCAGGAGAGGACAAAGTTCTGCAACGGTCACTAAGCAACAACCCGTGAAGCTAAGTGGATGAAGCAGTACGACTGGGCTTCCATATAAGGGCAGAAGGAAGTCCCTTTAAATTACCTATGACTAGAGCAACGGGGAGATAAAGGAGAAATGCGGAATTAAGGAGACGAGAAGGAGGGAGAGAAGGACAGGAGGATGGAGTTAAACATAGGGGTGGGCCAGAACAGACAGGAGGAGGAGCTGGAGGAGGAGTAAAGTGAGGAGGGAGGGGCGGAACGAGTGACCCCGCCCACAGTCTGATGTGTTCTCCTGCAAGAGAGAAACATGTGCTTTGGTTAATACTCTGTTATATGCCAAAACAATATTGGGTTTATGTACAACTGTCAACATGAAATCACATTCGCAAACTGCATTACTTTGGATATATTCCTTCAGAATAACGTTCACTGATGAAACTTACACAATAAGATCAGGAAAATGTTTTAAAGGAAGAAAAAAAGGGTGAATTTTGATTTCATGTTGACTTTAATGTCTATGTCTGGCACTCCGGACGATAATTTCCCTCAGTTTGTAAAAAAGAACGGAGAAGTGTCTAATATTGCAAGTGTTCACGTTGTCAAAACTCGAAATATTTAAGATATTTTAGATAAGCAGAACTGGCCGATTTTTATTTTGTACTCAGACATTTTAATTGTTCTTAACTTGAAATATTTGAGTAAGCTAATTCATACATTTAACTTAAAATTATCATGTTGTCTCAACTTAAATATTTTTAGTAATGGAAACTTGGCTAAATCAGTAGTGCTAACCAGCTAATCGGTAACAGAATGCTTTTACATCATAACTGCATAACATAGCAATACAGCAATATGTACTAAAAAAACCTGTTGAATTTATCTGAGGGGTAATAGCACTTATGTATGTTGTCCTACTGTTAGTTTAACTGCTTATATTGTTCTCATTTGTAAGTCGCTTTGGATAAAAGCGTCTGCTAAATGAATAAATGTAAATATAGAACCCTATAAAACTAAAATATCAAACATTAAACGCTACTAAATCTCCCACTTAACATTAATCTTGCACAAAAAAATATTATATAACACTTGATTTTAGCATTTATTCTCAAGCATGCTGGAAAATAGAAGTTTCAGTTAAATTTAAGTTTGTCTAAATTAAAAGGAACAAGTTCATAAAACTCAAAACAGTAAAGCAATTCAGATTACTTAAAATGTGTCAGTTTTGTGAACTTAAGAGGAAAAGAAAGTTGTGAGTACTCCTAAAAGTTTAACTAATTTGTTTCATTTAAGTTTGCTCTACTCAAACCAGATGATTAGTTTGAGCATTAGGGTTTACGGAAATGTTACTCATATTTTTGTTAATTATATGCTACTTGGTTATACATTATGGATATTATTCTTGTGAGCAGGAATTACAGAACGTATTATGCCATCCATAGACAGAATGTTTCTTTGGATAAACAAGTGGAAGCATGTGAATGTGTACGCACTGTAACATTGTAGTCGAAACAGCTCGTGGTTCCTTTTCTATACCGGGCTGTTGCCATTGACTCGCATGTGTTTGTTTCTTTGTCTGAGAAAGGGAGGGTGTTAAGGAATGTCTTTTTAACAAACTTACACTACCATTCAAAAGTCTGGGGTTTGTAAGCAAAAAAAATGACATGTGAAATGAAGAAATGTATTAGTTTATTCAGCAAGGACGCATTGAATTGTTTAAAAGTGACAGTTAATATTACAAAATATTTAAATTCCAAATAAATGCTGTTCTTTTGAACTTTCTATTCATCAAAGAATCCTGAATAAAAATGTATCACTGTTTCCACAAAAACATGAACTGTTTTCACCAGCGATAATAATCAGAAATGTTTCATGAGCAGCAAATCATCATATCAGAGTGATTTCTGAAGGATCGTATGACACTGGACACTCGAGTAATGATGAATAAATGAGATTTTAAAATATATTCATCTAGAAAAGCAGATGTTTATGCTGAAGGATACATTCCGTCTCCACCTGAGACAGTTTCTCTATTTCACAGGAGTTGCAGGACAGTCTTTCAGCCACCACAAACAGCAGGTTGGTGTTGTTTATTCTCTTAGCATGAATTAATCTGTAAAACAGACACATTTTTCAAAAAAACAAGCGTTCATCAGTATATAATCTACAGTGAGAGCATGACGGGAGTGTGTGTGTGTGACCTGGAGCAGTTGTCACAGTCCTGCAGTATGTTGTAGGAGCTGCTGAGGTTACTGAAGTAAAACTGCGTCTGGACCGTCACACAGCTGGTCTCTCTGTGGTCCATTCCTTCGGCATCGACCTCATCTACATCCACACACACACATCAGATTTGTCTTATTGATTCCCTTAAACAATGACCTTTTAGAAATCAATGTAAACGTCACACACCTGTCATGAACCAACTCTGATAGGTGAATCCATACAGCATCTGCTGCAGCAGTGACCTAAGCACAACACACACACACACACACACTCCTGTGTTTACAAGCTACTACATCATTGAGATCAGTCATTATAATTGACTGCGCCAGAAACTCACCAGGCAGCCGCTGACGTCCACCAGGCAACATTTAACACATCAGCAATAGTAGGCTGAGAGGAAACACATGACATTTGATCATCCATCCAAATACAAACTCATCTTTATCTGTCTATTCATCCATCTATCCTTGTATTCATCCCTCGATCCATCCAATCATTCGGTCATATATATATATATATATATATATATATATATACACACACACACACACACACACACTATTACATTATTTATTATTTTTTGAAATGTTCAGTTTATTTTAATTTTAGTAATTCTGTTGTGTGCTTTGTCAATTTTATTGTTCTATTGTTCAATTTTATTGTTACAACAATTATATTTCTATTTAGCTCTATTTTATTTTTTATTACTTTTAATACTTCAACTCAAGTTATTTGCCAAAATCAACATTTCATTTAAGTTTTTCATCTATTATCTATATGTTCTTTTATTATTACTTTATTTAGTTAGTTATTTTCTAATTTATTTTTTTATATTTCTATTTAGCTCTATTTTATTTATTTTTTTAGTACTTTTAATATTAAACTTAAGTTATTTGCCAAAGTCAACGTTTCATTTAAGTTTTTCATCTAATATCTATATTTTTTATTTTATTATTACTTTATTTCAATTAATGCAAAATATTTAAAAGTTAATTCTGTAGTAATCCTGTTGTGATTTTGTAATTTCTATTAGTTTTTTTAATATTTCAATTTAGATTTATTTTTTTATATACTTTAAGTTTTTCATATAATATATATATATATATATATATATATATATATATATATTATTATTTTATTTCTATGAATAAAATGATTTGTAATATGTGCTTTTGTCATTTTTATAAGTTATTGTTTTTTTATATTTCCATTTAGCTTTCAACTTATTTTATTTTAGTTAGTTGCCAAAGCAGCATTTCTCATGTAAGTTTTTTTAAGTTTAAGTTTTTCATCTAATATGTATATTTTACTTTATTTTATTTTCTATTATTACTTTATTTCAGTTTTTAATGGTTCTGATATAATTTAATAATAGTTAACAATAACAACTCTACATTCTGTAATCCAGATTACAAACGTATTGTTTATACAGAATGTACCTTAAAATTTTGCAACAATCCAAATACTCATTTACATGTGCATCCATTCCGAAGAAAACTTTTTAGCAAATATTCAGTCTTTTCCAGTTCGTAAAATGTAAATAAACACACACAATGGCACCACACATGTGTGCGAGGTGTTTTCAAATTCAAATGTTTACGTGGCAAATATTTAATATTTAAAAGAGCATTTAAAATTGACACCAGCCCGATTTCATTTAATTTAATCGTATTTCATTTAGATTGACTGAGGTGTTCACGTGTCCGACTGAGATTCGGATCAGATTATGAACCGATTATTAGGTTGCATGTAAATGTAGCCATCGTCTAATCCCAGCCATCCATCCTCTTACCACAAACACTCCTCGCGGGGCGGCCCCTGTGTTGCTGCTGGGCACGGGGTCACACACTGACTGATAGTCGTAGGACTGCTTGCGTTTGTAGAAGGAGTTGTTGTAGAGGCTGTAAAATAGAATGGGGTCGACTTCGCTGAAGAACATCCCAATCTACAAATAAAAGAGGAAGAGCACAGGGTGAAAAACAGGAGCAAACAGTCTGTTTTCACATCACTGTCCTGTTGAACTTCCTGACCTTATTCCAGTGGTCTTTCTGATTGGACATGACGAGGAAGCCGCCGTCATCTATCAGATAACAAAGCAAGTCCTGCAAAGAACAAGGACAGCTTCTAGTAAACGCATTACGTACCTGTAGTGCGTGGGTTAATGTCAGACATGGACAATCAATCAGTCAATTTAAATGGAGAATGATGGTAATATCACTAGATCAATCAGCCATAGACTTAATGGACACACTCTGAAAAGAAGCTGTGAATGAGGATAGATCGGATCTTTAGCTCTCAGTATTGAGTCTCTTACATCACTGTTGGCTTCACAGTCCATTTCACAGCCACTGGTTGGTCCACACTGTCAGGAAGGAACAACAGTATTTAGCAATAGTACTTGTGTGTGTGTATATTTAAGTGTGTGTGTGCATTTTACCGTTTGAGAGCCTTGCCGGTTGCTGTCTGTGTGGTTGCTTGCCAAGATCTTGAATTTTTCAGTCCAAGCCTCAAGATCAAGCTTTACACCCACAACTAAGATAGCATAAGACAGAAAAAGGCTGAGAAAAAGACACCCTAAAACCTCTGGTCTACAATTAAAATGTGACCCAAAAATGAGTGGGAGTGTGCACAGGCTGATCACAAGATCAAAAAACTTTACGTTTTATAAGCACACATGCTTGCCTTGCTAGACTCTCCTGTTCGAACTCGTTCATCCAAATGAACAAATCTTTTTTACGAGTCATTTCATTCATTCCTTCGTTGAATGAACGAAATGACTCGAAAAAAGATTTGTTTTTGATGAACGAGTTTCAACAGGAGAGTCACGAACGCGCATCACAGATTAGAGCAAGGCGTGCATTTGTGCTTATAAAACTTTTTTTTTTTAAATGAGCGATCGTTTCGCTAGATAAGACCCTTATTCACCGTCTGAAATCATTTAAAGCCCTTTGAACAGTTTGCAGTTTGCACTGAAACTCTCATTTGGACCTTGAACCGTTTGGTTCCCATTGAAGTCCATTATATGGAGAAAAATCCTGGAATGTTTTCATCAAAAACCTTCATTTCTTTTCGACTGAAGAAAGAAAGACATGGACATCTTGGATGACATGGGGGTGAGTAAATTATCAGCAACATTTTTTTTAAAGTGAACTACTCCTTTAACAGAGTTGACTTTACAACAATGTTCAGAGCAGAATATGTCATCCTTCTAAACCCAGCACTTCTCTGTGCTAATCCACCTGTCAGATAACCCTACTGGAACACGATGATCATGCAAACCACAGCATATCCACTGTAGATTCGTAGTAGAAAAAATGTATTGCACTGAGAAAGATCACGTCTTCAAACACAGATGCTGTTTGGACAGTAAATGACAGATATCCAGCCTTACATTGCGTAAAATGAAGTTCTTCAGCTATTAAAATCCCACATTTGATCTTGCCATTGTTTGCACACACAGGCTGTATCATTTGGTTTGTTTTAAAGGGCTTCCATGTGAACCCTATTTTTTATTTTGTCATTTGTGGAGAAGTTTTATTGTACCTGCAGGTTTGAGGTTTTTGTTTCCTACGGTAATGTCCACTGCTGTGCTAACCAGAATGCCAATGGTGTCGTTCTCTGGATTCAGCATGTCATCATTGCCTGAAAAAAACCCCCAAAAAACTGTTACATAACCAAATTAACAATATATTATATAAATGATACTGTGATTCAAATTCTTATGTGACTGTAAGGACAGTTTAGTCTGATGTGTTTCTATAATAACACACACACACACTCACCGGTGCGATAGGGGGCTCTGAAGATGTAGCCCTTGTTGTCCAGACTGCGACGGTAATAACTAGCATTAAATGGCTCTGGATCCTCCTCCCAGGTCTCAGCGGCCCTGATGCACGCACACACACACACTTTTCCTCAGCAGGTATTTATAATAACACAGTGACAAAGATAAAAAAAAATGAACCTCACTCACTTATTAGGGAAAACCCGTGTGACGCCTCCATCTGTGGCCGCAAAGACTGCCAGAAAGCCATACCTAGAGGAACGCAACACACACATTTACAGTTCCTCTAGCTCTAATGAAGGTGCTTTTGTGCTTGAGATTAGGATGATGCTAAACTAGCATGGTGTGAATCTGCTAATAAATCCAGCGGTTCATTCTGAATATGAACATACGTGTTGAGGTCCTTGGTCTTCCAGACTTTATCTACCAGCTGTCTAATGATGCCCGTGTCCAAGATCAGATTATGCAGCAAGAAATTGTCACCTGCATGGAATAATGATGATAATATTAGGATATATGAGCTGATATCTTAATACAAGATTGTTCTGAGTTCAAGAATTATTATCTCTGTTGTTCAAAAAAAAATTAAAAAAAAATGTCAAAAAATTTCAGTATAAAATATAAGCATTAGATGAAAAACTTACAAAAACCAAAACTGAAAATTAGTTACAACTGAAACTGAAAAAAGTTACAAAACAAAAATTGGGAACTGGAATAGATAAGTACTAAAATAACAAAAACAAAAATGAATTAAAGCTATAAATAAAATGTAAAAATGACAGTAAAAAAGCACAGTAACTTAAAAAAAATTAAAATGAAATCTGATCATATAGAAATGAAAGTTAACCAAAAATAATATTTTTATATTTTTATTTACATACTATTATAGTATTCATTAATATTAATGAATACTATAATAGTATGTAAATAATACTTCTAAAATACAAATAATTATGTGGGGTCCATGACAGTATCCACAAAAAAAAAAAAAAAAAAAAAAAACATTAAAAAATGTATGTTAGCAGTTTGTTAAACAGATTCTTAGGTGGTTTAAAGTGGTCTCAGCTGGTTTCTTAGCTTGGGCAAGTCAGTTTTCTTGCTAAAACGTGCCCAAAACCCTTCTAAAACCAGCCAGCAGACTTGCTCACACCAGCAAGGCTGGTTTTAGCTGGCGTTTGGTTAACTGAAAGACGGCAAAAGTAGTGCAAGAAGACCTTAAAACAGATTCCTCAACAATCCTTTCAAAAGTCGTAAAGTCAGTCAATAAATCACACACTGGTAAGAGGGATGATATGAGACATTTGTAAGATCTGCGACTCACATTGTTTGGAGTCTGGTGTGACCTTCTCCATCAGAGCGATGAAGTTGAGCAGGAACTCTGTGTTGTTGTTAGAAAGCTCCAGTTCTTTGCAGTATTCCCTGAGGAAAACACATGTCATTCTTCACTGACAGGACACACATATCAAAATTAACTTCAAAAACAGTTATATCATAGTATATAATAAATATTTCACGTTGCTCACATTCATGTATACATAATAAACACACACAAAACACCAAATACATATATAAAACAACAAACTATTCTTAACCAGTACTTAACAGAAACATCATTAAAACAAGATAAATTGACCTGAGAAGTAAAACCAGTGTATTTTGTCTTGATTCATTGGTGGATTTAAGGATAAACTCTTGCCTAAAATACACTTATAATATGCATTCTCGCAAAAATCTCAGTTAACTGTATCTTGTTTCAAGGAAGTTTTTACTGGAAAACAGAAGATGATTTTTGGAGTGTATATGCAAAGTACAAACACACAGAGAGATGATCATTCATAAACTCATGCACATGAACATCTCTAGATCCATCAGTTGCAAAGTGAACCTTCCCCTTGATACTGATGAAGGAAGTGAGGAGAAGGCCATGCACACAGATACAAAGGAGACGCGCGGGCGGGCGAGAGCTGCAGCGATGAGATGTGGAGAATCTGCTGATCCACGACAATGAGCTCAAACACAGAGATACCCAGAGGAAGATTTACAGCTCAGAGGTTTGGCTTTCATCACATGGGACGTTTTTTTCTTAAATTGTCTATAAAATTGTGCATAGCAAAGATGAACGTTTGAGCTCAAATTGCATTAAGTGCACACTAAAATCTCACAGCAGTTTGAGACACTGTTGAGATCTCTCCTGAAATCTAAAGGAGACACATGTGAGATTACTGGGGTCTTTTTCTCAGGTTAAAAATCTGTAAAGCAGGAGATTTAAAGGAACTTTCCAGGTTCATAACAAGTTAAGCTTTATCAACAGCTTTCATTACCACAGAAAAAAACTCGAGGGGCTTAAAGCTGAAAGTTTGTAAAACAAGCAAATATCACATTTATTATAATATATAGTACTACTGACAGTGAAAGTATATTAGGCCAGACATAGCCTAGTTAGGTGTAGTAATTTTTGGAACCAAATATTAGTGTCATTTTAACTGTAAAATATTGAAAAAACGCTACAAAAAAGTAAGTAAGAACAGTAAGTTCCTATATTATATACAGGGGAAAAACTCGAATACATTTCATGTAATAAGATTACATGCAATTTACAGTAAAATACTAAAAAAGGGCAAATCGAATTATAATTTACAGTGAAAAACTGTAAACAAACATTCCCAGAATTCCCTGTGTGACATTTGACATTTGAAAATATTTTGTTAACAATTATGCACATTTGGGTTCCCTTTCAAGGGAACTCGCGCTGCGTGGATTTGACGCTGAGGGAACGCTTCGCGTGATGACGTCTTGAAGCACATGTAAAATCAGTCCAATAGAGAGCCTAAGTTCCTCCCCTTCCAGTCGACCATCATGGGACCTTATTTCGGAAAAATATTGAATGGTAGTCAATGGCGAGAGACAACAAATATTTTGATCTCGTTTGAATTATGCCTTGAATTACACATATGATGTTTGTCAATTTAAAAGATACATTTTAAAGTAAAGAAAGTCGCAGTTTGATGTAAAACCGTTGAGGTATAAGACTGTGAAAATACGTAATTACAAAGACTACAAACCCCAAAGGTGCGCATTTTCTCTCAATGAATGAAGCTAACTTTACTGAGGCTAATGTCTGTCATTGTTTCTACAGTCTTACGTTATAATCGTAACGTTACGCCGTCATACCTGAATGTTTTGTACCAGACTGCACACACACGAGCAGCGGATCTCACTCGTTGTTTCGCTTCCCGGGAGATGTAGTTCACAGAGCGCTTTTCACAGAAAACTAAATGTTACTCTTCTGTTTTATGACAAACTGCGACGTTTTTGACTTTCAGAATTATCTTTTAAATTGACAAACATCATATGTGTAATTGTGGGCACAGTTCAGACGGAATAAAAAGATAAGTTGTCTCTCGCCATTGACTACCATTCATATTTTTTTCCGAAATAAGGTCAGATGAGCCGGAAGCGGAGGGGCGGGACTTAGGCTCTATGGTGTGGCGGGACGTAGGAGGCGGGTGACGTCACGAACCAGGAAACTATAAAGTTTCGAGGCTTCCAGTTCGGTACGCATACAAACCGAACGATTCCTTGGACTATTTTTCCTGCTGACACAATTTGCTCTGGCACAGTCACAACAACGTTGCGTAACATCAAATGGCAAGCGTAATGAAAGCGGAACGAAACTGCGCTACTCATTAAGTTCTTCACGGATTGTTTATCAGTTCGGACCAGCAACATCTGTGCAGCGCGAGCCGATCCAGAGCCAGTCTAACGGAGAGCCTTGGCACTTCCTATTAGCCCCGTTGTGTATCATCCTGGTTGCAGTTCCATTAGAATTCCACTGGGGGTGATCGCGGGCGAGAGCAGAATGAATGGGAGTCTATGGGGCTAAACGGCTAAATGTGTCTCTTTCACCTGCTTGTCGTTAAATCAACATAGATTTTATTGTTGATTCCGCAAGTTCAATATAGATTATAGGCCAAAAGTCGAATGAACGAGTACTTATGTCCTTTTGATTTCTTACAGGTTAGGCCGTTGTTGGCCGGAACACGCTAGCATTCTGCTATTGTGTGACGTCATCACATTTCTGACCAGATTTTTAGAACAGATAAGTGAACTTAAAAATGCAATTTTCAAAAAAGTGTATTTTCTTAGCCCTCCCTTTTGAATGCCACTTTCAAATTACTTGACAAAAAATTACATCCTGAGAAAAGTGGATTTCTGGGGGTGAAACCCCATTGACTCCCATTCATTCTGCACTCGACCGCGAGCGCCCCCGCATGGACAGAGACGCGTTACTGCAGCCAGTCCAGAACCCGGAAGTAACCAGCCAATGCCAATTCTCTTCAATTAGACATTCTCTGGCCGATCTCGATCAAGCGACACTGTTACTACACAGACAGCGCTAAGAGATCCAATAAAGAAAACATTTGAATTCGCCACTGAAGTAATAACATCACTGCGAGATCTAGTGAGAAGCATTTACATTTCTCTGTTATTAACCATAGATCTCTATTAGATCAAACAGCGTTGACGTGGAAAACAGGAGAAACATTGAGCCGTGAATGAACCAGTAATACTTTTCGTCCACAGACCAGCAACATTCACCACGGATTTAACATAGTAACACTAACTGGAACCAGTTTGGCTGGAATAGTGAAACGCTTTTAAGTACTTCACACATCTTTTTCCAGCACTTCAAAACTCAAATATTATATAAATAAATGAAGGCAATGCATGCCATGACCAAAACATTATTTGTTCATCCTTCAAAGATGACTCCCATTTATAAACCAGAAACTTTCAAGATGTGGGAAAACTCAAACTTATTTAAAAATATATTTTCTTTAAACAAACAGGAAATTTCTGTGGCATTTCTTTCTTTCCGAAAACGCACCGAACCGTGACTTTAAAACCGAGGTACGTACCGAACCGTGATTCTTGTGTACCGTTACACCCCTACTTTTGGACTGTTGTACATGAGACCCCTGCAGTGGTGGCCCAGGACCAAAGGGTTTTCCCCGAGGGAATCGCATGATGACGTTATGTGGAAGAAACCTTGGTTCCTGTGTTGGGAGCTTCTTGGCTGGGCAGCGATCCTAAAAGCGCCATTTCTCATGGGACATCAACCACCTGGAGACATTGGCCGTTTCTCTTGCCCTAAAGAACTTCCTCACAAGCCAATCGACGCAACGCAAGTTCCCTTGAAAGGGAACAGAGGTTACAGTGGTAACCGAGGCGTTTATGTTACCTCTTCTGTTGTTTAATGAATGTTTATTGCATTAGGCCGTGTGTCCACCAAACCGTTTTTCAATTGTTTTCAATGGGAGCGCCACGTTTTTTAAACGCCATGACCGTGACGAGGCGCTGAGCATTTTTTTCACGCTGAAGCGCCCGGCGTTTTTAGAGAGTTGAAAAATGTTCAACTTTGGATAAAATGCAGCGCTCATCACTGTCACTTTTTACCCAGCCGTCCAATCACAGTGGAGGAGGGGCGGGACTAAACTGCACTGACCAACTGTCATAAACATTCAAACTGCTGCGGATATTCTGTATCATAGCAATGAAACGTCTCAACGAAAAAACGCTGCGCTGCCAAAACGCTCTCAAGCGCCCAAAGCACAGTGTCTTCAGCAGAGCATCTAGCGTTTTCAGCTGGCTAAAAACACTTTGGTGGACACACAGCCTTAATTTAGTGTCATGAGTGTTCCCATGATGGTGTTTTGTGTTTCTGTATACTAGTTTAATTCAGCTTGTGGAAAGGCTACTTGTGATCAACTTCTTCATGAGGCTTACTTGCGTAACACTTTAGAATACGGTTCCTTCGTTACTGAATAACTACACAAAAACTAATGAGTAACACAATATTAACAATCTAGTAACTATTATTAACTAACAAGAAACTCTGATTAACGAACTAGTAAGTAATAGCGCACAGACGAAAGTGGTAGTTCACTATTAAGTAATCAATAACTACTATTTTTTTAATACTTCCCAGAGAACTACTGAAAAAGTTTATTAATAATCTAGTAACTACTATTAACTACTTTGTAAAAGAAACTATTATTAACGAATTAGTAAGTAATAGCTCACAGATGAAAGTGTTACTAGATACTTCTGTGGGAATTACTAATTATTTGGATCCGTATTATAAAGTGAAGATCATTGGAACTAACTAGTAATTACTCAAGTGTTACTACATGATCTAGTCATAATTTGTGCAAACGTTTGAGATTTTTGGTGAACTTTAGTATACTTTTAGAAAATGTCTTTAGTAACACTTGAGTCATTACTAGTTAGTTCCAATGATCTTCACTTTATAATACGAATCCAAATAATTCGTAATTCCCACAGAAGTATCTAGTAACACTTTCATCTGTGAGCTATTACTTACTAATTCGTTAATAAGAGTTTCTTTTAGTTAATAGCAGTTACTAGATTATTAATAAACTTTTTCAGTAGTTCTCTGGGAAGTATTAAAAAAATAGTAGTTATTGATTACTTAATAGTGAACTACCACTTTCGTCTGTGCGCTATTACTTACTAGTTCGTTAATCAGAGTTTCTTGTTAGTTAATAATAGTTACTAGATTGTTAATATTGTGTTACTTATTAGTTTGTGTGTAGTTATTCAGTAACGAAGGAACCGTATTCTAAAGTGTTACCACCACTTGCATTTTTATGGTGGTTGTCAGTATTTGTTACAGTATTTGGAGTTACCGGTTTAAATTGAAATGTTACAATATTATACTATAACATTTCCAGGTTGTTCTGTAAATATGTTTACATTTTTACTGTATTTTTTACAGAATTATTCTGGCAACCACAGCTGCCAGGATTTTTTTTGTAAAAACAACGGGATTTTTTTACAGTGTATTTTACAACTACCCGTTAACTCTTTCCCCGCCATTGACGGAATTCTCTGTGTTTATATTCTCATGTTTTTGTTCAGAATGTTGCTTTTTTAAATGAAACGCCCATTCAAGTGTTGATTAAAAAAAGAATGGATAAAGCTAGAATAAAACTCTCTATTTGGTTGTTTAAAAGCAGAGGCTGTGTTCTTTCTTTTGATATATTGCATATTCAGATATTCATGCAACAAAATTTTCTGGGGGCCATGATTTTTTTTTTAAACTTTTTTTTTTCTTTTACGCTGGTGGGGAAAGAGTAAAGTATTTTAAATAGAGCATACTTCACCTGCAGAAAATGCATTAAAGGAGCTAAACGCAAGTCTCTGAGTTTTTGCAGAACTACGCCCCCTCTGGCGACAAGCGAAACTGCAACCAGAGCTGTGCGCGTTCATGGAGGAACACACACACACATACGCACGTTTGCACGAGCTGTTCATAACTAGGAGCATCAGCCGCACACTGTGCGGCACACATCTTTTGTTACAGTCATAATGAGGTAATACAGTAATAAATCTGCAAGTCATTTAAAATATATGAAAGGAAAGGCATTCGAGTAAATTACACACTTGTGTGAGAGGGGGAAACGGGGGTAGTAGAAAACTTCGGTTTTTGTTTCCATCTCCCTGTGCTTACTGTATCCACTTATGATTGAATTATTATGGAAACACGTTCAGTTATCACTTTGTATAGGCTATTACCCGTTTGAGCCCTAGAGACGACCGGAGATCTCTCCGTTTGTTGAAAGCTTCCCGATGTTGACTCTCGTCTTATTCCGACGCATGGCACTGGACAGACAGAAGTTTTATTTTCTGTCTCACGTGGAGTTTGCGTTGGGGTTTGCAATGAGCTACAAGCCGGTCTCTTTCCGCGCCATATACAGATTTAATGAAGTGCACGTCACCGAAAGCAACAGATATGAGCTGGATTTTATTAATCATCGGCTAATTTCAAAATCAGCAAAGAGAGCAATAGGAGAGATCGGCAACAGAACTGGTAAGATCATTTAATTTCTTTACTTTTAATGAAGATGGTAGTGTTAAGCGTCTGCGACTTACTTTCACTAATTCACTTTGATTTGCGATAGATTGCGGCGCTTGATGAAGGGGCTCAGCTCAGCTGCTCAGGTGATGCGCGTCGTCATATATGACTAAAATATCATGACATATAGCTTGGTTTCAACAACCAGATGCATTTACACTTGTCCAGTTTCGTCTGTAATACGGCACAGATCACGTCCTCAAGTGGTTTGAGCGATCGAATTCAAATCCGTCTCAAATGCGTTTCGGAGGGCATTTACACCCTGGTCTTTTCACGATCGAATAGCTATCCGATCACAGAAAACACATGAAGTGACCAGGTGTAAACAGCCCATTTGAATCCATCGTCTACTTTTGTGGAAAGCTGACTAGAGTTGTGTCGCTCGAGTTGTCTTCTCTGATACGGAGAACGGCGGCGAATAGCTACACGAACCTGCCAGACATAGCCAGGCGAGCGTGAACGCGCATGACGTCACGCCCAGTCTCAGATTCGAGCCCGAATCCCTCTTATATATTTCACTGTACAGGGTTATAGAGGCGATCGCAGTGATCAAAGAAGGGCTCATTCAGCCCATCAGGCGATTGTTTAAGCATGTATGGGTTAGAAAACGGCTATTTTTAACATGAAAAGTTGCGCAATGCACCTTTAATTAAACATCCCTAGAAGAAATAAGATATGCGGTTTATACAAGCTTTAATTTACTGGCTCCAATAGAATTCAACTTTAAGTGAAATACTGTACGCATAACTAGTGCTTTTCTGTAAAATCAAAAAAAAAATATTTAAAGGTTGTTTATTAAAGGTTAAGGCAATATTGAATTATTATTTTTTCCTTAGGAGTGTACTTGTAATGAACCCAGAACAGTAAAATTCTCCATTTGTTGGTTCAGCTGTCTAATTGACACATTAAAGAGATCTTTCCTACGGGTGACGGCGAGGAGTCTCGACAGACAGAACAACAAATAAACACATTCACTTGGGTTAAAATGGAAAGACACGTTACGCACAGCAAACACAGAGACTACAGTCACTACGGTATGTTGAAAAGGAAGTTAGGGATGGACGTATGCACGAAAAAACAGGAACGTGGCTTCAAGAAGTCACACAAAGCTACCTGGGGGCAATGAACACATGTCCCTCTGACTCAAAAGTGTTTGGCAGGAGAGACTCAAAATCTGCAACAGAAACGGGCAAGATTATCCAGGGGGAAGCGGAGGGTGGAGAACACAGGGAGGCTTCTGAGAAACAAATGAACATCAGCTGCTCTTCAAAAGGTGCAGGAACGCAGTGGGGACGTTACCATACGCAACACTGAGGATTCATGGGGGAATACCAGCGTTAGCCACTATGGTGCCTTTAATGGAGTCCCATTGGCCAAAATATTGGGAAAAATTGGGAAAGCAGACAGTTTGAATATTTTGATTGGAATTTTTGTTCAAATTTCGTTCTTTCGCAAGTCGGAGAACTGGCTCGACTCCCGGGATACACATTGAGACGAAGCGAGTTCTCCGACGTCGTTTTCATAAACACTGTGGGCTGTGCCACTTTCTTTTTCAACAGGCATCAACATGGCCAACCGTTTAGCTGGGAGTGGGTGAGACAGGGGTCCTGATGGAGGTGATCACCCCAGACTGACACCGTGGAGCCGCTCCAGAGACACAATCGGAGAAAGTGCCCAGCATTGTGAAGGGCAAGAGGAAGGGCAACCCAGTTTAATCTGCTACATGTTACTGAAGCATTTGCATGTCTTCATATTCAACAAATAATGACGTTAAACAAGTAAACAAGCAGGAAATGTCACATTAGTCTGTGAAGAAAGGTATATATCCCAATGAAACCACTGTTGTGCCCAGGTAGTTTTCCCTCCACAATGTCTAGCACTTCCAGGTCAGGGGTTTTGAAGACGTAACGGCACGTCCACAGTGGCAGTCTGGAGGGTGATAGACGCACAAAGGGGTCAAGCTGATGAAAACACGGGGTGTAAGAGGAGGACGATAAACCAACCGGCCGCTACTAAGACCTCCAGCACCGACACAACAGGAAAGGACCTAAAGGAGGCCATCTAGCAAATTCATCTGCCTCTTAACTGACCATTATAAAGCATAACAGAAAAACCTAAAAGAATAAAACTGTGGCTAAACGGAAGACAACATCACATGCTCATAAAGGTCTGTATTTAACTATTCATCTGTATGGCAACATTTCTACTCAGTCTTCGAGAAATAGAAATTCAAGATCATTTATTTACCCTCAAACCGATATGAAGAACAACGAGAGGATGTTCAAACTGCTCTATTCTATTCAATGAACGTATATACTGTTATTGTTAACCAACGCTATTTTTTTATTATTATTTTATGCATCTGTTATCTGTTGTCTTATTGAAATCCTTTCAGTGTAAAGCACATTGTATACACACAGTATATATATATTACAATTGTGCATGAAATGTGCTGATACAGTACACTATATATAAACTTGCCTTGGCTTAAAACTAAAACTAAAATTAATAAAATATAAATATTAAAAACTTAGTTACAAAAAAATAGTTGCTTTGGCATTTAAACAGAAATATATAAGTTTGAAGTAATAAATCTAATTCAGAATATTTATAAATACTATAATAGCATATAAATAAAACGAACACTGATCAGCCAATGTCAAACACCAAAAAGCTAAATTTCACCTTTATAAAACAAAAACAAAGTCGTATAATGGTTTTAGTGGGGACGAGATCAAAGTTAAAATATGTATACTGAAAAATGAAAATAGTAATGATTTTGTTTGGTCCTTCATACAAAGCTTTTATATGATTTCAGGAAGCCTAGAATACAGTATATAAGTAATAGGACTAAATTATGCTCTTTTGATCTTTTTTGAGGTTGACAGGCACTGCACAGTATATATTTTCATTAAAAGAAATACAGCCGAATAAATATTCTGCACAATATGATATTTTCTGTTCAATGGATGAAAGAAAGTCATATAGTTTTGGAGTTGCATTTTCATTTTTAGGTCCAAAAATTCAGATCAAACAGACAATGATATGCTACACTCAATTACTTCTCAACAAAGGCCACAATAATACCATACTTGTACTACTCTAATTGCTAATTCATAGTGCTTAAGCTTACTTTTGGGATGCTTCCAAACAAATGACTGCATCTATATAACTAAAGTAGCTAGCTGTGACAAACAACAACTGACGATTTCGACAGTAAATGCACCAATTTGAGTAACTTAAGGATGGTAACACTGTCACCGAGGAAGAAAAAAGGGAGGAGGAGACAGGTGGAAGAGAACTTTCCCAAATGTAATGGACACAGGGATCAGAAATACGTTTTGACAGTGAGAGAAAAAATATATTTGATTCTTTTTCAGGATGTCAAGGAGAGACCTTAAACGGCTGTCCGAGCCAAGAGAGAGAGAGAGAGAGAGAGCTTGAGAAGGGAAAAGAGAAAGATGTGGGTCTAGGCCGCAGCAAGAGGGTGGGTGGGTGAGTGAGGGAGTGAGGAAGAGGAGGAGAGAGAGAGGAAGAGGAGGGTCTAGAAGGCAATGCGGGCAGGAGGAACAGAGGAGGCAAGCAGGCTGGAAGTCAGCGGGGAGTTTAGGACAAGGGTACGAGGAAGGAAGTAGAGTAAAAAAGGTGGTGGACCAATATGGTGTATACTTGCCCTTGAAGTCTGATCCATCTGAGGAGGAGAGAGCAGAAAAGAAACAGGGGGGACGGGTAAGGGGAGGAGGGGGGTCACAGACAATATTTTATTCAATGACTGTTTGAATAAAAATATTGTTTTTCAAAAGAAGTAAAATCAAGTCAGTCAAAACAGTAATGAGAACAACTGAGAACAGGAAACCAAAATGAATGACAAGCCACAAAGAATAATATGCAACAAGTAAACGGAGACGAGGAGAGAACATCTGAGGACACAAGACCAGAATCAGAGCTAATGAACCTTCACCATACCAATAATATGACAAACATGGAAAAAAGAAATATATAAATAAAGTCACAAAATAAGAATCTCACAATAGCTATGAAGAGAGGAACGCTTTGGAGTAAAAGGAAAGAAAGAAAGCTTAATTTCAAACCAATGGGTTTGGGCCAAAGGAAAAAACAAAAATAAACACACACACACACAAAAAATAAAAATAAATAAAGATCAAAGAATGAACTACAGATCAAATGAAGAAAAAATAAATACCAAAAAACAAATGAAAGAATAAACAAAGTGTATATAGTATAAAAACAAAGTTGAAATCAAACAAATAGAACAAACAAAAGATCAAACAAAAATAGATGAAAGCATGAACACAAGAATTAATGAAAGAACTAAAGATCAAATAAACAAACAAACACGAAAGAACAAATGAAAAGCAAAAAAGGTCTGAAGTAACAGAAGAACGAACGAAAGAAGTGAACGAAAGAATCAATAAAATAAAAAAAGAGCAGAACAAATAAAAGAATTACATGAGAATAAAAGAATGAACTAAAACAAAAACAACATAAGAAAGAAGGACCTAGAGATGACCTGAGCAAATGAAAAGACTAGATACAGAATCATAAAATAAACAAAGAACAAACGAAAAACAAGGAAAATGAACGAAAGAAAGAAAGGAAAACCAAAGGCGTTTCATCTCCAGTGAGGGACAATGGCCCATCAGGGGGCATTGTGGGATACCTTTTTCTTATTTATTGACCGATTCCAAAGCTGCCGGCAAACAATACAGCACAGTGAGCATCAGAGCAAATCATAAACACGACTGAACATATAAAGCACATAGTGAAAAGCTAAAGCATGCCTCTTTTCACATCTCGCTAACAAAAAAACAAAACAAAACCTGTCCAGACAAAAGATGCTTCAGAATCGTCATTGTGAGAGAGAAGACGAGAGCATTTTTTTAATGTTTTGGCAAACGGAAAAATAATAGCACATGGTCACCATTATTTTCAACTCAGTAAACACAGTAAAACCACAGCTTTCACCTCTCTGGTTTTTAGCGAGGGTTTTTTCTTTTCATCCGTGCAGGGAAAGAAAAATCACCTCGGTACAGAACAGCATGAGGACAGGAGGGAAGAGGGAAGAGGTAGGGTGGGGTTTCACAGAAGAACACGTCCACTCTCGCTCTCCCAGTGCTGGAACGGGACGCCGAGGGCCCGGACCCGACGCTGCTGTGATGTCAGAGGGGGGTTTCTCCGTTGATTGGGCGAGAGGGGGCGAGAGAGGGGGAGCTGGAAGTCTCTTTGGGAAGAAAGAAAGGTGAGCAGGCTATGAGTTAGCCAGCCTCTGGTACTTACACTGGACCTGGAGGATCTGGTCGCTCAGGATGGCCCTGATGTGGTTCTCACTGTAGGACGGCAGAACTAAACCCAGACTGCAGAGGAGCAAAGAGAGGAAGTTCAAAACCATCTGCATATGATCATATCAGGCACTTTCAAAGACACTAAAGCAGCATTCAACCAATCAATCTCCATCCATGCACCCACCCATCAACCCACCCACCCATCAATCAATCAATCAATCAATCCATCCACGCAAGCCATCCATCCATCAATCCATCCGGCCATCCATCCATCAATCCATTCATCCACCCACCCATCCTTCCATCCACCCATCCATCCATCCACGCACCCACCCACCCAACCATCCATTCATCCATCCATCCTTCCATCCACCCATCCATCCATCCATCCATCCAAACCACCCACCCATCCATCCACCAAGCCATCCATCCATCAATCCATCCATCCACCCACCCATCAATCCATCCATCCACGCACCCACCCATCCTTCCACCCACCCATCCATCCACGCACCCACCCACCCATCCATGCACCCACCTACCCATCCATCAATCCATCCATCCATCCACACACCCACCCACCCATCCACCCATCCATCCATCCATCCATCCACCCATCCATCCACCCATCCATCCATCCATCCATCCACCCATCCATCCATCCACCCATCCATCCATCCATCCATCCATCCATCCATCCATCCATCCATCCACCCATCCATCCATCCATCCAAACCACCCACCCATCCATCCACCAAGCCATCCATCCATCAATCCATCCATCCACGCACCCACCCATCCTTCCACCCACCCATCCATCCACGCACCCACCCACCCATCCATGCACCCACCTACCCATCCATCAATCCATCCATCCATCCACACACCCATCCATCCATCCATCCACCCATCCATCCATCCACCCATCCATCCATCCATCCATCCATCCATCCATCCATCCATCCATCCATCCACCCATCCATCCATCCATCCATCCATCCATCCATCCATCCATCCATCCACCCATCCATCCACCCATCCATCCATCCACCCACCCACCCATCCATCCATCCATCCACCCATCCATCCATCCATCCATCCATCCATCCATCCATCCATCCATCCATCCATCCACCCATCCACCCATCCATCCATCCACCCATCCATCCATCCATCCATCCATCCATCCATCCATCCACACACCCATCCATCCATGCACCCACCTACCCATCCATCAATCCATCCATCCATCCACACACCCATCCATCCATCCATCCACCCATCCATCCATCCACCCATCCATCCATCCATCCATCCATCCATCCATCCATCCATCCACACACCCATCCATCCATCCATCCATCCACCCATCCATCCATCCACCCATCCATCCATCCATCCATCCATCCATCCATCCATCCATCCATCCACCCATCCATCCACCCATCCATCCATCCACCCACCCATCCATCCATCCATCCATCCATCCACCCATCCATCCACCCATCCATCCATCCATCCATCCACCCATCCATCCACCCATCCATCCATCCATCCATCCACCTATCCATCCACCCATCCATCCTTTATATTACACAATTACAAAAATCCCTTATATTAATCCCTTATAATCCCTTATAGAGGATGTAGAAACAAAGTGACATCAACAGACACTGAGCAGTGTGAATGAGCGAGCGTGTCATATTCACCTGTAATCTGTGCCACTCACTGGACTCCATATGTACGTCCTCTGGGCCTCGTCAATATAGCGCTGAAAATACACATTAAGAGTAGCAGATTACCAAACAACCACAAGATTTTCATTACATATCACACTATTTAAAATCACACATTATTAGTAAGAGGTCATGTGACTCACCTCATCAACAGACTTTACTAGTGTCTTGAATCTCCTCTGTCCAGGTTTGCCATCAATCATTTGACGGCGGATCTAGGAAAGGATAAAGGATTCTTAATAAGCTCATTGTGTATTACTATTGTGCAGTGTGCTCAAGGATCACATGTTAGTACATTAAATGTGATTTAAAATCTTTCTAGGAAGTCGTTGAGTTTTCCCGTTGCGAAATTTGGTGTTGGTAAGATTTTTAAATGTTTTTGAAAGAAGTCTCATACGCTCACCAAAGGTGCAGTTATTCAATCAAAAATGCAGTAAGATCAATAATATAGTGAAATATTATCATTTAAATTAGTAGCTTCTATTTGAAAATATTTGAAAATATAATGCATTCCTGTGATACATCATTACTCCAGTCAAAAGTCCAAATGAACATTTATTTTGGTATTTTTTATTATATGTCTTTACTGTCATTTAAATAAATAAAAGAACAACCCATCAACCCCCAATCTTACTGACCTCAAATGTTTAAGTGCCATCAAAATTTTAATAAAAAGAAAATCTTTGATTAACAGATGTTTGGGAATTATGTTCCAAGACCAATAAACAATCATTTTCAAGAAACACATCCTACTGGGCTGAATCTCATGGCCGATTAGTTACTTTATGACATTTTAATTATGTATTTGGCATATTTGCAGGGAGGACTTGTTTCAGAGATGTTCACCTCCTCCTTGTTCTGGTCTGGAAGTTCAGCATCCATGAAGTCCAATGTGACCGGCTCTCTGAAGCTAATGATCTATTAAAATTCATTAGGGAAAAAAAAAAATATATATATATATTACAGTTATGGAGATAAACGTCATTAAAAACTGATATAAAACAAGAGGGCAACATTTAAGATCTTTAAACTACCTTAGGCTGTAGGTTGGGGTGTAGGAGAACGTATCCATTGGGATCTATGGCAAACGTGTAACCATTGGCTCCAAGCTGGGTACAGACACACCAATTAATGACTGATGATGATTGAAAGAAAAGGGAGTAAAAAATGATTATTTCACGTACTTTATACCGCGGTGTGAGTTCTTTAATTTCATTGAGGGCGATGTCTACACCCATGACACCGAGAATCAACTGATTCTGAAATAAAGAAACCAGAAGGAAACAAAGGCTGAAAAGTGCAATGAAAAGGACCACAAGGGGGCAGAATTGATATATGATAAAACTACAGGTACGCTAACAGCCAGGAGTCAAAAACAAAAATGGATGAATGCTTCGAGAGTGCACTGTTTGCGCAACAAGCACACTTCTTTATTTTTATGGTTTACATAATGTTGTTGTTGTAGATAATTATCGTGGACGCTGTCAAAGTAAAAAGAAATATAGCTTTGGCAAGAAAGCATCTGCAAACGACATAAATTGAAAGGGCAAATAAGGTGAGGAATGAATAATATGCCATATGTGATAGGAATATAATGCCCTCTCCATTTATCAGTCATACCTCCAGGACAGTTGATCATCTAATGGAAATTACTCATCAATCAATGCACAAGTACAAACGCTACGGATTCAATTTGGAAACATCTAACCAAACAGACAATATTCAAAGTATATTTTCACCTGGAAATGTTCATATATCATGAAAGCGATTGCAACTTAAATAAATGTAACAATATAGCATACAAAACTTCAAAAGTCAAACGGCCTGGTGTGTCTTCAAAGTCAAGCCCTATTCAATATATACTCAACAATGTGAAACATGGCGCTCTCAAAACAGTTTGTCAATGTCAGTTAGGGAACATGCTAAGAATTAGAAGTGGAACGTGATCACACTAATAATGCCAAAACGCCATAATGCAACATTTGTTTCGTCCTGCGGGGTGTGCAAACAAATTACCGGCGGTTCAATTACAGGAAGCTGCTCGCGACTTACTTTGGAGTCCCCGTCAGCGGTGAGATTGAAGACGGGCATTGTGCCGGTAATGACGAGACCCAAACCCTGTAAAAACAAAACAAAATCAAATACAGCAACATCAGATGTTGTTATCGCTGTGATGTGAACTAGAGGAAGGATCTCACAGTACACTGCACACATGAATAAAAGACCGCCTCGTCGTCCAACTCCTAGTAAAATTATATGGTCAATGACAAAGCAAACTAGCTGTGGAGATTCAAATGAGTGCATTCTGGCCATAAAACACAGCCAGTGGCCACCGCTAACAATGCAATCTGAAACGCTTTCTTAGTCTCAAATCAATGGATAACGGGATGCGTTTGTGTGTTTCTTGTAAAGCCCAAACGTGCTAAACAAAACCAAACATTTCTACTTCAACAGTTTATAAACAAACACTTTATTTTACAGCGTCCTTGTTACTAAAGTAATAGCTATAAATTATGCATTATTAAATTCAACTAACTCTAAACCAAATCTTTACTCTATAGTAAGTTATTATTATAAGATTATAATAAAGACACTTTGATGATGTCTTTATTTCCTCTCTGGACAAGGACAGTACACCGTGACCGTACACACATTTACAATGGAGGGACAGAACATATCTAAAATATCTTAAACTGTGTTCTGAAGATGAACGGCGGTCTTATGAGCTTGGGACGAGCCATTAACGACATCATTTTCATTTTTGGGTGAACTAACCCTTTAAGTACACTTTATCATTTGAACAACCAGGTTGGCTAGTTTTACTAAGCTATTGATTATAACATTAATTTCAATTGTTTGATTTAAAGGGATAGTTCGTTTTCTCACACAAACCGCTCGTTTCGTGTCTTAGGCCATTACATTTACGAGTCATTAAATCATGTTTAATTTGGACTTCTCTGTGCATGCTCTTTGAGGTGGTGACCATAGACCTCCATTATATGACTGACAGACAAGAACAGTTTGACCTAAAAATATCAAAATTGAAACTACTGCAGAAACAAAGGCACCTACATCTTGGATGCCCTTGTGGATGCCTAAAAAATTAATTTCAAAGTGAACTACACTGTAAAAAATATTGATGATTTAACTTAAAAAAGTAAGTAACCTGGTTGCCTTAAAATTTTAAGTTCATTGAACTGGAAAAAGTGAGTTAATACAATGAAGGAGAATGATTTAATCATCAGAAACTTAAAATTCTATGTTATCTGAACTAAATAAATTATTTAAGTTGATTTGACAAAAGAAAAAATGTTGTGATTACTACACTGTAAAAATTTTTATATTGTTGGTTTAACTTAAAAAAAAAAAAAGTAACCTGGGTTGCCTTAAAATTTTAAGTTGATTGAACTGGAACAATTGAGTTAATACAATGAAGGAGATTAATTTAATCATCAGAAACTCAAAATATCTCAACTAAATAAATTATTATAAAGTTGATTTGACAAAAGAAAATATGTTGTGATAACAAATCTTGAAAATATTTTTTTACAGTGTATCTCTTTAACTTGTAATAAACAAACACACAATTCAAGTGGTTTCAGAGTCCGGACAGACCTATGAATTGGCTATGTTTGAAACTATTTAATGCAATTTTGAGGTTTTTTGCTGCTGCTGATGATGATGAAGATGATTGTAATCTTACCAGAGCATCCTGGTAAACGTTGGTCCACTGCACTTGTTTTGCCCTTTGGCCTGCCAGCACCATTGGCCGTCCCAGAACGTCCAAGTACTCCTGATAATGAAAAAAAAAACAAAAAAAAAACAAACAAACAAAGAATACAACACATATCATAAGAATAGTACTCAAATATAAATTTTACAACAACCATGCCCAGAATCACCAATCAAAACCATCTATTCTCAACAGGTTTCAACTAATAACAGTCTCAAAGCCAGGGAGTCACACCGTCCTCCGCCATAAAGCAAACGACTCAGACTCGCCGCTCCATTACATAAAGCACGCTGTTAAAAGTGTCCGCCCGAGGGGCCAGTGAAGCCAGCTGCACTTCCAGCCGGAACAAATCATCAGAAAGCAGCTTTTAAAGCATATTACAGCTGCTACAAAGCACATTCTCGCTCTGCAGAGGTAGGGGGGTCTGCCACAGGATGACACTTGTCGGATCGCCGTAAGCACGCGTTTATAAGCGACATTTATGACTTCAACACAACACTCTATGGGAGGTTAATCATTTGAAGAAGTGAATAGGCTCAGATTTGATCCCAAAGTCAAAAGAAAAGAAAAAAAAACACACAATTTTTTATAAATAGTGTCACAATTCCAAATAAATGCTAAAAATAGACTTTATTTTTTTAATTAGTTTCCCCAAACCTTTTGACCAATGAATGTCATGTTTCCTGCCATTCATGATTCTTGATTTTCTAGAGATTGCACTTAATTTAAACATTTAAATGAACTTAGCAAAACTTTAAGTAACTACATAATTGTCTGTGTTTAATTAATTTAATTTTTTTAATATTTTATTTTTAACTTTTTGTTTTTACATTTATATTATTTTTTAACATTTTATTAACATTTTTTTTTCCAATTTTCATTATATTTCCATGTTTTTTTTTTTTTCAATTTAACCTTGAGAAAAACAATCTTGAAATTACATGAGATTCAACCGAATATTTCACCACCGTAGGTCAACGCTCGGCTTAATAAATGCAGTCTTTCAACTTCAACATCTTTCCATTCATATTCATATTATTGTTGTTATACTCGATGCCTTCAGCAAGTAGAGTATAAAGTTAAGGCAGTTTTTCCATTTGAACAATTTCACAATCATCTCAACAGTAAATATCTGAGTAAGTATTTATTCAAACAGCAAGTGAGTAATTCAAATTAAGCATAAATATATAATATAATAATCCTATTTACACTACCATTTAAAAGTTTGAGGTTCAATAAATTAATAAGTTTACTAAGCAAAACTGTTTAGTAATGTTTAAACATGTTTTTATTTCAAATCAATTCTGTTCTTGATACAAAAATGTATTGCGGTTCCCACAAATGATTAAGCAGCACAATAGTTTAACACTGCAATAAGAAAAGCAACAAATCAGCATATTAGTGATGATATATAAAAATTCAGCTTTGCATCACAGGAATAAATTACATTATAAAATATACTCAAATAGAAAACAGTGATTTGAAATTGTAATAATATTTTACAATATTATTGTTTTTACTCTATTTTTCTTACCAAATAAAGTCAGTGAGCAGAAGAGAAAAAAATTCAATAATTTTTTACTGGCTTTTTTGAACTGTAGTGTAAATATATAGTATATAAATATATGCAATTAAATGCAATAAAGATATAGCACATCCACATTACAAAAAGTACTATAGGATACAGTATGAAACAAACATTTCATAAAATAGTATGTTACACTGTTGTCACATGACCTCATTATGTTGATATCACTGTAAAAGCCAATTAGTTCTTATGCAAACTCGTTGCCTTAATTTCATTAAGTAAGCATAACTTAATTGCATCAAGTTATTCTTAAACGGTACTCAAACCAGTCAAGTAATGTTTACAAGGTTTTTCTGAGTAATGAAGGCATAGCCTTCAAAATTTCTGCAAAGAAATTTTAAGTAAGTTCAACAAATTATTGGACATTAAAGTTAACAAAAAAATTCTTAGTAAGAGCAATGTTAGATTTTACAGTGTATTAAATTCTTTGTATAGTGTGCATCTTGTAAACAGTTAGCTTTTTTTTTTTTTTTTGCACTTTTAATTTAATTTGTGTACAATTTGTCTCAACTTCCAGCGGTATTTCAAGCTGCAATCACTGTAAAAAAAAATATTTTCAAGATTTGTTATCCCAACATTTTTTCTTTTGTCAAATCAATTTAAATAATTTATTTAGTTGAGCTAACTTATTATTTTGAGTTTCTAATGATTAAGTCAATCTCCTTCATTGTATTAACTCACTTTTTCCATTTTAAGGCAACCAGCTTACTTACTTTTTTAAGTTAAACCAACAATATTTTTTTACAGTGATGCATACTGGGAACAACAATTTTGAACAAATACTCGAGTACATTCCAAGTAAGGTCAACATTTAGCGTATTCTTGTTCAGTACACACAAAGTAATAATAAACAATTTCCTTTCGCAAGGCGGATTTCTTCTTCTTCCCCAATCCCCCCCCCCCCCCCCCACACCAGATTTGCCGTGGATGTGTGGTTATGTGTGTGACAGAAGAGGAAGCACAGGTGTGTGGACGCTGATGTCCATATATACAGTTAGGAGCGCACACCTGTCTCACGCAGGCTATTAGAATAAGTGGCAGTTCTCTGAATAAAATTACACTCAGGCTAATGGAACAGCTGATGGTCTATTCAGGCTCCCGTGGGGAGGTTAGACGCAGCCGAGAGGAGGCGACAGGAATGAATAAAGCAGAGTTGGATTGGAAAAAGAGGAGAAAAGATAGCAAAAGGTGATAGAGAGTACAGAGTAGATAAAGAAGAAAGGCTGTGAAAGTGAAGAGCACACGGAATAATCACAGGGAAGATGTGGGGAAATTGGACCGACTGCTTTCGGAGAAGAGCGATGTTATTGCGGCGGGTTTCCTGGGCCGCGGGAAAGATTGCTGGAGGATAATGAAAACTGTACGGAAGTGGATTAGAGAAATCACAGTCCCATTTGAATCTTATTGATGCTAAATATAGAAGTCTCTATCGCTCTATCCGTTCCTCCATCTTTATAGTTCTGCTCTCTAGCGTGACATACATATCTCGAAATTGTGATAACATCATTGTGCTTCAAAGCTCATGAAGCAGAATGAACCTAACGTGAACTGGATTCATGTACAGAGGCTTTATTAAAACGGCTCTGAAATCTGATTGGCTGGCACAGCCACTTTTGAAGTAGAGATGTGCACTGTTTATTGTGATTATTAATTTCAATGTCTCACTATTATCTCTCATGCTGTTGCTGTTTTATTAAAGCAACGAGCCACTCAAAAACACGCACGACAGATTCAGTACGATTTTTTAATGGATCGAAAGCCACCAATGCTGCATTTCTTTGAACAAAAATCAGTAATATTGTGGAATATTACTATAGATATAAATATATTTAGGTGTTCAGGCACGAAGTGCTGAAAACCTATTGTATTTGCTAGAAAGAAAAAAAAAATCCCCTAAAACGCATCGTGCAGCCCAAACCGTAAGGGCTGGAGCTCTGAAACTTTGTCAGATGGTAGGGCCTCGAATTGTGGAGAAGCTATCAGAGTATGACCCCGATTGGCCCGTAGGTGGCGCTACAGCAACCAAAAGTACTAAATTGCTCATAACTCCTAGACCGTTTGACTTAGCTTCAATGTTTTTACACCACTGTGATCCCTGGCTCAAGACGGACAAGATGTATATCTCGGATTTCCATTTGGAGCAAAACAAAATTTGTTATTTTGGTTTAGGTCCAAAACCCACTTTTGCGAACTAGTCCCTGGTTTTTTGCCCGATCGGGACCAAACCAGTCTAGGCCTATTCTCTGGACTCTCTAGATCAATAATTATCGAAAAAAAGTTGAAATTTTGCATTTGGTTGGCTGTAACAGGCTCATTTAGATAGTGGTCTGTGGCAAAATTCAGTCAAAAGCCCCTAAATCCCCCCCAAAAAAGTCACAACTTCACAAAAATCGGTGAGCATATGTGTCCTAACATGGTTAGGAAGCATGCAAAAAAAAGCCCCCAAATCCCCCCCAAAAAGTGTATATCTCGGATTTGTATATCTCAAAGCTATCAGAGTACGAGGTGCATAGGTGCATAGGTGGATAGGTGGCGCTACAGCAACCAAAGTTCCTCCGCAAAGCTCCGTGAGGATCGGATTATAGGTGGCCAATGAGTGGTGTTGTACTGCCCACTGCTGTTTAATTTTTTTTTTTACAATACTCAACTATAATTCATAGTATAACTTTATCAATTCAATCTTTTAACATTTACAACCACATATAGTAAAAAATGACTATTATCCTGCAGTTGAAAATGAGTGTGTGAACTAAACTGTAGTAAATCATATTTTAACATGTTAAATTATGATAAATCATATTGGAACATGGTTAATTATGTAATATCAAGCTGAAATGTAGTATATCATGATAAATCATGCCTGCTACATACAACTTAATGTCTTTTGATGCTTTTGTGCTTAAATGCCTTAAAGACCTGAACACCGATAAATGCTGCTTGCAGCTTTAATTTAAAATGTATTTACGCTGAATTTTAGCATCATTCCTCCAATGATAATCAATTCTGCCGATTTGCTGCTCAAGACACTTTTCTGCTTAAGCTTTTTGTGGAAACCATCACATATTCTTTTCATGTGTAATGCTATAAAGGTATCCTTTCTCAATAGACATATTCATTTCTTTTAAAGTGTACTGAAATAAGAAGCGGTGGAAATGACTAACCTGTGTGTTGATTCTAATGGCTCCAATGGAAGGGATCTCGAAGTAGTAACCTGTTCAGAAATAAACACACACCAATAACAGGGTTGGTTAATGTGGACATATTTGCTCTGCACCAAAACATAATAATCTGACTTAATAGGGAACAACTTTAGGGGTTTGAATGTGTGCTACTGACATGAATGCACTTCAAAATAATATTAAAATACCTTGTTTTGACAAGAGTCAAAAGCTGTTTTAATAAATTACTTTTTATAGCGATCCCGGAAATCACTGCAGCAAATTTAGTGCAATTATTTTAATGAAATTGCTGAATATAAATGTAGTTTGTGCAGCACTTAAAGGAACTGAAGACAAACTAACCAAGTGCTACGCAGATGTGCTGTGTTTAGTGTGTGTGTGTCTCATTGAGTATTCAGAGACGGTGCTTCTGAGCTGATTATTGAGAGAGTGGACACACCGGCAGGGTCAACACGGTGTATTAGAGACGAGAGCGTCTGACTTTCACTTCAAATTTCTACTTCAAACTTCACTTACAGCCATTTTCACTTATGTATGTATGGATAAATGCATGTATACATGTATGTATGTATGTATTGTATGCATGTATGGATATATTTGTGTATCTTTATGGATAATTTTCTGATTGTTACAATCCAATCTGACTTCTCATCTATAATGTTGCCTGAATCGTAATCATACACTGTTGTTGCCATTGGCTTGGCTTGCTTAGTTTGGCACATTAAATGTGACATTTAATTTAATATTCAACAATAATATTGATCTGCCTTCATTGACACTGAGCTGGACGATAACATCACGGTTTTCTTCAGAGCCTAATATTTCTCATTTATATACATAGATTTACAATTAATCATTTAGCTGACGCGACTTCAGAGGTCAGAGGTCGCACGCCTCTGGAGCAACTAGGGGTTAAGTGTCTTGCTCAGGGGCACATTGGTGTCTCACAGTGGATTCGAACCCGAGTCTCTCACACCAAAGGCATGTGTCTTATCCACTGCGCCATCACCACCCATATATAAATGAACTAAATAACTTTTTTACAACAAAAATGAAACATCACTGAACTTACTTAAAAGAGTAGTTCACTTTTAAGAAAACTTTTGCTGATAATTTACTCACCCCCATGTCATCCAAGATGTCCATGTCTTTCTTTCTTCAGTCGAAAAGAAATTAAGGTTTTTGATGAAAACATTCCAGGATTTTTCTCCACATAATGGACTTCAATGGGAACCAAACGGTTCAAGGTCCAAAAGACGGTTTCAGTGCAAACTGCAAACTGTTTAAAGGGCTTTAAACGATTCCAGACGATGAATAAGGGTCTTATCAAGCGAAACGATCGCTCATTTAAAAGAAAAATAACAAAGTTTAAGTTTTATAAGCTCAAATGCTCGCCTTGCTCTGTTCTGTGATGAGCGTTCGTGACTCTCCTGTTCAAACTCGTTCATCGAAATGAACGAATCTTTTTTCGAGTCATGACTCAAAGGGTCCTAGATAAGACCATTATTCATCGTCTGGTGTCGTTTAAAGCTGCACTGAAACTGTCTTTTGGACCTTGAACTCTTTGGTTCCCATTGAAGTCCATTATATGGAGAAAATCCTGGAATGTTTTCATCAAAAACATTTCTTTTCGACTGAAGAAAGAAAGACGTGGACATCTTGGATGACATGGGGGTGAGTAAATTATCAGCAAAATGGACTGGACTGTGACGCTATTTTATTCTGGAAACATATTTTGTTGCATTATCTCTGTAAAGCTGCTTTGAAAAAAAAAAAAGCGGCATATAAATAAATGTGACTTGACTTAACTTGACCATGTATGTATGCATGTATGGATAGATTCATGTACGGATATTTTCTAAACAGGTACCATGTGTTTTTCTAACTATCTGTGGGATGAATACAAATTGAAATCATTCAAACAAGAAATGGGTTCAGCTTTCGCTCAATGTGCCATTATTGCAGTAAAGGTCATTGAACAATTTCAGTCTTGATAACTTCAGGACCAACACTTGCAGCTCATTTGAGCTGAAACCATCATTAACATAGAGGTTGTGTGTAGAGTTCAAATCACCAGAGGACATCAGTGTCTAAAAAATGGGCCAGCACGATATGTCTGTGGGTTTCTTGCTATCCATTCTCAAGATTAACCCTTTCCCTGCAGACACTTAATAATAAAACATGTTTATAATTTAAATAAAAAATGAAAGCAGAAGTTTTTGTCAAAACGGACTTATTTTTCTTTCACTAAACGTTTTACTAAATGTTAACTAAATGGTAAATTTAATATTAATATTTTTTTCCTTCCTCTAATCGAATCGTTTTAAACACAATATACTTTTTTTTAAAAGTTATACTCAAAACTGAGGGACGAATCAAAATGAGTTTCCATGGAAATTGCCATCATGTCACAAATGTTGGATTAGATAAAGCGTAACTGGTGTTGAAGCCGGAACGTCCCTTTCAGAAGGCGACGGCCCCTAAAATGACTGCAGATAAGGGAGTCAAATCCAGTTCAGCTAATGAATCAGAAATAATTTAAAAGTCTTTAGAAGCGTATCAAAGTCAAGAGAATTAGAGTGTAAAAACTAAAACTAAAAAAAAAAAAGTGTTCAGAAGATGTCTGAGGGTCAAACCAATCACCACAGCAGAAAGAATCTAATCAAATCAATGCGAATCAAAGAGACTCTGATTCAGTGGCGGCCATATGAGACTTTGTTTGTGTCAGTGGAGTGTGAACGAGCTCACTGAGAGACAGCCGGTGGAGTGACAACACACACTAAGCCGTGTCAAACAAACATGTCTCTCATTGTTGCCGCAAGTCTGATCCCTTGACTTGGTCATGATTACAAAACGCCGAATCCATTTGTCTCCGATGTTCAAACAAAACAATAAGACGCAGACAATCCGATGCAATCCGTCCTGACAAGCTAGTCAAAGAGCGCTCTGCATATGTTCGGAGAAGGAAACCTGTGTTTTTTTTTTAATGCTGTTTTTGAACCAATCGAGCGACGCCTGCGAATGCTTTCAGTCAGATATGGTGTCGTACACGTATTCTACAGCAAAGGGAGAGATGTGGTCTTTGTGAGGGTGTCAGGGGCGTTCCTCTGTGTCTTTGTGATACGGGCGAGCGAAATGAAAGCCAGTCCGCTGAGAACGGCGTCTTGCTAGCTGTGCCAGACTCCGTCCCCTCACTGCCAGTCATTACAGCTGAGAACATGGCCGCACAGAGGGCTAATCCTTAAGTGGAAGCGCTTTTGGCTGGAGACGCCGAGAAGTTGCGAGCGCGGTTATCGCCGCGACGGCAGTTCCTCTTCGGCTAATTAATTAGAAGGAGGGGAGGGAGGAGGGGGTCTCTGAAGTATTCTGCTACCATTCCTTATTAACTAATCAGAGCTGGAGAGGGACTGATTGTTAAACAGAGCTGAGAGAGCGTGTTTGCGCTACTGCAGGCCTGGATTTAACTTGTTAGGTCAGACAAGCCAACATTACTTAAGCACAGTTGACCAACTGTTAGAGCTATTACACAATGGTGTTATAAAATGGGTTGTGGGTTTAAAATCTGCTTGGAGTCGTTATAAACTAGTGTATTAAACCAAATTAAAAATTACGAATATTTGTGTTTTTGAAATGAACTTGTTATTTGAGTGTTGCTTGCTGCCGCAATGGCTCTAGGATGTTGCTAGGGTGTTGCTAAGTGCTTGCTTAAGTGTTCTGAGCATTTTTAGCTATGTACTTGCTATGATGTTCTGTGCATTTTTAGAATATTGCTATGCGGATGCTAGGGTATATGAGAGGTTGCTAGGGTGTTGCTGCAGTATCTGTTTGTCAAGGTGTTGGCATTTTAGCATATTGCTATATGGTTGCTATGCAGATTTCAATATTTTCTGAAGAAAATTAGAGTGTTTCTTGTCGCCCCAATGCTAGGGTGTTCTGGGAGGTTGCTTAAGTGTTCTGCGCAATTTTAGTACATTGCTATGTGTTCTGGGTGGTTGCCAGGGTGTTGCTATGCTCTTGCTAAGGTGTGCCAGCCAAGGTTTTCTTAACATTCTTAGCACGTTTATATGTGGTTGCTAGGGTGTTGCTATATGCCTGCCAAAGTGTTCTAAACAATTTTAGCACGTTTATATGTGGTTGCTAGGGTGTTGCTATGTGTCTGCCAAAGTGTTCTTGCAAGGGTGTTACTATGTGCCTGCCAAGGAGTTCTCAACAATTTTAGCACATTCATATGTGGTTGCTAGGTTGTTGCTATGTGTCTGCCAAAGTGTTCTAGGCTAGCAAGGGTGTTACTATGTGCCTGTCAAGGTGTTTTTAACATTTTATCACGTTTATATATGGTTGCTAGGGTGTCGCTATGCCTACCAAGGTGTTCTTAGCAATTTTAGCATGCTGGAATGTGGCTGTTAGGGTGTTGCTATGTGTTTGCCAAGGTGTTCTTAACAGATTAACCATGTTGGTATGTGGTTGCTAGGGTGTTGCTATGTGTTTGCTGAGGTGTTCTTAACAATTTTAGCATGCTGATATGCATTTGCTAGGGTGTTATTGGCAATTTTAAGCATTGTGATGCAGTTGGTAAGGTGTTGCTATGTATGTGCCAAAGTGTTCTTAACATGACACATCAAATTGTGCTTAATGACAAACCAGAAAAGTACAAAAGTTCAGATCTCAGAACCAATTTTACACGCACAAGCTCCACCCTCGCTCTCTTACCCTTGTTGGCACAGGCAATCCACTGCAGAGGAGTGACATCATAGTTGTGCTGCCCCACTGAGAATGTGAAAACTCTCACCTGTGGATGGAAGATTTTCTTTTTAGGTCATGCAATCCGTGTAGCAAATGGGTCTAAAAATACAGAGTAGCCCTCTAAAGTATTAAGACCCTCCATTAACTTTATTTAATAGCGTGTGTATTGTTTTATCATTTCAAAATATTTAGCTAGAATGTCAATGTTTTATATTGGAATGACATTAGATTTATGATGTGCTTTGATGTTATCCCATTTGTCCAGAATCTCACATGCTATTTTCAATTTAAGGGAGCACAGTAAAACTACTTGTCATTGGATGGAAAGAGCTGAATCGCCTCGACTCACTGTTTTGTTTGGCCAGTTGTACTTCTCAAAGATGTCCTGGGCACGATCCTCGCCGCCGTCTGTGAACATCATTATCATCTTATTGCAGTATGCTCTCGGAGCGTTGGTCTCCTGTGAGAAACAGACACAGAGTGAGCGTCCGACTCATAAGATTCATTCTGAGGGTGTCAGTTTGAAATCCACTCGACCTGCCTTTGCAAACAGGTGCTTTTGTTTGGATGACAGTGTTATTTTTGAAACCCCTTGTGCTTTTACTCTACATCATTGAAATGCATCATTCATTAATGATAAGCATAATATGCTTACGAAGTGCATACTTGCACATAAATCATTTCAGGAATGATGCATGCTTGAATCCAATCCACTACACAAATGACCTTGGATATAAAAGTGTCCCGTGTGTGCGAGGACTTAACCGTGTGTGTATGTGTGTGTGTGTGTGCACACGCACGTCTGTTCCTCTAATCATATGTCTGCTTTTGTGCCAGCTGCCGCGATTGTCCTATCTGTGATGAGTTAGCCAAAAGTCCCCTCTCACTATCCCGTCCAATCACAGCTGTCATTGACATTCGGCCTACGCCACATCACTCTAATAAAGATAAATAATACTGCCGCAATTACAAATTTACAGCGCTTTCTTCTCGGCCTATCAGGAGTCAGCAGGCAGAAATTAAAATGCCTTGGTGGTTGTGGTTCTTCGGTCAGAGTTTGTGTGTATTTGGCCCATCTCATTAACACCGTCACGATCTGTTAGAGCTGAAATGGCCGAAAACAAAAATGTATATGATGAAGCCACACATGAGGCCATCCGCACGCACGCTTCTGCATGGCCATATTTATCACCAGTGAATCTAGAACTGTCAGAAGTCACAGATCTCAACACAACCTCAAACGTTTCTTTTCAGATTCTTTCATTAAGATCATTTTAAGTTTCTGTACTCTTGTTTGTGTCTGTTTTTATTGTTCTTGAGGAATTTTTAAGAAATAAATATGAGGAAAAGCTGACACTTAAATTAATTATAACTGAGATCTCTGAAGCTTTGAAAAAGAGCAATACAATTTTCCGCTGAGTTGTTAAGAGGATGTTTTGGCATTAACATTAAATTTAACTAAGCCAAATCCAGCTAAATCTAGTATAAAAAAAATAAATAAAAATTATTTGGGGGTATCCAAGGATGTCCTCATGGTAAAATAATTCATAGGGAAAAAAAAAATATATATATATATATATATATATATATATATATTATAATATAATAGAAATTAGAATATTTAAATATATAGAAATTTATATATATATATATATATATATATATTAATATAAATTAGAATATTTAAATATATAGAAATTTATATATATATATATATATATATATATATATATACAAATTTATTTATTTATACACTGCGATGGAAAATATTTAGCAAGAATGCATTACGTATATCAAAAGTGACAGTAAATACATTTATAATTTGTATAATTTGTATAATAATAAATATAATTTGTAGGACATTAAACCAAAATGTCCTATTTTAAATAAATGTCAATTAATCAAAGAATGATTTATCATGATTCTATCACAGTTTCCACTAACATATTTAGCAGCACAACTGATTTTAACATTAATAATAATCATAAATGTTTCTTGAGCAGCAAATCATCATATTAGAGTGATTTCTGAAGGATCATGTGACACTGAAGACTGGAGTAATGATGCTGAAAATTCAGCTTTGATCACAGGAATAAATTACATTTTTAAATATATTAAAACAGAAAAGAGTTATAAGTTATTTTATTAATATTTCCCAATTTTACTGTATTTTTAATAAAATAAATGCAGCCTTGGTGAGTATCAGAAACGTATATATACACTCACGATAAGAGAAGACAAACAGGACTTCCGTAGGGTATAGTCTATAGTCATTATAATTAACTATTACAAACTTAAAAAAACAGAATTCCTCAGCGTGTCTTGATGTAAATAACTATGAGTAAACATGAGTGTGTGTCTTACGTTTAACAGCTGGTCAAAGGCAAACTGAAAGCCGGTCTTGTAGTCAGTCGTCCCCTTCGCCTGCATGTTCATCACAGCCTCTTTGAAGATCTTCTTGTTCTTTATGTTTGCTTGGACCAGCGTGGTGAAGCACGGCACCACGGCGTACGCTTTCTCGTTGAACTGCCAGACAGAGAGACAGACAGCAGCTGCTTTATCAAGTCCATTAAAAGCTTCATTATTCATCTCCATTAGATCTCACATCATCATCATTTCTGCTGTTAACACTCACTAATGGAGTCACTTACACCTGATTGATTTTTTCCGCAATTCATAATTTGCTTCCACTGCAGATGAAACTTGAAATCTATTTAAAATCTATTTGACAACACTGATCATCTGGATGATTTAATACTGCTCAAATCTGAACATTTTTACATATGAGTGCTTTTTGACCATGCCATTATGAGTGGCTGACGAGGTGTTGCTATGTGGTTGCTAGGGTTTTATCATCCGTCAAGTGGAAAAGTAAACAAGTAGCAGAACACTTCTCCACAGGAAACATCAATAAATAAATAAAAACATGTTGTCTTGTTTTCAGGAAAATAAATAAACATATTTAAAACAAGATTTACATTTACAACTCATTGGGAATTTGTTTTTATTTTTTATTTACACTTTTATTTTAAAATGATTGTATCTCACTAAATTAGTCATCCTTAAAACAAGAAAAAAAGGCCATAAAAGTCAAAATATCTTAATAAATTCATCGTGTTTTAAGGATATTTAGGTATTTGTACAGTAGAAAAAGGACAAAAATACTGATTAAGAAACTGCACACATGTTTATGTGCTACAGTTTAATACTTACACTAGGACTACTGACTGCCAAATGTTGGGAACTTGTCACACACAGCAAATAACATCATACCACTATCAGTACAGCTTTATTTACTGAATGCACACACCTCAGCATAAACCATTCGTGTTCATGTGTGTGTGTGTGTGTGGAAGCACAGCTGTGAAAATCTGAGGTACATCCGGCTGTCTTGATTACAAGGTTCTACACCACAGGTGCAGAGAGAAAAAACTGCCAATGCAAACAAAAATGAAACGAGAAATATCCTCTTAAAACTGCCTATAGTAAAGAAAAATCCCTTAGAGATCTCTTTAACATCTCGATTGCACTTCCTTGATAGAGACGGGATTAAAGAGAGAGCTGATACTGAAAGAGATGCCCGATTCGGTTCAACCGACTCAATGATCCCACAGCTCACTGGAAGGAAGATATCAGTGAACAATGACTTACATTTCAGTCTGCTCATCACCTACTAAGTATTATAGAGCACTTTTGCATCTATTTTTTTAAGCTTGAAAGCTTCCATTGCTATTGCAATTGCATGGTAAAGAGTAAAAAGCACAGTCTAAATCTCTCTGTGGTCCACAAAAGAACAAGGGTGTGTAATTGTAATTGTGTCTTGATTTTGATCTCTACTAAAAATAGGGTTTCATACTTGAAAACCTTATTTTTCACATATTCTTCGTTGTTGCAGCTCCTCTCTTTCCAGTCTCTCAGTAACGCTCTGGCTGCGTCCGAAATCGCGTACTATGTGAGTAGGTACTATATTTAAATAAGAACGTACTTAAAGTACATTCTATATAGTATTAATACGGGTAGTACATACACTCTCAGAAAAAAAGGTACGAAAGCTGTCACTGGGGCTGTTCCTTTTCAAAAGGTACACTTTTGTACCTTAATGGTACATATTAGCACTTAAAATGTACATATTAGCACCTAGAATGTACATATTAACACCTAAAATGTACATATTAGCACCTAAAATGTACATATTAGGACCTAAAATGGATATATTAACACCTAAAATGTACATATTAGCACCTAAAATGTACATATTAGCACCTAAAATGTACATATTAGGACCTAAAATGGATATATTAACACCTAAAATGTACATATTAGCACCTAAAATGTACATATTAGCACCTAAAATGTATATATTAACACCTAAAATGTACATATTAGCACCTAACATGTAAATATTAACACCTAAAATGTACATATTAACACATAAAATGTACATATTAACACCTAAAATGCACATATTAGCACCTAAAATGTACATATTAGCACCTAAAATGGATATATTAACACCTAAAATGTACATATCAACACCTAAAATGGATATATTAACACCTAAAATGTACATATTAGCACCTAAAATGTACATATTAGCACCTAAAATGTACATATTAACACCTAAAATGGACAAAAGTTTACCTTTTGAAAAGGTACAGCCTCAGTGACAGCTTTTTTTTTGAGAGTGTATAAAGGAGTCCAGACGTACTACACGCGCCATGTTGTTGTCGCTTCTGTTTAGTTCCTGTCTCTATGAAGCCCCTCCTCCTGAAAAGCGCAATGTGCTCTGATTGGTCGGCTGGTTTCAGGTTTCAGGGAGTTCAGAAACAGTGGCATTCATATCGCAGACCTTTTTCATGCTCAAACAGCAGCATTACACACTAAAGAAAGCTGAACATGAAAAAAGGCATGATAGGACCCATAAAAAAGTCAATAGGGTCAATTTCGATTTCATGTTCCTGTAAGCGTCTGGAGGTAAACAGCAGTAAACACACACAGCGACCCTAATGTGGTCTTAGACTGCTTTTCTTCACCGGGATGTAGAATGAGCCGTGTTCCGGCTCAGATTATGATGCTCATTTTGCGCTCTCAGAGCCGGGATTAGGAAACACACACTAAGAGCCACGGATCAGCCCGGATTAATGCCGAGGGTCTCCAAAACGCCGATGTTCATTATGTGTGTGCGTCTGTCTATATGTGCATGCATATTTGCGTGGGTTGCTTTTGCGGGCTGCTATTGTGCGCTCGCAATAAATGAACTCTCACTAGATGAAATGTTTACGTGGATCCACATTTTCATAGAGGTTCACATTTAAAGAGGATTCACGGGATGGAATATTAATGCTGGTGTCTTCTCAAATGTGTTTACTATGAATAAAGCTTACAAAAATTACTGCAAATTCTCACTAATCATGCAATATACCGTATAAAGAACCTCACCTCAAATAGCATTTACCTACTATATTTACATATATAAAAATATAGAATTTGTATATATATATATATATATATATATATATATATATATATTAATCGCATCCTAAAATAAAAGTTTGTGTTTACATAATATATGTGGGTGCACTGTGTATAATTATTATATATATATATATATATATATATACACACACATGCTTGTATATATTTAAGAAATATTTTCATGTATTTACTGTATATAGATTTATATATAATTATAATTATAATTTATATATATATATATATATAAATAATATTTTTGTCCTAAATATACATGCATGTGTGTGTATTTATATATATACAAAATAATTCTACACAGTGCACCCACATATATTATGTAAACACAAACTTTTATTTTGGATACGATTAATCGTTTGACAGCCCTAATATATATATATAATATATATATATATATCGATAAATATATATATATATATATATATATATATAATATCATCAATGCAAATATTTATTATAATACTATTTTATAATAATAATCAATAATCATAATAATACAATTAAAAATAATAATAATTATGATTATTTCAAAATATGAAATGTGGCCTATTATTTACCCGTATTATTCAAAAAAATCAGTGTGTGTGAACATGTGCACCTACCCGAGCCACGTTCACGTAGTCGTCATCAGAAAGTGTGTCCAGCATCTCGATGACAGAGGTTTTCATCAGCTTCAGGGTCAGTCCACTGACACTGCCACTCCTACAAACACACATTAAACACATCACATGCACTGAATACAAACACTGAGCAATTCATGTCTCAAAATGGCACAGCACAGAAACACGAGCCCAAAACTGCCGTTGCCAAGCAAGTGTCTCCTTCATCCACGTCCATCAAAAGTCAATTGTAGACGGCACGTTAAAGAGACAGTATGGAGACAGTCGATCTTCAAAAACAAAGTATGTCTGCATTTGAATTCAATGCTGCAAATTGGATGTATTAATAGCCTACAGCAGCTATTGAAAAAGCAATCACAGAGCACGAGTTCATGTGTAATTTGGCTCCCAGAGTTAGAAGGTTTAATAAAGCCGAGCACACTGGGAAAAATGAAAGACGTGGTGACAGCACTATTGTCTCATGCCTCCAGTCGTCACAATGAGATTAGTCTAAGATTGTCAGAAACGCTCAGTGCGATGCTGCTTTTGATTGGCATGAGATTACTTTGGCAAAGCGACAGCTGCGATCGGTGTATTTTTTAATCAGATATCGGTATCTATTTAAGGTTATGGATGATTGCCAGCGAGTGCCAATTAACCTCCATTAAGCAGTTTTTCTTGAGGTTTACTTAAGAATATTAATTTTTTTTATGACGATTATGCACATAATGGCTGCACGATTGAGGCAATCACTTATTTGTCAAAATACGCAGCAGTGTTGCCAATGACTAAATGCGCACTTAAGGTCTGATAAATAAAACATTTTATAATGAGGTCTTGATGATTCATAATGTGGAAGATGTGGCATTTAACAACAAAATGGTTATTTCAATAATGCATTCAATTACACCTAAAACTACATTTTTATAAGCTCCAGTAGCTTTAAAAAAAATCTGTATTTTAGATGATGCATTTTAGAGGTCAGATAAGATCAGAGTCGCAGGACATTTTAAATTCTCCACCAGCAGCCGAGATATCGGCAACGGTAATGCCATTTTTCATTGCATATAACCTCTAAGTCATATTTCAGGGAACACGGTAGCATTTTGATATTGAGGCACGAGGTTAATAAGATGGAATGATATTGTTTTCAGCCAACAGGTGGCAGTAGAGCACCACACTGCTGTCGTGTCGACGCATGATCAACTACAGATTTATCAACACAGATGACCGTGTGTGTTAATGAGATGTGCACATGAGAGTGTGCTTGTGTGGATGAGAGGATACTTACACGTCCACGAGAATGATCATGTCCTTTGGAGAAGAAGCTCCCTGAATGTACCTATTAAACAGATGTAAAAAAGACAAGTCAGTGTGCTGATATTAACAATTAATTGATTTAAAATAAAACAAAAATAGGCTATAGTGATTTTATGAAAGACACAACGTGAAGTCTTACTAATGGTTTTACCAGATTCATTAAGCTAGTTGCTTTTATAAAAATCATTATGATTTACAACAAAGAGCTGAGTAATAAAGTTCCTAAGCCAACTTAGCATCGTAACCCATAAAGCTACTGAATCACATCTGAAAATTGCATTTCTAAGGTCTCTAAATGGTCAACACAATCAAAACTGCTGAAAAAACTGTTGCACAATCTACTACATGCCGACTATCATTTAACTGATGAACTGAAAAAGGCCTTTTAGTATTATTGTAAACACGCTAAGTGGTTCATGTCTTTTGAAATCTTTTTTTGTTTTTTTATAAATATAGTAAATGTAAAAATAACTTAATAAATTTTTTTTTTTTAATTTTAATTTTTTTTTTTATTTAAATACAATTACATTTAAAAACTTAATAAATATTTCGTTTTTAGTAGCCTAATATTTTAGTAATATTTTGAGATGAACATTTACTGGACTGAGGTTTAGTTGATTATGAGCATATATTGTTTTTAGATATAAAGATCACATTTAAAATCAAACATGAAGCATCAGGCTTTTGAGGGAGGTTTATTTGGTCATCTCTCAATCATCATTGTATTGCATTGCATTCTAACTTTTAAAACTACAGAGGTTTGATCATACTAATCATTTATACATCATCTTACTAAGACATCATTGGGAGATATAAGGCCCTTTCACACAGAGCGTTGATCCCTGTCCCAGGATTGATGAGGATCTAGTAACATTGCCAGGATCAGTCCTGGAGCGCTAGCCTGGTAGAGGCGCTGAACAAATCATTGGTTACCGTAAGCCAATCACATAACACAATCACCTCTCTCTCCAACTTAAAGGGTAACTAAACCCCTGGTCAGAGCCTGACTCCACCCACTGGCAATATTTGAAAAATGCTGAAAAAGTGGGCGGACCCCAGCGGAGATAGAGGGGAAGAAATAGATGCTAAAACACTCTATCCTGATCGTTTTCAATATTCGCAATTCCAACTCCTGACTCGCTACAGTGGTTTTGACGAAACAAGCTGGTTTTTATACTGCAAAGGGCGTAACTCGTGCCAAGAGCGTGGTGAGCTGAAACGTGAGTACGTCACGAGTAGGGTTGGGTATTGAGAATCGAGTATCGATTGGAACCGGGACTAACTTTTCGTTTTTCCCGGAATCGTTCAAAAGTTAAAATTTCGATTCCTAGTTTCGATATTCACAGTCCGCCGACCGGAAGAAGAAACCGCTGAACAACACCAACGAAGAAGCGTCTACCGGAAGTGTTGGCATAACCGCGCGAGTCGAACGTGAGTAGCTTTCATCGGCAGTCCAAAGTGTGGCTTCACTTTTCTAAAAATAACGAAATCTCGGCAAAATGCAAAATTTGTGACAAAAGGACTATTTGTGACAGAAGGAGTATTTCCTTCAGAAAGACCGTTGTTTAGCAAGGTTAGCTAAGCTTTTTTGACCCTGCCTCTTATTAAAAGAATCGGAATCGAGAATCTTTCGGAACCGGAATCGAAACAAGGAATCGGAATCGGAATCAGAATCATTCAAATTCAAACGATACCCAACCCTAGTCACGAAGAACCGCTAACATCCAATAGGAAAATTCAACTGCAGTAGCCACCGTTCAACCTGAAGAGGGCAGCACTAAGACGTTTTTACATCATATATTGTAGAAATAAAACACTTTGTACACCAATGTCAAAAAAGTTACTCGAATCAATGACTGGTATTAATAAAGATCCATTCTTACAGATCTTTAACTAAAAAAAGTTGGTTTAGGGTTTAGTTACTCTTTAAACATCACCTCCATTCAAAATGTTTAACCAACACACTTCTTGTTCGGGCTTCAGTTTGCAAATGCAGGGAATATTCTCCATAACAAAGCGAATTGCATCCCGCATCTCCATATCCGCGGTCGTTTTCGATTTCCCGAACCTAAAATACAATCTTAAACTCGGTGCTTAGCGTCTACGTCACGGCTCTCAGCTGTCGGAAAACTGAGAGATAGGGCGCTGTCTCAGACCGAGTACAGATGCGAACTGAAATTGAGCGGGAGTGCGAAGTCTGATGTAGTCGGACCGTGTGAACAAAAAACAGGACCAATGCCTTAAAGGGGTCATCGGATGCAGAATTCACTTTTATATGGTGTTTGCATATAAATGTGTGCGAACAAAACCACCATACAATGAAAAAAATACATTCACTCATTTTTTTTTAAATCCTCAAAAAGTCTAAACACTCTCAATAATCAAGCCGTTCGGATTTCATGAGCAATATGATGTCATATCGCTCACGCTCCGCCCGCGACCACAGACGGACCGTCCCGTATTAGCATATTTCTCATATTTCATTAGCATATATTATATTTTTCCCGTATTTCTTAGCATCTTAGCATTATTCTGTCCGCCAAGGCAGCAGTTTACCTGTCTTGTGTCCACACGCCCCATGGAAGAGAGGAGTTTGGTGAGCAGTTGCTCATTATCATTTAAAGAGACATGCACCGAAAACGGGTCACTACCAACAGAGCTCAATAAACTATTCAATATTAGCCCTCTGGGCTACTTCGTAAATGGGTTACACTTAGCTTCCTCCCGGTCAAAAACGGACGAAGCCTTAAAATTTTACTTTACTTCTTCCCAGGATAACCATTCAAATATATTTTAGTTCTATAATATTTTATGATTATTATTTAGAATTTTTAGAATTTTTTATGATACTTTGCATTAATTATATAATTTTTATGAGCTATTTTTTCCATTAGAATTAATATACATATTTTTATTTTATATTGTTTTTTATTTTTTTTCAATAAATACAACATTTCACATCAAAATAGAGTGTCAGCTAATAAAAAAAAAATAATTCAAGTAGAAGAGCGCCACCTAGTGGCTTTTAAAAATAGTTACATATGTGCAATGTCCTGTACAGCCTGTAGGCTGCCTATAGCTTCCTATTCAAATACATAGAAAGGCTTTTTGATTCTTTTTGTTGGTTTAGACATGATTTCTCATGTCTGTGTGCGTGTGCGTGCGCATTTGAGCAAGATTTTTTTTCTCATTTATTGATTTTATTTTTCATATTCTACAAATTTCCTGGGGCAGTCTTGCCAGTTTATCTGTGTATGTGTGTGTGTTTGTGTGCGTGTGTGTGTGTGTGTGTGTGTGTGGGGGGGGTGGTCTTATTTGCACTCTTGATGTTCTAGAGCATCACCCCTTCATTGCTGTACACTTTTTTTCTGCACAGTTGCTGATCTGTAGCTTGTACCACCAAAAGTTTCTCTGAGTTTTCCTATTTTTTCGTATTTCCCATTCATTTCCTATGTCGGTCATTTTTGACCGGGAGGAAGCTAAGTGTGACTTTTTTTTTTACGACCCTTTAACAAATCAGAATCATCTCCTTGATTTTTTTGTGTGTTCATATAGGTAATACAACAAAAGTCACCAAGTTTCAGCCCGATCCGATCAAGCAAAAAAAATTAAACATTTCAAAACGTAACAGTTTTCGGTCATTTTTGACCGAAGAAGCCCAGAGGGTTAAAAAAACATCTTTTCAATTAATATTCTGGCTCCCAAAAACAAAGTATATCATTACATCAGTCCTATTTTCAAGCTCACTATGTCCAATCAGGCTCCTTTTGACCTGGAAGACCGAGAAGCACAACATCAACCTGACTCATCGGCCCGCTGACAAACACATTAAGCGGTTAGCCCGTCTCCCTGCGTCTTTGTGCGAGCGCTAGCAGATCTTGTGCTGAGAAGAGACGTTTTGTCTCAAGCCATTTTTAGCATGGTGCTCAATCTGAGCGCAGAAAGACAATGAGTGATGTGTGGCACTTTTGTGTCGCCGACAACAAAATAAATAAATAAGCAGCCGAACGCAGCATCTGTCCACTGCTGATAGAGGCTGACATATAGAAAACACTAGTGAAGCCATTTTCACTTTTCCCCGTGCAATTAAAAACGCATTACACCTGACAATCAGGCCGAGAGATTGATGGACGTCGTAAAGCTGTTGTCTTTGGAAGACTGGGAGAAACGCGCATGCATCTGTATGGCGAGGTGATTGGCTGTCACGCAGACAGGTAGTTAGCGTTTTGTGCTCGCGGGAGCAGGCCGATCGTCGAGGGTCTCTTCTACCGCGGTAATCAGGCTGAAGAGGCGACGTGAGAAGTGGTGCCAGGTGCCCGCGGCTCGTCGAGGAAGGCTTTTGAAGCATGGCTAAGCCCCGGAAAAATGGAAAAGCCCAAGCGGGCGACAACACAACACACGCAACGCTAACTAGCACAAACCTGTACGACGAACTTTGACCCTCATTTTGGACGCCAATCATGTCTTAATGCCACTGGAGAGTGCTCGACGTGGACTATTATAGTTGGCTGAAAGGACAAACAGCTGAAAGACTGTTTAAAGCCAACATTAGCAGCGCTCAGACTGGGTACAAAGCTTTTGGGGGTTGAAGTGGACGAAATTAAATTAGTTTTTGATAAATGAAGATGCTAACCAAAAGGGCAGAGAAGCACAGTGGTGCTAATTTTATCGGTTTAATTTTCAAAAGTCTTTCATTTGGATGAGTGGGAGGGAAAGGAGATGACTTCTATGCTTTGAAAAGTGTGTGAACATCAGAGACCAAAACCTTACACACAAATGTATGTCCATTTACTCGTTTTACTGACTAACAGCGGTGATGCTACTAAATTTCGAAACGCAAAAGAATAGTTTATTTCTGTCGTAATTTATGGTTCCAAACCTCTTTCTTCTTCTAGAAAAATATAGAGAGATATTTAAGGTCTCAGGTTTTTTTTTCTGGTCTATAAAATGAAATGACCCTATTGACTAAAATGTCTTACTTTTTGGGCCAATCGTCGGTACGATATAAATTGCATACACTACCATTAAAAGAAATAAAAATAATTCTATTCAGTAAAGATGCATTCAATTGATCAAAAGTGACCGTAAAGACATTAATAATGTTACAAAACATTTCTATTTCAAATAAAGGCTGTTCTTACATACAAATACATTTACACTTCTCTTCAGCCCAACAAGACTGCATTTATTTGATCAAAAATACATTGTGAAACATTATTACAATTTAAATAAATGTTTTCTATTGTAATATATTTAAAAATGTAATTTATTCCTGTGATCAAAGCTGAATTTTCAGCATCATTACTTCAGTCTTCAGTGTCATGATGCTTCAGAAATCACTCTAATATGATGATTTGCTGCTCAAAAAACATTTCTGATTATTATCAATGTTGAAAACAGTTCATGTTTTTGTGGAAACCATGATAGATTTTGTATTCTTTCATAAATAGAAAGTTTAGAAGAACAGCCTTTATTTGAAATAGAAATGTTTTGTAACATTATTAATGTCTTTACAGTCACTTTTGATCAATTGAATGCATCTTTACTGAATAGAATTATTCGATTTCTTTTAATGGTAGTGTATGCGATTTATAATATATATTCAACTCAACAAATACTGCTGCTTTTGCATATTTTTGAATCTTAAATCTTCATAGCAAATGAATCTACAACCACAACCAGTATAATTCTTTAAAATCTGTCCTTTTGTGCTTCATGAAGTAAAGTCACCCAGGTTTGAACCGAAAAGAGATTTGATTTCTTTTTACTCTGATTACTTAATTCAATTAGGAGTGTCTTATAGCTTGGCAAGCTACAGTTTCAAATTGCCATGCTACTGTAACAACAGTGCTCTCAAACAGCAAAGTACACACAATATGACAGCAGACAGCTAAATTAATTTTTCTAAATCATTGGGAGAAACACAGGGGTACACAAGATTTCTCTGTATTCAAAATTAATTTCCCAGCTCTGTTTGCTTTGATGCAATCAATCCACAGCATGTTCGATTCAGTTTGTGTCGTGTTTGCTCATGTTCTTACTTCTAATAATGCCGCCCTGTCTTTCTGCTCAAACAAACACACGTTTCCATGAATACAGTTTCAGTAAACACAGGAGGCATAATTGGAGGTTGAGAGTAGCGCATTAGGAGCAACGATAAAACTGCAATAAAAAACATAATGAAATTTTGCAAGCCTAAAAGACGCACATGCCTCATAAATACTGCACATGATGAAAAATCAATGGACTAAATGAAAGAAATGAGTTTTCTAAAGATTTAATGCATGGCCTGTTCCTGTCAGGTGTAAATGTTCAGCATGAAAAACAAACAAAAAAATTAAGGCTAGGTACATTTTCTAAATAAACATTTTTCAACCTTTATATACGTATCTACTACTTAGTCAATAAATATGTGTAGGTGTACAGTACACTGTAAAAAAATATTGTTGGTTTAACTTAAAAAAGTAAGTAACCTGGTTGCCTTAAAATTTTAAGTTGATTGAACTGGAAAAAGTGAGTTAATACAATGAAGGAGATTAATTTAATCATCAGAAACTCAAAATAATAAGTTATCTCAACTAAATAAATTATTTAAGTTGATTTAACAAAAGAAAAAATGTTGTGATAACAGATTTTTTTTTACAGTATTTCACCAAATTCATTTCCAGACATTTTTTTGTTGAATATATTGTGCACAGCATTTCATGTTGACTAAGACAAAACAGTGAATGTCTCATTGATAGGACATGCAAAAGGTAAGTTTAACTCATGCAAACATATGTAAAGCGGCGATAACATGTCTGTGACTCTATACTCTGACTCTATGTCACAAGTGGGCGTTTCCAAGTAATGTCTGTGAATTAGATTTTTTTAAGGAAAATACTAAATATAAATGGAATTATGTCAAATATAAATAATACACCCGGCGCAATTGACTTCGTACACTGACGCATGTATCATTCCTATTTTGCGGACTTTTCCCTCCACAGACGCACGTAACTAGGGAATGAACTGGGCGGGTCGGCGCAAAAAGGAGGCGTGTTTCGGCTCAAACAATCCCTGGTGCTATTTTTTGCAGTTCCAGAAAACAATTGCGCCAATGACCAGAAAAAACCTGGTCTAAAGTCAGTGGCGCGTTGCTCATACATTCAGATGCTATTTTAAGTGCACATGCGCATGATTGGCCATAATACAGAGTGTGAACAACAACACGCACGCACAGTAGATGATACTCTCATCTACACAGACGCAGTCATCTGCAAATGACACAATATTATAACGAAAAATATTAAAACACGAGGGAAATCATTGTTTTGTCCATGACGATGGGAAAAATAGGCATACCGCTTACACATTTTCCCAAATTATTATATGCATATTAAACCGAAGCTAATTTGGGTGTGTTTGTCCCATCCCCAATGTCACTTCTCTTTCTTTTACGGATCTGACGAGAACATTGATCTCCTCGGCTGTGAACCGATTCTGAAACGCGGTGTTATAATAGTATTGCGCCATGGAACAATCACACCTCGTTCATCACACGAAGCTCTTATTGGTTTGTTTCCCGTTACGCCCAAACCACACCTATGAATAATGAAGCTACTTCAGACCAACACCTTTTAAACTTGCGTCGGGCGCGAGAGTCATTTATCCCGCCGGTAAAATAGCAACAGACCCGCCCACAAAGATACTTACGCTTCACACTTGATTATTGTGTTTCAGATCGTTAAAATAGGGCCCAAAATGGTTCATTTTATAGATGAACGAGAAACAGCGAATGCTCTTTCGAGGCTATTTATCTGCGGCACAAGCGCCAGTCTATCTGGCTCGGAGACGGCACGGCGAGAACCATCGTATGTACACGGAGACTTCTTATTATAATTATAGGAAAGTTGCTGACTGCTAAAATGAACTTCACCTCCATCTTGCTTCGACACTCGACTAAAGGACTTTCACACTCATATATAGAGGGAATGCGTTGACATCACTTTCCCGCCGGAATAAGCCCCTCAGCCTGACTGAGTGGCAAAAGATCTGCTGCGTGACTGGATTTAATAGGGGAAACTGCGAAAATGCGACTAAAACAAACAATTTTATCAATTTAAACTAAATGTTGGACTCAATATAGTGTTCCTTACAACTTACTAAAGATCCAGTGATCCATGGATATTGACATGCAGCCAGGAATCGTGTTGCCTGACATTTATGTTTGCCTGATTTCGACACCGGGGAAATAAAAGCAATATAGACCTAAACATAAAGCCAATTTGCCTGTGAACGCTTTATATAAATACAATATAGGTAGGTCTAAATCCGGGTGATCACTTATATCAGTGTTATATATATCATCATATCGTCCAGCCCTAAAACTTTATAGTTTTTTCATGGTCCGTGTTTATTAAAAGACACCCTGACACAGTCAGATAAATAAATATTCAATGAGGTTGACTTCAGTCATTTGTATTCTGAATAATAAAAATCACCTATTGAAAATGAATGGGATCGTGTTACTTCGTCACTGCTAGTGTGAACGCAGCTTTAGAGTCCATTAAAGATGGGCAGCAGATCTGAGCAGTGTCAGTTTCATTCACCATCGTTTCTTTTGGCAAGTTATTTTTCACACTCTAGTCTATATTCATCTCCACTATGCGACACTGATGTTCCCGATCTGTGCTCAGCTCACTGTACCAACCATGGATTAGCCTGATGGATCCAGATGTGCAGTTTCTGCATGGATTCCACTCCGTAATTACCCCTCCACCGAGACCCGGCGATGCCATTCCTTCCCAGTCATTACCCACACTCCCCAGCGCCCCGGCCAGGTGACATGCAGATGGGCCATCACAAACCAGGTCTACCCGTCCGCCAGCTTACCCACTAAACACACACACACACACACACACTCAAGAAGGACCATGAGCATCACGGCCAACCACAGCATCTGTTGTGGCACACCTACTCAATCTTCATCATTTATATTTAAATGTTTACTATATACGTCGTTTAGAATAAGTAATCACTCAAAAAAAGTGATATTGAGATGTGTCATGGTCGATCGGATCTAAATACAGGTGTAACGGGATCTAAAACGTTTTGAGCTTGTCCACTTTCGAACACTTCCAGAAGTTGAGGAAGTCGCATTCGACTGGATTGCTTTCGTACACTCTTAGAAGAAATGGTTCTATTTAGAACCAGAAATGGTTCCATCCCCCGCTTCATATATGGAACTCCAAAATAGTTCTATATAGAACCATTTTTTTTTTTGGTAAAAGGTTCTATTGGCCAAGTATGGAACCCCAGGGTTCTATATAGAACCCAGAGGAACCCTTTTTTTAAGAGTGTATAGAACCTTTCAGGGGTTCCAAATACGTAGCACTGATATATAGATATATATATATAGAACCTATATAGAACCTTTTCTTCTAAGAGTGTCGTGTAAACGCTCATGTGGTCGAATCCGTTCAAAAGGCTAGCTAATGTTTGTTAACTAATTGTAAAGTCACCAATAAAATGTGTATATTTGAAAATAAAATTCAATTCATATTTGTCTACAAAACTTTTAAGCAAGTGCCTTTAGATTTTTAGGGTTTTAAAAAGTCTTGTGTGTCCAAACTTTTGACTGGTATAAATGTAAACCGTGTGTAAAACGAACCTTTGCAACACCTGTCAATGGAAAGCTTTTCTACATTTATAAATTTAGAAGATGCTTTTATTCAAAGTGACATTCAAATGAGGAACATCACAAACAATTTGTCTTAAGAGCCAACAATATTTGTAGTACACAATGCCAAGTTTCAAGTATAAAGCTAGATTAGTACACAAGCTGGAGCAGATGTGAATGCAGAAAAGATAAGAAATACAAATAAATGTTCTTTTTAAATAAAATATAAAAATGTATTTGATTTTCAAGCATTATAGGAGCTCCTATGAAGTACATGAGTTTTTATATTTTGTTTTCCTCACTTTTTATCAATAGGTGAATTCTTTGAGAATTGAATCCACAACGTTGGCATTTCTACCGCCACGCTCTAGCAGTTCAGCTACAGGAACATATAAATACATTTTGTTGTTTCTCATACATTATTTAGCTGTTTTTCCCTTCTTTCCAGCCGACACCATACAGTACATTAGTCTTTCTGTGAAACGCCACCAGCCACACTACAGTTAAGTTCACTCAGTGATTTTGTTCCTCACACATTTGTTGTGATGGCTTAAAGGGATCGTCCACCCAAAAATGAAAACTGTCATTTACTCACCAAACATCAACTATTTGGTTACCAACATTCTTCACAATATCTTCTTTTGTGTTCAGCAGAAGAAAGAAACTCATACAGGTAAGATAGACTGGGTGTGTAAAAAACATAGCCGGTGAGATCCAGTTATGTATACATAAATAATGAATTTAAATATCAATAAATATTTGTCAGTCCAATCAAATAATATTGAAAACAAAAAACAAAAAAAGATTTCTAAGGGTTGGTTCACACAGAACATCTTTGCTGTTAAAAATGCAAGATGCAAATCAGTGTAATAAAAAGCAAGTTCTAGATTTCTAGTTATTTAAAAGTTGAACTTTTGTTCTGTGTTTTTTTTAATGCCGTTTCATGCACAAGACGCTGCAAAAACGCTGTCCGTCTAGCGCCCGTTTACATTGAAAAAAAACCAAAAAAAAAACAATGGAAAAGTAGAGCGTACTTTTCCAAAAACACACTTTTTAGAAGAAAAGGTTCTATATAGAACCTTAAAAGGTTCTATCAGCGCTATGTTTTTGGAACCCCTAAAAGGTTCTATACAGAACTCTTTTTAAGGGTTCAATAATAAGAACCCTTTAAGGTTCTTTGGAACCAGGAAAAAGGTTCTATATGGAACCTTTTGGGTTCATTCATTATCATTTGTTTTGTCCTTTCTGGATTAAATATTTCATATTGATAAACATCAAGACCCTAAAACGTATTTATGAATGCATGTGAATGATCACAAAATTCAATATTAGTGGGTTAGAAAATGTATATATTCATATCATTTTATGTAGTTAATCAATCACACGAAGAGTGCCATTTCAGTTTTTCTCCTCCAAAAATCAGCATGATTAAAATGTGATATAATAAACAATAATTTAATTACAGCTACAAAATGTTGCAGAATGATGTAATATATGAATGAATAATAGTAATATAAAGAACCTTTGTGCCAAAAGGGTTCTTTCTTGTCATTATAGAACCCTTTTTTAGCATAAAGGGTTCTTTGGAGTTGAGTAAAGAACCCTATGCTTCATATATAGAAATCCAATTAACCCTTTTTTCAAAGAGTGTGTGAACGGCCCCTGACAGATAAACCTTTTCTAAAAGATGAACGCATTGCATTGTGGAAAACAAGCAGATCCAGCAACATTTTCTATTATATAGATTATATTGAAATAATCTTACCAATCATACTTGCATACTATGAACTTGAATATGTAGAAACAGTCGAAGCAGAATGCTATTCCAAACGTAGCCCGGTGTTTCGAATTACCAGCCAAAGCCAAAATTGTACTTGCATTTCAAGACGTCTCCGTAAGAGTGTTAAGTATCCGTAAAATAAAATGCATTCAGCAGGTTTCCTCAACATGTCAACCGATCACTATAATACTGTACACTTCAGCATCATCACGTTAACACAGCGGCCGTCTATAGGAGAGACAATCTCGCCGTCTATATGAAAGTGTGGCCTCTTTTCACAACTGAAAAACCTCATCAAAAAAATGTCCCATTTCCAAGCGATGACGGAAAACACATTTCCAGGGAAGGTGCTCGAAAAGTAAAAGCAAGGATTGACATTGTAATGTGCCTCGTGCCGCTTTGATTGTGTTGCGTTCTCTCAATAGGAGAAAGACATTGGAATTCATGAGGTACTTTTATCACGGTGCAGCGTGGGTAAAAATCAATGCATTACCTCTGAAAGGTAGGAGCACTTTCTCTCTTGAGAACATTCATGCTCTCTGACCTTGTCTGTCTGTCTCTCCCTGTCTCACTCTCATATTCCTGCCTATCACGGTCTCACATTAAAAATTAGTCAATTATAGGCGCTTATCTAGGCTGAAGTTGCACACGTGCAGCTGCCGGTTTCCCACCGTCACAATCTGCAGGTGCGATGAAGCTCCTGATGGGGTTTATTGAAGTGTATTGACTTCACTTCCCTTTAAATGCGTGTGTACAGGCGTGTGTCTCGCGCTCGTGAGTGTGTTAAAGGATCTGCATGTGTGTGTGTGCGCTGACAGGATTATTATTTTATGGGCCGCTGCTCTCTCGGCTCTCCTCTGGATGTGTTCTTCAATAGATTGAATTAAGATTAAAACACTGAGGCCTGTGAAGCAGGTGAGCTGTGGAAAAGAGATGTTGTCATGTGTTTATTCCGCTTTTTATTCGGTTGATTATTCAATAATTTGATGCAGAGATCAGCAGATCTGTAGGGATGGACGACCAGTCAGTTTGTCCTTTTAGGGGTTTTTGAAAGATAACACAAGTTGAGAAACAGAAAATGTCTATCTTGTAAATTCAAACCTCGTAATATTATATCTTGACATTTTTTATATTCTTATAAAATTATCATTTGAAATTGTTTTTGATCTTAATGCTTATTTTACTTAAAGGAGTAATTCACTTAAAAAAAACAAAAAACTTGTGCTGATAATTTATGTCATCCATGATGTCCATGTCATTCTTTTTTCAGTCGAAAAGAAATTAAGGTTTTTGATGAAAACATTACATGATTTTTCTCCATATAATGGACTTCAATGGGAACCAAACGGTTCAAGATCCAAAAGACAGTTTCAGTGCAAACTGTTCAAAGGGCTTTAAACGATTCCAGACAATGAATAAGGGTCTTATCAAGTGAAACGATCGCTCATTTTAAAAAATAACATCAAAATGAACGAATCTTTTTTAGTGTCATTTGGTTTATTCAACGAACGAAATGAACGAATTGACTCGGAAAAAAATTCGTTCATTTTGATAAACGTGTTTGAACAGGAGAGTCACGAACGCACATCACAGAACAGAGCAAGGCAAGCATTTGTGCTTATAAATTTTTTTAAATAAGTGATCGTTTCGCTTGATAAGACCCTTATTCACCGTCTCAAATCGTTTAAAGCCCTTTGAACAGTTTGCACTGAAACTGTCTTTAAGACCTTGAACCATTTGGTTCCCATTGAAGTCCATTATATGGAGGAAGGTTTTTTCATCAAAAACCTTAATTTCTTTTCGACTAAAGAGAAAGAAAGACATGGACATCTTGGATGACATGGGGGTGAGTAAATTATCAGCAAAAGTTTTTTAAAAAAAAATGAACTACTCCTTTAACTAACCAGAAAGAACCACATGGTACTACAATGTTTTTTTTGGGACACGTGCCATAGTCATTTTAAAATGTTCAAATACCTTGGACATACCATGTAAAAAGTACTTTGGCAGAACTATAGTACTTTATATAAACAGATGGTAATACAGTGGTACTTTGAAAAATATCACGGTACAGAAAATGATGTAACATGGCCTTTACATAGAACATGTTCTGAATACCATAATACTTTTTGATAATAATAGTAAGGTGCATTAAAATATACCAAGATCCGAGAAACCACAATAAAATTTTGTCCCATTATAAAAAAGAACTGAAGTGGTATCATGGCAAAATGATCAGATTGTAATACTATGTTTTTTCCCCATAGTCACAAGTCCCACTGTAATTTTGCAGTATTTATTGTAAAACATTGGAATACAATTCAAAATATCATATATACATTTCAATATCATGATATATTTAGAAGTTCCATAGTATTACATCTGATACCATCACCGTAACATGGCACTGCCAAAGTGTTTTTTATACCTTGGTCCAGTGACAGTATTTCGATTTTATCGGCCATCAGGTTAATGCGACAGTAAATATTAGGGCTAGGTGTCTTTGCAAATTCAGTTTCACCATTAATGTTTAATTTTGAGAGAGAGCCGAAACAGGACTGACAGGCCTCCATCGTGTTGTTCATGGCGTTTGAGCAGCTGCCATAATATTTGCTTAGGAGCCAGATTGACTTTTCTCCGAAATCAATATGTGCTTTGGCTGTGCTGAATATCTGCTACGCTGGGCTGAACCTGCATAGCAATGGCTTCTCTGTAACGCTCCGATAACAAAACGTACACCTCTCTGTTTCTCCTTCAAACTCTTCCAATCAATCCTCGTGTCTTTAGCTGTCGCTCACGCTCTCTCCTCTAAATCATTGCCCTCTCCGCCGCCTTTGCTAACGTGTGTAGACATACGTTATAATAAAGGCATGTTAATAATTCATGTCAGAGCAATTGGAGACAATTAAGTGTGTTGACTGGGCCATTCATTTTCCAGTCAGAGTCAGAGTTGATGAAGAGTGTCAGAGTGCTGATCTCACAAAGGTCTCCCAGGGTGCGTTCACACTGGTAGTTCGGTTCGCTTGGTTTGTTTGGTCCTGGTCTGCTTAGCGTTCATACACTGGCATTTTAGATGATTAGTTTCGTAAGGTACCTTCATGCCTGCAAAGTCACCTGTTGTGTTTAGCGATATTAACCGGAACTATCTGTCGTATAACAGCACGGTATATTAAAAGTTTCCTCCGAGTTGCACGGGCATGTTTGAGACATTAGCTGAGCTAAGCAGCAGGCTGTTGTGTGAGTGGTCAAGCCATGCAAAGAGAGTAATACACAATGACAGCATGTTGGCCCATAATCATGCAAACTTGACCTGACACATCCTGACTCCCCCTGTTGCCACGGCTCTGCCAATCAGCAGAGCGGGACACAGGTTGCCAAGCAACAGGCTCAGAAACAGCTCTGGCCGCGTGCGGGGGGTTAAAGAGCAGTGGGCAGACGGCGGGCGCACAGCTAGCGTGACACACGCTTAGACATGCAAACCTACAGGGTTGGTGGAACAAATGCGACAAAAGTAAAACTCAGGAAGCTATTCAGCATTCACAATCATCAGATTCATAGTCCTCGCCTGGCCCAATTTATTTTGAGTGATTCACCTGAGCAATAAATGCCACGTGGCTAATCACCCTGGAGCCGTAATATAACAAATAAATAAATAAAAATGTGTATATGTAAAACATCTATGCTAAAATAAAATAACAAAGGCTTTTATAAAGGAGGTGCAACAGCAATAAAGCAATATTATAAATAACATCAGTGTTCAAAAAATAATAAAACAAAATTTAAAATTAAAATTACATATATATAATTATAAAATTATTTTATAAAATATATAAAATTATATATATATATATATATATATATATATATATATATATTAAGACTGTCAAACGATTAATCGCGATTAATCGCATCCAAAATAAAAGTTTGTGTTTATATAGTATATGTTTTAATAATATAAAAAATATTTATATATAAATAATAATATTTTTTTCCTAAATATACATGCATGTTTGTGTATTTATATAATTACACACAGTGCACCCACATATATTATGTAAACAAAACCTTTCATTTTGGATGTGATTAATATATCTATCTATCTATCTATCTATCTATCTATCTATCTATCTATCTATCTATCTATCTATCTATCTATCTATCTATCTATCTATCTATCTATCTATCTATCTATCTATTTATCTATATTTTTTAATAATATTTAATTTAATTATTCTATAATCAAATGTGCAACAGCACTATTATTAAAATTGTAAAATATGTAAAATATATTGACCCAACACATCCAGACAAATGTAAAATATATTTACATTAAAAACTTAAAAAATACTTAAATAAAATGCTTAATATATATATATATATATATATATATATATATATATATATATATATATTAAGCACATTTTTTAACTGACGCTAAATATTTATTATTTTTTAGGCATATTCTGATCTTTTGGTTTGTGTGCATCAAGTTTGAAATAAAAGGAGAAAATAATGAATGATATAAAATATTTTCATGAGTAAATGTAAACTGTTAATGTCTAATAACAGATATTATCACATGGTTACATAATATACATAAATCTTTGATGTTTATACTGTGATATACCATAATTCAATTCAATATAGTGTTTTTCACAATACATATTGTTTCAAAACAGAAAGTGCATTTCAGAAATGTGCATAGAAAAATACAGTTAGTTAATCATGTATTAATTTAGTGCATAACATATCGCCGGCGTTGAGTCGTCTCTTCACAGGCGTCGAGAAAAATTCAAAATCACGATATTATCACTATGATATTACTCATTAAGGGGGTCCAAGACAAATGCACGGGTCGAATGTGTTGACGAGTTTGGTTATCGCTCCTTTGCATATAGCTCACACCACACAAACACGCATACTGTAGATGTGCGCGAATAAAAAAAAAGAAACAGCATGTGGAGCAGAGCGCCTGCTGATAGCGCACTCCACACCAATTCATCATCTCTGCGCTTATAGAGTTGTTATGTTTTTGTACAGCTCCACTAGCCTACACACTCTCAAAAGCATTAAAAGCAACTCATTAAGTCTGCAGAGCATGTTGCACCACAACAAAAACAATGTACAGCTCGCTCCGGCTCATCAGCAACATTAGTGCTTTGTCAGACAAACAAGCTAACTAGCTGCCTTGCGTTGTTCGTCTTTAAGTTAAAAGCTTCTTACAGGTATATTGGGGATTGTTTTTTTTTACCCTTTGCGCTGGAGACACTTTCCCTGAGTGTGAACTTAATTACTCTGTCAAAGAAGAGGCTCATTAGCGCCTCGCTAAAGTCAGGGAAACACGGCGGCACGCTCATCCAGCCATGCACCCGGCTAACACGCAAGCACCTGATAATAAGTTGTTTTCGATTTAAACACCTAGCTTTTTCCTCTAAACAGCCTTTTCTTTCTTCATTAAGTAGACAGAGATGTATTTCTGTGGGGGATTGTCTTGCTGTAGGGGTGATGTGGCGTAGCGGCCCTCGATCAGGACACCTAACCCCAGGCTAATCCTGAAGGGATTGTTCCTATAACAAGTGTACTGCAAGTCGCTTTGGATGAAAGCGTCCGCTACATGCACTACCTACTAAGTTCTTTGGCCCAGGCTAATGCACTTTTGCTATTTTCGCTTACTGATGCTACATAGTAAAAGTGCGCACTTTGATGAGAAAGTTTGAATGTTTTTTAAGCGTTCAGGACAATTTCACCTGTTTTGTGACTGCCACATCATTAAACTGCATCTGGACAAATGTTTACGTTAGCATGTAAGAGCTAGTCCCTATAGCAATGCAAGAACACTACACTTTGAATTAGTTAGTGTTATTACTTGAAAATAAAATTCAGGATAAATCCTTGATAAAAAATATATTATTGTAAACTAAACTTAAAAATATATATATTTGTAAATAAAATGGAATAAATAACTTATCCAAATAAATGCATAAAGTAGTAAGTAAATAAATACCTTATACTAAATAAAAAAATAAATAAATACACAAGTAAATAAGTAATAATAAAAAAATAAGTAAATAAATAAATAATCTTTTCACTTCAGCTTAATGAATAAATGCATAAAAATCGAAATAAAGAAATAAAATAACTTCAGCTAAATAAAAATAATGAACAAATATAATAACTGAAACTATTAAATAAATACAATAACTCCAATAAAAATAAATCAAATAATGAAAGCTAAATAAATACACAAGTAAATAAATAACTTATGCTGAATAAAATAAATAAATTAAAATGACATCAGCTAAGTAAATAAATGCTTAATAAATGCATTAAAATAATAAAGTAAATAAATAAATCAAATAACTTCAGTTATTAAATAAACAAATAGGCCTAAAAATAATGAAATAAATACATCAACTTTAACTAAAATAATAATAAATAACAAAAAAAGAAATGAATGTCGCGAACGTTTCGTTGATTTGCTCTTCACAGATTTTACCCTCATGTCGATGCTTGAACCCGAGCCAGGCTTTGTGCCAACATACCAAAAAACAAAGTTTCTCTACCATAACATTAGTTAACCTGAAAGAGAAACCTGACCATACACTCTAAACAACGCTGGGTTGTTTTAACCCAAATTTGGGTCAAATATGGACAAACCCAAATGTTGGGTTAAAAATGTAATTTAAAATTTTAACCAAACTTCAACTTTCACTTTCAACTGTAATTTTTTTTAATTACATTTTTAACCCAACTTTTGGGTTTGTCCATATTTGACCCAAATTTGGGTTGAAACAAACAACCCAGCATTTTTTAGAGTGTAGAATATGCTAACGCTAATATGCTATAGCACCCCTTGTGTTAACACTGAGAATGCAGCGCAATTCTATTCTTAAACGCAACAGTGTAGGAAACCGTAATATAAAATCTTCCCTATAGATCCGGAGCACATGGGGACGAGACTGACCCGTACTGACCCCCGCTCTGACCCCACTATAAACTACAGCAGTCCCACTTAATTTGAGCTTCACACGCTTGCTTGCTCTCTGCAGCGAAGGGAGCCGGTGAAAACAACACCATCAAAGGCAGACTAAATGGAGTCTCTCCTCCTGTGTGTGAGTGTGAAGGCGACGCTACTCACCACGGGCGTCTCCTCACATCATACAGGTCAATCTTGTTGGGGGCTCTCCACTTAGTGGCTAGAGAGAAAACAGGACACACTCAGAGTGACAGGACAAATGGATGCAGTGCGGTGTATAATAGGGTTTCCCCCAGAGGAACTGTACCTGGGTAGTATCTGGTGACACCAGTGGCACTGCCGAACACCTGCCAGCGCAGGGACGGATCCTCACGACTGTTCTCAATGAACACCCTCTCCAGAGACTGAGTCCAGTTCAGCTCGTTCAGGATAGTGGGAGCTGAAGGAGACACGCATCACAAACATTAACGTCTCCGGAATAACCTTTTACCATTTGAAATTAGACAAGCTTCAAGCATCCACGGTTTTGGTATGTTTTAGTTTACCTCAAGGGCATCCAAGATCTTTGTTTCCACAGTAGTTTCAATTTTGATATTTTTATCTGTCAGTCATATAATGGAGGTCTATGGTCACCACCTCAAAGAGCATGCAGAGAGAAGTCCAAATTAAACATGATTAAATGACTTGTAAATGTAAGCACACATTGATGGCCCAAGACACGAAACGAGCGGTTTGTGTGAGAAAACGAACGGTATTTATATCGTTTTTACCTCTTGTAACCACAACCACGTCCAAGTGATCTGAGGGCGTAGGCGCTTTGTGGCTGTGGTTACAAGAGGTAAAAACAATATAAATACCGTTCGTTTTCTCACAAAAACCGCTCGTTTCGTGTCTAAAATGTGTACTTACATTTACGAATCATAAAATCATGTTTAATTTGGACTTATCTGTGCATGCTCTTTGAGGTGGTGACCATAGACCTCCATTATATGAGTGATAGACAAGAACGGTTTGACCTAAAAAAATATCAAAATTGAAAATACTGCGGAAACAAAGACACCTAGATCTTGGATGCCCTTGAGGTGAGATAAAACATATCAAAAATGTATTTAAAAGTGAACTATCACTTTAAGTATTCTTTTTTTAGCCGTTATATACACTATGTTCAAAAGGTCAGGGTCAAGAATTTTTTTTAATTAAAAATAGTAAATAGTAATAGAAAAAGAATCCATTAAATTATGAAAAGTGAAAGTAAAGACATTTATAATGTTACAAAAGATTTCTATTTTAAATAAATGCAGATTTTTTTTTTTATAATTGTTTCCACAAAAATATGAAAAATGTTTTCAACATTGATAATAATCAGAAATGTTTCATGAGCAGCAAATCATCATATTAGACAAGTGATTTCTGAAGGATCATGTGACACTGAAGACTGGAGTAATGATGCTGAAATTATGATGCTGATATTAAAATAGAAAACTGTTATTTTAAATTGGACAAATATTTTACAAAAGTAACGTTTTTACTGTATTTTTGAGAAGCCTCGAGAGCCTTGAATAAGAGACATCTTGAAAAGACATTCAACCCAAAACCTTTGAATGGTAGTTTTTATTTTATTTTTATTTTTTAAATGATTTTATTGTCATTCTTATTTTACAATTTTGTTGCATTTTGAAAGAAATGTTGTTCTTTTCAGTGCTTTATAATAATATATGTGCTTCATAATGTACTTTACAAATAACATTCACTACAATTAACACAAAAATGTGAAATAATGTTGAACAACATGCTGACCGAAGGCGAATCTGGCCTTTTAAAATGTTGAAAAACAAATTCTGATATCCACAAACAACATAAAAAATAAAAGGCAGATATTTCTGATAACAGAGACACATGTCAGAACTCCACAATTATATGGAAATATTCAGAGAAACACGTCGGACACCATCTACAGTTTCCCCGCGGTGTCCGAGGAGACATCACGCCTGACCTTGACAAGGTTATCACTGTATGTGTAGGGAAAAACAGCTTGCTTCTGATTCACACACACTCTTAAAGGGCATACAGGAAAGCTTTTACAATCAGAGAGGTTCTAGAAGCGTCCTATAGTGGAGCTCTAAAGAACCAACAGTGTAATATCAAGAAAGGACAGACCTTGACTTGATGCCATTGGTATTTATACCTTGTACAGGTGGCAAGAGAGAATATTATTGGACACAAATTTGTATATTTTATCAAAAGAGATCCATTATGAATTCTTCAGAGATTTATGGTTGATTTTATTCCCAGAAGAGAAATATTTCAAATAAACATTACAGTTCAAATGTTAGAGGTCAGTAAGATGTATTAATGTTTCTGAAAGAAGTCTGTTATGCTGCATTTATTCATTGAAAACTGAAATATAGTGAAATATTATTACAATAAGAACTGTTTTCAATTTGAACGCATTTTAAAAAGTAATTTATTCCAGTGATCAAAGCTGAATTTTCAGAAATCATTCTAATGCGATGATTGATTTGCCATTTCTGATTATTATCAATGTTGAAAACAGCTTCATATTTTTCTGAAAACTGCGATACTTCGATGAATAGATGAATATAATTTTAAAAGTCTACTTGAATGTCTTTTGATCAATTAAATTCCTCCATGATACATAAACATATCAATTTCTTAAAATAAAATCCTACTGACCCCAGACTCTTGAATGCTAGCATATTTTGTGACATTTTCACAGTACATTCAGACACTCTTAGAAGAAATGGTTCTATTTAGAACCAGGAACTCCAAAATGGTTCTATATAGAACCATTTTTTTTGGTAAAAGGTTCTATTGGCCAAGTACGGAACCCCAGGGTTCTATATAGAACCCAGAGGAACCCTTTTTTTAAGAGTGTATAGAACCTTTCAGGGGTTCCAAATACGTAGCACTGATAGAACCCTTTAAGGTTCTATATAGATCCTTTTCTTCTAAGAGTGACCTTAAATCTAACTAAAAATAGCTAAAAGACACAAAAAAGTTCTTCACGCTTGATTATAAAGCTAATAAATCCATCACTGGGTTAGAAAATGTCCTTTATAAATGTGTCCAAACTCAAAGCCTAAAGACTGACTCTCTAACCAGTATATGACAATAAATCAGCATGAAAACACAGATGTTTCAGACCAGCATGCACTGCACCATAACTGATTCAGAAGAGCTTTAGAGAAAACCAAGCAATTGTTTAATGACCTCAATGCTTCAATTCCAGATCTCCATATAAACCCGTATGATGGAATCTCAGTTGACAGGATGTCCTACACATACACACACACTGGATTCAGTCGTGTCTTCTACCTTCCCACCTCTGTGTGTACGGCCTGAGAAGGTTCGGGACACAGTTGCGCTAGCTTTATTGATCTGACAGCTCTCTGCAAGCGTACTCCATTTTGGTCCCATGCAGTTTGTCTCAGAGTGCAAGTGAAACTTTTGCAACGTGTCTCACTCTCTCGCAACTGTCTGTCTTCTCCGCTCAGCTCTCTGTTGTCCTCCTCTGTCTGGGTTTGTTACGCTCAGCGTGTCAGTAACGTCTCTCCATCTTTTGTGATCCCTCCGTCACCAGAGCTACGCACCTTCATGACACACAGCGCAAACACTGACCTGACACCGCCAGCAAATGCCTTCGTCCATTTCTACATCCTTCTTCCTGAACTCTCAGGGAAAAAAAGGTACAAAAGCTGTCACCGGGGCTGTACCTTTTCAAAAGGTACACTTTTGTACCCAAAGGCTGCATATTGGTACCTTAGTGGTACATATTAGCTCATGAAATGAACATATTAGCACCTAAAATGTACATATCAGCACCTAAAATGTACATATTAGCACCTAAAAAGTACATATCAACACCTAAAATGTACATATTAATACCTGAAATGTACATATTAGTACCTACAATGTACATATTAGTACCTAAAATGTACATATCAGCACCTAAAATGTACATACTAGCACCTAAAATGTAAATATCAACACCTAAAATGTACATATCAGCACCTAAAATGTACATATTAATACCTGAAATGTACATATCAGCACCTGAAATGTACATATCAGCACCTAAAATGTACATATCAACACCTAAAATGTATACATAACACCTAAAATGTACATATCAACACCTAAAATGTACATATTAATACCTGAAATGTACATATTAGCACCTAAAATGTACATATCAACACCTAAAATGTACATATCAGCACCTAAAATGTACATATCAACACCTAAAATGGACATATTAACACCTAAAATGTACATATTAGCACCTAAAATGGACAAAAGTTTACCTTTTGAAAAGGTACAGCCCCATTGACAGCTTTTGTAGCTTTTTTTCTGAGAGTGAACTATACGTCTCTTATTCACTCTCATACAGTCTGCTTTCTTACACAAGCGAGTTTATACTTATCACAGAAATTACTACTCAATCTCACAAATAATTACATAGAAATAGCAAGTAACACAGTAACCCAAGCGACATTTATCTGATCAAAAATACAGTAAAACAGGAATATTGTAAATTTAAAGTAGCTAACAACTTTCTATATACATTTAAAAAAAAATATATATAATTTATTCCTGTGATCAAAGCTGAAATTTAAGCATCATTACTCCAGTCTTCAGTGTCATGATCCTTCAGAAATCATTATAATATGATGATTTGCTGCTCAAGAAACATTTATGATTATTATCACACTGTAAAAAAATATTTTAATGATTTGAATCACAACATTTTTTCTTTTGTCAAATCAACTTAGATAATTTATGTAGTTCAGATAACATAATATTTTGAGTTTCTGGTGATTAAATGAATCTCCTTCGTTGCATTAACTCATTTTTTCCATTTCAATGAACTTAAAATTGTAAGGCAACCAGGTTACTTACTTTATTTAAGTCAAACCAACGATATTTTTTTTTACAGTTGAAAACAGTTGTGCTGATTCACAATTGTATGGAAATCCTTTGATGAATATAAAGTTCAAAAGAACTACATTTATTAGAAAGAAATCTTCTGTATTGTACTAAATGTTGCTAATAACACCCTTTCAATACAGAAAGATTATATATTACTGTAAAATTAATCTATAACAGCTCTGCTATAGATAAAGTTGTGTTTAGTAACAGTGTCTGATGTTTGTATGAGTGTGTCTTTGAGTCAAGGATACAACGACAGACCTCACTGCTTACACCACTATCAGACACACACAGGGGGGTATGCAGATTTAACCACACCAGAGTGGACAGCAGCTGGGACACACACACACACACACACAGCGCTGTAGCAGGTTGTCCAAGTAGAATTATGAGGGCTGGGTAGATAAGGAAACAGACACAAAACAAAGGCCTCGGTTGATTTATTTTCCGAGGACACGACGCGCCGGACAATTGATAAAAAGAAAAATATCCTCCGAGGGAGAATTTGTGGGTGGCGGGGAGGGACAATGTGGGGCTCATCCTTCAAAATAAGAGAGTGTGTGTGTGTGTGTGTGTGTGAATTCTTTAAAAGCCAAACCATCAAGCACAGTGCCTCGGACACTTTTAAGAGCACCGGTTGTGCTAAACGCTGAGCGAAGCGCCACATGAGGAGCAGCCCGGGTTACGAGGCCGATTTATGAGGTGTGCCGTGAGCCAGAAATCCTTCATACTGAATCCCGTCATGCTTATACTCAGCAAAAGCGCTCTACAGGAGTCTGGTTTTACCATATACAAATCTGTCTTTAAAAAAAATCCATGTCAGAACAATTATACATTTCAATAACTATAATTTCTGATTTCGCTTTCATTACGGATTCAGTGATTTTTTTTCAGGACTGATTTGTGAAGCTGTTCGATTGACTCACTAAAAAACAAACCGATTTAAAAGCCACCGTCTGTCTAGTCAAGTTTTATTTTGGCACTATTGAAATAATTTAGAGCAGAGAAAAAATGATTCACTATGCAAATGTCGTGAATTTATATATAAAAAAAATAATGGAACATTTTTCTTTAAATAACAATAATATTTTTAACATCGGATGAACACACTGAACTACACTTTTTTAGTACATTGACTATTAAAATCTTTAAAACAGTTTAATAGGACATTTTTTGGCCTCATTTTATCGTTTATAAACGATACATATTATAAAAGCCTTTAAAAAATGTCATCGCATACATCATATTTCTTTAAAAAACAAAAATAAGGAAGACCTCTGAACTATATCTGTTGAAGATGTTTTCGAAATTGTCAGCAGGCTCTCATAATCTCTTAATGTTTGTCTAAAACGACGACAACATTATAGAGTATATGAGTGATATGGAAGAAAAATAGTGACATAGTGGATTGAACTAAAATGTGGACATTTTATTGGCGCTGGTTTGAAACAGTTAGTGTAAAATCACTCAATCTTGCTTTTAATTTCGACAACATGTTTAACAACATTAACACAGGGAACAAAAGTTCAGACACACTTTCACATTGTGTATTTGTTTCTCAACTACATTCACTGGCGCCCTCACATCTCATCCTCATCAAGGCCACAGACAGCGAGACACATCCACTATCAGAGTCTGCAGTCCATGCCAACACCTGTCAGAGCACTGGAACATATGTCACAACACACACACGGACCTCAGGTGATGGAGCGCAGACACACAACACACACTTGGAAGAACAATAACAGCCGCACCACACACCCAACATTCATCTAAACGCATCCATCAGGGAAATCTCTTCAGTACTCCAGAAAGTTTCATCATTATTTATATACTATTATTCATATTTCGAATTAGCTTTCTTTTATTTATTTTCAGTTTACATTTTATATTAGTTTAAGCAATTTTGAAATATTTCATTTCTTTTTATTTCAGTTCTAGGATTTTAGTATTTAGTATTTTAGTATTTCCCTGTTAGTTATCAGTTTTTAATCTACTATGTTTATTTTTATTTCAATGAACAAAAAACATTTTGTTAACACTTTACAATAAAGTTGCCTATATTTAAGTGACGTTTAAGTAAAGGTTCCTAATGGAAGTTTCTTTAGTTAAGTTAGTTTAGTTTATTTCTTTATTTGATCAGGGACAATGCACACACACACACACACACACACACAAAAAAAACATTAGTCTAAAAAAGAAGAGATGTCATGTGCCAGGTTATAGCAAAAATTGCTAATTTCCACCCACTGTCCCTGGAAAGGTTGATGTTATACTTACAAAAATTCATAAAATATATTCAGAATAATACATGGAAGCATTACTTCACTCACATCGATAAAATACTCTCTACTTCTACTCCTACAAATGGTTTACTAAATTTGAAATTTGTATTTTCTCATGATGTACATCACCTCTTTTCTCACACTGTCTGAAATGGTTCGATAAAGGACTCTAAACCCCTCCTTTCCGAGCCTGCTCTGCTCTGATTGGTCAGACAGCCCAGCCTGTTGTGATTGGTCTAAGGCTTACAGCGCACGTCGGAAACCAAACGGCCATTAGCACATCTGAATCCAGCTCCGCAGGTTTACGGTAACGTTAAACAGTAATGATGGAGTCGGTTTTACTGTATCAATTCGAGTCTTAATCCTCTTGAAGCTCATACAAAGTGGATTTGCTTTGACAGAGCAACAAAAAGAGTCTCCTCAACATGTTGACAACACGAACCAAACCTTTCCAGTCTCAGCTACACTACAGTGTTTGAGGGCGGTGCAAAGGAGACGTTGTTCGCCGGCAGCCAATAGCTTGTTTCCATATGACATCAGGCCACTGCGTTGCCATGGCGCGAAATACAAATGGAGGGCAGGAAGTGATTTGCTGTAACAAACTCAAAATGCCTGTGTTTTGAGTCATTTATGGTTACTTGAATCGATCAAACCACAAGGAGTTTTTATCATGTACCAAAAGTTGTTGTTCATAAGGGGGGAAAAAATGCAAGAAATTGACCGAAAAACTCTGGAAAACGGCTTGCAAACCTACGTCTGCGGTCGGGAGGAGCCGTATGGGAAAATGCCTGTGTGTGTAGTGATCACTTCGTCAAAGGTGAGTTAATACAACTTAAGTGACTGTTTGTGTAACGTGTAACGTTTCCGAACTTTGTAAAGTCAAAGTATGTCTGTAAGACGAGGTAGTTGCTGATATCTTGCCTTGATGGCAGGAAAATATTTCAATTCAGTTTCTCCTCTTCATAACGTAAGGATCATGTCCATGTCCATGTTTATATCTTTCTCTTGTAATGTATCTTTATTTAATATATCTTTCTCGCGTGTAAAGTAGTCCATTGCGCTCTTCACTCCCTGCCCTCCATCTGATTTCCACACGTCATTAGGGGTGTAACAATATATCGTGTCACAATATATCGCAATACAAAAATCCAACAATATGTATTGTGGATAGTCCCCCCAAAATAAAAATGACTGAGAAAAAATGTGTCAGTACTACATTAATCACTATATATAATGTTGATTATAATGTATAATAATGCAAAGGGGGAATATACTGTATGTGGGTCCTGATAATGCCAAATTTCTTCTGTTACCAGTAAAAAGTGACCTACATTTATTTTAAATATATCAGAGATCAAGCATATTCGTTTAAAATAATTCTGTATTTTCAGCTTCAGAATCATGAATATTGTTATTCTGGTGTCACCATTGTCCTTGGGTTACAAGCACCAAGCCTATTCATTTAAACCCACAATGTAATATCAAAGTTAGCATTTTAATCAACAGTACAGTTTTTGTTAAACTTTTATTATTTGTTTTGAAGTATCGCAATAATATCGTACCGTGAGTTCAGTATCGTGATATGTATCGAATCGATACACCCCTACACGTCATCATAATCACGTGACTGAAACCCAGCTATGAAGACCACAGGCTGGCCTGGCGTCATAAGGTGAGACTTGAAGACTGGTTTAAAGCAGTTTAGAATCACTACTTTCTTTTAGGAGACAATAACTCCTATGTATAATGTATCTGCACTATGATCTTTAAAACTTTGCAGGCCTTTCACACTACAACAAAAGCATTCACATTGTTTTAATCATTTTAATCATTTCAACGGAAATTATAATATCAAAGCCAGATACTGGTATGCTAACTAATGCATGTCTCCAGTTCAGTTATGACCAAATACAGAATTAATTTTCCCCTAAAAAAACATTTAATCTTTTTTTTTTTTTTTTTTTTAAAAGCTCCCGCAAAAAAAAAAATAAAACTTCAGAGGGCGGAATCTCAGAACTGCTGGCGGAAAATGGAAAGGAAAGAAGTCTTTAATTAAAATGATACTGTAACCAATAAACAGCGGAAATATAATTTGTGAATGTGCTGGTGAATGAAGGAAGGCGTTGTCTGCGTTGAGGTTTTTAATTAGTGTGGCGGAGAGCGATAGTGCCCCTTCACTGAGCAGGACGAGCACGCAAACAGAGGAAAAAAACACTTCAAATCCACTGTTTATACCAGACCCACTTCTTATTGTAGAGTCACATCTCAAAGGGGGCTCGGTTATATCTCGCCTCCAGCAGAGAGAAGCCAATGAAATCTTGGGTTGGCACACACAGATGTTGTGATTGACGTGGGTCTTTATAATGACACAGAAACTGGACGTACGTAAAACAACATTAGAGGCTGTGGTAACACTTCCTACAAAATCTGCATTACGTAACGCACAAAAATAGTATTCTTAAAGCACTATCTATTATGTATTTAAAATGTCTTATAGTACAGCGTATAATATATTGTTTGTTCTTGTTAATCATTTTAACCATTAATGTTCATAATTGACCCATTAACACAATAATATTCATGATGAGCAGGTTTTTGATGTCCCCTTACTTGTCAAATCATATAACGTGTCACTAATAATACAGTATAATATAATATAATAATAAAATAGTCAAATAATTGCGATTAATCGCATCCAAAATAAAAGTCTGTGTTTACATAATATATTTGTGTGTGCTGTATATAATTATTTTGTATATATAAATACACACACATGCATGTATATATTTAAGAAAATGTGTTATTCATATATAAAATATTTATATTTATATAATATAGATTATGTATACACACACAGAATTTAAACGCAAATAATTCTTAAATATATACATGCATGCATAGGTAATTATATATACAAAATAATTATATACAGCACACACAAATATATTATGTAAACAAAGACTTTTATTTTAGATGCGATTAATCGCAATTAATTTTTGCAAAGCCCTACAAATAATATAAATTGTTTATTTATATTTAAAAATACATATATTTATTTTTACTTTTATTTTTGCATGCTCCTGGTCTTAGTTTGCCAAAGATAAATAAAATAAAAATAATAAAAGGTCGTGTGTGAACTGATGAAATAGTCACTTTAAATAAAAGCCTTTGCCAAATGCATAAATGTTTTGCCATGTCAACCTGCAAGCCTTTATCTGTTTATTTCAAAGGAACAAATCACACCATTACAACCAAACCAACACTGCATCCACTATACTGTTCCTGTTTTTTCTTTCTGAGAGGGATGGTAGGAAAAGGTTGTCAGTATATCCACGGGAGGTGCTAATCCATTCATTCAGACAAATGAAAGCTGTTTCCCCTCTCCTTTCATGCACACACACACACAATTAGTCTTTCAATTTCACTTTAATAAGCACTATTTCCAACAGTATCTCCAGCAACAATTGAGGCCTGAAAAATAACTTTAGAGGGTGACAGTTTCTTACAGTGGGGATTAAAATCAAAGACGTTTGCTTGGAATAATAACGAACAAACTTGATCTGTATTAGCATGCGTGTCATTCTCTGTCAGCTGGGCTAATCTGCTTACAGTCATCCTCAGTCGTGGACTTACGTCTGGAGGAGTGGACTAACGGACACAAGTGTCTTCATGTTTATGCATTTAAAGCATTTTAATTTGGAATATATTATGCAGGAACCAGTGTTGTAGTACTCGAGACTCGGACTCGTCTCGTACTCGATCTCGAGACCATATTTTAATGGTCTTGGTGTTGTCATGGACTCGTGTCCATTTGGACTCGGAATTGACTCGTACTCGAACATTTTTTTTTTTAGGACTCGGACTTATTCCCGAGTCCACTCGAGTTCAATTAAAAATATTTTTCACGATTATTAATGTATGTTAATAAAATATTTCTTTAAATTGATTGACATGCCCAGTGATTGGTGATTTTCTAGTGCGCAACTGCGCATGACAAATTAGGGCCCAAGCCCTGAAAGGGCGAAGGCCCTATTGTTTTCCTTGGGATTATTATTCTTCTTTAGTATTATTATTATTTTGCTACCTTTTGGGCACTTTTGGGGCCCTTAACGTGCTCGAAAACTCTTGAAACTTTGCACACGGGTCAGAACCCGCGGCCATCAGAGCCGGGCTGAAGATGGTACCCGGGCGTGGCAGGGCAGCTCGTCAGCGCCCCCTGGAACGGGGTCCGAACACTTGGTCCATAACTCAAACACGCTTGTATGTAATAATATGAAACTCGGTACACATGTTGATCTCATCGTTTCATCTATACCTCGCGCTCTTACTTTTTACCCCAGCCCAACAGGAATTTGGCTATTGAGGTTTGTTTGTAAAACGCTCGCAATGGAATGTCAAATACTCCTCCTAGAGCTTTGATCCACATTCGACGAAACTCAGTCAGCGTGAAGTCAAGACATTGAGGATGAAAGTTTGCGAGGGGATTTTTGATATCTCGAACGGTTTGTCCGTGGCGAGGAAACGAAATCATGGCGAGAAACGTGAAACAGGAAGTGTGTTATAACTTCAGCATACATTAACTGATCTTGATGAAACTTCAGCAGTGTGTTCGCTGTAAGAGGACGATCACATGGATGTGACTATTGTGAGTCAAAGTTATAGCGCCACCAACTGGCAGCAGGAAGTGTGTCACTTTCAAAATGCTTAGATATCACCCTTTTATTTTTACCCGATTTGCTTCAAACTTCATATGTATAATGTAAACATACGGCAGATGTAGACCTGTGAATGGATTCTTGATATCTTTGAAACTGTTGCCGTGGCGACGCATCAAACTTTACCCTTCTTTTAGGATGCTTTTAGGATGCTTTTGAGACCCTTAGCATGCTTCAAATTGCATGAAACTCGACAGACACATCACATTTATTAGCCAGTAGACATGTGCAAAGTTGCAGAAACGGGCGTGGTGAGGGCTCAGTAGCGCCACCTTTTGACAAAAGTGGGGTGGTTAGTTTTAACTAGAGTTACAAAAATTAGTATGTATATTGTACTCCTCGAGCCGGACAACTTTCTAACTGACACTTATTAGCTAGGACCCACAGAAAGTCAGATATTTTTGTTTGAATATGGCCACTCTGAGCCTTTGGCTGGCTGGCTGGCTGTCTGTGTGTGTGTGTGCAGGGGGAGGGGGCTTAACCATTTCACTGCTGTGTGTATGACCTGCATAAAGAAAATACATTTCTCAAGCCTGGTATTTTTTAAATAAGTTTTTATTTTTATTTTTTATAAGTAAAGGCATATAACTAGTTTAATTGTAGTGAATTGACAATAGTTTTATATAATTAGTTTATTAATCAGATTAACTTGGTCAATAAACTTGGTCTGAAAATTTGGTCCATAAATCAAACACACTTGCATGTAATAATATGAAACTTGGTACACATATAGATCTCATCGTTTCATATATACTTCACACTCTTACTTTTTACCCCAGCCCAACAGGAAGTTGGCTATTTAGGGTTGTGTTTAAAACACATGCAATGTAATTTAAATTATTGCTCCTAGAGCACTGAACCAAATTCGACGAAACTCGATCAGCGTGAAGTCAAGACATTAAGGATGAAAAAGTGCCACGGGATTTTTGATATCTCGAACGGTTTGGCCGTGGCGAGGAAACGAAATTATGGCGAGAAACATGGAACAGGATGTGTGTTATAACTTCAGCATACATTAACTGATCTTGATGAAACTTCAGCAGTGTTTTCGCTGTAAGAGACCGATCACATGGATGTGACTATTGTGAGTCAAAGTTATAGCGCCACCAACTGGCAGCAGGAAGTGTGTCACTTTCAAAATGCCGTGGCAACGAAACAAACTTTAACATTATTTTTTGATGCTTTTGGGACTCTTAGCTTGCTTGAAATTGCTTGAAACTCAACAGATACATCACATTTATTAGCCAATAGACATGTGCAACTATGGCAAAAGATTAAAGTAATGTCAAAAAAGTAAACACTAAAAGCCTCATATCTTCTAAAAATGTAATTATACATCATTTGTTTCTAAATTAAATTATACAAATATTATAACTTCCCCAATTTTTCCTTTTTTTTCATTTAAGAATTGTGTTTACGTTCAAAAACAGCCAGAATTGTTGTAAAATTCATAAAAAAATAATAATCTGAGTCATACGTAGTGCTATACTGCCCTCTTGTGTTCAATATCAGGTAGGCCTATTGTGTATATTCCCACCGGTTAATCAACGTGTGACTCCGCTGGGACTTGGGAGCTTTTAAATCGCTTACTTAAAACCGAAAGTCAAAATACGGATGTCCGCACAAGACATTAATGGTGTGGAGTAGAGCGAGCATTTTAAATAAATTCCTATTAAGTAGGATTGAACTAAACAGAAAGAATGTTCACTCTGTTCTGCTGGTTCCTCGCTGGTGGATCATATGATTACTTTGTCATAATCTATGACAAAAATGCTATTATAAACCATATTAATAATAGATAATACACATTGCTCTTATTTTTGAAAAATACATTCATGAAAAACAAGATAACAAAAATCATTAAAAAAAAATATAGCCATGGCTGCTATAAAGCAACATATAATTGAAAGGCAATTAATAATCTGTCATTACGTCACTGCATTATGATATTACGGCTCCAATACGGTGCAGCACAAAGCACTTATGTGCATCCCGAGCGGAGAATGATGTGCTTGAAGCCACATGAAGTTACAGCGCATTGAGTCCGTATTGAAAAGTTCAAAGCACAAAGGAAATACATATTTATGAACAGTGTATTATACATTATCTATCTATGCAATAGTTTATTGAGCCTTTTCTTTTAAAGGTTTTAAATTTCAGTTACTGTGTGCGTGAAGAACAATTATAGTGCTCTGACTCTAGTGTTGTGATCTAACCGACAGCGTCCGACACCCGGTAGAAAGTAACACGATTAAGTTACAGCAATAAAGTCCAGCAAGAAAAAGTTTCTTCATTCGAAAATATAGACCTTTAGACCTTTATCTTAAAGATCCAGTATAATAGGATTAACATTGAATCATTGAAGATCGTTTCATCATTGACTGTAACCGAATGTGACGTGCTGTTTGAATGCTGAATGGAGAATGACTGACAGGCGCAGAGAGGGAAAAGTTTGTGTTCTTGAATTTAATGACTTAAATATTAATTTCTATATCACATAATAGCTTCAGAACACTAATAATACAGTACACAAAAACTTTATGGTACTTTAGAAAGTTTTTGTGCCTTTGTGCCTAACAGAATAGTATATGCACAATATAGAATTTGAATCAGCCTCGTCAAAGATGGCAGTGTCAGAGCCGATACCGATCCTGAGTATCTAATCGGCGCACTTCTTTTCAACAGTCAAATTGAAATTGAAATTGCTTGAAACTCAACAGATACATCACATTTATTAGCCAGTAGACGTGCAAAGTTTCAGAAACGGGCAATGTGCAAGGACTAAATAGCGCCACCTTTTGACAAAAGTGGGGTTGTTAGTTTTATCTACAGTTACAAAAATCGGTATATACATTGTACTCCTCAAGCCGGACAACTTTCTAATACATAGTCATTAGCTCGGACCAAGAGGAAGTCAGATATTTTGGTTTGAATATGGTGAGCCTCTCTCTGAGCCTACGTCCCTGTATGGCAAGCCCTTTTAACATTTAAAAGCTAAGTTTGCCTGTCCGGAATTAACATTGTAGATATCAACAACGTCTTTCTGTCTATTCGTAATTACATTTTGGATAGTTTGTATTATCATTTAAGACATCTGTAACATAATTGTGACTAGTCGAAATGACAGAGTATGGCAAGCCGTTTTAACATTTAATCATAAAAGGGCCAAAGCCTTCGGCACCGCTACCCGGGTGCCTTTAGGTAACTAAAGGAACCGGGGTTGCGGTGCCACCGGCTTGGGCCCGCCATCGCTGCTCGCAGCTATATTTGTAATAATATTACTTTTAACACCACCTACTATGTGGCCTTTTTACCCTAAACTGATCATATTGTTTAAACTCTAAGTAAATTCAGTAAAAAAAAAAAAAGGATTTCTCTAAGTAAATAAAAGTAAATTAGGTAATCAACCCTCACTGGTCTCGGTGTCGACTCGGACTCGACCGTCTCTGGTCTCGGACTCGACTCGGACTCGACTCTCTATGTACTCGGTCTTGACTCGGACTCGACTCTCTATGGACTCGGTGTCGACTCGGACTCGAGTGAGGTGGTCTCGACTACAACACTGGCAGGAACTTTAAAGGCAGGACTAAGATAAATATGCTCTCACTGAAACAGTTTCAGGTAGACCATCCCTTATAACAGGGATAGTAAAACTCTGAACCTTAACTGTAGGAAAGACAAATCACAAATGAGATCTTTGTAACATCTCAGTTAGTTCTTTTAGACAACAATGAGTTTAAAAGGAGAATAAATGGTGATTTAGTTTACAGTTTCTTAAGAAAAAGCCCCCCTTCTTATAAAATCTTCAGTTAAGATTTATCCGCTTCAGAAGAGGCTTCAACAAGATCTCAAACTGTGCTCAGATTTGCTGAAAATAGAAAAGTTTTCAATATGAACTCAAATATTTCTCATTAAAATCTCCAAAGGGTAAATTACCTGAGACTTTATCCACATCTCTGTACTCTTATGGTACGACAAGTATTTTTCTCTCTCTGGGAATTGCAGGAGAAACAGCGGTAACACTTTACAAGGTAGTTAAGTTTAATTAATACATTTTAACCAATGAACAATACATTTGTTGCAGTATTTATTATTATAATATTAGCATTAATGTTAGTCAATAAAAATAAAACTCTTCGTTTGTGTTAGCTCTATTTAATAATATTAACAGATAAAACTTTTATTTTGAATATGCGATAGTCTTCTATTCCCTATTGTGACATATAAGAGAAAAGGCTTCTCAAAAAAGAAAATATGAAGGGCGGGGCTTGATTTTGTCCGTGGGGTATTAATTGGATGGTCGTGGTTTGCTATTGGTGGATCTCATGTGAGTGACAGGTTGCCCCGCCCACATCATCAGAGAAGAGATGAGCTGCAAGAGGAGAAGTTATTTTAATTAAAGATTACGAGGCATATGAATCGAAAAATTAATGATATGGAAAGATAAATTATTTATAATAAATACTGCAAAATTCGCTCACTTTTGATTTAGTAGTAAATTCATTAGGATGAATGAATTTCAATGTTAACTAATGTAGTTAATTGAAATGGAACCTTATTGTGACGTGACACCGAAATATATAAGACAAAGTTACTCAAAGTATATAAACACGATGTTCATTTAGACTCCAGAGCTCTGAAAGAGCAACATCTGAGCCGTTTCTGTGTTTCTCCGAATACCTCCCACCCACCTCACTACATTCCTCAACGGCTTTCCTCCAGTGTCCGTTCGGTAATAGGCGTCGATAATTAGACGGAAACTGTGTGGCTGTTTGACCCGTGCTAATTAGAAAGTTTGCAGACTTGGCAGCATAATTCATCGGTGGGATAATGAATCATAAAACGGTTCATTACAGGCGGGCGAGGAACGTTCTCAATCTCAATAAATGGCCAAGGAGGCCTGGCAGAGCCGACAAAGCTGGACTCACACGCACGCCGCCCCATTTAGTGCCTGAAAAGTGGCTGCTATTACCAGAAAGTTCCTGCTTTCATCTGGCTCTATATCTCTCAAGTCTGCTCAGATCAGCTCTACACAATACAAGCCAGTTAAAGCTTTACAGATCACAGGAGTTTTGGACATGTGACGTGTCCTCACCCGACCAGGGGTGCATTTCCCGCACAACGAGTTCATTTTTGACAGCAAATTGAGTTCGCTTTAGTCGTAGTCCTTTGACAAAATGACCATGCAAACCTTTTTTATTCCCCACTAACATCTTGTGGACTTGGAAATAGGAGTGCTCCTGTGTTCTCTTCTTAACTTTTTTTTATCCGCCATCTTTAAGCAGACTTTTAAGGAGGCTCATAACAAGTGAGTGCTCGCCTGGGATTTTAGTAATCTGAAATCTTTTAGGTTGGGTTCATGATGCTGTGGTCTGGTCTTCTTTTCGTTTTAGTTTTAGACTAGTTGACTAAAGATCAGGAATATACATTAATAAAGTAAATGGGGACAATCTTGGATTTAATTTTGGCTTTATAAAAGCAATAAGCCCGGTATATAGTGATTTTACCACGGTTACGGGGTGTTAGGTATGAAGTCAGGTTTCAATTTTTTCTTCTTCAGTTGAATTTACTTTGTGGGACTACGTTCATCAGATGTGTTTCATCCGTTGAACTCCTAACCCTCCGAGTGTCAGGTCAGGACATCTCCCGTTGCCATGGCAATGTTTAATCCCTGTTCCCAGACATTTTTTTTTTTTTATCAGACTGCTAATACTGCTTTACCTTCTCATCCTCGACTGTCCTTTAAGCCAAATTAGCAGTCTGAGCTGCAGAGAGGTGGAGAGGTTATCGCTCACGCCTTTGTTGAACTACAATTCCCATGAGCCCACGGTCACGCCACCTTACAGCGGATGGTCAAGACCTCTAAAACCTTGATTAAAATGGTCAGTGCATTTCTAGTGTAAAGAATTAGTTGAAAAACTTACTGTAATATAAATAAATAATAAATCATGTATTCTAGATCCCTTAACCCCACCCCATACCTAAACATAACCACTACAATAACGACTTTACTTACTATCAATGAGCAGTAATTAGGAGTTTATGAGAGAAAACTACGTGTTAATAGTGAAGGTTACCATTTTGTTCATGTTATATATTTTAGAAAACAATGGGAGAAACAGGATATGTCAGGATGAAGTCAGATTCAAATTTGCACATTAAGGTTTTATTTTAGTATCACTGGTATTTTATTAGTTTTTGTTAATATTCTGAATTAGATTTTATGTTTTATATTTTCTGTTTTCATTTTAATTTTAGAAAAAGTTTGAGTAATTTTGTTTTGTCATTTGTGTTTAGTTTTTTTATCTATGGTTTTAGGTTTTAGTTTTCTGAGTACTTGAGCCGAAGAAAATGAGAAAATGAGCCGAAACTAGCCAAAATAAATTTAATACAAAAAAAAAAAATATTCATGACCAATATTAATGTGCCTAAAATGAAAGCAAAATGAATGATAAAATAAAATAAAAATTCCTTGTGATACAATAGAACTTTTTTTGTCATAAAATGCTCTGCCTGTTTTCTAATTGGGTACCAAATAGCAAATTCCCTAAAAAAATAAAATAATAAAAGTCCTTTCAGCTAGTGGATTTGCTTTAGGGTCTAAGGAGGATAGGATTTTATGGTGAGACAGGATTTGGCCGGATAAAAGCACGTTAAAACCGCTAGACTATGGCCCCAATGTGTTTTACTAGTATTTTATGTCTATTTATTCATTTTATAGCAAATATTAATCTAGAACACAGTAGAAATATATTCAGTTCACAGTTGCACTCCTCCTCTAGTAAGCTGTGTAATTGTTCTTAGTCAAAGAAACATCAATGTTGTTCATCAAAGAGACTCTGACACCGGCTATACAGTGACATGTGATGGTTATGTATTAGTATTACAGCAGAGCAAAAGTAACAACGTCCACATGTTTGATCACACTCTGCCAGCATTCATCTTCTAGCAATCATCCATTACCCATAAGCCTATACAACATCCACAGACAGATGAAGGAGTCGCTCAGGATATTCTACAAACATCTGTCCTCGTCAACACACTAACAAATTACTGAGAGGCACAGAAACACTTTCTAAACACCAAAAGAGCGAACATTTGTCTCTAAAGCTGTACTCTTAACGTCAAAAAACCTAGTTTATATATTATATATACACTGTGTAGTTTAAAATTGTCTGTCATTAGACCGTTCTGTGCCCCTTTAATCTTGCCATCATTTCGAAGGACCGCTCAAAGGATTCCCAGGAGATCCCAGTTCCCAGTTATCAAAGATACAAGACTGTGATTCAGTTCTGAAATCATACAGACAGATATCACAAACCACGTACAACAACCGCTGATATTTTCATGCTTAAACCGAGAGAGGAAAATGCTTCAGAATTCCCACTGTGAAAGAGGTAAAACATGTCCAAATAAATCCTGCTAAACAGTACAGCAACACAGCCAGTGATCGTTACACACTGCAATAAAAGAAAGAGCACAGTATAAGGAGCCATCTCTACCTGAACTGACCTTTAAAAATAAAGTCAAGTTATATTAAATCACAGTTTTGACTTGAACAAAACCAGTTCGTTTAGATCAGAAGTTCTCAACAGGTTTGTTCTGTCAGAGCAGGAGAAAAACAAACAATGCAATGCAAATAATGCAATGCATCTAAGAATGTTTTCATGCATAGTGAGAAAAAAGACGTTCTGGATGTCAAACGGTGTGTCTAATGGCTTCGATTTCATCTGTGGCAAAATAGCTATGTGACATGCCGTCATCCTCAAAAAAATAGTAAAATGTGATCTAGAATAATACAAGATGCAAGATCAATGATCCCATTTACTTCCAATCCAGTCTAATATTGTTGATTTTAAGGATGTTTTTAAATTTATTTTTGAAGGATGAACAATTATGGGACTATATTTAGCCACAATGGAAAATTAACTGATCTACTGTAGATGTTACTGTACGGAGAACATGACAAAATGTTTATTAATACACATATCGCTGTAAGATTTGTAAAAGTTTTTGAAATGATGCTCATTAAGGCTGCATTTATTTGATAAAAAATAAAGTAAAAACAGTAAACATTGTGAAATACACGGTAAAAAATTATCGTTATTTTAACTGTAAAAACTGTTAATTGTTTAAAAGAAAGTTTCCTTACTATATATGGTAAATAACTGTGATTTATATATATATATATATATATAAATTTTTTACATTTAATGTAATTTTACTGTAAAATACCGTTAAATGTACAGTTTTCGGAAGTGAAAAAGAATTGTATAATTTACAGTGAAAAAAACAAAAAAACTGACATTCCCACAATTCCGTTTTTTATAAAAATAACTGTTTCTTCATAATTTCCTTTATGTTTTTTTTTCAATTATCAGTTATGTACACTGTAAACAATATAGTTGGTTTAACTTAGAAAATGAAGTAACCTGGTTTCCTTAAAATTTTAAGTTAATTGAACTGGAAAAATTGAGTTAATACAATGAAGAAGATTGATTTAAACTACATACATTTTTGAAGCTGATTTGACAAAAGAAAAAAATGTTGTGATTACAAATCATGAAAATATTTTTTTACAGTCTTAAAGTCTTCAGTGTCACATTATCCTCCAGAAATCATTCTAATATGCTGATTTGCTGCTCAAGAAACAATGTTGTGCTGCTTCATATTTATGGAAAACGTGTTCATTTTTTTCAGGATTCTTTATTGAATAGAAAGTTCAAAGGAACAGCGTTTATTTGAAATTTATACTGTATAGTTTTTTGTATCAAGCTGAATTGAAAGCGTCCTTACTGAATAAAAGTATCTATTCCATTAAAAAACCCCATCTTCCTGACCTCAAACCTTTGAACGCTGCTGTATGTGTGTTGACAGCACTTACAGCCTTTGTAGATGTCAGTAGGAATCTGTACAGCCGTATACGAGTAGTTGACTTTATTCTTGAAGTTGAGGTCCTCCACAAACTCCAAAGAGAGAGAGTTCGGGTTTTCCAAGAGGTTTTCTCCATCATCATCATCCGGCTGCAACGAGAAGAAACCAGAGAAACGTCAGCACAGTCTCACACACACACACACGCAAGCCGAATGCATTGATTGACACAAAGCAAACCTTTATGCAGAAAATCATTTAGACACACACACACACACACACACACATGCATCCATGATTAATTAGACAAACACTAATTACACAGACATGACAGGGGTAATCCTGCCTCCACAACTCAAAGGTGGAGCTCTTTGGAGGAAAAGCCGTAATACATCGCCAGTCTATTCATCCATGACACAATACAACAGTAGGTATCAAAGTGTTCGTAAATTGCAGAAAATCAATTAGCGCCGGCGATGGCTATCGCAATTGCATTGAAGTCCTTCAGGCGATTAACCCTGTCAATAAATCACCACAATGATTGTGGAATGACGGCTGCTCCAGCCGCCGCACAGGCTGATAATTAGCATTTTAATGCATCTCGAGTCAAAAATTCAGCACGGAAAAAGTCTGCCTTTGAAAGAACTTCAGTGACTCAAAGTATCAAGGCAGCATAAATGGTATAATCACTGGATTTTAATGGTGTGTATTCATAAAAAAAACACATTCTGAATGTATGCTGAACATAATAATTACGTCTATCCGTAAACTGCATGCTAATTGCGTTTACGTAGGGGAATGGCCTTCTTCCATTAAATTTTTGCAGTATGTATACTATGTGCAATATTCAATTGGAATACAAAAACTGTAAAAAAAAATATATATATATTTTCGTGATTTGTAATCACAACATTTTTCTTTTGTCAAATCAACTTAAATATAAATACATTATTTATGTACTTCAGATAACATAATATTTTTATATTTATATATTTTTATTTATTTATAATTTTATATTATTTATATTTTAATTATAATTTAATTATTAATTATATTTATATTTATATGTATTTTTTTGAGTTTCTTTTGATTAAATCAATCTCCTTCATTGCATTAACTTCTATTCTCCATTTCAATGAACTTAAAATTTGATGGCAACCAAGTTAAACCAACAACATTTTTTACAGTGAACTACATTTCGCAAAATGTGCAGGATTCATCCAGCATCCCACAATGCAATGCACTCAACTTTACCTTACATTTCCAGTGCGACAAACAAACCTAAAATAATCATCATCATGTGATCCAATTTATGATTTGCAATCAACATTATTTCTTTTGTCAAATCAACTTAAATAATTTATGTAGTTCAGATAACATAATATTTTAAGTTTCTGATGATTAAATCAATCTCTTTCATTGTATTAACTCAATTTTTCCGTTTCAATGAACTTAAATTTTTTAAGGCAACCAGGTTACTTCATTTTTTAAGTTAAACCAACAATATTTTTTACAGTGTATTATATGAAACACAAGACTGGATAAAATGCAAAATAATCCACAGTCTGACCTTTTCCGAAATAATTGTCATTATTTAGTCATTTTCCACTCATTATTTTTTTCTGTTTAATTCTTCATCTCACAATCGAGGTGAAGTGTATACGGTACAGTAATAGAGAGGCAGGGGTTAATTGAGGTTGACGTAGTAAACACTGTTCGTTTTTTTTGTTTTCCTCAAAATTAAATTCAAGCCTCCTGCCAATTGAGGACTGATTTATGGCCTGCCTTTAATTGTCTATTAAAACGCAATTACAGTACAAACTGTTGTCGGGCCGAACACGCATGCGCACAAATATGATACAAACAACCTCTTAGATATGCCATTCCTTTTGAGTTTTGGTGGTAAATCATTTAAGATGATACTTTACTCATGACTAGCTCACATCTGACACCAGTTACTGTTTTGGCTGCAGTTTCATATGATTCAGAGCGTTAATAATCCGAAAATCTTTAGTGGGTCATGATTAAAGTTGAAACCGGGATCTAGATTAGCTAACCTGAACTAACAGGATTAACCACAGGACCAGATTTACTAACAGCTTGTGCCACTGCCAACGCAAACCCTTTTTTTGGCATTAAAAAACTACTAGGATTTCCAGTGAAAAACCAGCACTGGAGAGGTGTGGACGGGGTTATTTTTGCAGCTGACATCTTTGCATATGCATTTGTAGGAGTTTCCCTTTCAGATGCAAAATTTATGTGTTGAGAATATTTAAATGAATCACATTCACATTGATTTAAAAGGTTTGCGCTAATCAATTTACTACTTTTTGCGGAATTATTTACCGCCCAATAAAAACATTTCTGTAAAGAAGGACTCGCCATTAATGTCCGGTGTAACGGGGGATCATCCAATCAGCGCCTTTGTTTGTTTGCGCTGACAGATAAGTTTAGTTTGAGTTAGCTGCTCTAATTAAGATTAAAGAACGGTGCTGTGCCGTCTATATTGGATCTGACAGGAATGGTGTAACACACGGACTCTGGGTCGAACATGTATGGGCGAATCGTCCCGGTTGCCATTTTACAACATTGGACGTTTTCAAAACAATTACCCACGTACACCGACGGGTTGAAACTCATTATAATATGCAAAACTGTTATCCACTCACAGCAGTGTGGGCGTTTACTTCCAAGTGTTCAGTGGGAGACGCCCATAAAAACCGAGCGTTTTTCAGCTAGGCTCAAAACTAGGGTAGAAAATAGCCTATTACTTATTCATTTTGATGTTTTTGAATGTAAAAACCAAGTGAAAGTCATAAGTTCACCTCAGACAACAATATAATACAATTTAAAAAGCCAGTTCATGACCCCTTTAAAAATTGGGCTCTCACACTAAGGCTACGTTCACACTGCAGGCTTAAACGTCCTAATTCCGATTTTTTTGCCCCTATGTGACCTGTATCTGATTTTTTCATGACAGTCTGAACGACACAGATCCGATCTTTTCAAATGCGACCCAGGCCACTTGGGTATGTGGTCCAAATCCGATATGAATCCGATCTTTTGAAATGCGACTTCAATCTGAACGGCCAGGTCACATACGTCATTGCACGCACACGTAGCTAGCCAATACACGCTAACTCCAACGCGTTTCTGCACTGTTATGGGCCGCTGCAGACGTGTCTCTTCCCCAGTGTTGTGCCTGAACGCGTTCAATGAACGATAATGCATGAATGCGTTCATATTTTGGGCACTCACTTATACGTGACAGTTCACGTTCGCCCAAAATAAACGTATTCCTGCCTGATGAACATTACTGTGAACACGTTCATTCTGGTGTCTGTGAACGTGCGCTCTCTGTCAGTATAACTTCGTACAGTAGGGTGCCAGATTTCTATAGAGTCTTCCAGGCGAAAATCTGGCTAAAACACATGTAAACATGCCTTAAAATGTAGCGAAAAAACACCCAATCTGGCAACACCAGCCACCAGTGTCGCACCGCGGCCGACGGCGACAAAGCAAGAAGCCCCGAGGACGCGTACTATCAATTAAACGGGTTTTATGACGAGGTCGGTGAGGATCGGAAAAACCTTACATTTATTTGCAAACTTTGCCCGTCGATAAAATAATTATTGTCTGTGTTTGTGTATGGGCTGTGGCAATAATAATAATAAAACAAAAGCTCGCAGCATATGAAAAAAGAACTATTCCGCAAACAACAAGTGACTTCGTTGACCGTTGATTAATCTTCTGCGCATGCGGGTCACTTCTGGGTCATTTCCCGTTCACACAGGAGATCACAAAGGTCGCATTTAATTGGAAATGTGAACGGCCTTGCAAAAAAATCTAATTTTTTCAAAATTGAGCATGAAGTCCTGCAGTGTGAACGTAGCCTAATTTGCTGTATTTAGTAACTCTGGCCTTTAGTTTTTTAAATAACTTTTGACATTCGGATCAAACAATGAGTCAAGATGATGCTAAAATAGCGGCTGCTTTTACTATAATGGTGGCGTTTCTTTTGTCGCACTGGAAATAGAAGGTCAAGTCGAGGACATTGCATTGTGGGATACAGTATTCAGTGTACAGTGGTTGTGCACTGCATATTTTGGCAAGGTCCAAGCATAGACAACATTTTCATACTGCATTCAACATACATTATATTTACTGCAGAAACAGCAAGCGTTGAAAGCTAGTCTCCGAATAAAGCCATTTGCAGAGCATTTTACTTCAGTAAGGTGACATTTCTGGGTGCAACGGCATATTGAACAGAAAATAATAATAATAATAATAATGTTGAGTGGTACACCTACGGCCACGGTTGAAAAGCTGCTTCAGACGTGGAGGAATTTGCAACGCTTTGATATGAAAACAAACATTGAATTTCTTTAAAACAACATTTAAAAAGGTCCATTTTGATTTGATGCGCAAAATCACTTGTTAAACTGAGAGATTAAACTGAAGGAATGCTATAAATGACCCTGATGACAAACATGTCTGTGTTTTTCAAGGAAACACATCACCGGCACACACAATTACACCCCATTTTCTGCTCGTTTAGACAGTTTCAGGCAACTGATTTGGAAACGTCGTCTTCGAGGGGATCTCTGCTCGATGTCCTCTATTTGTTTATTCATCCACCTGACTATCCTGCACTCGAGTGTTTTTTACCGTCAGTCGAGCCGAGTCATAATTACCCAAGACAGCTTCTAATTAGGAGCTCAAAATCCACACAGGACTCACTGATTGGTTCATTCGCCCCGTCCATAGACCACCTGTTTAACTCCATTCATTACCTCATTTGTTAATTTTATCACCCTGTTTTGAAGGTTTAATTAAAGGCTGAGAGACAAAAATGACATTTTGAGGACTCTTTTCAATCGCATCCTAACCAGACGTGATGCGATAAGATTACAGCGACGAATAGGACATGAAACAGGACTGGTTAGGACAAAAACTCTCATTAACATGGAAAAAATACCTTTTAGCGTGTGCCGCGGCGTCTGTAGTTATGACCAGTGTTGGGTAAGTTACTCTAAAAAAGTAATTCATTACTAGTTACTAATTACCTCTTCAACAGTGTAATTAGATTACTGTGCTAATTACTCTCTCTAAAAAGTATTTAATTCCTTTTAATTACTTTCAAAATCCCATATCAATCTCAACCAGCTGAATAATACAAGGATAGACATGAATCTGTTTTAATTCTTTCAAATAAATACTATAAAATCACATGAATTATCCTTAAACAGACCAAGGTGAAGGTTACATTATAAAAACATACTTTTTAACATCAGACAATACATTTTGATGTTAAACCCACTATTGTTTTATGTCTGATCTCATGACATTTCACACTTTTTCATACATATTTGACAATAATTCATACGAATTTGTACGTAACATTTAGACACCTCATAAAATGCATACGAATCGCTGTGAGATCGGATTGATCTATACACAGTATTTACCTCAATTACATCAGAAGTAACTGTAATTAAATTACAGATAATCCCTTACTTTACATTTTCAAGGGAAAAGTAATTCAATTACAGTAACTAATTACTTAGTAATTAGTTACACCCAACACTGGTTATGACACGGTGTAACACTTTTGCCTTTTAAGAGTCTGCGTGTGTGTTTGCATGTGTCCAAATTTAGCAATATAATCTTAATAATTATGTTTATAAACGTAGACAACATCTATGGTGACCAGATGAGATTGGCTGAAATTGGGGACGTTGGGTTTGATTCAATATGTCAGGTTTTGGTTCAAACCTAAACCAAACATATATTTTTATTCTAAGATCAACAGTCTGTCATAGTCTTCAGTCTGCCACAAAAAAAAAAACAATAAATAAAATAAAAAACCGAGTGGAATTTTAAAAGTAGTGTCACCAAGGATTTGCACATATTTTCTTTGCATTCATATAGTAGAAGCTGTCCATATATTGATCATTGTTTCTGGAGATATGCAGGTGTGTCTGCAGTTGAGCGTATGAAGGAATCAAGCTCCTCGCACTTTCTGACCTCACGTTTCTGGGGCCGGTAGGGAGCGAGGTAGGGGTCACGAGTGTCTCAGGTGGGTCGCCGTCCCCTTGGCCCCGTTAACGATGAGCGATGTCCTCCAATTAGAGACGTTGACAGCCTCTAAAGTGCTGAATCATTAATCACACACATGCCGCTTCTACCGCACAAAATCACACTCTGATTTATGACTTTTTGGGCGCCATACTTTTCCTTCTCTCTCTCTCTCTCTCTTCGAGCCTCCATTCCTACTTGATATAACGGTGTCCTTCTGCACAGTGTGAAATCAATCAGCCGAAGAAGAGAGTCGCCGTGACCTTTCACTTTTACAATGAAAGGTTGTTACTGAGTATATGATACATAAAAATACGGTGACGTGTATATTTGTGTCCCAGAGAAGAATTTTGTTGCTCTATTATGACTTGCATTATCTTACTCTTATATTAAAGCATTCGGTTTTAAGTATCAACATCGTCTCACATGTTTCTCCATAAAATCAATGATGTGTCTGTACCAATTTCAAGCTCGAATGTACGGAAACCAAACAAGCACATTGTCAAATATGTAATATATAAAGATAATTATTTTATATATTTATAAAATATTTCTTCGTGGTAACAAAACTGTAGCTTGCATGACTTTTTTATTTATTTATTATACACAATAACACATATAACAATACATAAATATGACTAAAATATTATATAAAAATAAATGTTAATCAAAATTGAACATATATAAATTTTGAAATAATAATAGATCAACTA